>OU744333.1:2598676-3848676 GCA_916610235.2 Lasioglossum morio
CCGTTTCGTTGCAGCAAAGAGTTACGAGTATTCTGGCATGCGGCCCGTGAAAAGGAAAAGGGTTCGCCCTTCCGAATTGGCCCATTTGCACGACGAAAATGGACCAGTCATCGTTACCCATTGCTAGCGGAGGAAAGTTATCCAACGTCTCGGGGCCGGAATCAATTTCTTGGCTGCGATTCATGCAAACTCCCAGCGTAGCTCGTTGCCGAGCCACTAAAGCCCCAACAAAAAGCCCCGTCCAACGCCATTAATATCACGCATACATACGGAGCCTGGTAACGTCTGCCATTCTTTCTCCATTTCGAATCACTTTGCGCCCCCTGACCTTCCCGTCACGGTGTCGGGTGTCTAGCGTTCAAGATGTACGACAAAATTGTACTTTTCCAACCCCTCGTCGTCGTCTGGTTTCTATAGGCCCCACGTGTGCGCACACGTCGCCAGACGAACCTTCATCCCCCATTATTTGCGCGCCTACTCATTGGACCCGGAGAGCTTAACAATACCGCAATTGTGGAGTCCGCGGTAATATCGTTACAGTCGCGTTCCGCGCACGCAGTTCCCATGAATCATCCCCGCGGCTTCCGTCCTCTCTGTTTCTTCCCTTGGCAGACTCGTCTCCTAACGAGGTCCAGATTCGTTGATCGCCCGCTTTCGCAATTTATTCCGTCTACGTTTGCGGTCTAATTGGACACCGACTCCGAGCAACGAAGACTCCACTCTCCGGGAAAAACAAAATTCGACTCCTAATAACTAGACTATTGACTGTGCGCGCTGGTGGTGCAACGGAGAAGTGGGTAATGGGGGTCGCTTAATCCATACAGTAGAACCTCGCTCGTTGCACGTAACGGGCCCGAAAACGTGTGCAAAGATCGAGGTTCTGAGGTTCTCCCACTTTCTCACTCCGAATTTCTGAAAGAACTTACAAATGTTGTGTCATCTTCAATCTGTTAAATCAATTAACACGTCGACTGTTACATCACCCGTATTTAACCCCTTGCCTTACAATATCGTGTTAGAGTCTGAATCTGAACAGAGTCTAACAAATATGTATGCCATTAATTTTCTTTAAATCGAAATATAATGTACAGCTATTGGGGAACATATAGGGGTACAATAAATATAAAGTCGCTCGTTTTTTTTAGGAAATTAAGAATTACAAAAATAGTTTTAATCACTGCAAACGTAAACTACATCGTAAGGCAAGGGGTGAAACGACGCAATTATTTCTCCAGACTAAGAAATTAATTTTTCAAGAGATGGATAAAAACAATGTAATTAACACCATAAATCTGAGCGACTCCTTAGCGCAACCCTTGAATGGCAGGGGTTATCATTTCACTGCTTAATTTCTGGCGAATAATTTTTGCTATTCCATTCGGAGGGAAAGGAACACTACCTCGCAAAGTATACCATAGATGGCGAAAAATACAGATTAAACCCTCTTGTTGTTAGTAGTCAAAACTTCCAGCTTACGCCACAAGATGGACAATTAAGAGTCTTTCTCGCAAGTACTCAATCCGTCGCTTATTAGTATATATACGTTCCGCCAACGCCTTCCAACATTCCAACGTCTAAGGCAGGACCCGCTAGATAGCCTTACTGAAGAGTCCTGTAGCGGGTCTAGGACGAAACGTTCCTTTCCTTTTATGGGTGACATCACATTAGTTAGAAATAACCCGCTAACTGTTTGCAACAGGATACTAGCATCAAATTGGTTCACATTATAGTGAAAACCTCCGATGTGTATCACTGAGGAATAAGCATAAAAATTATATAGTTTGTTGTAGCATAGGATCGAACCGTAGCGCCGATAAGAAATCAAATCTAGTCCTCGCAAAGTATGTTTAAAAAAATTAACGGGTGTAAACGAGGGAAATCAACTGCGCATAAATTCTTACTTTCCAGAAAGATTCGCGGTCTAGATCTTTGCGTCTGCTTCTCAGTTTCACTGTAAGTGAAAATCGCAGGGTAGCTGTTCGACAGGCAGCCACCGACGCGACACACACATTGCTCCATGAAAACTGATGGCCACCAAAGAACGCAGACTCCCGAAACAAGCTAGTGTTTCACCGCGAACACGATACCTCTCACCTCAAACAAGGAAGACACCGACGGCTCTGGAACACGGCAGGATTCGCGTCACCGTAACGCCTTAGCTCGAACCACTGCCGGGAATCCATAATTCACCGTGCGAATCCGGTATCCTGGCTGAAGCACCGTTTCCACGTACAAAAGACGCTCGGATTCCGGTGTACCAGTCGGCGAGCGACCGTGCCAGGAAAAACACATATTTGTTCGAAACGGAACGGCGCGGCGCCTGGAAGATCGTCGAGGGGGTTGAAGAGGTGGGGTGAGAGGAACCGGTCGTCGTCGGTTCGCCGAGGAATTTCGCTCTTCCGGCGCGGCGTCCCTCTCTCATCTACTTTAAAGTCATTCCATTCCTTTATTATTCCCGCGAAACAGCATTCCCGTCGGAGTTTCGCGGGTTCGCGCGACTACCTAGGGAAGAAAGAGGGCTCCCCTATCGGGGAACGACGGGGAGAAAGTGTGTGGGAGGCGGGGGGTGGTTGGCTGGTCAGGAGAGAAGAGAGAATGCTAGCTTATTCGGGGGAGAGAAATGGAAATATGAGACAGAGGTTCGGAGAGTCGTCAGAGAAGAGCCAGAGACGAGCCAGAAACAGCCCCGTCCCGCGGCGGGGCAGTGACACGGAGAAAGGGAAAAAGTGTCGCGAAAGGGCGACGCCGAGGACGGAACGTAAACTTTATTCGGGACAATGCCGGCTGTCGGTGTACTATTCTATTATTTTCACTCAGCCGGACCGTCAGGCCTCGCTCGACAGCCCCAGGCAACCCTCACCGCCTAGCTGCGACAGCAGACGCTTTTAATTTCGTTATTCCCTCGCCCACAACTACCGCCCCTGCTGCTGGCTTCTCCTACCGAAACCCTCGTCTTTTTACCGGGGGCCGCAATTTCTTCCTTTTTGCGGCTCGACGGCGGCTGTTCCGCCGCGTCTCGAAGGCAATCGCGATCGACAAATCAGTTTAATCGGCGCGACGAATTACGAGACGCCTTCTGGCGGAACCGTCGCGAAGAGGGTGGCATCGAGTCTTCTTCCCGACTACAGGGGTGTCTTACAGGGTTGAATCGCCGCGCCTGGCGATTTTCTCCGATATTTTGCTCGGTGTAAGGGATAGCGCGATACCGGAGGCTAGATGGTTCTCCTAACCCTCGTGGTGCAAGCGATTCTTTAGTTTTAGTGAATTGATGCTTGGCTGGCTCCTGGGTAGGGTGTCCCTTAAAAGACGAAGTAGCGATAAAATGTTAGGACGCCCTCTAATTTTATTCCTTTTCGTATTCTAAGTAAGTGTGTAAAATATTAGCCTAATCGGATTATTCTAAACCCTGCCTCAAGAGGCTCAAAGTTAGGAATGATACTACGCTCTGGCAGGTAGCTGTTTTTTAATATGCAACCTTATGACAAACAGGGCAAGTGTGTAACCACATGTATGATGGAATTAGATTTGAAACTATCTATGTATTATCGATATCTTTCCGATAACTTACTGATACTTAACCCGCGGGTAGACTTTAAAAATGTTACTATTTAAGGAACAGTTCAAATTAACATGCCATGAGGAGACACCACTACGTCAAGTTTGTTTATTTGTGTCAACAGTATATGTGAGAGCGTGGTTCACCGCACCCAACGCCATTGAGGCTCCGTACCATGACCTTCAATTTTTAAAACAACTGTATGACTATGCTAGTGTCAATAAAAAAATCTCGGACGTAGCCGTGAAAAAGTTTTGTGGGCACCTATGGTATCTGACGCCTGAGTGGTCCGTGGTGGCCCTACTAGATGATGCTGTTCCTCTGGAACATAAACGCAAAATGGCTGCAGTCCTACGTTCTGAAATGGCTGATGGCCATAGTTCCCTCTCTATTGGGTACAAACGTTTGTCCCTAAATCAAGAAGACGTGGTTCGTTTCCTACGTAAAGACATCAGTGACTTTATTTCTCCTAAGTCCCTAGAAACTTTCCGGAGATTTGACTTGTCTTATGACTTTTTAAATTTAAACCCAGTGGACTGGAATAATTGTAAGGACTTTCAGGAAGCTCGAGATTATTTCCGGAAGTTTCCTGTTACACATGATTCCGCTGAAAGAGCTGTGAGCTTAACACAACAATATTTAGGTGAAGTAAAAATTGAAGAAAACTGTCAGAACCTTCTCTTGGTCAGTCAGCATGCACGGAGAGCTATGCCCATGAAAACATTGACCAAAAATTCATTTTCAACCAACCTTTTTTCCGTTTAAAAATTGTATTATGTAAATAAATTGTGTGATTATATTCAGTTATTGTGATACTTATCTATTGTAAGCAGTTTCTCACTCAAAACGACAAAAATACTAAATATTTTAAAATTGTACAGAATATCCTAACTTTGAGCCTCTTGAGTCAGGGTTTAAAATAATCCGATTACGCTAATATTTTACACACTTACTTAGAACATGAAAAGGAATAAAATTAGAGGGCGTCCTAACATTTTATCGCTACTTCGTCTTTTAAGGGACACCCTACTCCTGGGGCTACATGAATTTTGTTTTAAACTTCTTGTGGGTGTTACCACTCAACCACGCGACTGAAGTGGGAGACCATGGTGTAAAAACTCTACTTAAAGTTTATACGAACATATGTCTTACGTGTCCTTTCAAAGTTTCAATCACTTGTGTGTTACAATAATCCGTTACAGCTTATCTCCGTAGATAAGTAATAGGATCATCATTGGTTTCTATTTAAACATCGATTTGTATGTTATTATGGCTTAGAAAAATTATCAACAAGATACAAATCGATCTCTACTCTATCATATAGGAAAATTTTGCAATGTTTAACAATCTCTATCATAAAGTAGAACGAGATTTGTGGAAATAGATATAAAAATAAAATAAATTGTGGAGTTTCATATGAAATTAAAACAGTTAAATATCAAAAGACAATTGCAAATGTTCTTACCTTCCTCAAAAACGTAGACCTATACTACAAAATTTAATTATACTCACACTCATGTATTATTGCGATAACAAAACATTGTACCTATAATTATATTCCAAAAGTGGTCGCTAATGACCTTGATGTTAATGTGGCCTTTTTAAATAAACAATATAAAAAAAAATTTGTATTTTCTCTTAATAATTTCAACAAGTCGAGATTAATATAACAGTAAACGTTAATATTTTAGATGCGTGCACGGATTTATTTATTTCTCTTACTTATTCATAAATACCGCAGTCTACTAATAAATTTATGTCTGTAATGCAAATGGATGATGATGAAATAACATTTTAACGTTAAAGCAATAAATGTTGTTTATAAAATCTTCTACCAGCACGACCAAATCAATCAAGTAATATATTTAAGAAACGCGTCTCCTGATAAATTGTATTGTGAAATAACGTCATTTTCAAGTCGGTGTAAGTTTATTTATCAGGGGACCGGTGTGGGGGGGGGGGTGAACGGAATGGCGACGCAGTTATACAAGGTTTAATTTGCACACTGTTGAATTCGACGCGGCGAGATTTATCGACTCGCATAATCGTGTCTACGAAGGGAGAGACGGCTGCCATTGAAGTCGCTTTAAATTCACTGAGAGGACGAAGAATCAAAATCGTTTTCCCGTCAAATTCCCGACGATATTCGACGTTAAACCACTCGACTCCTCTGCCGAGCGTTGCTTAATCGCTCGAGGGTCTGGCGGCTGGAATGCCGGTGAAAAAGAAAGGGAGCACCGATATTTCGCGAAGAAACATGGAAAATCGGTGGCTCCCCCATCCTCGAAATCGTTAAGAATAATATTTAAGGATTATTCCGTCTCGAGCGAGAAAAAAGTGGGTATTGTTTCGATCCATTAATATCGTTCAACCGGCAAATTGGATTACTGGGAATCCATTTAAATGGATGTCAGGCCTACGGCCAGCCGGTGTCTGCTTCCTGTGCCTTCGACAGACAGTGATAAAATGCTAGAACACCTTCGAGCGAAACGCCTGGCACGCTAGACGTTAGTAATTTATTAATTTTCCTAGTAGTCTCAAAAATATTCTATTATATTGCTGTTGAGCTTGAGAAACTCCTATGTATATACAGGGTGGTCCACGTAACTTGCACACCTATAATAACTTCCAAAGTATGCGTTGCACAAAAAAGTTTTGTATACAGAAGTTGCATGGTCTGAAGGGATACATTATGTAGTGTATGTATTTTTTTTACAGGTGGAAGCGTGTCGGAGATTTGAAGGTCGACTTTGTTTTTTTAAATGGAATGCTATATTTTTTATACCAAAATATGGAAGAATGTTAAATGCTGAGTAAGAAAGTATTGACCTTCATTAGTGCTAAACCTAATAATTAACGAGTAATTGTAATAAACGTTTCTAAACATTGTCACGTAAACATCCAGCTGTCCTGCGGAATTTTGTGATAAGGTTGAATTTCTAACTTGATATTACGCGAAGAAAATGTTCAGGAAATAAAGTGCAATTACTCGTTAATTATTAGGTTTAGGACTAATGAAGGTCAATACTTTCTTACTCAGCATTTAACATTCTTCCATATTTTGGTATAAAAAATATAGCATTCCATTTAAAAAAACTAAGTCGACCTTCAAATCTCCGACACGCTTCCACCTGTAAAAAAAATACATACACTACATAATGTATCCCTTCAGACCATGCAACTTCTGTATACAAAACTTTTTTGTGCAACGCATACTTTGGAAGTTATTATAGGTGTGCAAGTTGCGTGGACCACCCTGTATAGTCGTTACCTAGCAGAACTTATGGAAACTAATTTTAAGTTAAACTGCTCATGTATTGTATATTCTACATAAATCTTATTTAGTTTAAACCAATATATAGTGATAATTAATACACGAGAGGAACGAGACTTTCCGATCTTGAAAGTTCGCAAAATTAATTTGTATATTAAACGTCTGGAAGTGAGCTAATTAATTTCAGTTAAACCTCATATGCTCTCCAGGGTGAAATGTCAGGCACTTTCATTCTTTTTTTGGATACCACGAAACAGAATTGTGTAAAGCAGAAATGGGTCAAATATTATTCTAAGGTATGGAAATATCACTGCGGCGCATATGAGGGTTAGGTTATCACGCAAATATAATACCGGTAAAAATTGTTTAAAACATGCTAAAATGAGTACCGCAATTGCGCGCTTTCGGCTACGGGGAACATAAAAAGAGGTTGTAATAATGTTTTAATAAAATATGTATTTGACGTCTGTAGGGGGGAAGGCTTTTATAGGTAGCGCGGGTTTCCGTTTAATTCCAGTAACTGTAAATTATTCCTGAAAAACGCGAATCTCCATAAACGTCCGCGGTTTAATTATGCTCGTAATGTAGCCGACCGGTAGACACGCGGCTGAAATTTTCTGTGCCTCAAGGATCCGACATCGCTATTAACGACGCGCGATCGTTTCAACGAGGGAATTTATTCACGCGGGCTGATGTGCTTAAAACGATCGAGGGCGCGGTTAATGTTTGCACGAAAATAAACTCTCACAGTCGGCTAAACGACCCTCCGCGACGTGCAATTTGCCTAACGTCATTTCGGTGACGCGTGACGAAGGACATCGCGACGGTGCGCCGCGCCGCGGCGGCGGTGGAACGGACTTAATAAACGAGAGGCAAACGCGAGCGAGAGACACGGGTCACCGGAACAACAACAATTATCCGAGTTAAATAAATTTCCACGGTGCTCGGGGAACAAAGGGAACGCCCGGGATAGTTTCGGTGGTTTTATCAAAACATGGCCGAGTGCCCGCGACAGAAGAAACACCGCGTCGTCGCTTCGTCATCGCGCGTTCTGCTCTCGAAGAAGGAACGCCGAGTCTTCCCAGAAGTAAGAACCGAAGAAGTCGCCGGTTGAGCTCTGAGCGAACAAAGGATCCTCTCGCCACTTTGCGAGCCGTTCGAGCGAGCTGTTGTCGCGAGAATGCTTGTCCCGCAAGCTTTTGATAAACCGGGCTCACTCAAACTATGAGGAACATCTTGAAATTAATTTCGTCTTGGCACGCGTGACACCGAAGAGGTTCGAGTTAATTTAAAATGTTTCCCTCACGCGGAAGGCTATTTAAGATCAATTAATTTAATCGTCTGCGCTGGGCGTGCATAGATCGTGATTATATAGATTTATGTGAACACTTGAGACAGGGCCTCAAAATTTCCTGAGATAAGTTGTTCCGATATTTATTTACAAAAAAGGAGAAGAAGAGATACGTGTACATTTCATATTTCCAACGAGTTTCTCAGAAAATGTTTATTTCGCATAGAGAACCGCAGTCTGTTTATCACATTATGTTTCTGAAATGAAACTGTTGCACGGCGATGTTCAATTGTTACTACCTGGCACATCTGATCAGATTTTCATCAACAAAAATCACTTCCACGAAATGCTAATTGTAAATTACGTTCATTACTCCAGAGAAAACAAATTCCGTATCTTAATTTAATTTCGACACAATAAACGATGGGATACAAATGAACAGTCCACGCTGGTAGCAAAAAGCGAAGGTAATAATTAAGCGGGGGTAGAGTTTAATTTACGAACATTTCGTTGAATAACTAATTGCGATTTAATTGCCTGTCAGGGTTTCCCATCGTTCCAGAAGGAAGAAGACGCTCAATAGATGGAAACCATAAAATAAAATACCTGAATTCCGTAATTAAATGTTAATTTGCTAAGCGTTCACGGGCCGCTTCTTCGTTCATTTGCCCGGTTGTCCTCAATCTATCAATTAACAACCATCGTTCTAGACTATACTGCGAACAGTGATGGCCGAAATCGATCTCCCACGAGAATGAAAATAGATTTCCTTCTTTTCGGTTCTGTAATCTGAATGAGTCGTGTCCGTTTAACGATCCGAATGACAAAGGAACCGCGCCTCAAAGAGATGCTTCAAATCAGTCGGTCCATTCGATAGTTCTTATATGCTGTCAAAAATAATGAAACCCTTATGTATGTCAGTCACGTGGTCGGCATTGTCAGAGCTCGCAAAGACGATTCTGTTGGTATTCCTGATCGCGCACGTTAATTGGAGATTTTGGTATTAATAACAGTTGGTAAAACAGCGCGTAGAATGTATTGATAGATCAAACGCACATGTGACGATATAATTTTTATTTTTCATTTGTAATTCTGTATTATCATGCTTAATCAATAGTATATATATGAAAAGGTAAAAAGTGTTTCTTCTAATTGCTCTCTCCAACAGATTCACATTACTTTTTACAATTGTAATTGCTGGTCTACGAATACTTTTGTAAACAAGATTGTAGAAGTTAATGAATTTATTAATGAGAACCGTAGCCGTTACCAATATTTCCATGGAGATTAATCCTTTCCAATGCTAACGAAGTTCGCGTAAGAATTAGGGGTGTGCGAGTGTACGAACCTCGGATCGAGTCAGGCTGGATGGTATCCCGAAAGATTATCTACACACCTCTAATAAGAATATACGAAATAGAACGAAGTGTAATTATCGTTAGAGTTTAATAAATTTTCTATTTTATTGTTCAACTTATTAAAAATAGAATACAATGTTCTACTGCTTTAAATTACGTGTACTCTCGTTTTAATCATGACTGTATAAAATGAATTCGATTGAATTTTCCGAAATCTGAATGCATTGTCACGAGATCGCCATTTGAACGACGGAGAATATAGAATTGTAACGGTTTAACTGTTTTTTGATAGAATTATGTTGAAAAGCTCATTGTTCCGTCCGTCGGTCATTTTATTCCCGGTGACAAAGAGGAGATCGACGATACCCATTAGCTACAGTGAATGTTGTAGGAGCAAAGGTACTCTCCGCGAATGACAATAATAATTTTCATAGTTTCTTGTAATTTCATCCCGGATGAAAAGGAATCGGGACCGTATACGCGGCGTAATTCCGTGCAACAATGCGATATTGCCACGAAGAAATAATACGTACATCCGCCGTTGAAATAGCTCCTCGTATCAAGAGGGAACTGTCGAACGGAATCATAAGCCCGGCGTTCTTTCATCGCTGCCAGGGATGAAAACCAGATATCATACGAATCTTTCTCTTTCTCTCTCTCTCTCCGCCTCTTCTCGCGATGAAAAAGGCTACTTCGAAGTGTTCACCGACCGAAAATAATTGAATCCCCGCTACTTATTGGTTACTCTCGACTCTTTTGTGGAAACGTGCTTCCACCCGTAACCTTCCCACCCCCACCGTTCATCCTCTCCTAGCATAAGATTCTCTCGGAAGCCGGTCAAACACTCGAACGAGTACAACGCATGAACGTCGAGTATCGTGGCATGAAAGCGACCAAGAAGACATCTTCACTGTTAAACGAACCAAAATCATTCTTTTAGCGGCCCTGAACTGCAACGATCATTCGATTGCGCGATAGAAACGTCAACCCTTTGATCTTCAGTCACGACTTTCCATTGTGCAAAATGCTTTTAGCACTCAACAGCTGAATTACCGATCTACCTATCTGTTCGATCGACGAGCAATAAGAATTTTAATCATTAGAAATTAATTTCGTTCGCATCTCAATATTGAAAACCACTAGGAGTTTGATGAACTGTTGCGATACACGTTTTTGGGAGACCCTGTACATTTTAGAAATACTTACAGACAATTACTAAGTATGTATGTATGTATGTAACATGATATTTGGTCCCCTCAGGGTTTCAAATTCATTTACCAATCCTCTCCCTCTTTCCACTCTCACCATCGCCTTTTCAGCGGGACCTACTATTTATGGTTCCGAACCACCTTTTGCCAACAACACGTGAAAAACACCCCGGGTGGGTCACTTTCCGGTTTTTTACCAGACGGTCACCCATCCTAGTGCCGTTCACGTTCCGCATTGCTTAACTTCGGTGATCTAACGAGAACCGGTGCTTTCAACGGGACTACGGTTGTTGGCTCAGACAATTACTAAGTAATATGTAATAACTAAACTGCGGATCTTTACGTAAAACAAAATTGTTCTGCATTCATTGTGGGAAGCAGGAGTAAAATAAAAAGTGATTTCATCCCTTAATGATTTTGTTGCATTAAAAACAACATTACGATATTTTAAAAATTTTTTGTATCTTCTACTATTTTATATTTCGCCGAGATAATTTCTTCAAAATGCATAAAAATCTTCAGTACCTAATAACATTAGGTCATTGAATGACTATGGAATTACTTAGAAATGAATACCATTGAATATCTTAATGCTGAGATTATCTAAATTATAGTGTCAGGTGAGAATTCCATTATCAAGTGACTAGCAATTGTTATTATTAACGTTGACAGTTTCTAAAAATTAAATAGGTGAAACTTGAACTAAATGTATGAAATTCGGGTGACAGTCCACATGTTAAGTTATTGAATATAACAATAATATTACTTTTATTACTCTTCCAATTAATATGAATAGTTTAATATCATTGAAATTGAAATTTATGAAAAGTTTCTGAATAATGACTTGATGGAATGAATCCCTATTCAGTTAAATTAAGAACTGTGGTATAATGGGAACTTTGTATTAAATTTTTAGAGGAAGAGAAGAATGTCGAATGTGGAAAAAATATGGGAACCCTACGCTCGAGGAAGGTACTAAATATTTTCGTCACCCACACGATCGGGAACGAGGAATTATTTAGTCTCTTTAACTCTCTCCAAAACCGAGCATAATAGAATCTATAATGGCGCATCTTGGCGTCCCTTTGGACGGTTCGTGAATCTTTTAAAGCGACTGATTGCTTTTACATTTCACCCTCGCACGCTCACCCTCCCCGCTCGGATAAATACTTCGTCGTAAGCGGTAGCTGACACTTGCCCCTTTTTTCCCGGGAGGGAAATGTCGCGAGGAAATCGGAGAAAATTCAGACCTTCGATAGCTTCGAAAAAGGAGAAAAGTGTTTCGCTACGAATCTCTCACTTAGCGTCGAGACACGAACACCGTTCGTCCCCCTTTCGATTTCCCGAAAAAAGTCGTCGAATCAACACACGAATCAAAAATATATTGTACACCAACTAAATATTTTTTTATAGAATTTAATCATTATTACAAAAAATCATCAACAACCCCTATCACTCATTAAGTAGCAACAAAATACTAAACCAATGTTTAAGAGAAGAAAATCATAGAGTCTTTGTATATTATGCTGTGTATTAGTGAAATATCGGTGTACGTCAGAAATGGTTAATAGACAACGTTCTTTACAAAAATGAATAGGTGAAATATAAAATATTAAAACGATTAGAAGATTTTGAAAATAGCGATACATTGTGTGCAACTTAAAAGAATGATTGAAGAAAGAAACCATTGTTCTTACAATTAATGTATGTCAGTTTGATTTGGCACAAGTAAATTCTTAACCTGTATTCATCATTTGAAGATTACATTACAGTACACGTTTCCAGATGTCGCAATTCATTTATTCCGCGAATTCAACAAATATTTCGCTCACATCTACTGCAAAGAAACTCAAATTATTTTCTACAGAGTTACGTTACAGTTGAAATCAGCATGGTCCATCGATTTCATCGCTACTCGAAGTGTAATTGGAAAACTATGTATTCCGGAAGAAGTTCTTCAAGAGAAGATCCCTATCGGCGATCAAAATCTCTTGAGATCATGAGAAAGGTATCCACAGACAAATTCAGGAGATTCTTGCGAAGTTTCGTACTCCTTGATTAGAATGACTTCTACTTTTCCATGACTGTTCCCTTGATTCCAGTCTTGCCCTTTCGGCTTCCGCACCGAGCACAGAACAAATACTTTCGCAGTGGCAGTAGTCAATATTTCACTCTCTTCCCGGCAGGTCGTTACCGGAAAGTCGCTTTTAATTATGTTTACTATACCCTGTGGATTCCATGAGAACGCAAGAAAAATATACAGAATGAAAGTGATCATATTAATTATTTATTCGATCCCCTGCACAGATTTACTGGAGAACGTACAGCTAATAATTTTTTACTTTGTGACGCTGATAAATTATTTTCCAGTCGCAATGTATTTAATAATAATATACGAAATTCGAAATATTACAAGGAAATCTCTTATTTATCATATTGCATTTATTAAATACGAAATTGAACATATTCATTTATTAAATATGAAAGTATTTTAAACTTTAGTATAGTTTATTTTTAAAAAAGATTGTGGACATAGATGTATCTTCATTTTTCATCAAACAGGTCAAAGAATAATTATAACAAAGAAATTATAAACTTCAAGAGTGAAGTAAATAAATAGAAAAATGAAAAAGGAAAGGAAACATATAAATTCATAGGTGTGTGAACAGAGGGAACGAAATAATATGATGAAGACAACGTCGAGCAACCGTTGTTATACCTAATCCGGCTTGCGGTGACATTGTTATGGAGTGGAATAATAGTGCAAGCCATTTTCCGCTCTAAATCTCTTTTTCACATTACTCTCCGGAATTGGAAGACGCGTACTGACCGAACTAATTTCACCGGATAGTGGTTCGTTCACGCAACACCATTAAAGTCTAACTCTAACACGACGGTACGGGAATTTGCTTCAGTTCCGGTTAATCGCGAATACCTTACATATTCGTATCCACATACATCATCTGAAGCGCATACCGGGTGTGCTAATGGAATCATTACCGAAACCGAGTGCACGCACGTACCAACGTCGATCGATCACTTCCGACTAATCGGAGTTGCCCGGTCTAGCGGCCATTGTAATTAAGTCCTCGAGAACTGCCGGCCACTATCATCATCGTTCAAACCGACAATCACAAAAATCTGTTTCCACTTTCTTTAACTCGCCACACTTTAATTCGTAACACTAACGGATTTTCAACAATCAATCCGTTCCAGCCTGTACGATTACATAAATAACAATTTTTTATGTTTTCCTACGACCAAATAATCAAATTTTTTGGTCGAACACTGGTCATAATTTTTTTATTTGTATTCTATAGAACAAAGACTTTTTTGTAGCTGCTTTAATTATCTGGAGCATAATGTAACATGATATTTGGTCCCCTCAGGGTTTCAAATTCATTTACCAATCCTCTCCCTCTTTCCACTCTCACCATCGCCTTTTCCGCGGGACCTACTGTTTATGGTTCCGAACCACCTTTTACCAACAACACGTGAAAAACACCCCGGGTGGGTCACTTTCCGGTTTTTGACCAGACGGTCACCCATCCTAGTGCCGTTCACGTTCCGCATTGCTTAACTTCGGTGATCTAACGAGAACCGGTGCTTTCAACGGGACTACTTAAATACCAAACTAGTTCTACTCGCCAGACATCATTATTGTTATAAAACAAAATTTAAAAGTGATAGTATTAGAGTTAACGCATTTACTTAAAATTGTGAATGATTAAAATGATTTTGGCTGGATTCAAGAGAATGTTAATCGTTTACAAAGGTTCTCTTAACCGGAATAGTAAAAATCAATACTTTCTGAACAATTTCTAGGATACCTGGTAATGGCTTTTTCCAAAAATATGTTAAAAACAACTGTTACATCGAACCTTTGGTTCCTGCCGGATTACAGGTGATATCGACGAGAGAAATGCCGCACTACAAAGTGAAATCAGCGTCGCGACGCTGCATGGGCGTTCACACCCCCGCCCCAAAGTCGTTCGCGAGGAACGCGCGGAACCCGACGTGGATCTGCTAAACTGAACCGTTTGTTGTTCCAGGAACACCGCCGACTCGTAATTCGACACTCGCCGATATTTTCCTGGAGTCGAGTGGAAATCGATCGGGAAGGGGTGAGAGGGGATGAAGGGGGTGCTGGTGGAGGGTGACGAGTGGATTCGATTGAAATTGCAGACCAGAAGCAGCCGGAACGCGAATGGGGGCCCAAAGGCAGCGGTGCGCGATGGGAAAATTGAGCGTTTTACCTGTGCGGATTCCATAATTAAAATCAGTTGGTGCGGCCATCATTGTCTGTGACGCCGGTCCTCTGTCCACGGACGACCCGTGGCCGCGTACCGCACGCGTTTTGCGCAATTTAACGAGAAAACTTTCCAAATTACATTCTACGGCTACCCCCCCCCCCTCCCGCTCATCCCCTTCTAACCATCGTTCGCTTCTTTTTTCTTCGCTCGCCTTCGCCGCAGTTATCTGCTCCCCTCTCCTTATTTCACCGCTTGTTTCTCTCACTTCGAACTACCCGGGATCCAGCCCGGGAGATTCAACCCCGGCTGCTTATGATAAAACTCATTTGTTCGCGGCGCGAGGGTGTAATAAGGGAAATCCCGACGAGAACAGCCGGATAAGTGTTTCCCGCAGTTTCCGAGGAAGGAATCCTTTCTTCCGGGGATGGGATAGCAGGAAATTGCTCGTGAGCCGGACTGATTGCTCATGATCACTCGTCGAACCCCTTCCTTCGATCTTCTGTTCGAGCATCGGAGATTGTTCGAAATATTCGGTTGTTGCATATGAAATCACCGATTTTAGAATTCACATGTTTTGTAAAGAATGTGAATCTTTAGGCTGAATATATATAGTACTTGAACACTGAGTTTCCCATTCTCGAGAAATTGTTATTTAACACTGAACCTACCACGAGGGGTCAAACTTTTATTTGACAGTTATTGAAATTGTAAAGGTGTTTTCATGGGAATTTATTAAATATATTTTTTAACTCCAGTTTATATTACTTGTTAAAATACAGGTAAATTAAACTTGGTACTTTTATAATACTATACACATCAGTCATTTTTGATGGTCGGTAGGTTTAGTGTTAACCAACTTGGACTCATTTTGAAACTTAAAGACTCTGCTTTCACATGCAATTATTCTTTTAATTTTAAGAAATTTTTGCACGATATATTGAAACCTTTGAAGAAATTCTAAAACCTTTTTCGTGAGTGAATGTGCCATACATATTTGGAGATTGAAGTCTCTTCGTTAGAATGAACCTTCATTTTTTATGGATAAAAAATGGGGAACAAGTTTGGTGGTATACTTTTCATTGGAACCTAGATGAAACGACTAAAAAGATCGTACGTCATGTTTTTTTGCGTCGTTGCAAGGCTTCAACCTCGAAATCTAGGGTAGATTCATTCACGAAAAAAATTTTCAACGTTTTCAGAGACATTTCAATGGGTTGCATTTTCGAGGGAAAACATGTCTTCAGCTTTGAAGCGATATTTGTTGCTACGGGAAATCCACCGACGGCTTTTGTTACCCTTATGGATCGACAAGTTTTGATAGGGCAAACGGCACTTCGATCAGAAAATATTATCACTCGACATGGACTGTTTAACGTTTTATTTTCCCACCTGAGCTATTGATTTTGAAAATACACTTGACCAGTGATAATATTATTTTATAAGAACCGGGAGTGGCGTGATTTTTTAGGAGAAAAAGAAATGTTCAACTCCTCCCGACGCGCGACGTTTCATCGTAATAAAATATAAATTTATCGCGAAGATAGAAGGCAAACGCGCATCTACGCCGAACTCGTCTTCCAATTTTGCCTGCGCCTGCCTGGGATTTCTTGTAACATGCAAATGTGCTGGAAATGGAGATTCGGATTCGGGAAATGTAGCAGTTCTAGCTTGAACGTGACGCGTATCTGGCGAATTTCGAACATGGAATTTTTTTGGTTCTATGCGAAAGCTGAATCGAAAATTTAACGAAATTTTCCCGGGCTCTTATTGCGAATTTTAGGAGCGCGTATGCGTATTCTTCGTT
The DNA here is from genome assembly GCA_916610235.2 of Lasioglossum morio. NCBI lineage: Eukaryota > Metazoa > Arthropoda > Insecta > Hymenoptera > Halictidae > Lasioglossum > Lasioglossum morio. The sequence continues at coordinate 2,615,421 of OU744333.1, forward strand.
CCACCAGTTTCCATTTAAATTGCGTTGTTTTATCCGAAACGTGATATTGCTATTATCTTTCTATTTCATTATCGTGTGTTACGTATGTTATCAGTAGACTGTGGATTTTATGTATTTATGACAAAAACGAAAAGCAATACAAAAAAAAAAAACAGTAGAAGAATTTAAAAATACTATTGTATTGTGCACAACCCAATAAATATATTGAGAGAAATAATTAATTTCTATTTCACAAAATTGGACAAAATTACAATAAGCTACAAACGTTTAAAGATGGTGAAAATTGCAGTTTCTCACGATTTTTATCCTATAACTGAAATAAGTCCAAGGATTTTTGCATCTTTAACACTTTAACGACCGCTCACATAACATGTGTGTGATAGCCGGAACAACCTTTTATGTGTAAGACATGTAAAATACCATTACACGTAGGTGATTGCTTTAATAATTATCATACAAAGGAAAAATATTCAATAAAGTTCTTTATTAATAATAATTCAATAAAGTTCTTTAAAATTAATTTTTCAAAAATACTGCCGGCCCCTGGCGACGTTTGACTGCGTAGACGGGCGGTCGTTAAAGTGTTAATGTATGAATATATTTCTTACATTTTCAATATTAGCCCGCATAAAATAATCGTAAACAACAACTTTTGATTTCCTTTGTAATTCCGATCAACTACAATTTTTCCAAAATTTCTTTTTCACGCCATGTAGTAAATTAATTGCTCTAACTTCTCAAAAAAAAAGAAACTAATCCAAGTCGTATGATCTGATATTAAAAATGTTATCGTCCTTTTAAAAGTGTGCAAATAATACTGTGGTACCATAGAGAGAGAGTTGGAAGCCTTTGCTGAGGCCGATAAAAATGTGAACACGATCGAGCACTGATCATGAGCGTTTCCAATAAATTCATGAAGATTATTTATGACGGCCGAAGAACGAGCCATCGTCAGGCGCTATTTACGGTGTCAGGCGATCCGATCTCGTCTCGATGAGGTCAAAAGAACGAACGAACCCATTTATCGTAACGGCCGGTCCGCCGATCAAAGTGCGAAACCATTTAGTACACGGGGCGAATCCGAAGTAACAGCGGGGTCGCCGCACCCCAAAATAAATGACCAGCCTACATTTTTTTCCCCCCGATGTGTGCACACGGGAGCTCGGCTAGAATCGTGTACAACGCGTTAAAACGCCGAGTCGGGAAATCGTGGCGTGTACCGAAGCCTAGGCTGACCGAGACGAACGACAAAGAGCGAGGTAAAGGACGATGGTATGGGGATAGTATGAGGATGGCATGGAAGCCTGTGGCACGCGAGGGTCGGAGGATCGAGAGGTGTGCGCCAGGGCAAGATAGAAAAGTCGGTTTCGCTGTTTTACGGGCCGCAGTAATTACGGTTTCGGTATTTCCCGGTGTTAACAGTTGTATCTGGACCTGACATCTACCTGACTCTCTCCTCGTCCCCCGGCCCCTTGTGGCCAGGCCTCGTAGACCCGACGCAATTTTCCAATCTGGGAATAACGCCCGCGAGAAAAGACCTTGTTCTGCATTGTCTTCGCTCCTCTTGCTTTCGGCTCGATGAACACAGCCTACTCAGATCCGGAAACACGATAACTTTGTCCCTCCCGAAGCAGTGCCAATGACATACCTTGCTCATTACTATCACGAGGTTGAAGGACATAGTGGGGCAACGAATGTTCTCTCAAAGATTACAGTTTATGACAAACAGTACCACCAATTCGCCGGTAATTATATACTTCAGCGACTCCTCGCTGATTCTACCGACCTTGAAATATGTTGTCAATGTCATTCTGAACAACCGAATCATGATTAATATCTGAAATCTAGATCAATCCAACGACAAAGTTAAATTTAGATTTATAGATATATTTTATTGAATGAATCTATCTTAATTTTATCTTTGAATTTCAATTTAGAAACGCTACGAACCTTCGTTCCAACCCAATGTACTATCCTTCAATTAATTTGGTATCTGACAATAGGTATCATAAGTAGATTACGGATTGTTATGCATTTATAAAGAAATTGACTGCATGAAATATAAAACAGTAAACGATTAGAAAAATTGAAATTGTCTTTAATAATGCAATAAAGTCATTAAGGGATGAATCAATTTTTACTTTACTCCTTCCTCCTACAATTAATACAGATCGTTTTTATTTTGCATAAAGATCAGCAGTTATAAGTGTTACTTATTGAATGCAGCCAGAGTTGGGCAAAAATATTATTTATTTAAATAAGATCTCTGCCCAACTCTGAATACAGCTACTCAAACTATTATTTTTGCGATGACTTGTACCTGCACGTGCACGTTGAGGAAAATTTTATATTCCGTAAATGCGATATACTGAAATTTTTTGATTACCTAAACGAATGGATGTACATTACAATACAATAAATAATGTATAAAAAATGTGGAAATGAATAGACCTATGCAAGACATATTTATTTGACTCGAAGTTTCGTGAATTTTTCACACGACATGCATAAATATTTTCACTTGATTGGAGTTTCTGTCCATTATTCCATAAAGATCAGAATTTCCGAGGCAGAACGACACTACCATCTTACCAGTACGGTACATCTAATCCTCTTCCGGGCTCGTGGAGATTTTGCATATTTATGCCAAAGATGGCGAACCCTTCGGCGAAGGTTCTTTCACCCCTTTCAATGTGAAAGTGCTATGACTCGCAACGAGTGAGTCGTTAGAACGCTAACTGCCACTGGACCTACACGTCGCTTTTGTACGACGGTATTTCAGACTTTTAGCAAGCGTCCCTGCTCGCTACGATAATGGCAATATAAGTGCGAAAAAGGATTTGTCCTGTTCTACAAAATGTAGGTAATGTATTGTCCCCGGCGTGCGTTTTAGTTAACGTACAATATTCCGTGACAGTAACACGTGTTGAGCTACATCCATTCCATTAACAATTTCATATTACCGAATAACAAGGTACCTATAACTAACATAGTATTGCGCCTCAATATTATTCATGCCGATTAAGTTGATCCAATAATCGAAAACTTTTATAACCAACATTTCCATTAACAATACCATATTATTAGACTGCAGTTTTAATGCATATATGACAATAATGAGTAGTTGTATATCATTCAAAACAGTAAAAAGATTAAAAAAAACATAATTTATAACAAATCCAAAACTGAAAAACTAGTCTACCATTGATTAAATGATTTCAGTTGACTTGATGTGGTAACCTTGAATTATTTATGTATAAAGAAGTCACAAAGTTGCTTATAACTACAGTCTATCTTTTGCCCGTAGAGCACGCGCCGGTGAAAAGTTGTTAACAATTGGCGAATCTACCCCTACAGGCAACGATCCCCGGTCTCCCCAACTAGAAAATTGCCAGCGGGTAATGCGTTAAATTGTTAAAGTCCGATATCATTAATATTGATTAATCGAGTTTGAGATTGGCGTAAGAGGTCAGAGCATTGCGGAAAAAGTAACTAAAACGAGTTGAAACGAAATATCGGCGGCGTCGTGTTCCATCTGGCAAGAAGCCTCGTCCCGGGGACATCTTCGAGTCCCACCGGGTCGAGCAGCATCAAAGGGTCTTGGGTGCAGCGTATCGGTCGCGTTCAAAGAATTTAATTAGCTCGTTAAACGGATCTCGTATGCGTGCACGCGCGGAAATCCGATCACGAGCGGAAAATACCTCATAATGAATAGCGTTCGTCGCGAATAGACCGGCTAACGGATCGGCGGATGATCCAAGTTCGAAGAGGTTCGAGGACGAGCGACCGAAGGGCCCTCAAAGTAGCTCAACGACTCGTTATAAATTGTCGTCGACTGCTCCACCTTGGATTCCACAGAAACGCGACGTAATGGCGCGGAGGAGAGAGACTCGAGAGGCTGAAGGTGGGCAGGGGAGGAGGCGTCCTCTATCTTCAAGTTCCTTCCGACTAGTAAGGGAAGGAACGGAACGAATTAATTCCGTAAGGACGAAAACTCGAGGACAAAGACGGGATGCAGGATTCAAAGGACGCAATTGGATTCGGGGGACCCATGCGAGCAGAAGACGCTTGCACAGGGGCTATCTTTGCTACTTGCTGCTGATACACTGGCGAGCATCCCCCTTTTCTAGTCCGCCTTTCACTGCTTCATCGTCGCCTGAATGCGGGGACAAACTTTGGAAAAATACCGGCCGAGTCAACACCGCTTGTTTTCGTCGCAAACAAATTTCTTTCTCGCTCCCTGTACTCCGCTGTTCATGGAAAACTCGCTCCTGCTGTCAACTGAAATGTCCTTAGTCCCCACACCCACAGTTGTCTCCATTAAGCTGTTCAAGTGGTGAATTCGAAAATGAGACTTAAGGCAGCAACAACCTTCTTAGACACCAATTTATTTTATCGGAGAAGCATTCGGTACACACACTTTTAAGTGCTCGCTTGTTGCTGTAACAGCGTTCCTTTAATGGAATATATTCGACAACCCTCATACTTCAGGGTGAAACTTCACCCCCTTTACGTGCTTTATATGTGTACTGAAAAATAATTGATCTCTCTCTCTCTCTCTCTCTAAATGTATTATGACATGTGTCTCTATAATTTTGAATACTTTGTTTACCCGAAACCTGTGAATAGGATTTTCAATAATTATGCTGCACCAAAAGGAAGCTTACAAAACTATTTTTATATAACCATTCTGACCGAAATTATTAGATTACGTTACCGGGGGTGAGTTGTTGGTCCAGGATTGACATTTCTATTATTGTTGAAAAATGTATTAAAAACTCCTCGGCCGTGGACTACAGGCTTTCAAAAATGATGAAATCATCACCAATAGATAATGTACAAAACAAATGGTATTGACAACATTTAAACTATGTTGAACGACGTGAAAATGAATATTATGCATGTATCATTCAGCTATTCTTTCATCATCCTGCATCATCATCTTGTATGATTCCTATTATTAATGTATTCTTCATATCACATTTGTTATTATATAATCTTTAAAATACATGTACGTATTTCTGAAATATCGTATGAATTTATAATTCATCAGAAAGGTGCAACGTTCGTTTTTACGAAGAATAATCAACCAAAATGCTTCTGCTACCAACTACAGTCAACGACGCAGCAGGAAGATGCAGTTCACGATCCGTAATCGCACCGTGAGCGAAGCTGTGTGTTCCCCGTTCGTGTTGTGAATTGTAAACAATGTTATCGAACGATCTTATCAAACGTGCCCGTTAAACTGATGTTTTGCACCGATACACAATCCTCTATAAGCCATAACCGTTCTCGAATCGCGCCTCGAAGGCAACTGATTTCAGCGCCACTGTGCAGCAACGATCCCAGCATAAATATGACTTTCGTCTGCCGCAATCTCTGGCATATCTTGTGCCCGTAAATGAACTTCCAGAATCTAATGAATAGAAATGAAAATAGACCTGAGATACACCCCTCTCTCGGCCGGTGATTCGCATCTGAATTTATGAAGCTCGCCAATCGATTACATCTCTCATTCGAAGCCGAATGCGAAGAAGTCGAGCGATTTGTAGATTCCTTTTTACGAGCCTCGAAGGAAGGGATCGATGGCTGCATAAATTGCCCCCGACAAAATGCTCTCTAATTAATGCTCCTAGTAGAAATACCGTCGGCCCGCAAGAAGTGTCTGTTGATTTCCCTGACTGCGATCCGAAGGAAAAGGAGAGAATCGAACTCGCGACCGACCGACGCGAAAAAAGAGTCACGGCTCGAAGAACTTAATTGGATCTGCGGGTCGACGCACGGTGTACTATTCTCCCAATCTACCAGGACAAAACACAATTTTGGTAATGATCCACGTGTACGAAATGGCAATAGAGGTCGATAGTAGAAAATATACAATTCATTGTATTCTGTAAGGATTAGACTGCGGATTTTATGCATTTATGATACAAGTGGGTAGATGTAATTTATGACAGTAAATATTCTCGAAGAATTTAAACATGCTACTATATTATTTTCAACCTATTAACCGTTTGCACTCCTTTGTCAAGTGTGATTCGACATCAAAGAAAGAAAAATGTAAAGGAAACGGACTTTTATATGCATTTAATTCTTCCTTTATATATTCAATTTCTTATTTTTTAGTTAAAAGCAAATATAAAAGCAAATTACCACAAAGTTTGATAGCTATATTTAATATAATTAGTAAACACAATTGTTTAAAATAACTAGCAGTCAAGGAACTGTCCTTTGATGCCAATTTCAAATAAAACACTTAAAATAGTAGGGAGTTGTTGGCAATAAAATTGAAAAATAATTCGGAGTGTAAAAGGTTAAAAATATTCAGCAAGAAATTAAATATATATTTCATCTCAGTCTGTTGCAATTGAAGTATAAAGTTTTTATTTTACATAAAGATCCGCAATTTAGTGAACATGTGTTGGTAATGTCCAAAAATTTAGTTCACTTCGTTTGCTGTTATGGTAATTATGTTTCCTCAATGCCCTTTAATTGCGTTGTACCGTATCTAACTATTAATAAATATATACGTATTATCTTCTGCTATTGGAAATAGATTTACAAATTTGTTTGGTCCATATTTCTGACAAATTATTAAGATACGGCTTAATAGCTTCAAAATTAAGCTTTGATTACAAGCTTACTCATTGTTCGAAAAAATGTTCTTCCACAAGCACTAATATTATTTGAATCTCTTAAAAATTTGGAGTCTGAAAATAGCGATTCTAATTGTGAGAGGATATAGTTCAGTGAAGTAATTTTTACAATGTTCGTCACTTGTGTTATTCACAAATATTAACCCTTAATCCACTACTAAAAATTGCTGTATTATTATTCACAATATTGTTTACATGATTAAATATGTTGGAATTTAATCAACGACTACACATTTAAGTATCGTATGAGGTAGTGTATCAATTTCATACCCATCAAATGAAAAACATCATATAGTATTAAAATAGCTCTGACTGCAAAGGGTTAAATAATTTTATGTAGACTTGTGTTATACTTTTATCAGTAAAAAAATAGGAGGAAGCCAACGAAGATGAGTGTACCTTAGACACAATTATTTTGTGTGCGACAGGGGCCTTCACAACGCCACGCGAAAATGTTTGCGAGCCTAGACTTCCTATCTCATCTCGTCCCTCCCGTCCATCCTGTTCTTTCGCGCGGCCGCGGAATTTCGGGAATTACGATTAAGAGGTTGCGAAACAAGGTTGGAAACTGCGAAGTGGTTGCTCCACATTTTGCATAATTTATCGCAATCTCGCGAAACGCGTCTCAAGTACGAAGCCAAGTTGAGTAACTAGCGGCTGAGCGAGGCAAGACAGGAGTGGCAGATTTGGCTGTATTCGTGGACAACAGTACAAAAAACTTTGTTCTAAATATGAAAATATTGTGCAGCGTACTTTGTTAATAAACTAGGTAGGTGTGCAGCATTGCAAACTACTATCAGTTGATAAACACAAAAGTGTGATACAGATCTACTGAATTCGACAAAGTTACAGTTGAAATATCTCCTAAATGTTTTGGTTTACATAATACCATTTTATAGAGAAGGGCGAGATGCACCGAATAGAGCATAGAAAACTATATATTTTTATTTTTAAAAAATGAAGATGACCTTGAAATCTCCGAAACTCTTTCACCGCCTGAAAAAAAACTGTTGTTACTATATTATAGTCCTCTTTATACTGAAGAACTTTTAGATATAAAGTTTTCTATATTTTCAAAAACAGCGAAGATAACGAAGTGCTAAAATGTACTGGACCACTCTGTATATTCTATATTTATTTATATCTGTATCTTTTTATATGTATACAACTTTCTTGTAAATGTTTCTACTCTAAATGTACATATTTTCATATAAATGTATGTATGTATATATTTGTTCGTGAGCTATTTAAATATTTTTTAGAAATGATTTTGCGTTTCTTTCTCCATAAATTGTTAATAAATATTAGTGAAACGCTTCGAGCAGTTGGACAAAATTATAGAAAAGTGGGAGGTAATCCATTTAAGTTGGTTAAATTTTATATTCCTATTCATTGTATTGGAAGACAGCAGAACCCACGCAAATTTCATTCCCGAGAGTTTAAGTATTGTACACGACAAGAGAATTTCAGGAATTACGATTTTATGAATTACGGAACGGGGTCACGAGCTGCCAAGTGCCTAACATGCGTTTTGCATAATTCATTGCGTTCTCGCAATGTCTGCGTTCGCCAGGTCGATTAACCTGGAGCGCAATTTAAGTCGGAATTGCATGCTTGATCTAATGTGCCGTGAATTACAATGTACAATTGCAACATTTCTCATAAAAAATCCCATTGCATCTTTTCACATTTTTTGTAAAATATTCATTAACATGCGGAAGAATAAACATCATGCACAGGAACTTCTTTCAATTGAGTCGAAAAGATAAATATTACAATAATTATTCCTGAGAAAAATATTGAAATCCCTTATAATCTCCATTATACTATTTCAATGTTTAACTGTTATATTCGAAATAATCCAAAGCTACTTAATAGCACAGACCATAACCATATATTATTTTCAATTAAGTTGTTAAGTAATTTGAACACATTTTAATTACAATAGTAAAAAGTAACGAAGACGAAACTTGAAAGGGGGCGAAATATTTAATATAATGTTGAATAAGAGTTAATGAGATTTCTTATGGCCCCCCAAGGACAGAATTAGAAAGCTTTTTACCTCGGTGCCCAGCCACGATTAAAGGCTGAAACGTTGAAAAAGTCGCAAACTTCGGAAAAGCCTCGGCAAAGGAAGCATTTAAGTTTCCTAAGGAGTTCGGGGCACGAGGATACCGCTGAAGGGAAAGGTAACACGATTAGGAATTAATTTTTCACGAGCCAATGGGAAAACTGAGACCCTGACGAATTAAAAGATTTTTTTCGCTCCAAGTGAGCTTGTATATCCGAAGAAAATCGGAAATCTTCCGTAGTTGACTGATTGCTCATCGATATACTGCGGATCCTTATTCATTTATAGCGTGTGCACATTTTCAAAAAAAAAAAAAAATGGAATACAATAGAATTTCGTAGGATTTCTATTCATTTTGTATCTACATAGGACATTGCCACTGAAAATAAGATTGATACCACTTTCATAAAAGTCTACAAAAATTAAAAATTATTTTCATTAACATCCGCAGTCTAATCAATGAATACTATGTATTACGTTGTTACCCGATTGAAATTACATTGATTGAGGTTGACGTACAATTGATTTAGAACTGAAATTAGACATCTAAATTAAAATTAAAAATAGGATCTTGAGGATCAGCTTTGTAATCGAAAGGAAAATGTTTACTTCGATACGTTTACCAAGATACAATAATAAACATGTAGATTGCAATAGTATCTCTCGATAAAACCGCTTTACAATATTCGCAAAAATCGGAAATTTCATGTGCAACAATCTAATATATTGCTTTTCGATTCCGTTAAAAAGTAAATTGATTTTGAAGGCTGCGAAATGCGTTACATTTCTCCTTGGAATATCGTATTTTATCCTTTCCATAGGGAACAGAACAGCGCGTGTTGTCCTTGCAGATCGCGGAGCGATATAAACTTTCGGCAAGGGGAAATTCCATGGCGGAACGTATGTTTGCAGAAGCATGACGAGTGCAACGAGAATTTATTAGGTGTGTTTGCTGAGTAAATACGGGAGGAAAGGAAGCGTTTAAGGAAGATATTTACGGGGCGGCGTGCTAAGAAAGACAGAAAGCGTCGTCGTGGATTAGTTCCAGGACCTCGGAACACGAAAGCTCGCACTCCATTGTTACGGGAGAACGGAGGCGAGCGTCACGCCGTCGAATTTACGAGTTAGAATAACTCGTTTCATATCTGGACAAACCTCCGCTACGTCTGGGAACCAAAAAAATACAGATTTCGCCTGTCGTTCCTCTCCGAAACGGCTTCCATGCTTGGAATCCCCTTTCCTACCGGTTTTATTTTAATCCTGATTCCCCAGTTTACTACATCATACTTTTCCCGCGGAGAAACTATTTTTATGACACAAACTTTGTCTTTAGCTTTCCTGGCTTCCTCCGGTATTCTTCTTTAAGGCACCCGTGGGCGTTATAAACAGCGAATAAGCATTTCCTCCCCTTTTCGTGCTTCTTTTTTCTTCTTTGCGGCCGGTCCCTTCTCACGAGATGTTTCTTATGTATCAGTATTTTTTACAAAGATCTTATATTGTGGCTTTTGCTTACTTTATTCTAGTGATTTTAACTCGCATCATTGTACTACCAATCGCAAGTTAATCGGAGTTCAATGATTAATAAATCGAATCCAATATAGACGCTTGTCTAAATTCAGTCCTCTCCTCCTACATTAAAAATTGTTCAATTTCCGATTATTGAGCTTGCACATAGCGTGAAGAATTATTCAATAAATCTGTTTACTTGAATAATACAGTAAAAAAAATTTGAAAAATCGGAAGAAATCGGAAGGAGTAATAATAAAACAGTAATTTCTAGTGATGTGCACGTGTAAATGACATCGTAACAATTTCCACGCGATCCCAATTAGTTAAAACAGTGTACCCCCACCTTTAGTAGCATTGTAAACATAATAAAGAGTCTGACACCGTTGAACACGGTGCTTGTTCCGCTTGAACCCGTGTGGAGCGTCCAATCTTCAGTTATCCAATTACGCGAAGTGTACATTAAAAAATAATTCGATATCTAGTTAGTTAAAATTTGCACAGCTACTCGCATTTCCGTTCGCAGAATCCCCGCACCCATTCGCAGTCTCCACTGACCTCTCGTGTACAGGTGGTCCCTTTTTATCCGTTCCTCCACCTGTTCCTCTTTAGCCAGACCGGAGCCCATTTCTCTCTTTGTTCTCGTGCGTACATTTCACAACGCCCCCGCGCTCTGCCCCCCGTCGATGTTCCACCACGCTTCTCCCTTCGCTAATCCTATGCTCACACGGCCACCCCCCGTCGTCCACCCCCGTTCACTTTCTCCCTACCGTCAGTTCGCGATCGCTCGGGAACGCCATAGACATTCCCACCCCCTCCCGACAGAGCCAGCCAGGCCCACCCCCGTCGTCAGGGTGCAAGCATCACCTCATAGTTCCACGTGTGCGCTTTCACCGTGACAAAGCCAGATTTAAGCTCCGCTTACGAGTCGGAGCTTTCCAGCTGGCTCGCATTCGCCGGGGTCCGTTCCCGATGCTCCATAACGATTTTCCTCTGCCTGATGTTCTGTTATCAGCCATAATAGACTGCGATTCGCGAGGCCGCGTCGCATCGCGTCGCGTCGCGTCTACCGCCGAGGATTTAGAGAGACAAGCACTACTATGTCAACCATCGAGCCGGTCGATGGAAAAAAAGTGCACTGTTCTCGGATCTTCGGCAGACTCGTAATGCGCGGCTGCTTCGTCGAGCAGAATTCCCGGACAAAGCTCTTGCATATTCTATTTCTTTCGCCGATATTGTAACCGCTATTACAGGGCCATCGAGATAAATCCGGAATTTTTTTCGGGCAGTTCCATAAATGAGATGTAGGCAAGGTAAGTGTAAACACTTATTTATAAGCGGGTGCAGCTCAAAAAATACCACGTTTTTAAAAACGAACTAAAAAGTACAAAATAATGTTTCCTAGTTCCATACAGATTCCCAACACTGTACTGATAGTCCTAAAAATTTCTAATTGTGAATTTTGAATAGCTGTGAAAATACTTATAAGATTTAAAACGAAAGACGTGGGGCGCATGCAATAGATAATTGATGCATAAATAGTTCACCTAAATCACTAAAAAATTTATTTCTCCGCAAATGATATGGACTGTTGTTTACACAGTTTACACAACTACGTTGTGAGTATTCTCAACGGCAGCTACTCTCTACACTCCTTACTATTATCTTGCGCCCCACGTTTTTCGTTTTAAATCTTATAACTATTTTCACAGCTATTCAAAATTCACAATTAGAAATTTTTAGGACTATCAATACAGTGTTGGGAATCTGTATGGAACTAGGAAACATTATTTTGTACTTTTTAGTTCGTTTTTAAAAACGTGGTATTTTTTAAAAATTTATTTTTTTTACATAATTATTTTCTGCTTTCTAGTCTTATGTATGTGAAAGTTTTCAATCGATTTTTAACATTTTTACCAAATTATGAAATTATAACAGAGACATGTACTAAATCCAGACAGTATTGCGACCGCGACATATCGAAAACAAATGCAAGCAGTAACGGTGTAACGATTCTTTCACTTGGTAAAAGAAGCGATGATGTACTACGAATCGTCGCACGACGACGTACTATCATATACTGAGCTCCGTCGGGGCGAAGTGGGTCCGTGGAGTGGGGACGAGTCAGAGTGCGCACGCATAGTAAAGTAGAGAACGTTGTCGCGCGGAGTGGGGATCGCAGAACGCGATCACGTAGGTTTCGCGGGGAGGTGAAGAGGAAAAATATTTAATCGTTATTGCTCCGAAACGGATAGACTGTTAAAAAATTTTTTTTTTGAATAATGCATTGTCATCCAGTTCTGAGCCATATGCCCGATTTCAAGTCTCTAGCTCATCAGGAAGTTAGTTTAAAATCAATTGCAAAATTTGCCACCGAACAAACAAACAAACACACAAACAAGAAAGCGAGCTAATAAAAACGTGGTAATAATAACAACTGCAAATCTATCTCCTCACATTATACCCATAAATGTTTCCAAGTATAAAGACATAATATTGTAATCATATGTTATAATATTTGTGATCGCTAATGACCTTGTTGATGCGACCTGTATAAATAAATTTTTAAAAAATGTATAACACTAAATCACCGCCGATCGAATGACCGGTTCTAGATTTTTTATTTCACAATTATTGAATTTAGGAAGATGTTTCCGTGATAAATAATTATATAAATATATTTAGTAGAGCAGATATTATAATATGAACCGCACAAAGTTCAAATAAATTTAATCTTGTTGTTTTCATAAGTCAATATGTATCGACTACTTGTAAAGGTGGGTTTAGTGTTAAAACATTTGATTATATGTACTGATTGGAACAATTAAAATTCTTTTCTGGTATTGTTAAATGTACAGCTATTGCAGAACATATGTATAGACATACAATAGATATAATTTTTTTCCTTCTTTAGGAAATTACGATCTATAAAAAAGTTCTAGTCATTCAAACCGGAAAATAAATCTTAGGGCCAAGGGTGAAAATTGTGAATGAAATAAGAAAAGAAATTTCTATGTAGCTCCTGCTTCTCGAAATTGATATAGGACATTGTTACTTTCTATGCAGATCCGCAGTCTAACTGCAAGTGTCTATAAATGTTATCAACTGTGCAGCTTGGTCATGATATAACGATCGTCTTTGTGCAAAGACAGAGGGACGTCGTATCCAGAACAATGGAGAACTTCAGGTAGAACCATCGCTATCCGAGACTATCGTTAAAGCGAATGCAAGGCCAAGGTGTTGAGTCGCAATGGCGACGAATTTCTGTTACACTAACCCGGAACAAAAGAGGAAAGTTCCGAAGTTCAATAAATATTAGATTAACCCTTGGAAAGTTTTGAGGGCGGAGCGTGAACTGCCGGAAGGGATGCAGAAACTTCCTTTCTCGGAGATGTACGTAAATATCTTTAAATAAAGACAGACGGGGAATTTCATTTTTGCATTCCCTTCAGCAACGACGTCTTCGCCGTGCCTCGAGAAATCCTGTTTCATTCCGGGCCGAAATAAATAAGATGGAACCGAATGAAGAGATAAGACAGTCAGACTCAATTAACTCACGTGTTGGGATTTTAATCAGCGTTGATCCCGGGTTCCGTTATATCTTTCTGAGAGATGCACCTGCTTCCAGATTAATCACGGTCCAACTGGTGTGAGAATCAATTTCAAACCGGAGCCCGCATCTTTCCCTTCATCCTCCGTGACGGGGACACTTTCAAGGCCAGTAGGTTAATTCGCGAAAATGATCGATCACCGTGGTCACGATGAAAGGAAAAGAAAAAAAACAGGACGTCGTGGCTCCTTCTGTGGAGCCATTCGACCGTGAAGTGTGGAAAATCGAATTACCCACACTATCAGTCGCTGGACGTGACATTAACGTCTGTCATGAAGTAATGTTGCATAACCATTCTCTCGTCGCAGATTAAGTTCGATATTTATGATCGGAGAGCCACGAGAACAAAGAGAATGAAAGACGCGTGGGTCACGAACGGAATACAATTGACACTCTCACTTTATTGTTGTCAAACCTACGTAATTATATTGCATAGTCTCGTTTATTTCTTAGAAGAATTTATCTTAATTTATTCGGAACGTTTCGCGTGTTTGTCGGCGTACACGATGGTTGATTTGCGATTTGACTCTTGCAATTAGACGCAGCAGTGAAGTACAATTAACGGATTACGAACGCAGATTTTTAAACGCGTGTGTGAAAATCTCAAACACCTACTATGAGGAAAATCAAAGTAGCTTAATGTGCATTGTTATGTAAAATATTAATGAAATATTGGGACAATATACGGCCTCTTTTGACAATATTTATTGTATTGATATGTGTGCATTAACACTTTACCTACCGGAAGCTTATTATACCCTCGAACAACAATTTATGTTACGGTTTTAGTGATTAAATTTATTTTGTAGATCGTAATTTCCTAAAAGAGGAGAAAATTAATGTCTATTTTATGCCTACATGTTCTCCTATAGCTGTACATTAACAAAACCAAAACAGCATTTTATTTCGGTTTAAAGGAAATTATTAACATACATTTCTTTCGGAATCTGTTTAGAAAATGAATCACGAGTCAGACACAATATTCTAAAGCAAGCGGTTAATTAGACTTTCAACAATTCAGATTAAAAATGTTCTTCCACATAACAATCCCTAACGAAATAATTAGATCACGTTACAAGGAATGAATTGTTGAACCATAGTTGCAATTGTCGTTGCTATTGAAGGATCCATGAACAGCTTTTAGCCATGTACCGTATCCTTTAAAATTTATTAAACAGGTAGGTAATGTATTAATAAAAAGGATTAAATTTCTAAAAGTCCTGTGACTCCCCACAACTAAAGAAACAACTAAAATAGCTGTACCATAAAATTAAGAAAACATCGTGCTCGCACAAGCATGACGTGTACCACGATCGACCGATCCCCAAACAACAACAATTCCGGGTACACGCATGATTTCGTTTTCGCCTGTGAACGCAGAGCGTAGAAGAATAGCTGAAGAGGACGATTGAATGAGCAGCCGAGGGTACAGTCGAGATAACGCCTGTTTACGCATCCCGTGAAAAGAGACGGACGTGCTAATCCAACGGAACGAAGAAAAAAAACCGATCGCGATCGATCGCAGCGGAGTCGAAAAGGTCGAAACGAACGTGAAAAAAAGAAGAGGACGCACGGTGACAGACGCGAAGGGAACACCGGCCAGAAAGAATGAAATAGAAGCCATGACACCCCTCCAGTGTGCAATTCTGACGAGCTGGCAATTCGATCCTGAAACAGGACCCAAGAGACGGCATAAAGCTCACTCCAGGCTCGTTTGTTCTTTCTTTCTTCATTTTAACTCCCCCCTCCCTCCTCGAGCTTACTCCCTCGCCTATCCCCGTCCCTGAACCATCCTTAACACTCCGCTATCGTTTGTCCGTCGCTATTTGTCTCGCGAGCGAATTCCCCTTTTTGTCTCCAACGCCCCTGCCCCGGCCGCTCCTCTTAGAGATTCAATTTAATTCACTCACCATGAAGGGCCTTCAAATATGCTTTGCCGGCATTGATCAGCTGCCTCGCTCCCGGATTGAACTTGTCCAGGATGTTCTGCAATCAAAGAAACAGACCGTTGTATATTTTTTTTCATTTTTGGACATTCCAATTCATTCTGTTTTTTTTTTACACAGCTTTTTCCAGCAGAACTTGTGCAGGATCATTTGCATTTACAGCTCGATTCGGCGAATAATGTCTTTCGATGTTGTTTGCCAGTTATAAAAATGAGTATGAGACATACAAAACTGTAAAGACGTCAAACGAATTTAAGTATGCTATTGCATTATTATCGACTTATTAAGATTATTAAAGGAGGGAATATATTTTCATTTAATTTCATTATTTTCCATAAAGATCCATAACGATTGTTGTTTCACTTTTTAGCCTTTCAATATATTGTTAGTAGACGCCGGAGTTTCGTGGAAAATAATAAGTTCGTGCATCAATTGCACTTCACAGGAACTAAATATAAATCTATATTTTTCACTAAAAATTTTAGTCGAATGTAAATAATATGTTAACACTCTAAATCTATATATAATAATAATAAACAATAATAAACCTAAATCTATATATATAATAATAAACCTAATCTTTTCACTGTTTGAAATTGTGCTATGTTGATCAGACATGCTTAAAATTCAAAGTCTAATTATTTATTAAGTTCTGAGAGCCTAAATTAAATTGCTAATAATTATTTCGTATTTAAAGATTTACCTAAACTTGTATTTTCTCACTGTGTATTCACTATCATTTATTTAGTAGGTTATTTATATTAAGTATCAATTTCTGTCGCGAAATAACCTTAGCAAAGAGTTGAAAGCGACGTTAAATAAATTAGAAAAAAAAGAAGTATTAATATCCTCTACTACATATCGTCAATTATTAAATAAACTTTGGAAGTACGTGCAAATTAAAAAAAAGGTTCAAATGCCTGAATTCTATTAAGTTTAATGAGAGTTATCATAATGTCGCCATCTAGAAAAATGTTCCCCTCCGCCAAAATATCACTCCCCAGCAATTGTGTAAGCAATGCGCCTAAAGAAGTTTTCACTTAAAAAAGATCTTGACACTGATTCTGGAATTAAATGTAGCTATCACTTTGTGCTTTGTATCATCATTTGGAACAAGATATCTTTGGCAAAATGAATGTTCGAAGTAATTCATTACTCATATTGCCATCAAGAGGTAATAAAGAAATAAAAGTAATTTATCACTTTAATCGACTACGAAACCGGTTCTCGCACAACAGACGCCTCAGATTAACTAAACCGATAAATTACGCATAATGATGAATAAAGTTTCGAGTAAATTTGATTCGAATGTCTGTATATAGCATTGTAGCGATTTAAAAATATTTAATAGAATAGAATCTACGTTGTCGTGGATGTAGACACACCAGCTGCGTCTTCGGCAGACCTTGATCATTACTCACCCATATTGGCAAGTGTTAACGAGTATGAGTTAATCGGATTACGTCATTACGAGAATTTCGTTGCCTCGGCATGAGGAACGGTCACCTTCGATCATGGAATGCGGTCTACGTCGTTTGGAATCTAATGAGAGAGTGTCCCTATTTGCAGTTGCAATTTGTATTACTTCGTCTAGGTTACAACGCGAGTGTCCCATAACTTCGAAGTCCAATGGCATTAAATCTTTATAACTTTGCCGATTCTGCCGCAATAAATAGCTATAGGGGATATACACATGAACAGCTAACTTAATCTGAGCCTCGAACTTCGAAACATCTGTACATATAACTCGATCCAAATCCTAAGATTTGTAACTACTGAACAGATAACCTAATTCGCATCAAGAAATTCGAAACTGTCCAACTGGTAATGTAATACAGTGGAACGTCGTTTAACTAAATCAATAGGGTGTCAAATTCGAGGAAAAATGCATCCTAAATGCAGTTACAGTAGGTATAGAGAAACCATGTGACAGGTGATACTAATATGGAGAACAAAATTTAATTTATTATATTAATACGTAATTCATTTTCCATTGAAAATAACAATATAAATATTTAAATTAAATAGTTGATTATCTCAAGAATTAAGGAGTTAAAGAATTACAAGTACGACACAATCATACACTTTTTCATTCATATAATTTGGGTACATTTAAATAAATCTGTCAACCATGGGAAAAACAGAAACAATTTTCTTCAGAATGTATAGTACACATATTCTGTATCATTGTAATATTTTTAAATTATGTGTAAGTACAATAAAATATCTGGTTCTGAAATGAAGTATATCAATGAATTTTCTGAGTATTATAAAATTAAACGTTAATTACCTAGATAAATAATAAGTCATATCAAATACGCTCGAACATAGGTCAGCTTATTTTAGCTTTAGATTCGCCAGAAAAAGTTTAATTAAAATCGACGACTCCATCACTGTGACCTCTGCTTGTTAGTTTCTACAATTTGAACACAGATATGAAGACGAAAGGGTCTAATTAATCAACATACTATGGTAACATCTGCAAGAGAAAGCCCATACAGAGAAACCAAGAGGCAATTGCCCCAAAAGCAACGCCCCTTCATCCACTAAAAACCCGATCCAACCGGAAACAATGCCGAATCCCCAATCTAGCGTGACCCAACTATCAGGCAGGTCTCTGGCAGTTCCGACAAGTTGATGCGCCGGAGATCACCGGACCAATCCCGACCATCAAAACTCGGAGCAAGCGAGCCGAACGTTGCTGAAAAGTAAACCGAAACAATGTCACCGGAAACTTGCGGTCGGTTGATAGCAGACAGATATTCGAATAAACAGGATTCTGGTGAATAACGAGAGAGAATCGTTGCACGATGCGCAACTCGGTGCAGCGCGACTAGCTACCAAGAGAACGTGTATGACCGCCTCCGGCATTCCAGCTTTGAGGACGGACCTAGAAGCCGTCTTCCTGCGTCTATCTCTTCCTGCAACTTCCCGACCTCTTTGTCCTCCCCACGGCTTTGCTCCTTTCACTTCAGCGTTCAAGGCGACGCCTTTTAGCTGGCTACGGACTCCCGGAGACTGCCTGGTATCTCAGGACTCCGACGGGAGTGTGTTTTGCGAGGGGGGCAAGTCAGGCTAGACAGACGGTGACGACGAGCGATTAACGCCAAAAACACCGAAATTCTAGCGGCGGCTAATAAGACCGTGGACAATTTGCCACGGTGGTGCTGCAACGGGGACACGATCCCCCGCGACATCCATCATCCGTTGTCGTTACAGTTCTTCCGCCAGATGGGAAACGAACGAACTGGCCCTGGGAGAATGTTAATAATGGGCTTCGACCGTGAGTAATGATCCGTACGGTCGAAAAGTGGAACGTCCGAAGCCAAGTACCAATGAGTTCCCGGAATTTTGGCGGTTCCGAGGACGGATTAGGTCGTCCGGAAAGACTCTGTTTCTTGCACCTTGTCTTTGTTGTCCATCTTCCTGCGCAGTCAAGATTCCTGCGACTTACTACCTCATGGAAGCGTTCACGCGAACGCAACTGTCGATCAACTATATTTATGAAACTTTGCGCATTTGAATTGGTGATTTATATTCTTATATTTTACGCGATGGTTAATAATCGATGACAGAGAAGTAGGATTTTATTTCAGTTTTACAGAGATAAATAACGTGTATGTTGAATTGATTTCATGTGGAATTTTCATTGCTGATTCGATATTATAAGGCAAGAGGTTAATAACGACAATTATCATTGAGAAAATTACTATAAAACTTTCAATCTTTTCTAACGACGCAGCAATAAAACTATCATTTTTGTCGAATGGAAAATTAATAAGCTTCGTATTGCTTGGCTATGACGTTGGCAAGCTTATTAATCATCCGCACATTTCGTAACGTACCTTTCACTGCACGACCAGAATATTAATTTTTATGGTATACAATAATTAGCATCAACAGTACAGAAAACTCGATTAAATGAAAAAGTGGAAGTTGCAATATGCTAGGTTGTTGCACATGAAATGTCTGATTCTATAATTAAACTGTAGGTCTTCATATAAAATTGAAATTTTCTAAAACCAGGAGAAATATGCACCTACAATTTTCTATGTTATAAAGAAAAGTTGTATGCACACAATCCTTTGATTGTTTAACTATCTGTGGCTGCAAGCAAGAACAAATAATAACTAAAAGGACTATGTATGGGATTAGTTATATACGTATGTATTAACATAAAAGTGTATTTATTAATACTGTGGCGAGTATTTTAATTCAATCTAACGAAAAGTGAAATATATCGAGTTATGACGTTTTATTTGTACATGAGCAATTTAATTTTCGAGGATGCAGAAGACTTCTGCGAGCTGATTGAATTTTAAAGTGAACGCTACTGTTTTCACGGAAGTTAGGGCCTAAGTGAGTGCGAGATACTCGATTTTCCACGACGAAAGTATCCGGGATTGACGTCGACGGTGGCAACTACCGCGAGAAATCAGATCAAGCAATTCAAACTTGAAATGAAATTCCGGAACGCCGCCGGAGAAGTTCCGACGAAGAACACACGAGTACGACTCGCGGCATAGTCTAGATAATAGCACGTGCATATCCTGCCCCTCCGAAATAATGATTCGCGTCGTGTCATAGGGTAAGATGTGTCTTTGCTTATCACCATTACGTAATTTGCTGAGGAGCGTATTAACGCCAGTCCGGTACATGGTCAAAGAGCTATCCGAACTAGCGTGGTCCCACTGGTGCGTCGACACTGACTTGAATTCGAAATTCCTGTTCGGCCGGTGATCATGCCGGAAACACATAATGTCCGGATCTCTCGAACTCGCTGAATTATGTCCAGTGCATTACGCCACGGTAATCCACTGAGAATTCCGTCTTATCTTTGAAATGGAGAATGGCCGAGCGAAAGAGAAATGCTCGGATATGTGCAAGAATTTGACAGTAAACATATCGAATACCTAAAATATTTCATTAACTATTAGTTACTATCGGTTTTCAGAAGATCTGAAAAATTTCTGGGATACTCATCTAAGTATCTCTACTTTAGTACTGTTGTCGATCTATATAAATAAAAATCAAATGCTGTTCTTTGGTAAGTGCATCACTTTTTTTATTTAATTGACATAAAATTACATTTTGTTTTACTTTTATGTTGTTTTGTGATCTGTACAACAAATGTAGTTATTTTATTTCATTCGCAAACAAATTTATAGAAATTTGGACAGGACAATGTCTGTCGGGTCAGCTAGTAAAGAATAAAAATGCTGCGGATTGAAGTTGGAAAAATGAGAGTCCCACTTGCCTTTGAAAGGATTTGAAAGTGAAATTTTCGCGTAAACATAAACGATCCAGAACGCTCACGGAGGATTCATTCAATTAGCTTTATCTAAAAAGTTACAAGTGTACAGTTTGCTTTGCAATCGAGTGTACGATTATTGTATAGTATTAACACATTACCGACCGATGATAATTACATAATTTTGAAAAATCATGGTACATGGTACACTTTTTAATGGAACCTACAATAACAACAGCAATCTTCATTGTGAGCTAACAAGTCACCCTTAATAACGTTATCTAAGAGTTTCATGTACGATTGCAATGTGAATGAAAATTTCTACGCTTTCTTTTGGTACAGCACAATTATTAAAAATCCTATTAATAGGCTTCCGGTGGGTAAAGTGTAAAATGTCGACTGTTTGCTCTAAAAAGAACCGAAAGATTTAGGCCTATAAGATTGCGTGAAATTGACAACGTAATGGAGGTGCTGCGGAGCGATGAACTGCAAACAATTTCAGTCAATTGCCACACAAGCCGACAAATTTAGCCGCGATCCTTTCACGGAACCGGTTCCCCCGGAAACCACATCATCCTTGACCTCCCAAGCGCTGAGAAAAATGTCTCGAAGTATCGTACTTCAATAATATTTTAACAACCACCTGGCAAGCCGTTTGGCAATGGTAATTTATAGCCTGATTTTTCACGGGGAACACAGGCCAGAAAAAAAGAAACGTTACTTCGACTGTTTACGACGGCTTAGATATCGCAGGAACGACATTCTTGGTTACCAATTTATTAGGATTTAAAGACGCTATCGGACGAGATAGAGCTGTGACCACCATTTGGCCACATTCCGCAGAATAAATGGTCACCTAAAATGTTTTCGTGTCTTCGTACTTCGTGGGATATTTTTTGGAATAAATTTAGGGACTTCAAGGACGCTCGGCAGTCACCTCGGGGAAAAAAACCATCGACTCGTTTTGAATTTTAGGAAAACATCTTTGACTCGCGAATATTACTTTGTTCAATTCGATTCGAAAATTTATTGGTACTAGACGACTTTTATTATTAACAGACTACGGATCTTTATGCGTAGCTAAACTGTTCTGCATCAACGAGAAATATTATACTTTAAACAGAAATTTATTTGTTTTCTTAATCATTTTAATAAGTGACAAATAATGTAGCGGTATATTTAAATTCTTGTGATGTTACTTTGGTTTTGTGTTTCGTCGACTCACTTTTTTCTGGAGTGAAATACAAATTTATTTTCTGTCTTTATATATTTAATACAATAAAATTTTGTAAATTCTTCTAATATTTTTACTGTGTTAAATTACACCTGCTTGTTTGTCTATTTGTCACCGGTGTGTTCTTCGTTTTACCACGTTTTTATATATTTATGTAACTAACACGATGATTTGAAGAACTGCTCTCTACGTGTCGTTACGAAACATTATATTCCAGGATTTTTCCACGCAAAAATTTTGCCTCCACATTCTCTATAGACATATAACATCATGTCATGGGGAATAGGGGGGCTTGCTCTTACGGTCTGTTACGTTACAACCAACGTAATAACCAATGTAATAAACGTAGCGTAGATATAATTGAGCAATATCTCAACCAGCCATTCGGACTGTCGAGTTATTTTTTACCAGCACGAGTATTAGACAAAATTTCGTATTACAAGGGGAAAGAACATATTGCGAGCTACATTTCTGCAGTACAAAGAAAAATGCGGTTCATATGCTAGCCCCGTGCCACGCAGATTTAATCTAAACAAAAATATAAAAAAATCTACATACAAATGTGTTGCTGCAAATGGGTACCAATAAAGCTCGGTTTTCAAATCGTTTTTCCGCGAGACCCACTCGCTCTAATTTGAGGTTTATTATTTCACGGTAATTGCCCAATTTGGCGACCACTGGTTACCGTTACAAGCTCGATACGTTAATTAACGTAACCCGCCAGTTTATTCTAATTCTTTACATCCTGCACACTGCCCTATTTTGTGGCTTCGTGCATTAATTGGCGAGAATAACGAAGTAAAAATTTGAACGAGACTCGAATAATGATTTTCTATTTGCATACAATAGCTTCCGACCTTTTTTTACAAAATACTCATCTCTTTCGGAAAGTAAACCGCTTTCTCTTGATTTTATTGTTGCAATGACTCTCGAGCGACAAATGGAATTATACTTGTTTGCATAATGCGATTGAAAGTAGTAGACATTTCTTCACTGACTTGTACGACTTTGTTACAGTGTCAACTGGAAACATTAACGATGTCACAGTGCATTCTAAAATATACTTTTAAACTATAGGTGGATACGTTTACGATTAGATTGTACGTACGTAAGTTTATGTACACTTATGTAAACTGGCAGCCTAAGATTTTAAAGTTTTTGTGATATGTAAATGGGATCTTTCTACAACGTGAATATAAAATATAGTTTCCAAGCAAGTGCATAATTTGCATCGTATGCTTCAATATCAATCTATCAAGATTAAACTGTTCTTTCAAAAATTTGAAACAACACAATGATTGCAACACGAAAATAGTGACAACTAGTCTCGACAATAATGACAACTTATTGTTTCATAATAAAGAACTTCGATGTCGTTAAATAAAAATTATATGAGGTTTGAACATGTGTTATACAAATGTAATAATAAAACTGGATTTCTTTTATAGAGAAATAAATTAAATTTTATGAAATTCTTCATTTTGATTTGCTTCTTACAATCTTTATGAGTGTGAGTAATAACAGTTGTAAATACTTTATCACTTGGATACATCATTGTACATTTGCAGCATAGAAAAGTACAGAAAAGCCAACAAAATGGCAAGCTTATTGACACACAATACGCTGCAATTTACCTCTACAGGATTTTTCTATGGAAATACGGCAAAAGATCCGAAGTCTATTTATCACCCTAACTTGATTACATCCATTGTAGTTTAAACTGCACTACTTCCTTGTGCAGAATCTACACTACGTTACACAGTTGAAAAGAATGTCTACACACTCGGCAACAAAACACTGCAGCACGGGTACCGACGAAATATCGATCACAGGTTCGGCAGAATTACCTGTCAAGCCTTCCTGTTTCCAAATAAAAGATGGATCGTTATGAAATCAAATGGAACAGAACCGAATAGTATACTTCGAATCGAGGCAATACCGTTACAAGTACGACTGTTATACACCGAGTACAATGGCGTCCATTGAAAACGTTTTGTCCGCGACAAAAGTGCCTTTACGCTTCCTGGTGTTTCTTTTTCGCTCGTACCACGCCCCGTTCCGATTTACGGTAAATAGATCGCGTAAAATCGAGCAAAGAGTACCGCTCGAGAGACAAAAGGATACTTTTGTAGAAGTCCGTCGTGGTTGATCGGCTCGTGTAAGAATTATCGATGCTGCTCGGAAAGAAAAGAGAACTTCAGAAAAGTGTCTTGAAAGAAGAGACAAATGAATGAAGTTCATTAAGAATTCGATTGCCTGCCGCGCGACACAGAACCATTCGTGTTCTGCTCTGGTTGTGAATATTTTAAGATGGAATCACCCAGAGAAGAGTCTCCTTGAGATCGAGAGCCGTTGCGTTTTTACGCTCGCTTTAACACGTTAATAACTGTCCGACTATCGTTATCTAATTATTAGAAACCGTCGGCCCGCATCTCATTAGCTCGCCGACGAAAGCGACTTTGAATATAATTAATATTAAACACGGAGATTCGCGCTATTATACAGCGGATACAAGATATATTTCAACACTAAATTTTATATTTCAACACTAGATTTTAACGAGTCAGACTCGTGACGAAGATTTTAAACAAAGTCTAACAAATATGAATGTTAGGCCTTTCTCTTTTAATGAAATAAAATTTGATTCGTTCGTGACCAATATTTAAGCATTAAAATAAATGTAACCGTACAAAAAATATAAATTTTTATTTCTCTTCTACATTTTTCGGGATGAAGACGTTTCAATCACTGTAACTGTAAAGGATACGGCAAGGGGTTCAAATATGATAATCTCGTAAACAAGCCTCGTACGACAATAAATTTGGACTCGTTTTAAACCTATTATTCCCTACATTCGTAATCCATCGTTCACTTAATTTTCTAATACTGAAATACTGAAGAAGTGTATTTTTTCTCGGGTATGTCATTCGAACATCTGTGAAAATTTTGATAAATCTTTCCGTGACTGAAACCACCACAGATTTGAAGCTTCCTCTTTACAACGATATCTGAAAAATTGATGTACGATTTTTTTAACTGTTTTATCGAGCCTTGAATGAGAGGGGTGCCTCGACTTCGCAGTGATATAAAGGTGTTTCTCATTTTTGTTTAATAAAACAGTGAAAAATAATCGTATCTCAATTTTCATAGAGACCTTGTAAAAAGAATTTTCATAAAGACCTTCAAATCTGTGGAAGTTTCATTGACGAGAAAAGTTTTCGAGGCTGCATGATTTTTGTAGGATCTAAAATTGCAACCTTTACTTTCAAATTTAAGTAAGAACATGGAATTTCATTTTATTATTATAGTGTTTTAATACTTTCCTTCGACACGTGTTTACTCAAAGAACATATGCACGAATGTCATGTTTTTGATTACACTATACGTCACAGAAAAATGTTGCTTAGCTTTGTACGCCACCATACTATTAGCTGACTTTGATATTACATTTCTAATGAGAAAGATGAAATTAAAATCGGGCAAAGGTATTTATTAAAACTTCAAACGTGAAATGAAAAATATGTTCCACGTAAAACTATTTGAACATTAAGACGAAGCCAAAGAATAATCTCTGAAGACAGAATACAGTCCAATGTGAAATTAAACATAATTAATATGACGGTAATTAAACCGGGAAATTTTTCTTATTCCGCAAACTTTGCTTGGTAGACAATAATTAGATTCCATAACTATAAAGCTCACCTACTTTACGTACGTTTTTACGAGGAATGCCGCGGCGAGGCGAATCATCTGAGTTATGAGATGAGATGATCACTTTGGTGCCATAACTTTTACATTCGCCTAACGTAATCCGAAACAACATGCTCTAAACCTTTGAATTTTAACGAAACATGTCGAAATCGTGAATACATTTAGTTTTCATTTGCAAAACACGATACCGGAGTAATAACATTTACGCTCAGAAAAAATTTATTCACGAACATTGTTAGCATTAGGAGCTCGAGACAGTGAATGTAATTCAATTAGAATGTTCCCCAGTAATTCCTTTTTTACTGCATATTTTAACTTACTGGGTACACGTTGAACGTTAAAAGCAAGTTTATTACATTGGATTTAACGTTTCTCATTAGACAATTTTATTTTGATTGTTCCTACTCCTTTCATACCTTCATTTCTTTCCACAATTATCTTCTGTTTTGCTGTAATAATTTCATATTGTGCATTAAATTCAACTTGTGACGTTACTATTAAAACTGCAGTTTCATTTGTAAGAAAGCAGAAGAGTTGCGGCAATAAGAAATAAAAGCAGGAACGATATAAATACATCTGAACAGACTGCAGATTTTATAAAATATAATTTATTATAAATTTTTCTAATGTCTATACAGTTTCATGTTCATCCATTTTTGCCGCAAACATAATAAAGCTCCTAATAAAAAAAAAACAATTTTTCTACTGCAAGACAATAGAATGACAAAATTGTCTATTAAAATTTTATCATCTACATTATATTTTTATTCAATATAATATTACATTTTTTCTGTAATAAAATATTATATATTTACGTAATCAATTAATGTTTATAAATTGTAATTATGTAAGTGATAGTAAATTAACGAGAGATAACCAACGCAACGATATACTGTTTCAAAAGGTAGCTAAGAATGTTTTGAATTTATTTTCTTTCGCTTATTATAATTTATTTATCAACAATTGTTTAGTGTTCCATGTAGTTCGGTAAAATAACCTCAATAACATTTAATTATAAAATTTTGATTAAATATGCGAGACTAGAGAGAGGCTGTAACTCTCAAAAAATTTCGAGGAAATTCACGAGACTAGGGAAAGATTTGCAGCGTAAAGATTCGAACAACCGCTAATCAGTGGTAAAACCTCGTTATCACGGATCTACTGCGGTTCGCAATGCAGAAGCTGCCCGCGGCGATGCATGCAGAATCCGCCAGAAAAAATCCGCAAGGATTCCGGAAAGGGTGCAGAAACAGGGTCACTACCGGGCGCAACAAGGTTAAATTTAACCCAGCGCCGATTCCGTTATAGTCCACATAACTGAGCGTGCTGCCTAACCGGCGCTCAGCAAGAAAATGGAAGCAACACGAGTTAGCGGGAAGGTTTCTCTTATTGGCAACCAGTTGGTCCCCGTCGGAATAAAAAGCGGACGGAGAGGGAAAGAGAAAAATCGGAAAGGGGACGAAGACAGGCGCGAGAAAGACGACGATGCTCGGCGAACCACGAGAAGAGGAAAGAAAGCATCAGAGAGAGGGAGAGAGAGAGAGAGAGAAAGAAAGAGAGAGAGAGGGAGAGAGAGAGTAAAAGTAAGAGAACGAGAGAGACAGATCCTTGCTGGAAGGCGGAGATGAAGAAGAAGCCAATGAATGTCGACTAACGGTACGCGATGCATGAATTTCATGTGCACCGGTCGTATCGATGTTGGCGTGCGTGTATGCACTCTTGTAAATGCCATTCGACACGTGCAGAAGCACGCCCGGGCCCGGGCTAACGACACCTGGATATTTTGGAGCCGCCTCGAGCCTGGTTACCGGAGAAATTGATCTACTTGCGTATGTGTACCTTGAGCTAAATGGCGAGGTGAGTAACTGTACTGACAATGAGTGGCCTGTCAACTTTGTCAACCTCGAATATCTTCATCGTTTCAAGGAACGAGTTTTAACAGTTATCTAAAAAAATTGCAAGATTCAACTTCGCTTGCAGCAAGTCCCTTCACAGATGATACTAGGTCATTTAATTTATTGTTTTAAATGCTTTGTTCGGTCAAATTCGACAGAATAGAGGATGCTCACAGTTTTGTTTTAAACCTACCATCGCTATTATTGATGTAATAAAAATAATTTCGTAAGAAATGAGTGTATAGATATCTTTCGTGAAGCACATCTTATAATAGGAGCTGCACAAAGTATAAATAATATAAATCTTGTCGTTTTTATATAAGGGAACATTTTCCAGTTAGTTTTAAGGCTCGGTAGGTTTAGTGTTAAGGGCCAATCATTTTGCTAATTGAATTAGAATATCACTTTAACCTTTTATCTGAGGATGACGTCATTGGAGAACACTATCGCCTTTCAGAAACTTCTCAGATTTTCTTAACGCAACGAATAACTATTTCACTTACTTGTGTCGGATTATCCAAATTAATATAAATTATATATTATCTATGTTGACTATGATAAAATTTTTATTATCTCAGTTTTACGATGTCTATTCAGATTTTCGTGAAAGTTTGTCAAGGTATACGTCAGAAAGTGCTTGTTTGAAAGGTATCAATCTCCACGTTACATCTGGCATACAAGTAAATAACTGACAAGTTATGTCAATCAACCGGATAATTCGTGGTTGCATGAGATGTTTGAAACGTTGGATGGAAATTGACCCTGATGCTGTCATGTAAAGGTTACACTGAAGCTAGAAACATCTCCCAACGTTACAATATTTTTTGACAAATTACAACCTTTTGTATATTTTATATAAAGAATGGTTGTAGCATTGCTGAACTGTGGATTTCATGCTTTTACGACAAAAATGGGCACGTACAATTTAAAGCGGTGGACGAATTAAAGACGTTCAGCGTATTAATTCGAAATTAATGAGACAATTAAAAGAAGGAAGAAATTTCTACTTGGTTCCTGTGTCTGACAATCAATGCAAACACTTTTTATTGTGAATAAAGGTCCGCAGTCTATTTATCACATAGCACCGTCTCATCAAGAAGATGAAGTATTCCTATCCGAAAGGGCTAATAAAGATAATTAGCTTGGCACCGCCTACCGAAAGCTTTTCATGATGCGGTATCAAAATGTTTACTGGGCATTCACGGGAAGCATTTGATAAAGGGGTGAAGCGGTTCGCGTAGCGGTCACAGGATTAAACCAGTGATCCCGTCGATCGCAGGAAGAGTTAATCCCTGAAAGTCCCTTTAACAGCTCGTAATTCATTCCCGGTTTATTGAGAAACGGCAGACCACAAAGGCGAGAGCCGCGCGACTCGCATCTATCATCGCTATTGCATACCGAATCGGATCGGATCGGATCGGATCGCATTGCATCGCGTTGCATCGCGACGCGTCGCTCGCGACACTCGAAAAATTACATTCGTTACGAGGGTTACGCTGACAGATCATACGTTCCAAAGCTCGAACATTACTTATCGGTCGCGTAGCCCGGCGAATCTGAAATTCAGATCGACCGATGCCGTTCCCAGATAGTCAGGATGAATTCACGGATAGGCAAACAGAGGATCGAAGAGTCTAGAGGGAGAGAACGAGCGCGGCCGACACAAAGAGAAAGACCGCCGGATGTATCAGAGCGATTCGTGTACTCAGCTTCGGTTTAACGATATTTTGTTCCCTTTGAAGCCACCAAGTTACGAAAAGGGAAAGGCACTTTTTTTCACGGCACGCTGATTTCGCTCGATTGAATTTTCACGAAATATTGCACGGTCACATTGTTATTAAAACCTCCACAGACAGGTTTTCGGTACTGTGCTGGACGAACATCAACAGAAGCGACAGAAAAATCAATTTCTCACCGCTGTTGTTTGCAAATACCGTATAGACATTATTTTTAATGTGGCTGTTTCGTTTTTGCGTTTCCTGTTTCTACTTTGAATATTCAATCGGATAGGAATATTCAATGTTATCCGACATTTTTTTTTTTTTATTATAGAAAATCTCATATGAGATTTATTACAACATAATTACAAAACAGAAATACTCTACATATAGTACAGAGTATGAAGATTACAAAACAGAATAGGTTTCTTGTAGAAATACAGATATTATAATATTAACATATGATTAAAAGGAACAGTATATGAACAGAGAGGTTATCCGACATTGTTCGATCCTAATCAATTTATAGATTTCACAGGTGCGTAGGTTACGCTATGTCTGACGTGTTCAGTACATGTTTGCAAATGCTACACAAATGTCTCGTGTTTCTTATGCAAGACCAATTACTCCAGACAGCGGTTCCGAGCACGTTACGCAAACGAGGACTGCCAAACGTTGCAATTTTTCACTAACAAGTTGCGCGTACCGCACGGAACTTGCAATATCGAATAGAACCACCGTAATAATCATAGCGCTCCTGTAATCAGGCTACGGATTTCACGCATTCGTAGCGAGCGTAAATACGTGAAACGCAATGAGACGGAAACTAATGAAGTTTCATGAAAATTTCACTTGGTTCTCAACAAGTAGCGAGGCTGGAAATCGATATCTCCTCGATTCGGCGATATTCGGGTCAAGAATGTTCGCGTTGTTATTAGATTATGGTTTTGCACTATCGGGAAACACGTTGCATAAAACAGGATTCAAATTTTTATATGTAACACAAGCCCTCGTGCAGAAAATATATATCCAGCTGATACACATTTTTATAAATTCATGAAATTAAAATACACCACTCTATTTAAACTTCTTAATACTTTGATAGTTGTAATGTACTGCAAATATTATTGAACTGACCCATAAAAATACTATTAAAAATAAAATGAAATGCTTGTATTATGTGAAAGAACAAGATAAAAATACGTTACTTTTGTTATGTAATTTCTATAGATTACGTATCACGTTTTTTCGTATCACTTTTTTTGTCCCACTTAGCTATTTTTTAATGCGTTTGTTACAGTGAAAACGATCATTGCA
This sequence comes from Lasioglossum morio, assembly GCA_916610235.2. Taxonomy (NCBI): domain Eukaryota; kingdom Metazoa; phylum Arthropoda; class Insecta; order Hymenoptera; family Halictidae; genus Lasioglossum; species Lasioglossum morio. The sequence continues at coordinate 2,646,336 of OU744333.1, forward strand.
ACGTCGTATATGCCAGGTCCTTCAAAACCATAAAATGCTGCACAGCACTATGTACAACGTACACCATGTACCATCAACATGATACAATAAATCCTCTGAGATTTCCAGCCCCATAAGAGTACCATAAGATTAACCCTCTGCACTCGGAGCTATTTTAACTCGAAAATCAAACGTTTCTTCTGACCTAGAATATTTCCATGCTCTATCATTTTTTACATTTGGTAGATACGAAATTGATATTAATACCTCATACAATAACTTAAATGTTTAGTAATTGGTTAGATTGTTTTTTAAAAACACGAAACTACACTATATGAACACGAAAATGTCGAAGTGCTACGGTTACTCGACAACAACGGACTTATTAGTAGATTAAAAAGGATAAAAGCTTTTGAACTAGTGTAAGTTAAGTTAAGTGAATTTAGGACAATTAAAACATGTTTAAGAAGTGTTTAAAACATATGTGGAGCGCGCCATTGGGAGTACATCCGATAACCGCTAAGAATTACCTAGATTTAAGACATTAGACTTAGATTTAAGTAAGATTATTCAAACCAGTGGAAAACAGTTGCAATGTATGCGCCAAATGCGTAATAATAAAAAAGAAATTGGTTAGACACCGACATATTTAATAATGTAAACAATATTTTAAATAATAGTACAGCAATTTTTAGTGACGCGAGTGCTAAGGGTTAACAATCGCTTCTGATACCGCCATGAATTTTCATAAAGTCTAAGCTGAACCACAGAGGGGATTCGCCGACAAACATCGACCACGAGATTTCGATCGGTTATGCAATCGGTAAACACAGAAACCATTTATTATTCCGCCGATGAGTGGATGAAATCGAATAGCAACATATGTCGATTCGATTGATCGGAATTGGCTAATGAAAACATTGCGGCACATTCGACAGAAAGAAATTCGGTGTTTGCTTTCCTCTCGAACGTGAGCGATTTCGCGGAAGTTGAAACAAAACGGTGGAAATCGTCCGGTAAAACAGTGCTGCGCAGCTTAAAAACCGATCGCGAACGGGGTGAGCCTCGAAGCTGAAAGAATAAAATCCGGCCACGGGAATTAGACTCCGCACGGATGCGTTTCAATTGCGTCCTAAATCAAGCGACCCGCGGAGAAATCTGTAAAGTCTTGTTCGCCGCCGGTCGATTTGCCTCGATGTCGGATAAATTTCTCGGTAGAAATTCATTCCTCCTCGTAAAGCCCGGTCGGACGAGGCGATCTGGTCGAGAAGCAAGCCGTAATCGCAAACGGGCCAGAAACATTCGTGAAATACGCTCGACGCCGGCAACGCGTACAGCCGGTAGCCGCCTAACCAAACCAGCCATGATCGTTCTCCATGATCTTATAGCGCGAGCCGTGTGGGCTCGCGGGATACGGTGATCAAGAACCACGGAAGAAGAAAAACGGAAAAGGCTGGCTCAAAGGAGGAGCCAAAATGATGGAAAAATAGAGGCTGCGATTCTTTACGAGCTTCCTCTACGATCTCCCTTGTTTGGTGACGGAGGAACGCAATTACGGACGAAAGAAGGTTTAACGAGCGTTATCTGTGATAAACAGCATATTTTTTACGAAATTTAATTTTGTTTTGAAGCAACAACGACTTCTTTTAGGAATGTCTACGTCTTTGTAGAATAACGAAAACAATAACCAAGATCTAAACAAACCAGTCATGATCGTTCTTCGTGATCTTATAGCGGTAATTAAGAACTATGGATTATTAAATTTTTGCGATTTTCTTTAGTTAGAACATAGTATGTATCAGGGATCCAAGTGAGCGTCTTTCCTTGTTAAAAATATTCTGTTTGAACTTCTACATTTCGCCAAAGATTTCTTTGTGGAAGTTTTAAGGGAAGAAATATTACTTCTAAGAACCTCTTCGAAAAGTGTTCTCATAAAACAGATATTTTACAATCTGTATTATAAGAGTTCGTATTATTTTATAATAAATATTAGGAAGATTTGGATCATGATCTCTATTTGCGTGAATATTACAAATAAATCACAGATTCACATGCTGTAAGCTGTAATGTATGCTCTATGTATCTTATAATGTATGCTATATAAACCAAACATGATTTACGGCATCAATAAATAAATAATTAAAGTACATCACACATTCAGAATACTTGCAATTTAATATTCATAATTTGCTATTTTTACAAGGATCGAGGACTGTTTTAATATCGATGAACAATATAATATCCACCTCCGTAATAGAAAAATCTATATTTTTATACTTCGTAAGTTCCATTCAAACTAAAACTACTATTTCTTAGAAGTTTACTTTATCCATCTCCATCGGAACGTATAACATAAGGACGTATTTCAAAAAAGTTCTGCAGACCATGTCTTGAACAGAACCTATCAAAAAGTTCCATAACTTTTTCGATCCCTGTTTAAAAATGTAGTTTATATCGACCGTAAGCTAAGATGTTTTGCGAAATTGCAACATTGACAGTTGATATCATACTCCACAAGTTTATATCGAAAATTCCGATTCGGGTTCCATCTATCCACACATATGTCTGACATATAATCAATAAAAAATTGTCTTAGGAAAACGATAAATATTTACACTAGATTCAAAAAGTAACGAAAAATCTACCTGCAGGTTAAACGACAAGAGAGCTATTTCTTGACTGAAGTAATAAGCAAATTTTATTTAAGAGTATGAAACAAGTATACACTTCTGAGAGTACTTATTAAAGTTATGAACGTTATTAAATACAATTAATAAAGTAATACAACGAGTCTACATTGGTAAAAGATCAAATGTGCTAAACTAACGAAAATCGATAAACAATGAATTTGATAAAATGGTACAATTGAAAGTGGAGCTTAAAACAGATAAACTGTTATAAAAAGAAAACCCGTATCGACGCGTTCGAAAGCTGTATCAGTGTGCACACACGCTTAATATTCCAGTTTGATGATCTAACGCAGTCGATTCGTTTAAAACGTTGGTGCTTAATAAAATCAGCACCTTTAGCAGGGTCCAGGTGATTTTCCGCTTCGTTAAATCGAAATTATTCCCTCTCGCACACTCGATTGAAGTGATGAAACTCAACGACGCTGAAAGCACCCGATGATTCCACGAAACCGGATTCCATTCCACGGCTTTCTTTCGTCGTCAATTTCTCGCCAAGCACAGAAGTTTCACGTGACAATGATTCTACCGGCGTGGAACGCGCGAAAGCTTTCAGCCGGCGAAGGAAACCGAAAAAACCTAGAAAAGCAAACCACGCGCATCCTTCCTTTACAACTCGGGACATAAAGCGAGACGTGGGATGAAATATATTCGGTGTCCAGAAACATGAAAGCCGGGAGGAAACGTCTGGTGTAATGTCAAAGTAAGAAGATACCTATCCGAAGACCTTACGGGAACCAGAATTGATTAGAACTAGACTGTGTAAAATAATAGATAACTTTGGTAGGAATTACAATGTGTACCAGGCTATTATATTTATTTTCTGTACCAAAAATTACTAAACTTCTAAATTATTAAATCACTTTTAACTCCAAACTGAGGATCGTGAATTAATCTATTTCAGATCTCAAATAATAATTTTTAAAAATTTTGTTACTATACATATAGCAATGCTTGATAAAGTATTAAAAGGAATATCTATTATTTTAACCCTTCCGGTCATGGCGTCCTCATATAAGGACATACTAAATAAATGCTTGTCCACATATTGTTACAAGGCGTTACACCCTCCCCTAGGTGATCAACGTGGATATATTTTATACAACTGAAAAATCATGATTTAATTCAAAGGACTGCTTGGCAAAGCGATGCTTTTCTTTCCAGGAATAAATAATTTTTGACCGAAAGGGTTAACAAGATTTAAAAATAAGAAAACTGTTCGTCGCAACAAAGACTATTCAATACTTACGTAGAGCAATAAAATACGTGTGCCCCGTGACAAAGTGAACACAGAAGAACACGAAAATCTTTGAAGCAACATGCATTTTAATTCTCGGACGCATAGAAAGCGCAGAAAATCCAGGGTTTTTCATTTGCCGGGTGCTGTGCAAGAAATTATTCAATTTCGTTTAGTTTTCTTAGCACGGAAGCTCGGCGGGCACGACACTGTATTAAATTCCTGTCCAACTTTGACAGTGTACAGAGTGCGCGCGTTTAAAGGGACCGCGTCACAAAAAGCGAGCGCAAACTGCATTACAGGGCCCGGGTTGTGTGTGTGTTCGCGAGAATTTTGTAGTTTGAAAAAACCGACTTACAGCTGCGGACGCCCGAGCATAGGGTTTTTTTCCGGGACGATTTCGACTCCGGGGCGGAAAACAAATTCTAGCGTGGCCGCGGCAGCAATTTACCGAGGTCGGATGAAAAAGCCTTAAACGGCTAATTATCCTCTTCAATTTCACAGATCCGCCAGTCTGCATGAAATAGTGCGAGGTTCAGAGGACGCGCCGCGCGGCGTTCGTGAAATTTCTCGTCGCCGAGTTGGACTCACCTCCTGCATTTCTCTCTGTCTGTCGAGCCCTTCGCACTCCCTTCGGCTAACTCCAATTGACGATTAAATTAAATAATGACAAGTGCGGGAGCGTGCACCGCGTCGGACGCGCCGCTTTAAACGAACCGAAAGTGGACGCGAGGACTGGGAATTTCGAATAACCTTGCCGGGTAATTTGATTTGAAAATATTGATCAAATCGAATTAACGGGGAGCCCGTGACTTTGCGGAATAATTTTATTATGTTGCCGCCGTGGCGATCTACAGCAGGCGAAATGTCATTCCAGAATGTCACGCGGGACTTGTTCTCCGTCCAGCTGCCCGAATCATACAGCTTTTGATTGCTGGTGCAACAGGGAAAGGTGCATTAAAGGTGAGTCGAGAATGTAGAAAATTTTATCTTATCGTGCTCCGAGGCGATCGAATACAGTTTACGATAAAAGACGATGCACAGTGGTCCGGTAGGCTGCTTTTTGTGGCCAAAACTATTGTAGCGTTATTTCAATATTTAATATTATCTTATTATAGGCCGTTGGATTCGTCTTGATACTAGTTGGAATATTATGATGTAAAAAATATATGTTAATACTTAAGAAATTGAGGTAACCTTCATTTTCTTTTTATACGAAAAAAATGTTTTCTTAAATTTCTTATATTGAAGTTTGTAGGAAAATGAATACTGGTCAATTTTCGTTGGAAACATTTTCTTGTCAGATCATCGGAAATATTTGCAAAATCGTGTTAACAATACTCACAGTGTATATTACGGTCCAGAAATCGCGAAAAAGTAACCACAACTTAATTCTTCATAAGAATTATATGAAATCTAGTATTGAGAGGTTTTCGGGGTCTCTGATTACGAATCTGAAGTTACAAAATTCGAAATTCAACATTCAAAATGACGGATCCCATATGTTATATTAAATTAAAAAAAATAAAACGCAGGAAAGTGTGTTCAGGAAATCAAGTCTGAATGCTCAAGTTTTTAAACATTTTTTTAAACTCTACCTAAAGTTTACATTGCACTTAACGTTATGTCCTTCGTATATTGATTGAAACATGATTATACCACCATTAAATAATTGAAATATACCTGCTCACACATACGAAAATGTAGAAGAAATTTTCATTTCAGCAGTATGTAAAGAATAATTCAATTATTTAGTTGTTCCTCCAATTTCATAATTTGCAACTTCAAACGGAAAGTTATCTGCTCGGAAAGCTACCTGAAAGACGTAATATTTAGAATTTCGAGATTTCAGTGTCTTATTTGAGAGAAGAAAATTTTTTGTCGAAATTTGATAGTCGAAAAATTAAATTTTGACCACAAGAAGCGGTCTCCGGGACCACTGTGCGATGGTTCGGAACGTCTCTCGACGTATTGCGGATTAGGGTAGCTATTCGGCTTGACATTGTTTTCGAGTGGACTGGAGTTTCTCGGCTGTTTTCATGGTAGACCATGAAGTGGTACATACCTTCTCCTTCTGGCACTAATTGTAAGTAGTAAACTACTTCAGAAGAAAAAAAAGGGGTAGAGATTTTGTTATTGCGAAGAAAACTTCGTCATCTTACATCGAAAGAAGTCCACCCATTTATTCCCTTTTCGTTCCCTTCGAGGATTACTAAATTATTTCATAATTTATAATTTTGATCAAGCCATAAGAGATGATTTTCTTTCTTCTAATGTAGATAAAAATAATAAGTTGTAAGAAATCTTTCCAATATATCCGCTATTGTACGGGGTTAACAACGCTTTTGAAGCTGGCAATGGAGTAAGTGGAAGATAGTATACGAAGTTGAAGTCCGTGCTTTCTTTATTCATCAACGTCAGCCGTCATCTACGTGACACGATACAGTACCGTTCGCTAACTGAACTGTGAACTTAATATGTCCTTTGACGAGGTCAGCTTCGAGCATCACGATCGGACGATGCGTCCAATCATGTCCACATTTGGGACAGTCGTCGACAGCCATAGACAGAGCGTGATTGCAGTGGTTAAATTCTGATGATCATTAGTTTTCCTGTGAGTCGTAAAGTACAGAATTTCTCGGTCGAAGACGTCCTCGTTTAACTCGGAATCCGATTTACATTTTCCAGATGGTAACTGTAGGTTCTATCCGTCGTTGATCAGCTTTCTATTCTGGTGTCACCGTGTCCAAAACCAGTTGATAGACGCCGAAAGGTAGCTAACTGGTAGCATGATTCACGGAATCCACCGTTAGGAACATCGGATCGCACTTAACGATCTCGCTAAATTTCGCATCGGTACGTCTCGGACATCTCCGTTTTGATAAGTCCGATAAGAAGTTAGATAAGTACGAAGGTGATGTTTCGCGGTTGTGAAACACTGGGACGAGATAAGGGTAAAACGGTTCCTGAAATATGACACCGAACGGTGGCTGAAAGAGCCACGGATAAGATAAGACGACGGTATATAATGCGACAGAGGAAAAAGAAGCCAAGGGAACCGGTAAAGAGGCGAAGAGAGAAATGTGGGTCTCTTGGGCACGACCTCCTGACCCTCGCAACCTGGGGAGGAGCGATTGTCATGCGCACCTTCCACGCGAAATAAATCTTGGAAAGTTCCCCAGTCTATAATTTACTAACCTGCGGTCGACGCTTCCAGACGACCACCATTGTGGGACCTATGGACTCTCTGTGTAAAAGTGTCGAGCGTCGTTCTCGATCAAATAATCCCGCACCCTCGCTGCAAACGTGACTCAACTTGAAAAAGCGGTTCTCAAGAGGAGCGGATAACTGTTTGCGAATGTAATTAGCATACTGTCGGCAACATAAAAATTGTCTGTATCTATTGCAAAACACGAGATCCACTTGTGGCTACTTCTTTCCTTCTATAATCATTTTAGGGGATCCCGAGTAATATATTGATACGACTAAATTATTTGAATCTTTACTTAAATATCTACAGGCTACTGATGAGTCACTATTTCATTCACCCCCATGAACTACAATTTGTCTACGGTTGCAAGGATTATTATTATTTATTACCAATGCAATTTAAATATCAAAGAAGAGATTATTTTGATACTTTATGTAATACAATACAAATTATAAACAATCGTATGCCTTCTACACAAGCAGCTTAAAGATGTGCTCTTTTTACTACGTCTTTATTAGCTCGCTTTTTTGTCTGTCTGTCTGTTCGGTACAAATCTTGCAATTGATTTTAAACTAATTTCCCGATTAGCTAGAAACTTGAAATTTTCAACATATTTCAGAACTGCATAAAAATGCAATATTCAAAAAGAAATTTTTTGAAAAGACTGTTTTATTTTATTTCAGTTCAATAGAAATTAATATGATAGAACAGCTTGGGATAACATCACTGTTTGTTAGCCGTATGCCCCCAATTGTTGGCTAAACAATTCAAAATTGCATCATTTTAGTACCACCATTGTTAACGACCCAGTCATGTGATTGAAATAAATGGAAAAATGTTATTTTTATTTTTGCTATACATATAGTTGCCGGGGGTGTCTCAAATGGGAAGATGAACAAATTAGAAAAGACAGCAGTTTAGCCCCAAATTAATCCGAGTAACAATCCGGGCGTCAATACGTGAAGTTGGTTGAACGGGCGAGCTGTCCCTGTCAGAAGCGACTGCCAAATGAAACTGCCGCGACGAAATAATCCGAGGATGGGGGTCCCGAGCCCGTGTAATAAAGTATAATTACCGTTAATTGCTATCCTGGCAAGGATTACGCGATGAATGACGCCGCGATTCCGTGGCAGTTTAAAAGGGCTGCGCGACGCGCACCACCGTCATAAAACGTGGATTAACGGTTGATGCCAGATCGTCAATCCGCGAACAACACTCTCCGCTCTGAAACCCTAGTTTATCTTTCTTTGGGATCTTGTTTCGGAGCCCGTTGTCTCGTTTAATCCCTTTCGCCGGGGGTTGCGTGAACTGCGACACGGGACGCGAGATTCCCGGATACAAACGGTTCAACGGGACCCCAATGGTCCGTAAGAATGAGAGCGAGTGTAATTGCGAAAACGATTAATTAGATTCTTACACGTATCCAGCCCGAGAAATTACGTTCCCGAGAAGATGGAACGATTTCGAGGATGCTCTCTACGGCGCGCGTAATTGCAAATGACGACACTTTGTTGTAACAGCGCACCCTCGGGACGCGAGCGAACTGTGATAATGTTATGGAAGATATCGCTGCCTTGTTTATTCTTGACAGCTTCTCTAAGCGACTCTATTGTGAATATTCCTTGACGAATTATGCTTAGAAATACGGTATTACTTATTTTTGTTTGTGACAGTGAATTAGGCGACAAGCAGAACAGTCAGGGGCAGTTAAATGGAACAATCAAGAAATATATAATCTTTTTCAAAATATAAATACTAAAACTTCCTAATTACAAAAGATATAAGAATGTACCACAGCCTCTGTTTTTAATCGCACAGAAATAAAGGTGTAGCCGTGGACATGATTTGGAAACTTCATGAACAAAATATAAATGTCATCGCTCTTAAAGCTCAATACCAAATCTACATTTTCTTGTTTCTTTTTGAGGTTTTTGAATTTTACAACAAGGATTTTCGACTTGAAAGTCTGAAGCGAATTTCAGTATATGTACCCATGTATTTTTCAAAATTTTTGCAAATGTTTAAGCAGTGAAAACTGATTTTTCCACTTTACTCTGTAACTACCCCCCTGGTCGAAACGTAGGGTTCAAACTTAGCATAATATATTTTTCTTCGATGCTCTATCGAATGATCGTTTAATTTGGTTCAAGGATACTTGACCATTTTATCTAGCTATACCCTCATATGGAGCAGAATAGAGGAAAAATAGATACATAATTGAAATTTCAATTCCTACACTAATAGATCGAACATATAAAAATATTCAATTATATTCATCTACATTGTATAATGTTCTAATCAAATATATAGATGTCTAGAGGAGTCTAGCGATGATTACTCGCTCGGAGGATTCATTAGAGTCCTGAATGATTCATTTTAAAAATCTGGCTCGCGGAAACCGGCTGGTAGGAGCATGAAATGCGAGCCCGATTCAGCCATACGTCGCTAATGATCGCCAAGTATCCGCTTTGCGGGGATGAATTGCAAATCAGATGCATTTCAATATCCAGGTGCCGGGAATGATTCCTCAGATGTCCCATAAATCCAGTCAGAAACTTCGGATCAGTTTACAAGCTACCGTTTAACCCGTTTCGCTGGCAGTTCAGGCAGTTTAGTTTAAGTATTAAATGGACTTTAACAGACAGCTTAGCCAATCAACTCCAAGGACCCCACGGTTAAACTTCGTTTAATGCGAAAGGACTCCATGGCAAACCTCCGTTCAACGCTCGAACGGAGCGGCAGGGACTTAGTTCTCGCGAGCAACGTAGGTACACACAATCGAGTCCTGGCTGCGTTTAGATCTTGAAACATCTGACCGAGGGACCCACGCGGCCAGAAACTTGTATGCACTTCCTCGAAAATTATTAGTTATTACGTTAACTGTTTCGCGTGAACTCCTCCGTAACACGTGCGATCGAATTTCCATCGCACAAGATCATTCCTTCCGATTTTAGAGTTCCTCCCGCCTCGTAAAATGAAAACATAGTAATTTACCAACACGCCAACTCCGACGGAAGATTTTTACAGAACTTCCTACTTCAATTTTAGAATTCCTCCTTGATGAAAAGCAAATACAGTGATCACGCGAACTCGTCTGCAACGCGGCAATCAGATTTACGTGAAAGAAGACCGTTCCATCGTTTTTGAAATTATTCTTTCTTGATAAAAAGATAACACAGTAGTCTCGCAAATCCCTCTGCAACTCGTACGGTGATTTTCACCGAATAAGGGCATCCCATCATTTTTCGAATTCCTTTTTCTTGGTGAAACGAAAATGTAGCAATTTACGCAAACTCTCCGAGGTACACGCGATTAGGTTCTCGCTGAAGAAAACCATCTGTGAATCCTCTTTTTAGTAAGAAGAAGTAGGATGATTTACTACCATCCACGCTTGTCTGCAACACGTGCGATCCAATTTCAGCTGAAGAACATCATGCCTCCATTTTTAGAATTCTTCTATCTTGCTAACACATTGTGTACGGGAAATGCAGAGAGAGTACTTATTCTATTTCCAATTGCATAATATGTATAAACTAGCTGTACCCGCAACTTTGTTCACACGCAATAACAAATCCTGGTTGATTATTAACGTAATTAAATTTCCAATCGATGGTCTTAGATAGAGATTTTATTTTTAGACAACAACATTTAACGAATATAATTAAAAATGTGATTAGAAAAAATATAGGTGTTACAATAATTATCAGTAGATAAGAATAATTTTTTAATGAAGTTTAGTTGAAATATCACAAACAGACAGACAGACTCGATTTTATTATACAGGGTGAGTCACCTAACGTTTGCACCTCAAATATCTTTGTCGTTTTTAAAGATACGTAAACTATGGTAAGGACAAAGTTGAATAGTACAATGGGACTGACACGATGGCAAAACAAAATTTTGTTTATGTATACACAGACACAGATAGAGATACAACAGGTCCTCTATAGGGGATGATTCATGGTAACAATTGCGGAACAGTGTATTTTGTAATAACATTTCAAATCATCAAAAATAGCATACAAGCTATTATGAAGTAGAATAATTCACTCTTAAGCAAATGATGATTCCTGAATTAATTTCAAGGTCAACAATTTTTTTCCATCCACTTCATCAGTTCCATTTCATCAACAGAGAAATTAAACTGTATCATAAACAATATCAGTATATGCTAATGAAAAAACTTTATCATCATTTTTTACGAGAACGATAAGTTAATTTGTCAGTACCTATCTTATATTATATAATTTCTATACACCCTGTACATCATGTAGGATCCACTTTCAACTGCAGTCAATCATCCCCATCCCTTCTTAAAACTCCTCTCCGGAAAAAAAGATTAGAATGATTTACTATTTCCTCGCGAACGTAATTTTCGTTTGGATCTGGGTTATGCGTCGGCAGAGGGTATAATCAACGACTCTAGCGCATATAATTCGTCGAATTTGCATGGATGTAGTTCATAAATGGTCAGCTTCCTCTTACAGGGATCGTCGGAACAGTGATGTACTTCTTACACTTCTGCTGCATTCGGAATTCCGTTTAATGCGCTGGTAGAATCGCAGAAGGAAACCGAAGGTAATCGCGTTAAGTGCGTGCACGACTGTAATTCTCGGGCAAGTGTTAAAAGAGAAACGCGAACGATCGAGGAACGGCATGCTGATGAAAGAAGTCGATTACATCAAAGAGAAGGAAGTGCCACGGTTTCCTGTGTACTCGGCTGGAACGATCGGCAACGGAGAGAAAAGGAGGGAAAACCAGGGAAAGAAGAGATAGGAGCCGATATACCGTTAGGGACAAGGAAAGCCGACGAGTTAAACCGGTCGAATTTTTGGGGGCAGCAATCGTGATTATTCAATCCATTATTAGATCGCGTAACAAATTCTGATAATAATCGTCTACCGATAGCGCTGATCAAAACATAGAAACCGAAAAGATTTTTTAAATCCATAATCACGATATCTATTATCGATAACCTGTTAACTGAACTGTTTGTTTTGTGCTTGTGTCAATTTAATTAAAATTGGGGAAATCAACGTTATGCTGTTATAATAGTTAACAGCTGGCTAAAGCTGTTAAACTAACAATTCTTTGTTAAATTATTACTTTAATCGGTTTGGTTACTTTACTTAATAAATTGTTTCTCTTCTTGGAATGTTCACAATTTGTTTGAAAATCATTAAAGTCAAAGATAGTTTCGACTAGTGATTGTAGTAATAAATCAGCAACTCAATGTTTACCCTTTATGTTTAATTGCTTGGAAACTGTTGAACGATCACGAAATTGAGGAATGTTCAGTGTAGCAAACACAAAAAGGAAAAGTTAGTGTGAAGTGAAATCGAATGTAAATAATTTTATTCTGAGTTCACAAACGGCATACCAGAAAATTTTTTAGGATTTTATTGTTTGAACTGTAAAACTGCTGTGTTGCTTGTTTGATTCTTCAGGGTCTACTTCGCGCGTGACTGTTCTTAGCACATAGTTTCATTAGCAGAGATGGTATGTTTACTATGCACTGCTGCTCGATTAGAATTCAAATCGCCTGGAGAAAAATGGATTTAGGTAATTACTACTCTCCGATGGTATTGCTTATGAATAATTATGGAACTCCAGTAATAGAACTATCGCGTAACTCGACTAGGGTCATTGAAAAATTTTGAATTCTTCGCATACTACTAAATTCCTATTATTTAACACCATATTTTAACTACCGATCACTAAAGGCAAATGAAATGGTGACTAAACTAGGAGAATTTAATTTATTTAGATTTTATTTAGGTTCTCGTTACAATGCGTGCTTGATCAATTAAATTAGTTGTAAGATATCTGATGATATGAAAATAGATGTAAGATATTAATAACTGAACTTGCAAATTCAAATGGTTACGTAAGTAATACGATTACTAAATTTTGACAAAATTTACAGAATACTATTCAATTTCTATTTGAAACATTAGTCAATACAACTTCTAGAATACTTAACTTGCACTTTTTAATATGCATTTTTATTTTCTAAGCTACTCACGCAGTCAAAGACTTCCCTTTACATTTTGCACTGAGATCATGCAGTGTGTACACAGATTAAAACTTAAAGTAGCTTAACTTCTTTGTTGCATACTTTGGCGAGTCACACTCGTAATGAAGATTTTAGTCAAAGTCTAACAAATACGCATGTCACGCCTTCTTTTTAAATGAAATAAAAATCGATGCGTTTGTAACCAATATTCAATCATTAAAATAAATGTAGCCATACAAAAAATATAAATTTTCTTTTATTTTCTACGACAGTTTTGGTCATACAGGCGGTTTAATCACTGTAACTAAAGAAAATTATACGACAAAGGGATAAGAATACAATTTTGTAGACAAGCTTGAGTTGCCAAAGGGTGAATTCTATTTGCAAAACTGTGAATTTTATTTGCAAAAGGGCAAATAAGCTCTTCCAAAAGAGCTTCTAAATTAACCCCTTGCATTACGATTCATTTTACGGTTTCAGTGATTACAACATTTTTCGTAGATTGTAATTTCCTGAAAAAGGAGAATATTGATATAAATAGTAAGGCTATATGTTCTCCAATAGCTGTATATTGAAAAAACAAAATGGAATTTTATTACGGTTTAATAGAAATTATTAACATCATTTTTATCAAAATCGTTATCACGTGTCAGACACGATATTGTAAGGCAAGGGGTTGATTTAAGGATTAAAAAGGAGGATATGATCTAGATCTTATAAAATAATTAGTTTTGAGTGCAAAATCTATATCACGGGGTAAGTAATGACCCGATTGTTGGACATCTACAATGGTTAACTACCGAACAGTCTACATCCCCATATGATTAGAGGGTTGTCAGCCATATCAGCAAATCCAGCGAGCTTTTCACCAAATTCGGTTAACGCAAAGAAGTTACCGTTCCGGTGTCTGTTCGAGGTTAGAGACGACGACGTAATTGCGAAGATCGCAGAATTCATATTTATGACGTTTATGCAGCTCTACCCTGGAAATCTGAGAATTGGAAAGCGTCGACGCCGTCCTTCGGCAGGGTTACCTTTATTCGCGGAGTCGAGTGGGGTTTAATAACGCGTGACTGATTGGAATTGCCAGAACGAAGTCTGAAAAAGTTGGCGGCAACGCGTGCTCTCTCGCGAAACTCGGACTGAGAATTTTCCGGGAGCCAGGCTTTATTACCGGGCTCGATGAGATGATTGTGAACTAAATGCTCGATCCGTATGAGTGGAGGTGAAATTGGATGGATAAGCGGCCGGATGTATGAGCCACCGCAAAAATTCAGTCCGAATAATTAACGGCTTTATGCAGTTCAAGTACTGCGAGAATATCGCTTACAGGACCCGTTAAAATGGCGACTTGTGATATTTTTAATATGCGATTATTGAGATTGCAAAGATGCATCCATGAGGAAATAATCAACAAATTTATTTCTTTGGGTATATACGGTTAAAAGTGGATAAATATTTGGAGAGACAATTGTGTTGTTTTTCGAAAATAATGTAAAATAGTCACTATTAGATTCAAATCAAAATTAATTGTTTCTTTAATTTCTGTGGATTACAAATCTGCACGTCTGTGATAATTTGCTGTATACTTTAAAGAGCAGGTAATATTCCAAAATAGATGTTTTTAGAAGAACAATATAAAATTGAGTCAACATCTACAGAATTTTATATGAATATACTTTCAAGATTTTTGTAAAAATCTAAAATAATACAATGCATAAAGAATCTGGAAAATATATGCACAAAGATTTGCAATTTGACGAGAAATAAGTGGCTAATATGCATGAGAATTTACATTTATATGCAGCATTTTGTTATTCAAATAATAAACGGTAAAAAATATGTACTTGGCTAGGTGGTAGCTTTAATTAAAAGCAGCGGTTTCTGTGATCGAATAATGGTGTAGAATGGTCTTGGAGGGCAATAATCTCTCTGTAAGGCAGAATGTAACGATGTACAAGCAAATTGGCATTTACTTATGACAGTTTATTAACAGGGAAATTATGCTGTTTCCTGCCAATGCAACGCTGTTTTCAGGATGTCCGCAGAACCGAGGAAAGCAAAGATAATCATCGACAATAATTAATAGTATACCGTGTGTTTGCTTACTTAATGGAAGGTTACGTTTGAAGCCTTATTTTGTCGGCTGAATTTTGCAGGAAGTACAGTCAGTGTAAACAACATTCGTACGCACTTTCGAAATAAATAACTTTTTAAGATTAGACCGATCAGTTTCAGTTTTCTTTTGGAACTAATCTTCTTTTAGTCTTCTTTTAAATTTAAGGGAATCACAATTCTTAAGTTTCTTATCTATGTCTGTAATAAAAATTTGGAAGGTACGTTTTGTAGATCTAACCAAGTTGTACAAAGTTTGTAAAAATAGCAAAAATTGTAGGAAACAGCGATTTAAATAGTTCGCAAACATTAAATTCAAAGACTTCTATTTAAAGGTAATTAATAATTACAAAATTTTCATTATAGAAACAGATAAAAACCGTAAAAATTGTGACCTTTAATTGTTTCTTCGCAATTGCGACCAACAATTCTTTAAAAAATTACATATATTAATATTAATATTAATCCTTCTAATATCTCAAACAATCTCGAGCAATTTTTAAAAAATTGTTCATTTTCAAACTATGTACGAATACATATTACACTAACTGTATAATAATCCTCCTGAATGGAGGACCGATAAACTTTTTAAAACAACTGTCGAAAAATACGTCGATAAAACAAAAACTCATTTCCACAGTCGCGTCCATTTGAAAGTCAAAAATATCCCGGCGCGAAAACTTAGATTTCTGTGAGGTTCTCTGATGTTACGTCAAAAGCACAAACAGAATCAAAAGCATTTTGCACGTTTGACCAATGATTCCAGCGAGCACGAGTCAATTAAAACGTGTAAAAACATGGACGAAATGTAACGTTATTGATCCTAGCGTTTTGAGGGACATGGTTTTCATCGCAAAAAAACGTACCCGATCGACAAAGAACTCGTTAAAAACCGAAAAATCTATTCAACCGCGTCGAATTACGAGCGATCGCCGTGCACAAAAGCACCATCTTCAAAGCGAGAAGATCTGTTTCATAATTCCGATATCCGACTGCGAAACCGGTCCCCTTTGACGCGGACAAAGACGAATTCCGCATGCATAGTCCATGACTCCCTCTCTCCCTCTCTTTCTCTCTCTTTTTCTCTCGCTCTCTCTAGATACAAAGATTTTCAATCATTTCCGAAGAATACGAGAGGTACTCGCGAAAGTATTTCAACACTTACCATACAAAAGCTCTATGAATATATTGGGTTCGAAAGAAAGTAATTTCGGTATTTTAAGGTGAAATAAAACCGAATTTCTTTATGCAAACGATTAACTTTAATCAATAAAATATTTTCTTATATATTCTCTTTGGCAAAAGATCATCGAACAAAAGGGAACATATCGCATTCTTTAAAATTCATTGCTTGAATAAAAAAATTGGGAACTCTATATCAACTTAAAATACTGAAATTACTTTGTTGCCAACCCAATAATATGCCGTGTTTTATCGATCAAAAACGAAATCTACTTCGTGGCTTCTTTTCATGGCTTCATCTCGGAACCATCATTTTCGACATAGATTGAAAAATATCCGAAAAATTAACCGTGCTGATGGCGTCATGTTCTATGCAGACATTGATCGAAGATGTTTAGGGTGTCCCACCTAACTATGCCATCCTTAATAACTTTGTCATTGAAAAACGAGTAAACGAATTTAGTTTTAGTATAATTTAATGACTTTGAAAATATTGTTGCATCGTTTTCAACTGAAGCTAATTGTTAAGAAATGAAATAAATGTCTATACAGCTCCTGTGTCTAGTAATTAATATAGACAAATTTTATTTTGCATAGAAATCTCCAGTCTAGTAATTAACATCATACAACTCCTCTATATATTTTTGCATTTTTCTTAGTTTACTTTTAGTAAAAAGTATTTCAACTAAGAAATACAAATATTTGTAAATACTATTTCTCACAACTGTGTTACGTACGTCTCATTTGGAACTAATACTAAAGTACTGTTGTGAGAAATAGTATTTGCAAATATTTGAATTTCTTAGTTAAAATAGTTTTCACCCAGGTCTGATCTACAGGCACAGCGTTCATAATATTTTAAAAAATGTTTTGTAACATATAAATTATATTTGTGGAACATTTCAGTAAGCATTGAAATAATTTCCGCCAGCGCGTATCTCTCTGCGGTTCGACAAACATTCGCAGCGAGACGAAAAGGATTTGATTAAGGGTCGCTGTTTTTGCACGCAGGGTCTATTTATTCGGCATATTTTTTTTTAATAACCGTAGAAAGTTTCGGCGACAAACGCGCGCGTAAGTTTACATACAGCTTTATTTGCGGAGCGAAATGGTGGAGGAGGCGGGGGGGGCGGAACGACGGAAAAATAGAAAATCGAAGAACTGGAAAATGCAGAGAATTCCGGAAACAATCCGGAGAAAACAAATTGGAAGCTTTTCTTGTCTCTGTTGGTGTTATTTTATCTGGCCTCTCGACTCGTTCCCAGTTTATCGAATATCTGATAGCCCTCCGTAGCTCCTACAAAATGTTTTGCATAAACAAGTATTTTCCAGAGGAGTGGGGACAAACAGGACAAGTTGTATGTTTGATCCTTTTGCACGCGCGGTCCCACTATTTTATCCGCCATGTTCAACGACGGATTGAAAGCTATTGAAAGCTACAAAGAGGATATGCGTTTATACGAGAATAAAGAGAAACGGAAAAGCAAAGCGCAAATGGAAGAAATCTTACCAAAGTCTAAAATCCGTCGAAAAGGAAGGGATTGTTATTTCTACGTGTCTATCTGTTGCGCTCACCCCCCGCCCCTGTCGCCGAACATTCTCTATTTGCTAGCCGTTGACAGGGGCGTTAAAAACCCTTGAAAGCTCCGTGCGTCTGAACCAGCTGAACTTCTTTCCGCGCCCCTTTCACTTTCCGTCTCTTAAAGGAAGACTGTACGATGTAATCAGTACTTTCCTTGCAGCCTTCGCGGTACAGCATGTCAGTGCATTTATTGAAAACATTTTACCACAATTTCACCTGTATTCCTCCTTCCTCATTTTGGTAAATAATCATAAAAAGATAGTTTCGCGCATTTATTAACGTGTTGTGAAAGACGTTACTTTGACTAGCGTCTCAGTCGGAAGTTATTCTTTATGAACAAATTATTTATAAAAAATGTAGTAATTGTATTCCTCATAAGTACTCGTACACCATTTGAAACAGAATAAGTGATCTTTTGTGAGCCATTGGAAGCATTGGTTTACTAAATGAAAAGGGAGAAGTAAAGAAAATTTAAAATATACATTTTGTAGATCTATGTTAGTTCGATGATACTTTGTTAGATCTACAAAAGGCATATTTTAAGTTTTTATTACAGATACAGATAAAAAAGTAAAAAATTGACCTTGACTTTGTTCGTCGAAATTATTAACTCGTTTGATCCAATTTAAAAAAAGTTATTTGTTTTTGAAAGGTGTAGTTTGTACTACTGATTGCTCACACTGATTATATACAATTCAATTTATAATGTGCAATAAAGGAGGCACCATAATTACGAAAACGTCTTTTCTCAATAAAGCTGTGAACGAATGATTGCGTCCAATGTGGTTGATTGCCGTCGACGGTTCTCACAATGTGCTACACAGAAGGGTTAAACTGTTGATACGCCAGATTTTTGCAATTTTCGACGGCTCGTCACCGTGTCAAGTGTGAAACTCGAAAGGTAGGAGACTTAGGAGCGTCTGCTTCATTACGTTTGCCAGTGTGGCGAATTGCCGAGTAAAAAACTGGATCAGAACGAGGGGACCATTTTAAGCTGGCTAAGTGACATAAATTTTCGCCGAGGCCACGACACGATATGAAAAACCTGGTGTTCTGCAGCATCCCTGTAAAGGAATTACATTTCCGCGCCAAGAGCGACGGCAAAATACATGACAATTTTAAGTCGCCGAGATAAATTGCGGCAAGACCCCGGTAACAAGTTCTTGCGAAACCGTTGCGCCAAGCCGTTGCTACAGTTACTTCGTTTCTGCATAAGATCATCTGTGCTAGGACCTTAAAATACTGTTGCAGCCGCAATGAAAACCTCACCAGCGAGAAAATGTTTAATTGCGGTGGCATTTCACCAGTTTTTTCATGGAGTCCACTCTACATTGTATGTTGATCATGCTCCCCATGGTAGACGTATTCTAATATTGCAGATGTTTCTATGTATTGCTAGCAATAGGTGAAAAACTTATTTTTCTCAAGAGGAAAGCGGACGTGCGTAAACTAGGTTAAGCAGTGATCACCTACTACTTTTCTTAAAGAGATCGGTACATTGTAAATTTAGTCGATATCTACAATAGATAAAATATATTTCTCAAGGTAAATACACATAAAGTTATAATACCAAGATAAAATAAAAAAAAATCGTAGATTTTTCTGCAATGGGACATTTAAGTCGGGCTATGCAAACCAGCTGATCCTATGAATATGTCTAAAAGAGGAAGTTTGAAAAAATGGTAATTCTTGGGATCGTCTACAAATGAAAACTTCTTGCAGGACTTTCAAGAGTGTCACCCAAGGAATAAAAAAATGTCCTTATCCGAAAGACGATGGGAAAGTTGTTAAAAATGAATCCAAACAAGTGTATAATATCCTTTACAATTTGTGTAGTATTTAATATTTAATATTTGGGTACTCGGCAATGTGGACTCGGATAGGGTGGGCTTTACTTTAGTTTCAAAATGTGTGAAATATTGTTTATCATAGTCGTCACCTGCACGACGATTAAATAAAAATGTATTATTGAACAAAGAGTTACAAAGACGTAATAACAACAACCCCAAAAATAATAAAGGAAGGAATATTAAACGACGAAGTGAGCAACAGTTCAAATCTCAAACTCGGCAACTTTAATTTCGACGTCGAGAGCGTCTCGCCGAGTATTAAAACGCTGAAATCAACCGCGTTCATCGGGCAAAGCTTCCTCGAATTCAATTTCCGAGTGGTCTCGGCGGCCATCGAAGCCGAAGAGGACAAACTTTTCGCGCGACAGACGAAATCGCGATAAGCGAGTTAACAAATCCTCGAAACAGCGGGGCAGGGGTAGGGAAATCACCCTCGCGGCGGCGACGGCAGCGAGTTTCGTGCTTGCATTCACGCGCTGACCGCGCAAATTTCGAACATGACTGCTACTCGACCAGCCCGCTAATTATCGCAAAGTTCTCGCGGAGGCCAGAAGTGGTCGGATAATTAGTCACGAAATCGTACGGCGCGATCTTCCGGTTCGGTAGTCCCGGCGTCTTCCGCAGCAAGGCTTTTTCCTCCCCCTGATGTTGATGGGCCTTGCGAAAAGGGATGGATCCTCGAAGGGAAAAGGGAGTAAATGGGAGTAAATGTTTCGAAATAAGGAAATCTCTCCCCTCTTCTTTTGAAGCTGTTCATTAGACACATTTTATGGTCTGTCGGACAACGGTATGGGACCCATAAATTCTTAGTTCACTCAAGAACAATGTCCGAATAGGTACCCTCATCCCCAATATGTACGTCGAAAGATGTCCCGTCGGAAGAAATCAATATTCTATTTGTCATTGAAAAAACGAGTAAACGAATTTAGATTTAGTATAATTTAATGACTTTGAAGATATTGTTGCATCGTTTTCAACTGGAGCTAATTGTTAAGAAATGAAATAAATGTATATACAGCTCCAGTGTCTAGTAACTAGTATAGACAAATTTTATTTCGTATAGAAATCTCCAGTCTAGTAATTAACATCGTACAACTCTTCTATAACTCTTCTCAAAGTTTACCCATATAATCCTGGTAGCTGTTTATACCGCAGACCTAGGTAAAAAGTATTTCAACTAAGAAATACAAATATTTGTAAATACTATTTCTCACAACTGTGTTACGTATGTCTCATTTGGAACTCATACTAAAGTACTGCTTCAAATGAAACATATGTAACACAGTTGTGAGAAATAGTATTTGCAAATATTTGAATTTCTTAGTTAAAATAGTTTTCACCCAGGTCTGATCTACAGGCACAGCGTTCATAATATTTAAAAAAATGTTTTATAACATATACATTATATTTGTGGAACTTTTCAGTAAGCATTGAAATACTTTCCGCCAGAGCGTATCTCTCTGCGGTATGGGACCCATAAATTCTTAGTTCACTCAAGAATAATGTCCGAATAGGTACCCTCATCCCCAATATGTACGTCGGAAGATATCCCGTCGGAAGAAAACTATAGTTCAAATTATTAGCTGTTAATAATTTATAACTAATAAGTTAAGTTAATGTAAAAGCTAATAAAAAAAATTATTTGTACCTCGACCTAATGTTGAAAGTGGAGCAAAACAAATTTTTTTTCATCGAATTCATAATTTTCTAGTTCCACTATCATAGAAAATAGAGGGTTGGGTCCAAAGCTCCGTCTCTCTGTTAGTATTGAAACGATATCCTCGCAGTCTCTGTTCACACTTGAACAGAAAAAGAGATGTTCAATAATAACATACTTGAATTATGGCATGCAGAACTACATATACATGTAAGATACAATTTATTTTTTTTTAACTGACTTCGAAAAAGAGAAGATTAAATTTGACTAGGTTTGAAGTACGTTCACTAGGTATACTGACCTATGTTTCTTTTTTTCCTGAAAAGTCTACAATTATTTTCTCATTTTCTCTTAATACATTTCACGTGTTTTTTACTTGTACAAATATATATATATATATATATATATATATATATATATATATGTTATTAGTAAGTTATTAGTAGTTTTTTTTTGTCTTTTTAAAATTTTTTTTTAGTAGTTTTTTAATTTATATAAAAATAAATAATAAAAAAAATTTTTAAAAAAGAACTTTAATTAGTAGTAAGTAAGTAGTAGTAGTAGTAAAAAATTAGTAATAGTAAAAGAAATTTTAAATATCGATTAAATTTATAACGTACTGATGTCTTTTGGAGCCTAATTATCAACGATGCATAAATACGTTGACGAATCGACTAGTCCCCGAGTGAAAAATTGACAGAGAAACCGTACCGAGGGACCCATACATAGAAGCTGACTGGCTTTTTATAATTTCTGACTGATGCCTTTAATTCGATTTAAAAAGTGAAAAAAAGAACGCGCAATTTATTCGACTCGTCCACCCTTGCTAGTGGCTTCGCTCTACTTATTTTCTATAGGCGAGTGCCTGGGGTACTTCAAGGGTTGCTATCCGACCCAAACGACATTAAATGATGCCGCTAAAGATCCCGGGATACGTCTGCGTTACTTCCGACCGTAATTCAGTAACTTATTGGACAATAAACGTAATATGATCCAATCTGGGACGCTTCGATGAACGTCAAAGGCTTTGGTATCGCCTGCTGTTGCAAGAGTCGTTTCATCGAAAACTGAGTCTACATCTTAATAGTAAACCACTGAGCTCTAAACATGATTATTGTGTTGTGATTGTTGATGGAGTTCTTATTCCTCTAATGAAAAGATTAAATTTATTCAGTTCTTATTCGATTTTCTTTTCAAAAGATTTCGCAAACGTGTGTAATGGAAAATGAATGCTTCAACAAACATTAGAAAATGTCTCGATTTCTTTAGCACTAAAAGATTAAACTTGAATAAACATCCATTGTTTAAATATAACATTACTTGCGTTATTCTCTCGTATTACACTCAAACTGGGTAAAGGCTAATCAAATTAATTAACGAAAGAAACTAACGGCTAATTTTGCAATACTTGAAGTAGAATGACGCTTAACATTTTTTTTTAATTTATTATTTTACGTCGTTTTCAACTCTTTTGGTTGAATATTTTTCATTTCTTATTTACGATTATATTTAAAGCATCTCTACTTGGGCTAGAACGGAATTTCTTTCAATTTCGAGCACAGTGCACCTTAAACCGAAAGCGTTGTTTGTTTCACTCAGCACACTGTCTTACGGTCCGATTTCCTTCGTCATCTTCTTTCGCATTCAATCGTGCAATATTCAGACACTTTGCCGGCCGCGCGAGCGCGGAACTTTCTGTTTTGTTCAGGTGCGCCAACAGATTCCGCAAACAACCGAAGCACAATTTTCAGTCTAATGGAAAACACGAGAATAAAAGGTATAAAACTGTAACAAGAGAATATGCAATTGCACAGGGGAAGAGACGGCACGCCAGAATCCACGTTTTTTTTTTTTTTTTTTTCGTAAACATCTATGTCGGCAATATTGCATCAATTCCTATCGGAAAATAAATATCGCGCCGCGATACGCGTGTTTATTCGCATTTGAAATGCAAGCGCCGTGCGTGATTCCCATAAAGCTATTGGCGATCATTTGAAAGCAACTACACTCCCAAATCTCATGGACCTCTTTTTCCGTTCGAATAAATCCCCCGTGAATTCGGATTTGACCCGCGACAGAAACGCGAATACTGATAACTCCGTGCGACCCCAGTTTATAATACAATAATTTAATATTCTCTACAATCGAGCTTTGTTAATCTTCTTACAATGGTCCTCCAATTTTCCAATATCAAAAGAAAAGCTGCAGCGAACATACGAAAGAGCGAGACAAAAGATAAAATCTATACATACAGCCTTTTCAAACAGTTTCTTTTATTAAATTGACAAGATAATCTCTATTTAAACATTCTACAATTTCTACTACGATATGATCTTGAGTAAGGGAATTGATCTAATCTTTTCCTGTCAATACGCACATCTATAATTTCAATATCAGGAAATAAAAAATTCGAAACCGGTTAGTTGACTGGCAATGTTGATAGCCGTGCAAAACCGCCGATCTCTAGTACAAAGCCTAGTTTTCACGTTCGGTAATCGATACCGTGTCTTGGTACAGTACGGCGCTGTTTTTCCTCTGTGAATTTCACAGTGAAATGCTCGGTATTATTGTTCCGAGGGAACGAGGACTCGGACCTGTGCACGATCCTTTACCGTCGTCGGAAGGATCTAGGTAGATCTTCTGGCCACCTAGGGGACAAAGTGAATACCGTCAGTGTTTATCGTGTTTGCCAATCGGTCAATCGTGATCCGGATAGTCGGACAGATTGCTAACGGTGGACCGGTGGAATGCTCTGGCAGAATTACGTAACCGTTTAAGTGCCCCGGAGCAACTAGACTTTACTATCGCCGGAGAAAGGGATATACCCTTCTCTTTTGACTCTGTCTCCCTCCTTCTTTGTTCGCCGGACTCTCTCGCTCCTATTATAATTCGCTCCCTGCCTACCGCTACTCTTTATTCGACAGCAGTTTGTATAATCGCGTTCACCGTTACCAACAATACCACTGTGATCCCTTCTAGTTTCGTTTACGAACATTATACACACCAGCTTTACAAGTATCCGTACACAATGGAGTTTTTCTCCGTTCAGGATGCTACCAGTGGCTGACTCATCAGGGTGTTGTCAATAAGTTATTAATAGACCCGCCGGCATTATGCAATTATGGCGTCCGCAAATATGCGCAACTGAACGATGGACGAACACTCATGAAGCCAGAGACATAACTTATTTTATCTTAACGCGCTTGTTACCAGCTTCGTTCCTTATCTCTATTGTTGAATCGCTTTACCTGTTTATGAAATATGTATGTAAATATCCGGGAATCTCTGAATACTGTGCATGACTTTAAACAACGAAGTGTGTGAAACTAGTTTGACTATCTTTGTGGAAACTGCGAAATTGTAGACGTATCTGTAGGTTTGCTACCAGCTTTGTTGCTCACCTGCATCGTTAAAATAATTTATTAAATGAAACGTATCTCCCTTTGTGCGAAACAATTTAGCAGAGGTCATGGAATCTCGGAATATCATGCTGTGTACTATTACAATAGACATCAAAGTGTCCACAATTAATTTGATCATCTTCAAATAAACTACAGAATTGTGGGAGTTACAGGTCTGCACGTTTGCTACCTGTATTTGCGTCGTTGCTCACCTGCGTCGTTAAAACGCTTTGTTAAATACAACATACCTCCTTCGCGAGATATTCGAACAATTTAGCAAGTGGACTGTCTGAAGTTTAGGTCTAAAATATTTACTATATTTTTCGTAATTTCGAGAAATCACAAATTTTTTCGAAACTATCTTTACACTAAAATTTGATTCTTTAGTTAAAACTTGTCCTAATTTTTAAGAACAACTTGCCCCACATAAGGGCAAACAGTTCCGTTTCGCTCAACGACAAGTAAATGAAAAAGTTTTAAAAAAAACTATTAAAATACATTGATTTCAAAATTATAATATTAAAATATAATCAATTCAAGATGAGGATATCTATTATAGTATTTCTAGGTCATTTTAAATGTTTCTTCAAAATTGGAACTTATAACTCCGGTCTCCCCTACGAAGGAAGGAAAAGATTCAAGTTTTAAAAAATAGATAAACAAGAGTTGAGATCCCAGTAATTTTAGTAAATTGTTGTAATAATTTTGAGAGGGATAATCCCAAAGAAACAGCAGTAAATGTGGCAATCGATTCACGCAAACAACGTGTAAAGGATCGACGTATCTCGTTGTGAACTTCCCGAGACTCGAGAGCAATCGGAGATCAAAATATCGAATATTTCCGCGCGGACCATTGAGGTTGGTTTTCAAGGGATTTGCGGATAGATTGCGAAGCGTGTTATAAAACTGCTCCTCCCACCTGCGCCCCTGGCCCCAGCCCAGTGGCCGGTTTCATTCAACCTTTACCTTTATCTCTCGATTTAGTATCGCGCAGGATACAATAGTACAATGGCGTGATAATATCAGGAGTAAAAGTCCGGCATTGTTCGAACGATTACGCTCGCCCGCGTAATCCTTAATTGCATTCGGCCGTAGCGAGACCACGATCTATACGATCCTTTGGATTCATAGTGTTCCCTGACCGAACAACGACATTGTCCGAGATTCTGTCACACCAGAGATACACTCGTGGCTCCATAGAGCCTCTGTCCCGGGAGATATAGTTCGCCAGATATGAACACACTTGCCTCCTGTACGGAATTATGTGATCTAGCATCGGAACACAGAGACTCTTCTCTATTCGATGGAAAAACCGCTGTGTACCGTTAACTGAATTACTTACAAATATATCGATGCTCTTTTACGATTCGTTTGAAAACAAATACTGGGCTATTTCATGATAAACATTCTAAATGTAACCTTTTTCGAAAGTATTTCAGCATAGATTAAACAAATTTTCCGCAAAACCACCAGATCTACAGAAGTCATAGAGCTCTAAAATATAAATTCTCCATAAGTACGTCTTCAAAATAATCTCAATAATCCTAATTCAAAAATTTTTCAAGTAGTTCTAGTGATAAATATTTTTCATTTATTTCTATAGAATATACGAGCCACATAAAGCATTCAACAACACATTATCATTGTGTCCGAAAACATAAATCCTCCATACGTACATCTCTAGAATAATCTCGGTTAATATTAAATAGTTTGGAAATAGTTCTAGTGGTAAATATATTTTTCATTTAAATGTTTCTATAGAATATGCAATACTTCTACTCACTTAGCTTCTTTTAGATACTTTCATTATAAAATGTAAGAAATACTTAATAGTGAATTTTAATATTATAGTAAATATTATTAAGAGGATTAAAACTAATAAATCATTCTTATTTATGATCACACCGCATACTGATCTCGGGTAATTAATTTTATGATAACGTTGGGTAATGACTCGATAGGAGATCACGATTCTGGACCGACGATGATCTTCGGTTGCGGTTAGGTACCCGGTATCACACGCCCCGATGAACTGCCCGCTCTAGTTCCTCTATTCACGGTGGATTTCTCGAAAACTGGGGACCTCAAAAATGACACAGACCCAAAAGGTAGACTTGAGGAAATAACTTAACAATCGACTCCGGATTTTATGCACATGTGACAAAAATGAGTAGCTGCAAGTTAAAACAGTGACAAAATTAGGACTGCAATTAATATATTATTTTAACCACATTAAAATGATTAATCAAGAAAGTAAATGTATATTTAGGTCCTACTCAGACTTGATCAAGATCTGCTTTCTACTTATCAACTCCAGCAACATAAATGTTGTACCAATAATTCTACTTGGAAACTTGAAAACTGGAATATCTCGTGGAGAATTAGCTTTCCAACAGATTAACTGTAGCATTGAAATTTATTCGACAATTATCGAAATTAGTGTTTCACGTCGCAATATATTAATATAATAAATATTGACAAACGTGTACACTTGCTTGCTATCATTTATTATAGCAATAATTTATTATAGCATAATATCCTCAATTAATCTCCTAATGTCAGATGTACAGAATGATAAGACAACGATTCTAATAGAAACACAGGTGGACGAGTAAATACATAAATTAGCAGATTATTCTATTTTTTAAAAATGGGGATGAAATCTCTGTATGATATCGCATTCATCTATTAGGTGACATTGACCAGATACATAAATTAGCAGATAATTCTGTTAAAAATGGGAACGAAATTTCTCTATCAAATTGCGTTCATCTATCAGCTGGCATTGATCAGACCTTCGCAACGTCCGTAACCGGAGAAATTAATTAATGATAAGAAAAATGACATTCCAGTATCGCACAATCTGAGAGCATAACTCAGCAACGATAGATACTAGAGCAACTTAAGCATGGAGACAAATCTATAAGTCCCAATAAATAATTCAGCCCCATTAAATATTCGGACGGTTTCTCGTAAGTTAACATAATTGGTTAAGGCACTAGGTATCTGTGCACTTAATCTTAATTGGATGTTGCGGCGCTTGTGCTGTATGTCTAGTCATTTATAAAAGAGGCTTACTTCGGAACCAAGTGGCACCAACGTGAACCGGTTTTCCCCATTCGCGGTAGAGACACATCGTTTGATCTCCATAGACCATGAGGTTTGAGGATGATTTTGAAGTTTCCAGCTTGAGCTATATGTATGTATGTATCAAGAAACTTCAGGCTACACGCGTGCGACGAGCAATACATCGTTATACATATACGTAGGTATAAATCTTACTTCACGCCTCGCTTCTCGCTACTATATCAATCTACTTGAATCTCGACCTATTGGGTTTGATTTATTCTGGTGCGTTGGACTCTGCATCCCGAGACGTATCGGACAGCCGATATTAATTGGTGCCAATTAAATCACTGGATCGTGGAATAGCATCCGATACAAAATTAAAAAGATTAATATGTCCAACTAGGAAGAGGCCAGAAGATATTGCTTGTAATTTGTTTCTGCAAAAGTTACGCACTTTCCCGTTGCTACTGGTTCTCCGTCTATGGAAATTGAAATATTGCCAAGCGTCGGATAGAGAACTTATACGTTTCCCATAAGTTTTATTCATGTTGTTATTTAACCATTCTCCACGAGCGATTATTTCTGTTTAGGAGATGGTGAAACCTTTTATTTTTCTACGAAACAGCATCTTTCTCCGAACTGTTTTCATTAAAAATGAATAGATCAAATTTAAAATAGTGAAAGTATTCGAAGAATATTAATACTGTATTATTTTGGACTTATTAGAATGATTAAGGGGAGCAATGAATGCATATGTAGCTTCTGTATATTGTAATGAATGCAGATAATTTTCATTTTGTACAAAAAATGAATAGATCAAAATTAAAATAGTGAAAGTATTCGAAGAATATTAATACTGTATTATTTTGGACTTATTAGAATGATTAAGGGGAGCAATGAATGCATATGTAGCTTCTGTATATTGTAATGAATGCAGATAATTTTCATTTTGTACAGAAAATAAATAGATCAAAATTAAAATAGTGAAAGTATTCGAAGAATATTAATACTGTATTATTTTGGACTTATTAGAATGATTAAGGGGAGCAATGAATGCATATGTAGCTTCTGTATATTGTAATGAATGCAGATAATTTTCATGTTGTACAAAAAATGAATAGATCAAAATTAAAATAGTGAAAGTATTCGAAGAATATTAATACTGTATTATTTTGGACTTATAGGAATGATTAAGGGGAGCAATGAATGCATATGTAGCTTCTGTATATTGTAATGAATGCAGATAATTTTCATTTTGCATAAAAATTGTTTGTATCATCTGTAACACATAGAGCTACATCTTTCGTTCAAGCTTTAATAATGTTCATAAGTTGCAATTAATACATTGATGCTCTTAAAATTTTTTAATCTGTCTACTGCTTAACATTGCTCGTGCTCATTTTACCACGTTATTATTTTTGTCATAAATGCATCAAAATCCACAGTGCATTGATAATGAACACGTCAAAGTACACAACTTTCGATGTTTACAAGTTGATATCAAAATTCTTGGTGAATGTCAACTGTCGAATATCTTGGAACCCTGATAACAGTTATTTTTATACAATATCGTCGCTATAGTGGCCATAATATCCGAAATGGGGCATTAAATGACCCTCTCTGTAGATTGCTTCTTTTATTCAATGGAAATGGTGACTTTATAGTCTTTGGAAGATGGCTGAATCCATTTCCACTGATGCGTCCAGTTAATATCGTCTCGTCCTATCGAAACTAGTCGCTGGTCTACAACTGGCAAAAGCTCTTTGCGTTACTTCCGTGAAAATGGCTGTGCTAGAAACCCGCCAGTCCAGTGTAGCCCACCTGAATACACCTTCGACCTTTTCGCAGGAGTCGCAGCAACGGTTGCACAACGCTAATCGACAATCATGACCGAGAAAACTGTTCTATTTCCATTACTGAACGCCGTATGCTTTGTAGATTGTGCTTTTCTATTCTTCTGGAGGATAAATCATTCTGCACGTTCACTCTAATAAATCGTTCAACCCGGTTATTTATAAAAAATAACACGTCGAAATTCCTATTCAAATAGAACGCTACTTTGATTCATTTCTTCTACCAACCTGTTTAAACTGTTCACTTGCTTTCAACGCCTAGTGAAGGATATTATCAATTTATTAGAAATCGGAGTAGAATTTTTTTGTAATAAATATTTAACTCTTAAATGAAGACTTCCGATAAATATAAAATTGCTTTTCGATATTCAGAGTCTAGGCATTCAAGCTTCGACTTCTTTAAACCATTCCTTTTAACATCTGGTAAAGGATATTAGTAATTTATTAGAAATCGTAGTGCAATTTTTTTGCAATAAATATTTAACTCTCAAGGTAAATGGAGACTTTCAGGAAATATAAAGTCGGTTTTTGATGTTGTCCTGATGAGTCCAAGCGTTTAAGCTTCAACTTACAGGAAAGCAATGACTTTTTATGAGATATTAAAAACAGTCTTCTCTCGAGAACTGCGTAATGTTTCTTCATGAATTTTAACATGGGCCCCAGGTTTGCTACGTTTGTAATATTCATCACTTTAGATTACACGTGGCTTGTTATCATTTTCTTTATTCATGTACAGTGTTTCGTCGAAAAGTTTTCAACACTGAAATTCTAGATTTACGTAATTAAAATCCCTTCTTTATAATTTGATCGTATTTCCAAACTACTATAACTTCGTAAATACTTTGCATACGTACATATGTACATCAATCGCGTTTTATTAGATGAAGGGATAGATTTTCTTTTAGATGAAAGTGATTAGAGAGATAATGTTTACAGTTTATATATCTAACATGAAAATTTCATTATTGCTATAATTATTGTTTGTCGAGGCCCACTCTTTCAGCATTCGAGTTTAATTGAATATGTTACTTATAATTATACTGGGTGCTTCTTTCTTTTACACAGTAGTGTATATAAAATCACATTAGAATTCGATAGAAGAATGTCCATTTCTACAATGATAAGTGGTATCACAAGAAAACTATTTCTTAGGTATATGTAACACATTGATACAATCGTCCCTAATAGGAACACCCTTTTCTTGAGCTACAATAATGCCCTATTGTCCCACACTTCAAGTCCCATTAAAATGATTTGTTTAAAACTAGAATCGAAGTAAGTTCAAAGTAATTAACTTAATTAATTGTTTTATATTTGAGTCCTTTTGTATTTCTACTTCTTTTAATTATATGATAAGTTGCAAACAGTACAACATAAATATTCAAGATGACTAATAATTTTGATTTCCAATGTTTATTTATAGGAATACTATAAATGCACTAAATTCCATCACTCTATAGGGTGAAATGAGGTTACGAACCTTTATATTCGTTTTATTAGATTTGGGGAAATATAAAACTGTCTACATATTGAACACAATGTAATGTAACATGATATTTGGTCCCCTCAGGCTTACAAATTTATTTACCAATCCTGTTCGTCTTTCCACTCTCACTATCGCCTTTTCAGCGGGACCTACTGTTTATGGTGGGTTCCTAACCACCTTTTGCCAACAACACGTGAAAAACACCCCGGGTGGGTCACTTTCCGGTTTTTTACCAGACGGTCACCCATCCTAATGCCGTTCACGCTCCACATTGTTTAACTTCGGTGATCTAACGAGAACCGGTGCTTTCAACGGGACTACGGTTGTTGGCTATTGAAATTTACACTCTGTACCTATTTTGTTTCGGTTTGTACTAAAAATTGGCCGAGTTCGACGCAATTCTCCTGCGGGAAACGTATTTTCTATTGTCTTTACGACTGTTGCGTCAGCCATTCGACAAATTGCCCGATTGTGTTCGAATTCTCTGTTGCAGTAATTGAAATGCACTGTCGCCAATGGAGCCGCCACGGTAGGTCTTCGATTATGATTCTGTAGGTACGGTTGCGGCGCGAGGTTGTGCAACCAGCGGCGCACCGCTGCGCTGTGTTGCTGGAAGGTCGTAAGTGCCCACAGGTAGGTTAGTCGCCCAGCAGGTTTCCATCGTGACCAATGGACTCTTGGAAGCAGCGTGGAAAGTCCTCCACTTGCCATTGGAGAACACGCAAGATTGTCTTCCGGTTGAGACGATCTTGCCTTGATTTACATACGCGCTGCGTCAGTGTCCCTCCTTCCTCGTGATTTACGACACACACGTCTTAATCGATATTCCCGCGTCAATGCGAACACTTCATACATCGTGCGAAACTCCCATTGAAAACTACACCTTACACCTGATTACCTTTTACCACATCGCAGTAAGATATCTTTCGCAATATTACATACCGAAATATCACAAGTTACGCTGCTGTTCAAAAGAAAGAAGCACCCTGTATAATTATAAGATCTAATGACACATAATATACTTAAGCAAAAATTGTATTGTACAATGATTGTACTTATAGTATTACTGTATTTATAGTTTTCTTATGAATAAACATAAGAAATAAAAATTATTAGTCATCTTAAAGATGTATATTGTACTGTTTGCAACTTATCATGTAAGTAAAAAAAGTAGAAATACAAAAGGAGTCAGTGGAATGTTAATTTGATAGATTTTAAAATTTGTATAAAACAATTAATTAAGTTAATTACATTGAACTTACTTCAACTGTAATTTTAAACAAATCATTTCAATGAGACATGAAGTGCGGGGCAACGAAGCATTATTGTAGCCAAAGTAATGATACCACTTTTCATTGTAGAAATGGACATTCTACTCGGATTCTAATTTGATTTCATTTAAATATATATATAAAAAATATACACTGCTGTGCAAAAGAAAGAAGCACCCAGTATAATTATAAGATATAATAACAAACAATATCTTTATGTATAAATAGTATTGTACAATGATTGATTTATTACATTTAAAGTATTAGATCATCCGCAAGAACACATATCTCAGAACTATTCAATTAAACAGCGGAATCTTTTTTCGGAACTTATTTTGTTCTTTTTTGATTTTTTACGTTTCTCTATTAAATATTACCGGGTGCTTATTTCCTTTGCACAGCAGTGTATCTGGATCATTATTAAAATTTTTGGTCCAGCTAGATCGTGGAAATAGCCCACTGCACGACGCAACGAAGACGCGCAAGTAGATTCGGCCGCAGGAATCAGACACGGCGCAAGAATCTAAACGGACGGACGTTCGCTGAAGATACTGGTCGAATGGAAAATCGTGCGGGATTGTCGTTCACAGGTTCCCCGTGAAACGAAAGATCGCGCGGCACGGCGAGAAAGTAGCTTTCGCCCGGCTGTTCGAGAGGAGATCGGCGGCTTCTCGTTAGGCATTAAAACGCCGGTGCACCGTAAGTCCAGGGCCGTAATCGAATCAGGCCCTGGTAGGAAAACAGTTTCGAGCCCACCCTCCCCGTTCCGATCATCTTTATCCGAGCTATAGCAGCTACGACCACGTTTCGCGCGCCCGAAAACTTGCTGTCGTCGGCGACCAAATCCCGATTTTACGAGCGGAACCCGGGGCAATCGGTCTGTCGGTCTTTACTATTGCACTAAAAGCGAAACATCGAACAGAGATTTACTCGCGATAAATCGTGCCCGAGCCCGGAATCTATTGCGAACGATATAAAAAGAGCTCGCGAGGAAGTGTACACACACTTGGCTCGACTTTATCGAGCGATAACGACACGTGTGATTCTGCTAAACGATTTCGAAGCTGAAGTAAACAGCGACGAACAATCGGCGAATCGCTGCACACGCTCGTAAAAAATGAATCAAATCCGCTACCTAATAATAACAAATAAACGAACCTAATATTCATTTCAATTCAACCTTAATAAAGGATATGCATCATTCAAGTACGTAAACTGTACTAAACGCTATACAATCTTGTACAAACAATAAGACCAATTGTTGATCTCTCGACTGAATCCGAGTCTCCAATGATCCACTAATGTTCTTGAGTAGATCGTACAGAACCAATCACTGTAGAAACTATCCTCATTTTTCTATTACCCACACTTTTGCTTTAATCGCTAAAAAATTTGAGAAAGTTATAGATACTGTGGCATTCCTAATGGCCGTAAATGATACACGATTGAAGCAGCTCTCTGAATCACTATTTTCGTCTTCTTCTGCTTGAACGATTGCGAATGATTTTCTAGAGCAGTGGTTCTTAACCTTTTTGAAGTCAGGGAACACTTTTGATTATATGAAAAATTTGCGAAACACCAAAATTAATGATCCAGAAAACAAACAAGAACATCCCCAGTAGAAATAAATATATCATTAAATATATTTAATATGTTTCGCGGATTTCGCGGAACACCGGTTAAGAACCACTGTTCTAGAGTGAGCTGAGGCGAAGGATCGGTTGTGTACGGCCCTGCTCGTATCTCTCGAGAAGTACTCGCTATCGAGCGCACGACCACGTTCCTTATTATTTCCCATTAAGGCTGGATGTTCCTCTTGCCCTCAAAAGAGTTCCTCGCCCGACGACCCGCGGCATTTAAAAGCAGACGGTGGTATAAAATTTCACGGGATTCGGGGCGACTCGTGATAAGCCCTAATAGTCCGCTCCCCCGCCAGCCCCTGCACAATTTTCCAGAGACGGAAAGAATTCAAAACGAACGCCTCGGGAGTAGATCGCTACCCTCCTTGAAAGCTCACCGGAGAATATTCGAAATAAACGCTTGGATTATAAATTTCTCGCCAGCATTTATCCCATTGGGCACATGCAGCCGCAAGAACCCTGTCCATTAAGTCTGTCGAACGATTTTCTTCTTGCGTACCATCAGCTTTGAATGCAAATTTCACTTGATTAAATCGTGCTTCATGAATGCGATATTTAACGCTAAACTATCAGCGATCAAATGACCAATTTTATACATATTAGTTTACAATTATTGTAACTATAACTAGACAGCAGATCTTTATGCAAAATAAAAATTTTTGTACGTGAATTGCGACAAACTGAAATGAAATAAAAATTAATTCTATTTCTTAATATGTTGAACAACTTTTCAAATTCTTCTAATGTTTAGACTGTTTTAGATTGCACCTACTCAATTTCGTCATAAATGCATAGAATGGACACACGAAATTGATAAACTATAATAACTGTATATGCACTATATGATATCGGCGCTACAGGTTCGATCAAAGATACAGAAATTAACAATTTTCTACCAATTTCTGGTAATACATTGGTTGAAGTGTGATGACGAATGCTTTAAAATTTGAAATTCGCGCCTAACATTGATTTGGAGGGTCTTGATCCTTGACATCTGATTGGCTAGTTACATCTACGATATTCTTATGTTTTCCGTCTTGACTTTGCCACAACAGTTACAATTCAAACCTTCTTATTGACAAGTACCATTTCATTTACTTTGATTTTCATTCTGTTTTCTCACAATTAGCAAGTATGTATAACTACCTAATTGTCATAACTATTAAATAGTCAGTTTAATGAATAACAAATTCTATTACATTAATTTTCACAGACATGGACTTTTCTTGATGATGGTTCAAAATTGAACCGAAACGTTGAAGTTATAATACTGCAAAATTGCTAATTTCTGTATCTTTGATCGAACCTGTAGCGCCGATATCATATAGTGCATATACAAAATTTACGATCGTTAAAACTGGAGATTATTATAATAACTGTGCCGATTGATAATTGAACTTTAACGGTTTTACTTATTTTAATATAGAAAATACATCAACTTCAATGTTTCTTATAAATTAAAAGACAATTTTTTAATTTTACCGTATAAGAAGAAATTAAGTACGATTAAGAATTACATACAAACTATAGTTGGTACCGTAGCAATAACTACAATTTGTATTTGAAGTTACGTAAATCTTCATTTTATAGTAAGAATTCTTTGAAAAATTTCCATTTATACTGTTATTCACAAACCTACTTTGACACGATAATTCAAGTGAAAAGACGTAATTGTCTGGAAAAAATGCAACAAAAATTCTTAATTGCCACAGCGTTGTAAAACCTTGTTTCTGCACTGTCTCGCCCCTTCGAAACACTTTTCAGTAAGTTTTTACATTTTCTGAAGCTAAACAACAAGACTATGCCAGATGGAGTAGAACTTTCCACACGAATTTCATTAGTATACAAGAACAGCGTTATCTGAATTAAACGATGCTACATTTGTTGTAATATTATCTGTGTACAGTGGTTTCAGTCACGAAAAAAAATTTTCTAAGTTTTCACAGACGTCTAAATCTCATATTCGAGAAAAAACGAGTCTTCATTTTCTCGCCTACTACTTCATGAAATAGATTTTAGTACAAAATGAGCGATATACTATGAAAGTAGGGGCTTTTAGCTTTAAAGTGAGTCCAAATTTATTGTCTCAGGTTAAGTATAGAATATTCTTTATAATAAGTGTTTAATAGAAAACACAATAGAAAGTATGGATTAATGGAAAAAGGGAGAGGTATCATTATGTAAAAGTTTTCATCATATCGAGTTTTACAGGGCCACGTACGAAACGTATGGAAATGTAAAACAATGTATGAAAATTTGCAGCTCAAATACATTAAACAATAAATTAAAAATATCGAACGCTGTTGAGCTGTCACTTCCGTTTAACAGTCGGGCACCGGCGCGGCGGGAACAATTCGATTCAAAAACGAACCTTTGTATCCGGCCATACTTTTTGCTACAGAAATGTACAAATTAATTTAATACCTACAACGTGCATTAAACTCCTGTTACGGAAAAATGTTCTCGCTAATTGGACGTCAGTTCCGATCCAATTTAATCCGCAAAGTATTAATGCAACAATTACCGGAACATTGCGGGAGGTTTCAACATAGTCGTTTACAAAATCTCCCATTCTTTGCCCGAAGAATTTCGAAGCTAAATATTGAAAACAGTACAATTTTAATTTCGAAACCTGTTTCTATCGCAGCATATTGTTTATCCATACAGTTATGCAATATTCCGGCGTTGCTGTTTCTATCCTCCTATTAGCGTCGACGGCGGAAAATATTTTCTAAAGCGTAGAAAGTATGCAATTAGAGTCGCAAAAAGCGTTTCCTCGTGGCAGCGATTTTTTTACGTGGATCGAGGCCACTTTGGCAGAAGGCGAACTAAAGAACCTGCTTCATTTCCTTGTTTCAGTCCCATCTTTCGGGCAATTTCATCAGCACTATATAATCACAATATAATCAATTCACGAAATGTGTTCATAATTTTTTTGGAACATTATCATCAAAATTATAGTATTATTCAATGAACAAGTAAACTATTACTTGAGAATGTCAAATTCTTAAAGATGTGTTCAATGTTTATTAGTAAACTGTAATTTCCATGCAAAATAAAATGTTTCAAGTTAAATCATTTTTACTCAAGGAACTATTCTTCTATCTGATACTATTTTACTAGACGCTATTTCGTTTCATTTTGTAACTAGTAAACCAAATACGTACCTAACACATGAGTGAATAACGTTTTTTTACGGAATAAAATCCTTGAATACTTTCAGTAATACTCGATAAATTTCGAGTAAACAAAATCATGAAGCATTGCATTCTTGAGTATCTGAGATACCATTCTAACATTCTATTTCTATCTGGAATTTCTCACCCAAGCGGATAATTCTTCAGATTGATGTCATCGTGCCAAATATCAATTTCCTATTTTAATAGTTCAAGAGTATTGAACAATCCCAGTGTATAAGTTGGTACATACCTGAAACAGAAACCAATAACATTTTGCTTAAGCAATAAATTCCTCAAACACTTCTAGTAAAAGTCAATTAATATACTGAATCAATACAATAATTGATAAAATTATATAATATTACAGTTTCATGTAATACATAGTTACCATTAGAACATTTAATTTCGAGTTGAGAATTTGTCAGTCGAATGATATATAAACGAATAACGTTTTCCATAAGGAATTAATTTCTCGAATATTTTTAATAGAACAATATCGAGTAAATAAAATACTTTACTCGTATATAATACAATGATCTCCAATATATAAAATATCCAGTATATAAAATATATACATCAAACATTTCGTAACATTTTATTTACTAATATATTGCGACTACAAATTAATAAAACTGCATATCGTGTTCAGTATGAATTTCATTAGCAAGAATGCATACCGTGTAGCAGTATGACTTTCATTAAGAAGAATGCATTTCTAACCTGTGTTGATTAGATTCCTAGTACTTCGTGCTAATGCTGCACTGAATACGGATACTCATGCGCTTTTTATCTGAGTTTGTAAGTCGTCTAAATCTCTTGTCGGTGTACCGTAAACAAAATCCTTAAAATTTATAATTGAACATACTGTTTAAGAAACCTGTTACTTGTGTGAAATACTTAATCCTTCGCTGCATAATGTATCATACCTTATACAGTTAAAAAATCTGGTATATAGTAAACTAATTACAATTAATGTTATTGGCGCACTGGTTCGATCAATTGCAGACAATAAGCAAATTTGCAAACTTTGATTCGTTGTCGTTCCAAATCTTCACGGTTTACTCAGTCCACATGTCACCGGCATGGAACCAACATGCTGTTCCTCGACTCTTAAGAATTTAAATTAGTACATTTTTCTAAGCAAGTGAGTTTATACATTTGTTTTCGTTTTTAATACCTTAGTGTTTTCTGCTTGTTCGGGAATGCGTTTGCCTAACCATATATTAATTAATTGATAAATTCTTACAGACACAATACAGAAAATTTACATTCTTGAAAATGGTCTAAATTCAGACCGAAACGTTGAATTAAATTTCATGTGATATTTTGCAAATTTGCTTATTGTCTGCAATTGATCGAACCAGCGAGCCAATAACATTAATTGTAGTTTTGAACAATTGTCGATCGAGATACAGAGAACTGTTACTGATAGTAAACTAATTGTAAGAATGTGTTTTCTTACTATATTCATTTATTCTTGTTATTATTATTGTTTTAATTTTCTTAAATATTTTCCCTTAAATAAAAAACAAAAGATGACCTTCTTTCAATTGTTTCATTCCAATTAAAAAAGTCATGCAGTGAAGGATTAACACTAAACCTACCGAGCCTTAAAAGTAACTAGTATATTATAAAAATGACAAGATTGATTTTATTTAGACTTTGTGCGGCTCCTATTAGAATACGTGCTCTGCCAAAGATATTTATACAATCAATTCTTATAAAATCTTTTATATTATTTCAATAATGGTTAAAGAATAAATCTGTAACCGGTTATTTTGACCGATGGTGGTAGGTTTAGTGTCAAACAATCTTAATTCAATAGATGCCAAAACACAGGAACTACGAATAAACGTCGAATGACAAAATTGATTAATAAAATCTTGAAATATCGCATTCTTGCGCAGATGAGTTACCAGTCTAACATTTTATTTCCAGTTGAAACTTTTCACCCGAGGGACAATAGAACGTAACTCGAACAGAGAGACGTGTTCACGGGTCGGTCTGACGAATTCAGTTGCCGAACAGGGTCGTGACAGTATGTTATCTTGAGAAACGGGAGCTGGGGTCGGGTTCGAGCGTTCCTGCCGTGAAAATGAAATTAGCGCGATCTAACTTTCGGCTCACGATTTTGCGGATGCGGGGGTGGAGGGGGAGCGCAGCGCTACGACGCGATGGCGCGATCTTCTTAAATTTTCGGAATTTGCCTCTCCGGGAAGGAAGTGAAACGGAACGAGGAGCGTTTTCCGGCGGAGCGAGCAACCAGCTTTGAGCTGAATGAGAAATAGACTCCCGGGCAAATGCTAAGGTAAGTAGGCCAGAAAATTCATTCGACGAGTATATCCCGTATGCAACTCCCCGTGAATGCTCCTCCGGAACGGGACTTTCGAAAAAAATGAGCCAACCCGCGAGATTTATGAAGATTGAAATTAACGGGAAACTCAGTCCATGTTCGGGAATCAAAGAAAGCCCCGGGCGAGAAGGAACAGTAACGAAAGAGAGATTTGTGGCCCTGGTGGATTTTTCTTGACGGAAGAGAAAAGGAAGAAAATGAGAGAAGAATTCTTCGCGAGGTGGTTAGGCGAGGCGGATATTTATCATCGAACTTCCCACGGTCTAAAAACTGAACCCTGCTTCTGAAATCAAACTGGATCCAGCGAGGAAAGGTTTGCAAAAAGGCGGCCTGAAAATCCGATCGATATCCGGGAATAAGTTTCGCTGTTGCAAAAAGAGAATCGACCAAAGTTTCGTCGCGACGGAAACAAGACCCCTAATACTTCACTTCCGAACTGGCTCCGAGCAGTTTATATCGGTTGATGTGACTCATGGCCAGATCTCATAACCAACACAGGATGTTCTATTGTTTGCTGTGCTAAGTAACAAATACGATTATTTCTTACTTCCCAGTATTCGCGTCGTTGTGTCCCGTGCACGGGTTATCTCGCGATCACCGATGATCATTCACTGACACCGAATTTCGCCGACGCTGCGCGTTCTCCGAACAACAGTCTTGCAAAATCGAGGCAAACCCGTAAATAAAAATTTTCTAAAAATACCAGCATGTACTTTCTAGCTCAGTCGTAGCCTTACTTATTTATTTTTATTTTATTTCCAGGATTTCCTTCAGAATCTTGAATTTTTTAAATCTTTTCTCTATTTTGTATTTCTTGTAGGTTTTATCATAAATTCATAATGTCCACAATCCAGTCATTATACATATTTATTTCTTTAAGATAGGATACGAAATTTACGTGCATAAATTTTCCACAGTTTGAAAGAAGGTTAACGATACAATTACATAAATTGCATTTGGTTTGTTCTTCGTCAGTTATTAAATGTAAATGCGCGAGGTTAGAAGCGTATACTGTATCTAATTGATTTATGATTACCTTTGAACATACAATTTACCTAGATACTGTAAAGTTAATCAATATTTCATAGCGTGTATACAGAGTGTATCCGTTATGTCACCATTTCTTAGGCATTTCCAGTAGTGCAATTAAAAATGTTTTAGACAAAAGTTTCTCAGTACTTGGTGAGCTACATGTTCGCATATTCTTAAATCTGAAAAAATGCTTTTTACGTAAAAAAAAGTAAAGGTCACCTTGACTTTTTTAAATGACACTATATGTTTTTGACACCATAGAATTGTTTCTAACGTCGAGACGAATTTATCAGTGTATTACACTATGACCTTGAAATGACCTCAAACTCGGAAATTTTGTGGAAACGTAATTTTAATGAAAAATTATTTCTTACAATATAAATCAAGTTACATCAGATGTTCGAACTGCGATCCAGCTTGTCGCCATAATTAGGGCGTTTCGGTTTATGTTAGTACATGTAGTCGTTATGCGATTGCGAAGTTCTTGAACATTATCGATTACTGTATCGTATACAACAGATTGCAGATATCCCCAAAGATAAAAATCTAACGGAGACAGATCCAGAGAACGCGGTGGCCAACGAATTAGACCATACGTCCCTATCCAACGATTTCTGAACTTGTTATTAAGATATCCCCTAATTATAATAGCATTTTGGGCAGGACACCCGTCTTGTTGAAGGTACATATCGTTCCTAATGTTCAGTGAAATGTCTTGCAATAAGTGTGGAAGTTTTTCTTCCAAAAAGTTAAGATATCGAGCAGCTGTCAAATTTCATTCATCGAAGAAATATGGTCCGATTAAATGTCTATTCAAAATACCACACCAAACATTGACACTAATTTTAGTTTGAAAATTGCAATCTCGTGTCCAGTGTGGATTCTCTATTGACCAATAACGTTGATTTCGTCGATTGAAAACACCATTATTTATAAATTTAGATTCGTCTGTCCACAGAATTTTCACAAATATTTCAGGATCCTCTTCAATAAGCAGCAGCTAGCCACACCAGAAATTCTAATCGCCGCTGTC
Source organism: Lasioglossum morio (assembly GCA_916610235.2). Taxonomy (NCBI): domain Eukaryota; kingdom Metazoa; phylum Arthropoda; class Insecta; order Hymenoptera; family Halictidae; genus Lasioglossum; species Lasioglossum morio. The sequence goes on from OU744333.1 coordinate 2,688,169, forward strand.
CATCGGTAACACGCAGTTCTTGAACTAATGTCATTTTAAATGGATGATATGTGTATCTTTTCGTAATTATATTAATACTTCTCACCGACATATTCAATTCTTTTTCAACTTGTCGAATAGACGTGTGCCGATTGGCTTCAAAATAACTTAGGACTAATATTGCATTGTCTTCATTTGTGACGGGTCTGCTGCGACTAGGATGTTTCCTACTAGGAAATTTACCACGTAAAAGCAATGATTTTTGAAGAGAACGGAACGTTTCTCTAGAAGAACAAATCCTATTTGGAAACCGTCCTTTGTACAATCTTTCCGCCGTGCGTGCACTTTTTCCACATTCATTGAAAACAGATAACATATCACATCTTTCTGTATTTGAAAACTTACTCATTCTGAAAGTTCAAATCGTGATACACTAAACTACGACTGAAGGAATACTGTCTATAAACTGATTAGATCGATAACACGATGACAAACTGATGATTCTGAACCATAAGTGATAAACACAAACATAATATAGCTAGAAATAATTTTTCATTAAAATTACGTTTGCACAAAATTTCCGAGTTTGAGGTCATTTCAAGATCATAGTGTAATACACTGATAAATTCGTCTCGACGTTAGAAACAATTCTATGGTGTTCAAAACATGTAGTGTCATTTAAAAAAGTCAAGGTGACCTTTACTTTTTTACGTAAAAAGCATTTTTTCAGATTTAAGAATATGCGAACATGTAGCTCACCAAGTACTGAGAAACTTTTGTCTAAAACATTTTTTAATTGCACTACTGGAAATGCCTAAAAGAGGGTGACATAACTTAACGGATACACACTGTATACGATTTATGCATCCTATAATATTACTTACGTTCAATGAAATAGCCAGATTTACATTCTTTACTTATCGTTGAGATTTTAATAATAATATATATAATATATTATCTTATAGAATAACACCTTATTACTCTATCGATTATTTATTGAACAAGAAACTGTAAGCATCAATGAAAGAGTTCCAAAAAATTACGACAAAGTAAACAAAAAATCTGTAACATGGTATAACAAAGTTGTATTAGTTCTTTTAGGTTACCTTGTATATTTTCTTATTCAATTTCATCGAGCTGCATTTACAAATACAAATTTCACGGAATGAGATGTTCAAAATGTGCATACATATTTCCCAAAGTGATTCCTCAAATTTTTCGGCTGTGGTGCGCGACGATTCCGCCGCATTTAATTAATATGTGCAATTACTATTTCGGAAGCGTGATTACTTCAAGCGAAGGCGCATTAAACTTTCATGAGAGATTCGCTGGTGGATTCACGATATTCCGATGAGAAGGGAAGAGTGAAAGGCTCGACGGAAGATCAATGCCACCGAGTGTGTGAAATTGAACGAGATTATGCCACGAATAAGAATGTTAAACCCGAGGGAAAAACACACGCGATTTCCCGGTGGGTACGAGTCGGTCTGACGTTTTCCTTGGTATCGAGCAGCGGTAGCAGAAACGATTCCGATTTCGAGAGTCGATGGAAACCGGAAATTGGAAACCTATTACTCCTCCGCTCCTATCGGATAAACAAGAGTAGAGGTGTACAACAATTACGGTCTTCAATCGAGTGAGAACAAAGAGAAAATTTCGTTTTCCCTCGGAAAAAAGTTCCACCGCAAAAAGAGAACCCAGCCGAGGGCCAAGAAAAGTGCGAACCGAAAGAAAACGGACGATCGAGTTAGACGCCTGAAAGCTTATAGTGTGCCATTCAATTCAAAACACAGGCCTCCTCGAGCGTTACGGCGAATAAAAAAGGAAAGTGGAGAACACGGAAGCGAATAAATGAAAATTAACGAGCGAACTCCCTGATACTTATCGAACTGCATTCGTCTGCCTCAGTTTAACAATTTCCCGCTATTTATCACTCCTTCTTAAACTTGACTTTTAATCTCAGCAACGTGTTCGGTGCTTTAAGCAGCTTAAATTTTATGCATTTATAACAAAAATTATGTACGTACAATTTAGAGCAGTGAATATATTCTTCTATCGATCGTATTTGTTGTTAATATAGAACGATTAATGTTTTCGGCACAAGGTACGATGGTTTGTTTCTTTATTATTATTCTATAAAGCAATTTTTGCAAATTACCAAGTTAAATACTCGACGTTTCGATCTTCGTTTAGATCATATTCAACATTAATTAGAATTGCGTCTGTAAAATGTTATACAATTTTCAAAACAGTTGATGAAATTAATTATAATATATGTTATTCAGAAAAACTACCCATTTGCTTTGTGATGAAATTAAATAAATTCTTTAATATTGCGAAGCACATGTTAAACACGTGTTGGTTATCGAAACACTGAAGTAGAACGTAAATATTTGGCAAGAACGTATCAGATCAGAGATCGAGGTTAGCCAATCAATATTTGGTGGTAAATTTAAAATGCTTTAAGTCGTAATTATCTCTCTCTACAACCACTTAAAGCAGTGAACATCTTTAAAGAATTTAAGAACATCAACGTATCACATAGATGGAGCCAAACACTGCCATCTGTACAATCACTAAAACCGTTTGTTTCCTGAATATTAAATGATACAAAAATAAAGGGTAGCAATCTAAATGTCTTCGAAAAGTGAATTTCAAAAGTAAAAAATTCTTTCTCATTACTAGATTGCAAATTTTATGCATTTATGACAAGAATCCATATCTGTAATGTGAATCAGTAAAAAGAACTAAAAATTATCAATATATTACTTCCGACCACCTGAAATGATTGTAAAAAGAAAGTTTCTTGCAGCAGAAGCAAAAACATTCTCCATAAAGATCCGTAGTCTAATGATCACAAGTTAAATTAGCAACTGAGAAACATCTTCCATTACATTTCACTAAAAGATCGTCTTCCTGTACAACAGCCTGGCACTTTCTTCTTCCCGATATCCAAGCGTTCCTCGTGACTCTCATGGAAACTTAATGCAACTGAATATCCGTCTCTCGTGCAACATTTTCCTCATAAATCCTGTCGACCTCCCTAAACAGACCGAGTACGTTTTCGACGGCGACCGTAACAACCGATCAGGAATTGGCCTATGGTAATTTCCCTCGTTTCTCTTCATCGTTGGCCTCATGCCGGGCCAGATCCCGCCGCTTCTTCTTCCTTTTTCTTTTTTTTTTTTTCATTTGTTCGCGAAATTGCCGAATGCGCGGGGAGGCACACGTGCGCTCCTGCAGGAATGAATGTTTTCCTGGCTTCAGGAATCCCGTATGAATATTTATGAGCGACCATCTCGGCCTGACCGTACTCGATGGAATCCCTCTGCCCCGCCATAGCTATCTTTCCCGCTTTTCTTTCCCCTCGATACATCTCGTTCTCCGACTATCGCACTGCACCGTCGTTCGTTCAGGAAAATTGGGAAAGTCAACGTAGTAATACTGATCCGACAATATTTTTAAATTATGTAACATCAACATAGAATTAAGAAAAAATTAGTATTTTGTTTGTGTGGTTGCATCAACAAAAAACCACTTAGTACAATTTTCACTGTGGAGAATTGTAACCAATAGACTCCGGATTTTATGCATTTATGACAAAAGCGAGTAGATGGAATTTAGATCATTGAAGAGATTAAGAGACTTGAATGAGAATTAATATACAGGGTGTTTCGTCTAAAATAAATCAGATCGAACTTGCATGGTTTCGAGGCGGCAGTAATCTGATGTTAGTAGCTTTTTTGTAGGTGGACGCGTAAAGGACATATGAAGGTCAACTTCATTTTTTTTAATGGAATGAGGTATTTTTTAATGCATCAATCGATGCAGCTGGACATTCGTTATAAAAAAGTACTAACCTATGTATGTCGACAAGTTAGTAGTTCAGGAGATATTTTAATTTAAATAACTCAAAAATACCATTGCAATCGTACTAAGACATTACACTAGTAAGTAAACGCTGACGTCTTAGTACGATTGCAATGGTATTTTTGAGTTATTTAAATTGAAATATCTCCTGAATTACTAACTTGTCGACATACACTAGTAAGTAAACGCTGACGTCTTAGTACGATTGCAATGGTATTTATGAGTTATTTAAATTGAAATATCTCCTGAACTACTAATTTGTCGACATACACAGGTTAGTAGTTTTTTATAACGAATGTCCAGCTGCATCGATTGGTGTATTAAAAAATACCTCATTCCAATAAAAAAAATGAAGTTGACCTTCATATGTCCTTTACGCGTCCACCTACAAAAAAGCTACTAACATCAGATTACTGCCGCCTCGAAACCATGCAAGTTCCATCTGATTTATTTCTTCCTAACAGCAATACAGCCGCGTTATTCAGGTGGCCTGTTTTAGACGAAACATCCTGTATTATTAGGCACTGAAAATCACCGAAAGTTTTAAAGGTGCAAGGTGAAGAGTATTGAAGTGAAATGATAATGGACACTTTCGCAATTAAGGTGAACAGGTCTGCGGGTGACACACGATTTCTACGAACAGTTTTACTAGACTTTTATCGCCGCAGCGTCTTTTGTGGTTAACGAACCACCCCCCTACTTCAGTGGTTAACGTATACTTGCTGGTAAGTGTTTAACGTTACAACAATTTCGAACACAACAGATAATGGACATGATTGTTCTTACTCTCCTTCACGAGTGTTCAAGTCATGAAGAAACGCTTAAGCACTGTTTTTATACACAACTCCTCCATTATATCGAAAAGAAAGTTCTATCAATCACTGTAGAACTCTGGATATAATGAACGTAATTGTTTCCGATTTTCTCCATAAGTGTTTTCATAAACGTTCTATTCGATATTTTCGATGTCTATGAAAGTGTAACAAAATGTACTGGGGGACTTCTCTTTGTACAGATTGCAATTAAAGAAATCGGTAACTAAGGTAGCTGAAATTAATTTTTTTAATAATTAAACGGTTTAGAGAATATTTTAATGAAATTAAATTTTAAACGGGGACTTGTTGATGTATTCAATAGTTACCTTATAATTCTAAAACATTGTTAACGTTGGCTGAAAGTGCATCAATTTTAAAACATGTTTTTGAGTCAGTACGATGTACAAGACTGGGAGAATTTAGTTGAATTTACATTTTCGTCACTAATTATGGGGAAACCATTAGGAAACAGAATATCTTCCGTCACCAATTTCGTTACTGAACTCAATGTAAAAAGCACGTTCTCATATTGTTTTTATTCGAATACTTTTATGAGCTATAAATGCAAAAAAGTGTGCAGGTTGCTAATTACTTTCCTCTATAAACGAGACTTGTATCGTAGAGCAAAGAAACGTGTCTAGAGTGACTCGGCAACCACGGACCGGTGGCGAATTCTCGAAGTCATCCTCAAAAACGAGCACGCGAACCGCAAGACGTTCATGGGGAGTTAAATGATCGATACCGGCGGTGTCTGTAACAAAAAAAACTTAGGCAATATTTTCATCGGAGGCGCCGATAACGATCCCACCTAACGTTACGCTTCCGAGAAACGGAACTCGTACCGCGTGGCTGTAAAGCGAACTCGAGTTACGACAATCGACCGACGACGCGCTCTTCTTATTTGCCAAACAACGGACGCGCAATGACGTGTCGTAAAATTTATCTGACTATTTTAATGCCGATGGAAACAGCAAGCTCGCCGCGGGAAAGGCTTGCGACGTTGTGACAAATCGCTCGTGTACCGTTCCGTCCAACTGTATTTCCACCGAAGAAAAATTCGCGCGCACCGATCTGTAAAAATATTCCGCGTTCTCGCCTGATTCTGTTCTCCGGGAGCTTCGGGACACGACTGCGAATGCTTGTTCGCGTTCGCGAACGCGGTCAGCTGGTAACGAAAGAAAATTCCTCTTTTATTTGAACGTCTCCCTGCCGGAAACGCTCGAATATTTGCAGTCAGTCATGAACGTCTGCATATACAGGCTGTCCCATTTCAAGCGAACAACTCGAACGTCTATGAATTTATGAACGGTATCGACAAATAGTGGCTGCAACTACGTTGGATGTGAGATTTCTTTAACGGAGTAGACTCGTTTCTCCGGGACTGCAAGGGTGCGGGATGCGCGTTCTCATTTCTCGATAATAGAAAAAAATAAGATTTTTAAATAATACCAGGTTTTTAAAAACGGACTAAAAAGTATAAAATTATTTTTCCTAGCCCCATTCAGATTTCTAATCCCGTACAGATAGAACTGAAAATTTGTGATTGTGAATTTTTAATAGCTAGGAATATACTTGTAAGATTTTAAAACGAAAAACTTGGGGCGCAAGATGCATCAATTATCTATTGCATGCATCCCACGTTTTTCGTTTTAAAATCTTACAAGTATTTTCATACAAATTCACAATCAAGCCCTGTTTTTATACACAACTCCTCCATTATATCGAAAAAATAAGATTTTTAAATAATACCACGTTTTTAAAAACAGACTAAAAAGTATAAAATTATTTTTCCTAGCCCCATTCAGATTTCTAATCCCGTACAAATAGTCCTGAAAATTTGTGATTGTGAATTTTTAATAGCTAGGAATATACTTGTAAGATTTTAAAACGTAAAACTTGAGGCGCAAGATGCATCAATTATCTATTGCATGCATCCCACGTTTTTCGTTTTTCGTTTTAAATCTTACAAGTATTTTCATAAAAATTCACAATCACAAATTTTCAGGACTATCTGTACGGGGTTAGGAATCTGAATGAGCCTAGGAAAAACTATATTATACTTTTTAGTCCGTTTTAAAAACGTGGTATTTTTTAAAAATTTATTTTTATTTAAATAATTATTTTTTCGTTTACAAGACGTAATTTGCATTATTCGGCCGAATAATGAATATTACGTAAAACTAGAACTTGCGAGGGTTATCGCGTCCAAGATATATCTTTTATCTAGCGCATTTGACCATTGATAAATTCTATCTTTATATTATCAAGAAATGAGATCGCGCTTCCCTCACCCTTGCAATTCTGGAAAGGAGTCTATCGCCTTAAGGTCTATTAGCTTTTATTGTTCTCCTATCAAATCCTACTCTCCTGTAAAATTTGCACCGTGTATATTTTCAAGGTTGTTCGTTACTCTTAATTTAATTATTAATCTGTTGGCTGGAATAACTTTCGTAGGTAGTGGGGTAGCGGGCAAATGAAGGCCACTAAATTTCTTCAATGGAACCTTGTATTTTTCAATACACCAATCGACGTATATCATTACTCTTCATAAGAATTTATTAATATGCTTTCATCGAAAACGCTGACAAAACCCATGAGCGCTTTGTGCTTCTTTGTGTGTTCGTAAACAATGAAATCCTCCTCAAATAAAATTTAAAATTAATTTATTATTAAAATTCCTCTGTAATTAAATTTGTTACAAGAATTCCTGTAAATTAGATTTTTCCATTATTTTAAAATTAATTTAAAATTGGAATTCGCCTCAAATTTAATTTAAAATTAACCTATTATTTTTGAGCATCGATTACATTGAGGTAAATAGTGTAGCACCAGTAGCTATTTCGTAGTATTACAACAGGAATATTTCCGAAACTAATGGCTTTTTATATAAGAAGATTCATATTTATTATGACAACTAATAAACCACATCGATTGGTGTATTAAAAACTACATGGTTTCATTGAAAGAGTTGAAAGAGACCTTCGTATGTCCTCCACACCTCCACCTACAAGAAAATCATTAATGTGTACATAATTATGTCTCCCTCGAAACCTTTTTGAATATCATTAATAATTTCAGAGGTATTCGCGACTAGTTCACTTCAAATAGTACGCACTGTATTTTATTGCAAATATTTGAAGAAAAAAATAATGATTCTATATGTTCCATGGCTATTAACTCTTTAAAATGGATCGTCTTTCATGAATCACGTAAAATGGCATCTCGAATATGTTCTTGCGTCCTGTTAATTTTATACAATGTAATTATTACAATATTTGGAACACGTTTGTGAACCTTTGGTATAATTTTATCCCAGCAATCCTATTTACAGTAAATATGTTAATGCAGTCAATGCATGCGCATACTAATTTCATGTGCAAATGTATTCGCTAGCAATGATATTTAAAATTATACTAATAAAACCGTATGTACGTTTTGATATCTGCTTTAGGAAAAATATGGTAGTTGATTTTTATGACAAATAACGTGGATGACCACAGAAGTATACGTACACAAAAATTGTTTAGAATGGTGATCCTTTATGCAAAATAAAAAATAGTCTGTACTAATTATTAGATACAGCAGCCACATAGACGTTTACTTCGTTCTTATATAATTGTAAGGAGCTGAAAATAATATTTTTTTTGTTATCGAAAATGCATAAATTCCTGTTAATAGGTATAAATATACGCAGACAATATTATTACACTGTCTACTTAATTGTACACAGATATGTGAATTTTCATTTGTTAAGTACAAGAAATAAATTTACAATCTAGGTCAACGATATTATACTTCTGACAAATGAAACGTTTTACTAAGGATAGTAAAGATGTTGCTACACTTATCTGATACTTTTGCTAAAAGCTTACATAAATACACGTGAGCCGGTTAATGCAAAAGTCGTGTAAGCCAATCGATAATAATCGTCAATATTTGTTTCGTTCAACACCACATCTCAACAGTTTAATCAGTTCAAACAGGCCATCAAATAAAATAATTGCAATTTTAGCGTGGCTCATATAAGACACACTTAACCTGATTGTATTTTGTTTTCGAGAAAATCGGGACTGTTTAAACAAAGACTAAAGTATATAAATGCTTTTCTTTTGAGACGAAATAATATTCTATTCCTTTGTAATCAATATTTAATCACTGAAGCAAATGTAAACATACAAAACATGAATTTTCTATTCTTTTTCGTAACATTTTTAATCAATTTGATAAATTTTAGCAAATGACACGGCAAGGGGCTAACAATACTGAGCACACGAACGCGACATACTTTCAAGATCGATTTTCTTGAAAACAAAGCCCCATATTTAAAAGTTTAATTATACATTTCCGGTTAATTCCTTTCACGTAGAATCGCCCCTCTTTGACCACCATTTACCTATCAGCCCGTATACTGACGTAACGCGAGGCTACCAATTTGTACCAACAATTTTCATTCCGTGCACAATCGAGTGTAGATCGGTAAAAAATCAGTTCTCGCGCAACAATCGACGATTCGTTGAACGTTTCCTTATACCAATAAAAATTCCAATTACCTCGACGACGAGACACAACTATCGATTCTTGTTCCGGCGTGCGCTATCAATCTTTCCGTTCCGATCTCGTATTCCAATGTATGCAGAATCGGGTGTCGCCTCGCGGAAAGTAAACCGAATATTATACATACATACACAGCGGCGTTCGTATTTACACACTTATTTGAAGCTGCGTAGGTATTTCTTTTGTTTGCTTTTGCAGGCAGGGGTCTTCGATCCGCTTCCGAAATTTCGAGGAAAATATTCGTCGTCCGTCATGCCTACGCTCGAAAAGGGGAAAGGAAAAAGAAAGAGCCAGAAAGAGTGAGAAGGAGGAGGGGGGTGCAAGAACGGAGGAAAGAGAAAACAGATCAGAACGAAAACATCCCGACGAGTCCCCGGAGTAAAAGTGACGGGACACAAAGAGATACAGCAATAAAGTCCACGAATTCAAATGACCTCATCGAAACAAATCTCCGTCGGATACATATATTCAATAGATTCCGCAGAAACGAGTGCCCCTCCACCTCCCTCTCATTTTGCTCGTATCGGTGGCCGCCGATTTTTTTCCCCTCGAGGCCACGGCGGACAACGATTCCCACCCTCACCGACTCGCTCGCCCGCTTGGCATCTCGCTCCGAAATTTACATGAAGCCCGCGCATTGCCATCTTTTACATAAAGGCAAATTTATAATTGGCCCCGGGCCAACGTCTGCGACATTCCGGGGACCCGTTCGATCGCGTCACGTGCGCCGCGAATTTTGATTTGAATCGGCATTGTAAAATCTTCAGGGTTTCTGCAGTTTTTAAAAACCAGACTCAACCCTTCAGGGAAGACGTCTGTGCACATCGTACTCGTTTTAATGAATGTTTCAAAATTTTTTGCAGCATAATATTAACCCCTTGCCGAGTAATAACGAGTCAAACTCGCGATGAAGACTTCAAACAGAATCTAAAGTACTGAAAGTAGTAAAAAAACTGTTCAAAAAGAGCGTAATGTGCAGTCAGGGACAAAATTAAGTAGACACCCTTTAATAACTAGATTCTGGATCGTTCTGCAAAATAAAAAGCTTGCGCATCAACTGCAAGACTCACTCGCTAAATATATGTAGATTGTTCACTAATAATTTTAATGCGGTGAAAATTATATGCTAATACTGAAATCTTTTAATCTTCTCACCGTTTGAAGTTGCATAAAGTCCTGTTCCAATTGTGAGACAGCGAATTTTATAACGAAAATGAGTAGGTGCAATTTAAAAGAGTGAAAAGATTAAGAGGATTTACAAACGTCAATCTATTATTTTCAGCTTACTGAAATTAAAAGTTCCACTATTTCCTGAATTCTTGGAATAAATCTGCTCTTGTCAATAGAACGCATGAACAACGAGTTTTCAAACTCGTGCTTCAGAACAGTGAACCGTCATATGTAAAAACTTTGCTTTCCACTCTCGATTTACCTCTTTTACGAGGAGTAAACTTTCAGTGTCAATTTCACAGTTACCCCTTTTCCCAGGTTTACTGCGATTGCAATCAACTGTCATATACGACGGAGTAATTTACCAAAATACTATAAAACTTTATGATACCATTCAAAGCGTATCGCAAATTCTCCTTCATATATAAAATGGTCGAGGACAGTGCATCTAATAGTTCTTGGCACATGACGAAGAATAAAATTTTCCACGATTACGTGTTCTCTATTTTAATCTATCAATCTAGTATTACTTTATATTAATTATTAGACTGTAGATTGTATGCATTTATGATAAAAATGAGTGGGTGTAATTTAACACTAGAAAGACTGAAACTTAGTATATACGTATATTGCCCAAAATCAGTCAAAATGACTGCATTGTGAAAGAATAACTAATGTGTACAGAAATTTGTTTAAAATTAATTTTCAATATTGTTTATATTATTTACAGTTATATAACAAGTTATTAGTAAATACTAACAATAAAAAAAAATTGTTAGAACAAGTATCACTGCATAAAGATTCGAATAACAAGTATCTACTACTTTAGCTTATTGAGCAACTGCAACTTATCAAGTATACGCCCAAATCGACAATTTATCATGTACCTGTATGCTATCATGTGACGGTAATCGAAAAAGAATGAAAACCGTTATTTAAATACAGAGCCGAACTGGTCATATAAGAAATTTACTTAATTCAATAATAAGAGTCATTTGATTATTTAATATTTCTCAAGCAGTCAAAATGACTGCTTTTGGACAATATAGGTATAACACAGATATATATATACCGGAAATGACGGAGGGGGGAGGTAACTACAATTATTAATAAACGCATTTATATGTTGTACAAAAAATCACAAAATTCTAAGAAATTGTGTCATTATATACATAATTGTTTTTCTAATTGAAATTAAAAAGCAGTCAAAATGACTTCCTTGGGCAATCTAATGTTAAAGCAGGAAAAGCATTAGAAAAATTTAAAAGTACCATTATAATAATATTTTCGATTTATTAAATAGATTATGAAAGAAATTAAATTTCTATTTCACCACAGTTTCTTGCGATTCAGATGGAAAGTTTTTATTTTGCATAAAGATCCGCAGTCTATTCATTGTTATTTATATTAATAAAGTAATATAAATATCATTATTACTAGGACGAATGGTTTTTAAAAATCGTTTGTATGAATCGATTTTCAATTTAACACCACTTTCTTAAAAATTTCTTACAACATGTAATATTAAAAATATTATTTTAACCATAAACTCTGAGTACTATGTCACATATTTCTCTAAGAACTACCACGGAGGTTTTCACCAAAATCGGCATGTAGTGGATGAGTATGTTCCCTTGTAAGTAAACTCGAACCTAGACGAGATAGGTTCGAACTCTGTGTAAGTACTTCGAGAAATGTAAGCGATACTTTCAAGTATGATCGAACCTTGGCCAAGGTTTCGAACCTGTTATGAATACTTTCACTAGGATTTTTCTATTCTGGTCGATTGTGTAATTTGTTTCCCATCGAAATTCTATACAAACAATTCTCGTTATGCGTATTTCGATATAATACCAATCGAATAATTTTATTAGATAAAAGTTAACCCTTTGCACTCGGAGCTATTTTAACTCGAAAATTAAACGTTTCTTCTGACCTACAATATTTCCATTCTCTATGATTTTTTAAATTTGATAAATATGAGATTGATATAATACCTCATACAATACTTACATGTGTCGTAATTGGTTAGATACCGACATATCTGACAGTGTAAACAATTATTTAAATAATAGTACAGCAATTTTTAGTGGCGCCTCAGAGGCTCCACTCGAGTGCTAAGGGTTAAGGCTAAAGTAAAGCTGTAGTCTTTTCCTCTCTCTACTTTAATTCTTCTCACCTTCGCAGTACGTGAAGTCATCTCTATAAAATATTAATTGCAAGATCGTGCGTGCCCGACAGTAGTCATGATGTAAAAATAATCACAAGCAAATGCGAGTCACGAATGGACTGCGGATCTTTATGTAAAATAAAAAATGACTGCATCGTTTCCAAGACACAGAAGCTAAACAAAAATTTATTTCTGCTTTTAACTATATTATTAAACCGGAATTAATCCGTCGATGATTTTATATCCACTACTTTAAATTGTACGTACCAATTTTTGTTTTAAATGCATCAAATCTGGGGTCTAGTTATCAATCATGAGTGTTTGAAACTATCCAATCATGTTCGAATCTGCTTACAATATGTATACGCACTTCGTTCAATTTATAGCTGCATTGGGTAATTCCGTAACCCGTTACTTTAACGTGACCGTGCCGTCGGTTTTCCATGGATTTTATTTTACGTATTATTGGCCGGTTATGAGTGCACTCGTGTTTTCATGCGCAAATGTTCACGAGTGTACTCATATACATAGGCAGACATACAATCTCCCGTTATTAAAATACAACATTGTGTAAGTTACCATTAAAATACTGTTTGCTATGTTGCGTAATGCTTGTTCCAATTTGATATACATTTACAAACACGGCTCAAATCTCTGCATTAAAATTGTTGATAACAAAGGCGGAATATATAAGCCACTAAAAATGACAAGACTAATTAGACGGGAAATATTAATTACGTGATTGAACTGTTAGCAATCCAAAGTTTACAATGTTTCATTCGAGCATTTAGCACTTTCCCAGCAACGAGAAAGTGAATTCAATCGAGTTATTTTCGTGTAGTAATGTAAGTACACATATTTATAAAATTCCGGAAGTGTTACCCAATCGTTTAACATGAAAAGGAAAGTTGAAATGATTAATGGATAGAATACATACTGAATGCGTGAAGGATCATAATATTCAACAGCTAATATACATAAATTAATAGTCTATTGTATTGAATTAAACTGTCTCTCTCTGGACTATATTACAATTTAATTTTATTAAATCCATACCAAACAGTTCTGTTCTAAAGAAAAAGTAATCAAAATAAGAATAACTAACTACATCACTTCCAAAATTGTTAATACTTTGATGACCTATTTTTGTTTCACTAAATAACTGTTAATTGTATTGTAGAAAAGTTCATTTTTCATCAATTTTTTGCAAGGGATTGCCACGCTGTATATTATTTAACACCAAACTGACCGAACACTCACAGCAATAAAAGTGTTTTAATATTCTCCATTTTTAACGATCGTAAATTTTGTATATGCACTATATGATATCGACGCTACAGGTTCGATCACAAACACAAAAATTAGCAATTTTGCAGTATTATAATTTCAAAGTGTTTTAAGCTTATGAAAATTACAAATTTTTAGTAGAATATACGTTTGGATTAAGAAAGTTATTGAATCAATTTCCATGTAAACAACTAAATAAATTCAATAATTGTAAAATTAAAACCATGATACCGGTCATTTGACCGGCAGTGGTAGGTTTAGTGTTAACTAAATCCAGATCTGTTTCCAAAATTAATAATACTCTGATAGCCTGCATCTCTCTGATGTTTGCATCACTAAATAATTTTTAAATAAAAGTTAATTTTTAATCAATTTTAAACTAGAGATACCATGCTCTATACAATTTTGTATGTATCACTGACGTCACATCCAGTCTCTTTATGCTACTTGTCAATACCAGAGCATCGACAGAATTACACACGCTAGTGTACACGGAGTCGAGAGCCACTCTCTATTATCCTACTTTCCAATAGATTCTTTCTTCTTCAGTAAACTATCTCTTACGTTCTCAAGAATAGCTCTCACATGGTGAATCATAGGTCAAACATTTCGGATTTGAGTCTAGCATAAAACCAACGGATTTCATGTCAACATTTACGCTGCTTAAAGAATGTGAAAACGAACATAAATTTTCATTAATAATTTTGTTCACGTACATTTTCACCGTTCGAATGTTTTTTATATTATCAGTTACTGATACCTTCATCAAAATAGAAAATATATTTCTGCACAGCTCTGTCAAATTTACAAAGTTTTTGACAAGAATATCATAAACCACACTGCAGTTTTCAGATTAGTATCATCGATACAAAGATCGTAATCAAATCGATTAATCCGGCCAGCTCGAGATAAGATAAATCGGATTACGGTGAAGTTTAACTCGCGGCTCGTAATGCTTTGGAATATCGACTTACATCCGCAAATAGTTTTTGTCGAAATCTTCCGGGAACAATGATGAAATTGCATACGTTGTGTCTAGTGGGTTCTTCATGCTGGATTCAACAGACAAAGTGGAAGCGGAGAACTGCACACGTTTTTTTTCTGAATGTTTGCCTGTTCATGAACTCGGGGCCTCGGTAACGTCAGTTACAAGTCTGCTCTCAACGCGGACATATGAGTCGGAGAGCCTGAGCGCTTCGACAATTAATAACCTGGCGAGCCTGAAACATCTGGATCCTGTCTGTATGGTATAAGTATTATAAATGTTGAGGATTCAAGGAGCAGACTGGTCTGGATTGACTACAATATTTCCGCGATCTCGGAGCTCTGCCAGCAGAAACGGTAAAATTTACGATAGCTCGAGAAACTATAGACGTAGAAAATATTTTCGAGGAGATCCTAATTACTAGACTGCGGACGTTCATTCAATTTTCAATTTCTGTATACAAATTATTAAGAAAGTGGTGCCAAATCAAATTCTAGTTTCATTGATAACAGTAATTGCAGATCAATGATAAATAAAAATCGTACTAAATTCTGTTCAATTTAATACTCCAGCATTTTTTGAACATTTTTGGAAGACGTAAATGTCTATAAAATGTCTATATCCCGCAGTCTACTGATTACTTTAACACTAGAAAGACTGAAACTTAGTATATACCTATATGTATTGCCCAAAAGCAGTCGAAATGACTGCATTGTGAAAGAATAACTAATTTGTAAAGAAATTTGTTTAAAATTAATTTTTAATATTTTTTATATTATTTACAGTTATATAACGAGTTATTAGTAAATATTAACAATAAAAAAAATTTGTTAGAACAATTTGTTAGAACAAGTATCACTGCATAAAGATTCGAATAACAAGTAACTACTACTTTAGCTTATTGAGCAACTGCAACTTATGAAGTATACGCCCAAATCGACAATTTATCATGTACTTGTATGTTATCATGTGACGGTAATCGAAAAAAAATGAAAACTGTTATTTCAATACAGAGCCGAACTGGTCATAGGTATAAGAAATTTACTCAATTCAATAATAAGAGTCATTTGATTATTTAAAATTTCCCAAGCAGTCAAAATGACTGCTTTTAGACAATATAGGTATAACACACATATATATACCGGAAATGAAGGAGGGGGGAGGTAACTACGATTATTAATAAACGCATTTATATGTTGTACAAAAAGTCACAAAATTCTAAGAAATTGTGTCATTATATACATAATTGTTTTCCTAATTGAAATTAAAAAGCAGTCAAAATGACTTCCTTGGGCAATCTAGTGTTAATACTTTGTAAGGGCGGTGAAGAGTGTAGAGAAAGCAGCAATTTTTTAAAATGTTACGGTGAATCTTCAAATACTCTCCAACGTATTCTGGACGGACAGCGTTCGCATAGAAGACACTATTTTTTGACTTATGACTGCGTCTGAGCGAGACTTCAATAGAGAGCCGAACATAGAGAAGAACAGAATAAAATACGGATCTTCTCGTGAGCGAAAAGTGTCGCCATCGCCGGCACAGCGTTAACAGACTGTGGAGTGAGGAGGCACTACACAACGTTTACGCAGACGACCCCGGACAGCATTGAAAGTTTTACTGTATTAGCTTCTAAAGGATGTCTACTTTCTTTCACCCCCAACTGTACAGGGTGTATAGAAATTATATGTCGCAGCTATCATAGAAACACCCTGTACATTGGAAATAAAACACTCAAGAAAATAACAATTATTATTACTTGAAAGTAAAGCTTACTGGAGGAAGGTGTCTCGTATATTTACGGAAAATATCCATATAAGCAGATTGTGTTCGTTTAACGAACTTTATTCGGCAAAACGGAACCATATAACGATATTATCGTGGTTTCAATAACAAGTAGTTAATTACATTATGACCGATTACGTTCGTTCCGCCGAACAACCGTTAAATTATTGTTCGTAATTTGCGATCGGAACTAAATGCGGGGAAACAATACGAAAAT
Source organism: Lasioglossum morio (assembly GCA_916610235.2). Classification (NCBI taxonomy): domain Eukaryota; kingdom Metazoa; phylum Arthropoda; class Insecta; order Hymenoptera; family Halictidae; genus Lasioglossum; species Lasioglossum morio. The sequence continues at coordinate 2,704,998 of OU744333.1, forward strand.
TCGAGCGCAGCTGTGTAGCGAAGATCATTTATTAACGAGGTTAATAATGTAACAATAACGGGGTGAAAATAAATTCAATGTAATTCGAGTTGAATGGTACCTGCATTTAATAAATGCGAAACGTTCTATTACCTTGCGTAGTAATATTATAATTTTTGTTAATGCACCTTTCTCGTTTGGTCCAATTATTTATTCACTTATTTTCCATTCAATGGAAAACTCGCCGATTAATGTATTGAAGGAAATATATAATTTTCTATTCCGTCTTTGAATTAAATTGAACATTTCGTTATCAACGTATATCATCATGACAGAAATAATTTTTACTTCAGTGTCATACTAGAAACTATATTCAAATAGATCTTTCGAAGATAATTTTTATTTCTATGCCACGCTAAAAATTATGTATACATGATTGTAATTTATTTATTTATGGTTTATTTTAATGTGGTCACATTAACAGCTAGATCATTAGCGACCACATGGTTAACAATCGAATGTATCTTACATGTTACTTGTGGAGAGGGACTTGATCGTAATATTTACATTTTTGTGAGAGATCAAGGTACTTATTTCGAACGAAAACAGTGAAAGAAGGGTGCCATTTCTATGTAATTTTTACAAATGAATATTTGCTCCTTCTATAAAGATAGAAAAAGGGACTAAAAGAGGAAGAACATTTGCAAGTGCATTTTCGGGGCCAGAGAATATAATTCTGTAAGGAATAGCCGTATTTATTATAAAGAATCGTTAACAGACGTGTTTGTCACGGACGCGTTCGTTTCGATCTGTCTTCTTTTTCTAATTCGTTGGCGATCGTAATTTTACAATTCTGTTGTTATTTTCGATTTTCTACTTATATAAATTTTACTATATATAGGGTTGTCTGCTAATACGTATACATACATACATTCAACCGTATAATTCTTTCGTAGACGAAAAATGTGCCATTTTCTTTTCGACTTTACGAGCAGAATAAATCTTAGTCGGCAGTTCGAATGGCACTCCGAAACCTGATATTCCACAGGTAATAGTTGTTTCATGGGTAATGGAGGAGGAGTCGGTTGGAATCGATGCGCATACCGCGCGCCACGCGTTATCGTACCATGGCACATTGTCGTCATTCGAGAAGGGTATAGATAGAGAAGGGAACTAGAAACGGCCAATTAAGGGCGAGGATACCGAGTTCTGCGACTGCATACCACGTCGAGTGGATACAGAACTGCCGACAGATTCCTCGACGATCAGGCCGCGTCCATTTTTTCCCCCATCGATTGCACCAGGAATGCTTGCAAATTAACCCCCGATGGAATTGTCGATAACCGCGGCGGATCACCGTGAATCAACAAGAATTCCATTAGCCTGAAAGAATAAACTGCCGGCAAGATAGGCACTCTAGAAGTCTGCAGAATTCTCACCGGCCCGCGATTATTCTACGAATTTATCAATCGGTTAACAAGAGTCGTGTTTAATTGACGAACGAATCGAATCGCTGCGATTTCAATAGAATTCGTATAATTTCCGTGTAGCTAAATCAAAGTGTTACATCGACCTTCTTAACACTAGCTTTACGGAGCAGTAAAAGTGACTTATTTACACTACTTTATAAAAATAACAAGATTCTGTGAATCCAAATTTGTAACTATTCTCTAAATAGTATATACACAAAGAAAATAATTTCTTGAATAATTCCTCGTGGATGTATCCATGCAATCTCAATAATCGTGAGTTAACAATATTAGAACCCGTCATTTCAACCGTAAAATTTTTCATAGTATGAAAGTAAATATAAAACTTAAAATGTACATTATATTTATGGCGGCGATTATGCACTATAAATGTTGCTATACCAGTTCACGAAAGTTTCATAAATTTGGAAGTAGTTTGTTTGTTACTGTTACAACGGTTTTCAGTGCAAATATTTACCAGTTTTATGGCTACGTTAGCGATTTGTGTTTCATGTTTGCGCGACGTCACACGATTCTGTCGAACGGTGAATGTAATTTTAGAAACTGGTTGGATTTAAGACGGTTAGGACAACGTACCCTAATACTAGTGCATTCTGTTTGTGTTTGAACTGCTAGGAAACACGCTGCTGATGCCGTTAGAATGATCGATTCGGTTCTTGTGGAAGACGGCTGTAACTCACGGAACGTGTAAGTAATGGTGTCAGCGATTTCGAAGAGGAAACTTCGACTTGAGTGATCCTTGGTCAGCTCGAGAAGTTCGAGGATCTGTACAACTAGGAGTAACTCATGATTCCAATTTGATCGATAAATCAAGCTCTGATCTTATTTATACGAGTGCGGTACAGTAGGTCGACACAACATAGGACGACAATTTCGTTACAAATAAATTCTTTCGCTTGTGATTTGAACTATTCGTTAATGTAAGTCGTCAATTGTTTGTCATTTTGAAATTTTATTGAGAAATTTTAACGAATATTGATATCCTTTCAAAAAATGAAAAATCTGCCTAATGTACATAAGATACTGATAATTTCACTGCATGAATAAGAAACTACAAGGTTCACAGGCTACCCTTTGTATATTTCCAGGAACGTAACGAATTGCGACGCAGACGACCGTACGTTCTAGACAAAGTTGATAAGTGCTAGGTGAAAAAGTTTCAAAGGTGAATAAATGGGAAAGGGAACGGTGAAAAAGAAAGTGGTGCGTTCCTGCTATTCAGCCGATACGCTCTCGGTTGGACTCGTAGCGCTTCATTACTATTTCTCTATCTCATTAACGCCGCATAATATCGAGCAGAACGCGGAACGCGTTTTCGCTGTCTGGTTCTTCCAAAAAAACACGCGTCTCATTAATTGGGACGCAGGACACGTGGCAACTAACGACGTCGCTGCCGCCATATTAAAAGGAGATAACGGAAAAAATTATCCGCGATATTAACCATCGGGGGTACAGAGGAGAACCCGTTTCGGTCGCCTGCCTGCTGGCACAAGAACGATATTTTATCGAAATTGCATCGAGATTTCATTATTAACTATTCCCCAGCTGGGAACGAATGCACGCGTTCCACCCCTACCCACAGTATCAAGATTTCGCGATGCGAGACTTGTTTTTCCGCTGGACCGAACCATGATATTTATTTTTACCAATTTCTCTCCCTCTCTCTCTCTCTCTCTCTCTCTCTCTCTCTCTCTCTCTCTTTCTCCAGCTCTATTTTTTTTTTGGTTTTGTCGGTGTGCTCCGTTCTCTGATTCAACACAATTAATCTTTCGCTCGTATGCGAACCTCCGTTCTGCAAATCCACCGCTTCTCCCGATCCTACGGGTTGTAAATGTTGTTATTACGTTGCTCTCTACTGCTGCTTCGATCCACGGTGTTTGGACCGGCGTGTTCAAACATAATCGTCGAATTGGCCGAGGTTTCAAAGCCGTGCCGTCGAATGTGGACGATTCGCTCTGTACAGCGCCTTTTTTTAATGCCAACCATTGTCAGAAAATTTACAGGTGCACCCTGCCCGTTCCAGCAAATGTCAATCCCAAAATATTCGGCTCCCAAGTATGCATTAAGTTGGTGCAAAAATATTAGAGGTATCCCTAAGTAATGTCGTTGTTACAGCAGCCATGGTTAAATTAGAATACTGCATGGCAGCCACGGCTGAATTCACTCAAATTCTTATGTGTCCATTTTTTTCATATTTTATGTTGATCTTCTGATTAAACATAATATAAATAGGTAATGATTTAAACTGGTCTGTAGAAAATATAGAGGAAATGCTTCTAAATCAATAATCAAATACCTCAAAAGAAAATATTAGATTACATTATTCAGGATAATTTCTTGATGTATGTTTCAAATTTGTATTACCTTTAAAAGATTCGCTGAAACAACAGCTTCAAATTTTCTAAACGAATGGCTTCAGCAAAAATGCCTCAATACTCTATATTTGCACAAACTGAATATACACAATACACCAAAGCATTTAGAGTGCTGGAGCTTCGTTAATGAGGAAGATGGACAATTTGTAATTAAACAAATAAAGCAAAAACACACTAAACCGCAAGCAATTTTTAAAGTAAAATAACGTTCTGAAGCATTCGAATAAGCAATTACCAAAACCGAAGAGGATTAAACTCAGCACTGTCAAACCAACATCAAGATTTAATCAGTTCAAGTATATTCTTTTCAGCATCCTCGTCTATCAAACTTCATCAAACTTATAAAACACATAACTTAGCGGAGACGCTTAAAACGGGTCGAGAACGCGATCGGTCATCCATAATTTCACGTCCGCGGAAACCATACTTTGTCGGCAGTTGCCGCAAAGCTGGGGGGACTTTAAAAATTCAATATCACCGGGGCTAAGCTCGGCTTTCAGAGACAAACATAGGACTGGTTCGCCTAAATGTTTCTTATCGCTGTCATTCGGGGGACCAATTAAATCTGTGAACGATTTTATTAAAAAGGGAGAGAGAGAGAGAGAGAAAGAGGTACCTCGAAATAAACGAGAGCTTCTAGTTCCATCATTCACTTTTATTGTACGCGATAGGGGGACGAGCTAGGGAATTTTCCTCGCCGCGAATAACGTTACGCAATATGCGACATGGTAATGAATTTTTTTTGCCGGCCGAGGGAGCATCATAAGACGAGGTTCAAGCGAGATTAATTGATTGCCAGGAATGAATCGTTGACAGTGCGAAAGGGGGGAGGGGCAGGGGGTGGGAAGAAGAGGAGGTCTGGATTGCCACAAGACGACTTCCTTTCACGCCGTCACCGCGGAAGAATATTAAAAATGAATCCCTTCGACCGTTAAGGACGGAGGGGAACGTCGTCGACGACAAGTGGTCGTAATGAACGTCCTAATGAATATGCACAATGAGCAGACCCTCGTTAGGACACGTGCTGCACTTACTTGGCCAACTAAACCGCGTTAGTCGCGGCTTACCAGCCTCGGTGGTGCGGCCGCACACCTTTTTAAAGATTATTAATGGTGTTGTAGCAGCCTGCTTCGGGAACCTTTGCACAAGGCCCCCGGTTAATCGCAGCGGGTTTTTAATTGAGAGGGCGAGACGCACAGGAGTGGGAATAATGCAACGGTGAATGTCGGATCCGATGAAGGGTGACGGGCTTCTGTCACTACGCACTCGGAATTTTTGTGACAATGCCGGCCTCGGATAGCCAGGGATTAATGTGCGCGCCGATTAATACATCCATCTCCGACGGATCGGTGTATCTCCTCGAGCACCGTTGTATTTTCGACAACTTGAAATAAAGTAACAGGGATGAGCTCGGCAAAAAGTGATTTATGGTCCAGGTTTTTCGATGACTACTCTGTCAGCGTCATTGAGCGCATGTTTTAATCATCCTTCGCCATTGAAAGAGGACTGTGTAATTTGCTTAATACGAGAACATTTATTTCAACGCCAAAGAAGCTTTTTACAGACAGGATGTAAAGAAATTATATGTCGCGATTATCACGGAGTGATTCTACACTTCCTCGGTTTCGTAGAAACTAAGAAAGCTGACGTAAAATTAATTTCAAAGACAAAAGATCAACTACTTTTTTTATCTGTTACGCTATATATTGGTATAGCCAAGCTATACCAATTTTCTTAAGAAAGGACCCTGCACTAATCATATGGAAAATCTATCCTGGTTAAATCAGTTGGATTTTTTATATGTTGTAGCTTATGATCTACTGAAGAAAAGATGTAATGGGCACAAAGTTCAATAATGGACAGTTATCGAGTTATAATCAGTCAAATATGAGAAATTCGTGCTGCCGAATACTCAAATCTCGGGAAGTATATTTACTTAACACGCTTGCCGCACCCCCACTCCCGCCACCCCACTCCTTCGATTTTCACACGGACCACGGACAGAGGGTTTGGAGTGGAAAATACTACGGGAGTGACGAACCGTGGGCTCCTTATCTCTGCTGTGACACGCAAAGAGTTTTGTGAAAGATTTCTGTTCACAGACTTTTTCAAAATCATTTAAAATTAAAAAAAAATAATGACACCATCTAACAGATTTTGTGAAACCGTACTATTTTTGTTTCAAACAATTTTCCAAAAAATAAATACTTCCCGAGATTTAAGTATTCGGCAGCTCGAATTTGTCATATTTGACTGATTGTAACTCGATAACTGTCCATTATTGAACTTTGTGTCCATTACACCTTTTGTTCAGTAGATCATAAGCTACAACATATAAAAAATCCAACTGATTTAACCGGGATAGATTTCCCATATGATTAGTGCAGGGTCCTTTCCGATCAGTGCACCAAAATCAACTGCGAAGAAGCAATTGAAACATTTTGTAAAATGTTAATATTGTGTTCCCAATCGGTCCAAAGCAAGCGGGCGTATCGATAACGACTCCCTCGACCGGTTTACATTTTAAATTCGAGAATTTCATCAAAGAAATTCCATAAAACATCCGCGGGACGGTGTATGCATCCGAATCGCAGCGATAAGACGAAATAAGCGAAGCCGGAGGGCTGGCGCAGCCGTTAATAAATTTCCCCGGAAATCGCCGCGATAAATCAGGCTCGAGTAAATCACACCAAAGATTCGGGAAAGAAAAGGAGAGAGAAAAAACGTGGGTTTCGCGAGGGCGGGAGGTGGAGAGAGGATGGAAGAAGCGCTCGTCTTGTTACCATCTCGATTTCCTCGAGACGAAGGGCCGTTAGAAAATAACGAGGTAACTACAGGTTAACGCCGTTATCGCATGACGGGGTTTATGGGGTCCCATCGCCGACAAGCGAGCCCCATGGCGCGAGTATATCATGAGCCGCACGGTTATGTTTCAACGGTGTATATTCCGGTGGCTAGCCATAGGGAAACGGGAGGATGCCAGTGGATATTAATTGGCTTCCGATCTGCATCGAGACCACCATCGAGACACCCCTCGAAACAGGTGCCCGCGAGGCGTCACAACCCCCCGTTAACGTGTGTCCGTATGGCTGTGAGTTTGTCCAGTCCCTACTTCGACCAAACACACAAACACACACACACAATCCAGCTATCTCGAAAATGTAATAATCCTATCGGATGGAAATCAACACGTCTCCGTCGCGGAATGCCGAAGATATTATCATACATCCACTAGCTAACCGGCTTTTTCGAAATATTTTATATCGTTCTATATACAGTTCCACTGTATTCTCTCTGTAACTGCGACAAACATCTCTGCCATAATCGTTAAAAATTTGTTTAACCCCCCCCCCCCCTTCGAAACCAGTGATCGAGCCAGCGGGATTGAAAATATTGTATCTTTTCTAATTTTCGATTTCTTTTCAATGAAACGCATTCGTCATGTTTCTCTGATTAAACTGACACCAAACACGATGCAATTACCATCATAACTACTTGTCGAACCTGATTAGAAAACAATTAGAATCTGTGAACATATCTAACAAGCTCAACAAGCATTTGTTCCTACAACTTTTACAAAAACGTTCTCAGACTAATAGTTATTGAACCACAGATATTAACGCGTGCTCGTTTGTTTTGTAGATTATGAGAACCGGCGGAAAATAAGTTCAGTAGATAACGAGATCGTGAGAAATTCCTGTTAGAGTACAATCACCCTGGTCATAGAAAATAAAATTCTGTCTAAATACGCATTTCATAGATCAGCGTCTGGCGCCATGAATTTGCAGGAACATCCTTATCCTAAGAGCATCCTCGGTTAGCCAACAAAGCGCCGATGAGCGAGCATAATTATCCCGATAGAAAACAGCATTCCGGCGCTAGCAACACGATAGTATGTTACCGTCATAAGATAGGGGCACTCTCGAACGGAAACCGCAATGCGTTGGCCGGGACCACCGAAAAAAAAGAAACTCCCCGACGACCGTTCGATGCAGGTTAACGCGGATCCTATTAAGTTCCACGGGATCCCGGTGTGTTTCGTCACTAATTAACAGAACTCATTTATTATTACCGCATAACGGCATTCTTGCCAAGCCGCATTGAACCCGCTGCCCCGCGGAACCAACGGAGGCAGCACGACGATAAGTACACCTGTAAATTCCGGGCCGCTCGAACACACACATGAAACGTGTTCCGTTCCGCACTGTGTGCGGACGCGAACACATTTCGACGATCAATACACCCGATGACTCCACGTGCATCTCGATACGCGATCCATACCGATCGATGCATCAATACACTCGCATCGACCCGTGCGTGCTACTGTGAACAGGTTCCCGTATGATTAATATATGCGCCGGCAGATACAAATAGCCAGTCTTTACAGTGTGCGCGAGCGCTCGAACTGTTACCTCTATGTACGCACGTGCGTTTCTGCGTGTGCGCGCATGATTGTATATAGAAACCATGCGCAGCCACATAGAACGGCCCTGTAAAATCGAATCCACAAAAATTAAAGGATTATCCGGGATTACGTACGGCAACAGCGTCGCAACCACCGACCCGCGATCCTCCGGCTGCAGTTTAATTTCAACACGTCGAAATACGCCCGGAAACCCCGGAAAACCGATTTGTATCCTTTATTTCCTGCAGCCCGGTGAACGTTAGATCGATTACCGTGCGGGGGTGTGCCGGGCGAAACGGGATGCACGCGAGAGGGGAGTTCACGCTGGCCCAACCCTTAAGCTTTTCACCGGTAATTACGTTAATAACTTTAGCGGCCGTGGAATTTATGGACACCAACCCGGCCCGACCGCCACCACCGATTTCGTCACGGAGAGAATGGAAAAGATAGAGAACTGGCGGACGCCGCACAGTGGTCTAGAAGTCAGTTCTAGCGCGAATAAATTAAAAATACCAACTAACGTAAATCTGTTAAAATTTATGCTTGTATGATAGTTTGATATGTATACTACATTAACAAAAGCATAATTAGTAAATCACATCACCGTATTATTGTTAAACAAGACCGTGAACATTCCAGTAAACACATTTCGTTTTTCTGCTTTGGTCAATAGTTACAAATTATAATCTCAAAATATCGAGTTCTTTGTTGAAGTGCGCATAAATTGTATTAGTATCTTGTTATATATGATATTATTAGTATGGCTGTAACTGCAAATGGTAGGTTTACGTTTCCTTACACACTTTATGATTTATTTTATGAACTGATACTTTTTAAGAAAAATTATTAGAATGTCGTAAGTTTTACAAAATTTCCACACATTTGCACGCGTTGCGAAGTATTTAATGTGAAAGCTTACTTCATCTTCATTAACGGCAAAAAAAATCTTGACCCCCCGCAACCCCCTTATCATTTTATTTTAATATTTTAGTAAACGTATCTACGATCACCCGCTTAGAGTTGTTCGAAGAATGATTCGAAATTGAAGAATTTGAAACGAAAGGATTGCGTTAGTGGATTACTAGAGGCTATTTTTACCGAAAGGGATGTGAGCGGACACAATATTGAAAGAATTTTAGAAAAAAAAACATTTTGATTAAATTTTTTTTTTAAATTTTTTATGTTTTATTTACTTTACTCAAATATTTGAAAGTAATTTTTACACAAAATGCCAATTTTTTCCTCGCACAATAATTTATTCGCGCTAGAACTGACTTCTAGACCACTGTGCGCCGTGCAGTAGTGCGGCGATCCTATAGTAATCATGAACATTGCGATGAAATTTCGGAGTTCATATTTGTGTACATTCTCATGGATCTGTGAACCTTCCGCAATGAGGATCTGCAGTATTTTGAAATTTATTTGTTCCACTGTATGATGAATACGACGACTTTTTTTTCCAGTAAATAAATGTTTCCATAACATGTGCAAATTATATATTGTTCTTTCGTATGATTTGCGTTAATTTAACATAAGTTTTATACTTTGTTGCAGATCAAATTACGAAGAGCCAAAATGTACCAAATGTAGTTTATATAAAATCGTTGAATGTTATCGGCGCTACGGTTCGATCGTTAAATACACAAAAATAATAAATTAACTAAGCAATTTTGCTAATTTTATATAATCGACGTTTCGGTCACTGTTTGGACCATTTTCAAGATTACTAAATTGCGTCTGTAAGAAAATTGAAAAAATTTTTTTAACTTGATTAAATATATTCTTCAAAAATTGTTAATATGAAGGAGAACAATATTTCCATTTCTCAACTCACTTGCTTAGGTGTGATTTAGTATGAAATTAAGAGAGTCATGAGACTCGTGAATTACTTGTGCTCGGCATGTCAATATTCACTGTACTGATCGTTTTGCCAGAGATCTAGGTTATATGTATAGATCAATATAACGGCGGTAAATTCGAATACACAAAATGTGTTTTTACCTTCAACTTGTGATAATACCTTAATGGTAAATCAGAATTTTATTAACATTCAATTGTAACTGGAATTCAATATGTATATTATTGTATATACATTGTATGTGTTACATATATACTTCAGTTTGTATGTAGTTTGTATCTTCTTGGGGCTACCTTGCGTGCTCCTTTGTGCTAACGAAATACTAAAATTTTGCGTTCTTGTGCAAGTTTCTTATCTCTTCTGTGTTTCTAGACGGTTATTGTTTGACTGCAGTACTTTATGTATCGTCTTTGAAGATCAATTGATAAAGATAGGATTTAGGCAGCATCTTATCGTAACAAACAGTTTCGTTAAGTAAGTATTAAGAAAATATTTAAATGTATCGCTAGTCTGTATGATACCAGATTGTAAAATATAAAATGATAAAAACGTCAGAAGCGTTTAAATATATTATTAAAATTTTAGAATTGCTGAATGGAAACGAAGCAGAATGGAAACATAAAATAGTGCAGTTTTTCGCGTGGCTATGCATAAAATATGCAATAGATACCTATGTTGATGTATACAAACAATCGAATAAATATCCACAAGTAAATGTTGCTACGGTAAGAAGGAAATTACGCAACGCCAAGGAGGAGAGTTGTCTCATAATTTTAAATACTGGGAGTCTTCGCTCTGTTCAACTTTAGTAGTTAAAATCCGGCTCTATTCTCAATGAAAGTACATTCTCGTGTACTTTAAGCTGAGAAACATAGTTAGGGAAGATGATAATTACTGTAAGCAATGTCGTTTCTTACAGTAAACGCCTCGGGAGAGTTATTCAAAGACACGAAAAGAGGCTTTCTTTGCTTCGAATCTTCCCATCGTCGAGCAAACCGGAATTCCTTATTGTGTTAAAGCTCTATACAAATCTTGTTTCGGCCGAAGCGAAAGCTAAAAGGACCCCGGCGTTATTTGTGTACGATTTTTCAGCTCGAGACGCGTTGTCTCTTCTTTGCGTTCCTGAACCGCGACGGTGGATCGTTAAATTCTATTAGTAATTGAAGAATTTGATTGTGCTCTGTCCGGAGAATGAGCGAGCGGTAAACTGCGAGAAACGGAGAGGTGCATTTCATTCTGTGCAGCTTCGTTCCAACTGTCATTATTAGACTGCGGATCTTTGTCAGAGTTCAGTTTTAAACTTCGATTCTTATATTGCGGGATCCATTACGTCCCAAGGAAGACAAAAATCTTCTTCAACTTTTCTCGAGACCTTACGATGTCGAGTTTCGGGAGAATAAAACAGCGGTGTAAAATCCGCGGTCTAATAATTAGATTTATGGGAAGTAAACATTTTCGAAGTCGATCGTAAGAAATGACGGTTCAATGAGAATGGATTTCTTCTTTGAACAATTCTAATAAATTAAAAATAAAGTCTAAAACTAATCATTTTTCAACGTACATAATACTTTTTTTATAGAGAATAAAGAGCTGAATCGATTGGTGCATAAAAAAATATACGGTTCCATTGAACGAAATCAAAGTTGACCGTCATGAATGCTTGACGAATAACACCAGTATGTGCATTTCTTGAAACAATTTAATCTCATAACATTTCTCGCTATGTTTGGTATAATAATAATGACGTAAATCAATGTGGTAATATCTGGTGTCCGATCCTGTATATGTAGTGAAGTTACGAAGACTGTAGAAGAGTTGCAAATCTATCAAAGAGTAAGATCTGGTGCCTGTGAGTGACACGTAATATTCTAGTTTCGTTGTGATTTTATTGCATGCTTTATTCCAACAGCAGCGTTTGACGAAAAACGACAATACGAAACTGTAGCTATGTACCTCGTCAAGCATTCTTGAATCTTCAGCCCTCTTTCACCCGTTCATCGACACGCAGATCGTTAAGAACTTGTTACGGCTACACGAGAATCGTCGAAAAAAGAAGTAATTACACTTCACTGCCACTTTTCCATTTATCTTTGAACGGCAGAGCTCCGAGTCTTGATTTTTAACTTTCACGAGCTCCTCGGAATGTTCTTTGTTGCTCGGATTAACACGGAGAACGTGTAAGAAATTTAATTACTTTAATACATTAATACCAGAATAACAGGTAATCATAACTTGTTGCATACTAGCAGTGTTGCAATAATGATTATGTAATACGACGCTTTTTTATAAATTATATATAGAAAATTCTAGACGTTTCCTGGTTACAGCTTTTACCTAATTTCTCAATTAAATAAGACGAATTGTGTGTATGTGTGTTTCTATTGTGAACATAATAGCTAAAAGCAAAAGCAAGAGGAAAAGAAAGGAATAGTATTGTGTTTGCAAATGCTCGTGCGAGATAATGAGAATCACGATGGCGTGAGTGGGCGAGATTCAGCATATTTACCACCGTTGTTATTAACTCTTTGTGTTGTCAAACTTTTTTCTTCTCTTATTATAAATGCAACATGAGTACAATGTAGTATCGTATTACGTTTTAGTGTTTCAATTTTGTAATACATTCTCTCTCTCACGGCATCAATGTATTGATAAAATTGTATTAGATATCAAATATAATATAGTAGAAATTTAATTTTCCAAATAGTGAATAGTTCAATGTTAATCTAAATATACTATGCAAACATTTTAACAAAATGAAGTTGATACGTCAGATAGCAAAACAATTCACATGGTTTCCCTTTCAGAGATACATATACTCAAATCGAATGCTGTGCGTTTCGAAAAATAATGTAAATCGATAACATGACTCAAAGGTTATCTCCCCTTTTCTTGCTACACCGTGCTTTCATCCTTCATTTGTATTTATTCCCATTTTGTTATGTATGAGTTCAAATGTGATGAAAAGAGGATTTTAAATTCAGACAGCAACGAAACTTGTTTGTAATTGTAATGCCAGTCAGAAATGTGCTGTTAACAAACGGACAGCTCGAAAATTGATCAAGCTATCTCATAAAAGCAAGAAATGTTTGGACGATATGCTGTTGCAATATAGTGAATTTACAATAACAAAACTTTATATCCACAGATTCCATAAACAATTTCTACAATAAACAGTCCGTCGTTTGTTGGAGTATAATAAATTCATATGACTTTCGAAAAATTCGATGTGCGAGATACGTCTCTAACAATTAAAAAGAATTTCATTGAAAAACTATTCATTTGTATTTTCAATATTATTAGACATTCACATATTTACTCTTTTCCTCTTTGGTAGTTTCATTAGTAATGATAAAACAACAGCTGCACAAACTTTTTTTCGATTGAACATGGTTGGACGCTAACTCGGAAATAAATGTACTGTCAGTTACATTGAATGTATGAAACAAGTGCAGTTTTTATTAACATATATTGATTGTCTGATGAATTCTTTAAATATCGCGATACACCTTTTAATTTTTACATTTTTTACCCTAGAACGACAATTTCATATTACAAATTTCGAAATCATTATTCAGATTGCTAGTATGCGTTTGTAGAAAAGTATTTTTCGATAAATCTATTACTTTGCACATACGTATAATATAAGTCCTGTATCATAGAAACAGTGTTTAAAAACCTTGAATTCTTATCCCCTTTCTAAAGTTAAATAGCTAGGTAAATGTTCATGATCTTCAACTTCTATAGTAGGCAGTCTCTTTTACTTTATAAAATATTCGGGAAGATATACAGGGTGTCCCACGCAACACATTTCACGATTTTTCAAGAACTTACTTCAACAAAAGTTGATCAGTTTTCGATAATCTATATATTGCAATAAATAAAATTTCGAAATTTTTCTTTCTTTTTAGTATTGTCAAGGCCACCTTCATTTTTTTAAATGGCACTTTGTATTTTTGACTTAACAGTATTATAGACCGTATCAAGACGAATTCAACGACCTAGTATACCATGACCTACGGATAATCTTGAAGTGCCATTTTTAAAAAAATGAAGGTGCCATGACGATAGTAAAAAGAAAATTTTTCGAACTTTTTTTGTTACAGGTAAAATTTGTTTTTGATCGCACTAGAAATATTTAATTAATTTATGATTTCGGCGCATGGTTCGATCAATAAATAACAACAAATTTGCAAATAATTAGCACATCCTCAACGTTTCGATCCCAATGTGAATCATTATCAAGAGAGACATTTTTGCGTCTGAAAAAACCCAAATAAATATAATAATAGTTGAACAAAATATTGGGACACAGCCGAAAAGAACGAAAAAGAAAGCACATACTTGTTGCGACAAAATAGAAAAAATTTTTGTTACTATATATATAGCCAATCGAAAACTGATAAACTTTTCTTTAAAAAATGTTTTTGTCAGATTATGGCAAGTAGGTACTTGAAAAATCGTGAAAAGTGTTAGGGGACACCCTGTATTTGATAGGAGAGGGTAGAATAGACACGGTCGATTCAAAGAAGCGATGCCTGTGCCCCCATCAACACATCCACCAGCAATAACAGCAGCAGTAGAGCTTAATAAACATCAAAGTAGGGAAAGTAGATCGTGGAAAAGGAGCCGGAAGCGTGTGAGCCGATATAAGCTGACAGCTATCATTGCTATTAGACGGCGTCTCTTCGTTCGTTTTCGCATTTTCCTTGAAATATCTGTCATTAGTTCGCGTAACCGGCTACGTCTGGAGGGATAATGGTGTAGACCTGAGTTTCGTTGCACGAAAGACGTCGACAGGATCTGTTAGGGGTGTCTAGAGGGGTACCGGGGGGGCCACGAAGGGGGGTCCCCGAAGGGTGACGGAGTTTAAAGGAAAGCTTGACTGCCGAACGACTAATAAGATTACCTTCCGCCTAATCATTCTCGCTCCCGTGAGCTCCATCCACCACTTACAACTCCCTCTCGCACCGTCCGACGACGCCCCCACCGTGGCAGCCGCTTGTATTCGCGACGGATAATTTTCCGGGGCGACACCTAATTATCAAGAAATTCTGCGGTAAGCGTGTCTACGGCGCTTCTCGCGTGAACGCGCGTTTTCGAGAGAGACAGCTGGATAAGTGCGCGGGGGTAAATAGATGGATTAACTACGCGATGCGCAGCCGGCAACGGCGAAACAGTTTTGTACACTCCAACCGGCTCCCGAGCTTTTCAAGTTATAATGCAACGCGCGGGAAAGACGCTGCTGCGCTCTCGCTCTGGCTGCTGCTGTTTGCTGGTTTCTGGCGGATTACTCGTGTCACGGCCGGAGGAAAATTGACTGCCACAACTGGGAACTAAATTTCCCGTGAAATTGGTTCCCGCGATTAGGGAGTCGCTCGAGGAATCCGGCCTGCTTTAATTTTTGCTCTGCTAGGATCCTTCGGTTCGCGATGTCGTTTGATCAGTCGCCCTCTTACGCAGCTAATCTAGGGAATAATTCGGTGCTACTTGAACTGCTTAATTTCGAATATTGTGGTAAAAAGTTCTGGACAACTATGAATAATTAAAATCTTTAAGAGAGAACTATAGAGATTTTTTCAAAATATTGTTAATCTATTTAGTAAACTAATTCTTCTGGAATATGTCAAAAAGTTTCAACTCGTTTGGTACAGTTTTAAGAAAATTTTGCTTGTATGATATGGGAAATGAATTTGTTAGTCTAGATGCGAAGCATCCCCCACTATATTTCAAACAAGTAGAAAATAAATGTTTAACCTCTCGCGATTCTCCTTACGCGGCTCGAAGAAGAAGCAAGTGAAAAAGGGGTGATGCAGATACAAAATTCGTTTACAAATCCGATGATTGAAGAGAAAGCTTGTATCTACACGGAGGCGCACGGCGCGGATACCCGTTTTTCATTATTCCACATTTATCGAGTGACACGTGACCGAGGTATCTTGGTGTATACAGAGGCGTGCCCATCCGCATGACGAGACCCACCGGAAAATTCGTTGGCTCGAGGCTAGAGTATAATCGCAAGGATATCCGTAGACGGGACGGAACGAGGGTCAGGGTAATTCGTGTTTCTCCGCAAACCGGAGGAAAATGTGCGCAAGGTTGGAATTAGAATGTGAGAAAACGAATTTTCAGGATTCTGCGATATTGCTTTGCGCTGTTGAGGTTGCCTCAAAGACTATCTGTTAGAAATATCTACTATCGTGGTTTCAATTTAATGGACACTTGGAAACATGAACAATATTTCATATACAAACTACCCTCACTATAATCATTCCGAGTTATTTGAATTAAAACCTCAATCATATTATCTAGCAATGTCCAGAGTATGATTTAGAACGAGGACACTTGTTTGAACTGCACCTCAATCGTAAATACTACCCTTCCTAAATTATTAATTTTTATTCTAAGCGTGCGAGACATTACAGCGCTAATCTTACATTTTTAAACTTCCTCTAAAAATGTAAGATTAGGATTTAGCGTCTACCGTTCATATTAATTTAACTTTATTATTATTTGTAAAGTGTTATACTAATGTATGCTGTATAAACCAAACATGGTTTAGGGCATCAATAAATAATCAGAACAATATATTGGAATTTAGAATTAATAAAAATATACGACAATGTTCGTATATTTCATGGTAACTATAGTTTGATCTACCTCTTTGAAAGATCAATGTTAATCTTCCGAATGATCCTAATCCTAGAGTTACTCTGAATTAATTTTTGCCTTTAAGTGACAGTTGGTTCTTCGTTGATAAACTCTGAATTTATAAATCAGAAATACTGTAAAATAATATAATCCATTGTATTATTTCAGTTTTATGTCATTTACATATTAAAAAGAAAAAATAAATGTCCATCTAACTCCTGCATGTTTGAATCGCTAATTACACGTTTAAACTAATAAAAACAACATATAGGTTAATATCGAATCATCAATAAATTATAGCACTTTATGCGGCCTACTTAATCGAAGATAAGATTTAATTATTCTACCATAAACGAATCATACGTTAGTGTTTTTAACGCGAAAAGGCTTGCTCTGGTAAATAAAACATGGCAGAGGAAAGGAGTACATCTTGCTGACAAGTCGTATAAAACGAATCTGTCTCATTTCTTTGCGCTCGGTTTCTATTCGCGTTGCGATGGAAGAGAAACCGAGAATGTCGTGAGCAAAAGGCGATCTCGAGATCGATGCGATTGGATGCTTACCTTGTAGATCTCATCTACGAGCCTAGTGAGTTCTTCGGTCTCCATGGTGTACCCCTTCGGTGTCTGAAAGCTGCACTTTAACCGACTTTACGAGATGCTCATATTTTTCCGACCTTCCGAAACCGGATCTCTTGTAGCCGCTCCACTTTCGCGAAGTCGATGGTTTTCAGAACGGAAGCCGATAACCTTTCCTTCTGAAACCTGCTAGATTCACCACCACCGCACCTGAAATTAAAAATGGAAATTCGTTTAGCAATAATGCCTCCGGTGGTTATTGAGTGATATGGGACACGGTACATTGCGACATTCACGGAGGAGCAAATCGCGTTTTGAAACTCAACCAGTGATAAGATGTTAGCCATGTTTCCTTGCGCATGCGCGGCCATTTTGACACCAGTAAAGTCAAATTCTGAATAAAATAAGATGCTTTGAGCACCGTGCAAAATTTTTAATAATTCTTGTAATTTCTTTGTGAAAAATAAAAATGTAACATGTTTGTATACATTTACACATGTTTGAAGTCTCTTTGTCCGGAAACGGAACAGATTGTTTCAGTACTTTCCCCTCATTACCACTACCGCACTACTTTTTCCTCATAATATAGATTGGACGCACATGCGCGAGAAAACATGGCGACATTTCATTACTAAACACAACTGCCTTCAATTTTTCCAGGCATTTTGAACGATTCCTACCGTAATTAGTCCGACGTGAAGCTATGCAAATTACAGTAGTATCGAGCAATTTGAATGATTCGATAGAATATAACTGCAATTTGCGGTAAATCATTATCGTAAATGAATAAGCCAGTTAATTATTCACAAATTAATTTGAAGTACGCATTCATCTGTTTGTGAGGCAGTACTTGATCGAGAGTAAACGTCTTTATGCGTATTTAAATTAGAACAATGAATCTTTAAACGTCAAAAATATGAAAGTTTGACGAGAAAAAGTTATATGAAAACATAACGTAGAATGTGTACATGATATTTACTTGTATCTTTACAATTTTACTGCCTTCTAAATCGATTTGCTTCGAAAGATTAATAACTTTTCATAGGGTTTACCACTTGTCAATCTTCTTTAATAGCTTCGACATTGTAAGATGTGTAATGTAAGAGACGAGGGTAATATTTTGAGAGTGCATTAATTGATTAACACTGGTTTAACAATAACTTGTGATTGTTGACACAGCGATTCTAACCTGCAACCTCAGTGCTGTCAGCTCTCGCACACGACCAAGTTCAAACTCGTTCGCACCAATTAATTCATACCAACTCCGCCGATACGAACAACTCAACATGTAAATTATAAAATTTGTTACACTTGCTTTTGTTGTAACTTATTATGATCAATTGTATGGCATTCTTGCCTGACTTTGAATAATTTTGCCTATATTACTTAGCACATCTTGAAGTTAGATAACTAAATTACAGGAATTTGCATTTCAAACGAGTCATGTGATATGAGTCATTTTCTCCATTAATAATTCATTCTGAATAGATACCTAATTACAAAGTAATGTCATGCGAGCGACATTAAACGAGACATAAAATCAAAGAAGTTGAGTTATGCAATGAATATTTCTAGTAATGCATCACTTCAAAGTAACAATTGTTAATAGTAATATTAATAATAACTAGTTAGTCGAGTAATAATAAAAAATATTAATAGCAATTACTGAGGAAATAAGTATAATTATGTTATCATAAATGCATAGAACGTTTGCAGCAGCACTTCATTTTTAATTATTTTTTATCGATTTAAACAAATCACTTGAAAGTGAAACTCGAAAGTGGATTCACTCGCATTAATAAAAAAATCATCCCGACATTCTATTCAAACCATAACAATATGTTTTGAGATAAAAGAGATACTATTATAAGCGCAACATTTATTCCACTTGTTTCTAACTTCAGGCAAGTAGTAGTTGCGAAGTGTTCATAATAATTTGATCACTGTACAATAACGCTATGAAAATTATACTAACATCGTGCACGCCATGAAATAAACATTGCGCTAGAATCGTAATAAACTTTAAGAGGCTGAACGCAATCCAAATCCCAGATAAGTCCCCGAAATCTGCGAGCGACGATACGGTGTGAGGCCATAGTAGCGTGTCGCCGTGGAAAATGACGATTCGAGCTAGACGGGCGTATTCAAATTAATATAAAGAGGCTTAACAAAGTCGAAGGCAGTTGGCAACCATGCTAATGCATCAAGCTGATATAGCGCTAAGTGAATTTAAGTGCTATTCGTCGGAAGGGGGTTCTCGTAAGGGGCAATGAAAATGTACGAATTATCTGTCTGCAGCGGTGCCAGGCTGGGTGCAATAATTCACGAGTAACCGTCGCATTTAGAATAACAATTTACAAAATCTTGGCCGACGGACTCTACGATGTTTTTATGTTAATGCTATCGCATTAAGATTCTCATCGCGCAATGTGAAGGACTTCCAGCATCTCGTTCTGCGTGCTTAATGAAAACGAGTGCCAAGAACGTCGCACACCGCGGAACGGTCCGTTTTCGTTTCACAAGTTCTAGCCAGTTTTCGCTCCAGTTACCCTCTCTCCACGCTCGTTGATCCGCGTCAAAACGCTTTGTTAATTCCTCGCCTGTTTCAGAACGACGATCCAATGTTAGATCTTGTTAGATACATACGATTGAGTACACGTTTGTTTTTGAGGGAGAATTTATGTTCCTCCGCAGCGATCAATGCGAATCGCATTATCAAACCCGCGATTAGTGAATCGGGAACACGCATAATACCCAACGCATATCATTATCTCACACTTTCGCGTAATTGCATTAGCAATTCTGACGGCCGGTCTCGTGCCGCTGCGGGAACCGAAATTTCGAAAACATGTTCTGACAACCGGCAACTTGCATGGCGATCAACAATGTTCTTTTTTATTGCTTTCACACTCGTAAATTCGTACTACAAGGCTCCACCTACTACGGTTATTTTTAAAGTAATTGCCCAACTACAGTATACTATGGTTCGTGTTCCAGTTGAAAATATAAAATACAAACGGTTATATTTTAAAATACCAGTTTTATTAACGCTAGAACTGCCAAGCATTGATTGTGCCTAATTTGTATTGTTTTATAAAATAACAGAACTGCATTTATTGTAGTCTGTCAAATTTGTACTGTACTCTGCAACTCAACTAATAAATTATATGGTTCGTGTTCCAGTTGCAAATATAAAATACAAACGGTTATATTTTAAAATAACAGTGGTATTAACGCTAGAACTGCCAAGTATTGATTGTGCCTAATTTGTATTGTTTTATAAAATAATAGAATTGCATTTATTGTAGTCTGTCAAATTTGTAGTGTACTCTGCAACTCAACTAATAAATTATATGGTTCGTGCTCCAGTTGAAAATATAAAATACAAACGGTTATATTTTAAAATAACAGTGTTATTAACGCTAGAATTGCCATGTATTGATTGTACCTAATTTGTATTATTTGTAGTGCATTCTGCATCTCAACTAATAAATTATATGGTTCGTGCTTAGTTGAAAATAAAATACAAACGATTATACTTTAAAATACCAGTGTTATTAAAGCTACACCTGCCAAGCATTGATTGTGCCTAATTTGTATTGTTTTATAAAATAATAGAATTGCATTTATTGTAGGCTGTTAAGTAGTGTATTCTGCATCCCCATTCATAAATTTTGTTGAAATAATGGAAATCAACATTTTCATTCAAGGGACAGACTGTCTTGGGGATACTGCCGTAAAGGATCTACCACCTTTTGGATCGATCGGCGTACTTCCGTTGGTCGCCACAGTTTATCCTCACAAGTATGTATTTTACTAAATATTTATTTGGACTACAATACTGTATTTAGATTCATTAATCCGTACCAACAAATGTATTCAATAATTTCCTACAAAAGCATCTTCATAATTTCAATAATCATTGAATGAAAGAATCTCAAACAAGTTACATATTGTGAATAGTTTTATCAAATTTTGGAATATTAATCATAGTTAAGAATAATTTCTCACTAAGAGATACAAACCAAATAAGAAAATTTAGATAATAAAGATCTAAGTACTTCATAATCAACTTTAAAAATTCGCATTACTTATAAAGAGACTGCAGATTTTAATGCAAAATTAAAATTGTTTATATTAGATGTAATTCTTTCCTCAATAATTTTGTTTAGTTGTAAGTAACACAATATTGTTTTATAATTCTTTAAATGAAAATTATCTAAACAGAATTACTTCGTTCAGTTCTCCTAATTCTAAGTCATGGTTCCTTTCTAAAATTGGACTTTTTGGAAGAAAATAGTTTTCCAAAAATTATGTTTTTTTTCATCAGTTTCAGAAACTATTCAAGCAAGTTACAACTACCATTCATAATTATCAAATAAGTAGAAGAAGCACAAAACAGTAAAAACATCAGAAGAATTTACAGTTATTCAGTGTTATTTTAAATCTACTAAACTATTACAAAAAGAAGTCATCTCTAGAGATTATTGATTTTGCATAAGAATGCGCAGTCTATTAACGATTACGAAGAATCACGTATTTCAAATAAGTGTTCGTACTAAAAGAAAGTAGCCTTTTAAAAACTAAAGTTTGTTAGTTTCGAAAACTATTCGATCAAGCCGCAATTACGACCCGAGGCCAAGTGCCTACCACGAACGAAGAATTTCGAGAAAAAGAACTTCGTAGCTCGCTTGAAACCGTCCATCATCAAAGTAATTAACAAAATAGTCCGCGGGACTGAAGAAGTTCTCGGCGCCTCGGCGGAACACGCGTTCTCATGCAAGCAATTAATTTTCATAACGGTGCAAAACAAATTTCTCCGCGGAACTTCCGCGCATTAGCAATTCATACGAAGAAACATAGTCGGGTTTCATTTAACCGAGAGCAGTGCGGAAAAAAGGATGGCGGCGTGTTCGCGGGCCGCGCCGTGCCAGGTGTCCACATGGCACTCTACCCGGTCAGAAAACCGTTTCAAAAGTTTTCCGTTCGTGAAAGCAGAGAGAGAGGAGAGTGTTTCGAGCAGCCTTGCTCCGTCAGCAAGGCCTCGCGCTTCAACAACCTAACGCTACGTCCACACTGAAGCAACAGAGAGCAACTTTGTTGATGTTCTGTGTTTCTTGAAAAAATCGCCGTTTGCTGAGCGGTGTTTCTTCAAGCTACTTCGTATTTTCATTCGAAACGGTAGAAATGATACAAAAATAGGAAACACACAGGAACTCGTGGCTAGGTTGTGGGTTTCTATGCAGAATACAAATTTTCTGCAAGAAATTGAATTCCCTTTAATTTCAAGAAACAGAAACTAAATAATAATTTGCTTTCTGCTTTAATCCCTTGCCTTACAATATCAAGTCATTCATAACAAAAATGGATAGGCCAAATGCAAAACTGAAAAGATATTAGAGGAATTTTAAGGATATTTTTATATTATTTTCGACTTCTTAAGACAATTAACTTCTATTTCGTATAATCAACTTGGACAATTTTTATTCTACATGATGATCCACAGCCAATTTAGTCACTAGTCAAAATGTACGTATATGGACAATATTGATTTTCTTTTTCTATTAGGATATTAAAACGACAAAAATGTTCTCATTATTATCAATGTAAAGATAACCGTAGTGCAATGAGTTAATGATGCCCTCAAATTTCTGTTAGGTTCTCACTGTTTTAAGCTTCACCAACTTGTGTTCATTATAAATTCATGAAATTCGATAACTATGCATAACAACAGAGACAAATGTTTATCTAGCGTGTATTCTGGTTTACAAATTCCGATTTACACATTATCGACGTTCACACCGAGGCACTCTATTGTGCAATATAATATCTGGAGCAGTAAAGTGGGATAATGATCTATCTCGTTGTCAAGTTAATTAAAGATTATAGAAGACAGGAATATCTACTATTTGTATCTGCTTTATGTACAATAGGATCAATGCATTGAACTTGATATTCTGGGTCTGTATTTGATAAGCGTAAAAAGTTTTATGTGTCGCCTATCTGATAAGTCATTATTAGACTGGATTTGATGCATTTATGATAAAATTCAATGATGAAAATTGAAAACAATAACACCATCAGAAGACATCAAGAACCTGGCCGCTATAGTGGTCACTTCAGGCCTCTAAGAAGGTTAAGGAGTAGTAAATAGTAGTAGTATCTTTATTCTCAAATATATGCCTTTCGGCGTTACATTTTTTTTTCTTCATTCTTCATTCTTCATTTCTATATTCCTTATTTACTCATTTTTTAAGCTCTCCTACACTCTTACATTAATATTTACAGTATGTACATTCTATGTGTCTTTATTTCCTCTACTTTCTCTCCTTACCCTCCTTGTCCTTCCCTACTTCTACACTGTTTTATACTCCCAATCCTCTTTCTCTTTTTTCTCCACTCTCTAAAAAAAAAAGGTTAAGGAGTAATTGTTTCCATGATCTCGATCGACAAATTGTTAATAACATATATTCATATTTTCAGCGCACTAGTTCGATCAAATACTACTGCTTAAGCAATTTTGCAAATTAACACAAAAATTTTCAACGTTTCGGTCAACTATTTAGACCATTTTCAAGAAAAAAGATTTTTCGTATAATTGCGTCTGTAAAAATGATTAAATTAGTATACATTATGTTCAGCACAAAATACCAATAATTCCAAATGTTTTAAGTACAAAAGACCACATACTTGCTAAGCGAATAAACTATTTTAAACATTTTAAAACTTTATGATACATGTTCATTCCATGCTTGTGATGTACAGAATGAGGAAACAGACGTTAGAGTTTGAAGAGTAGTTAGGAGTAACTTAGTTAAATGTAGAATTAAGTATAGAAGTTAAGGAGTAATGACATTCCTAAATTTTGTTAATTGTTCTTCTGTTTTAAACTGCACATACCCAATTTTATCATAAATGCATATGGTAGGGTCGTTTGGGAGCACGCTGGACTACAGAAAGGTTCCTCATTCAGATTTCACTGTTGAGACTTTCGGGCCTAAACCGTGTAGAATTATCTTCCCAACATTTCCCAAGCATTGCAGCTAGCTTCATCAAGGGCTTGAAGACATGCTGATACTGAAGCGTGCCTTGATGTTTAGCTCTATTATACTGGAGTTGTTTATGTGTCCCGGTTCACTACTCACCAATCGGAAGGATATTTCTAATTCATCGTCTGACCCAAAGTCGCTGACGGTACTCCAATTAGAGTATCGCCAGAAGGCATACAACAGTGTGTCTTCAACCCCTTGATGAAGCTAGTGACACCTCTTACGAAACGTTGAGACAACAATTTCAACAAAACAGGGCATCCACCCGAAAGCCTCAACAGTTGGAAACGTGTACGATGCCAGGCTACCGAGACCTCAAATCTTTGATTAGGTTCCTCATTGTCAGTGTGGACATATCCTAACGCTCTCGGTTGCCGGTGTTACTCATAGGTGGAAGGAGGGGTCATGTTTTCCAGGGTACTTTCATTCCGCAAGGACACCCGGTATGTACGTACGCGGTGATCGCGCGGAGGGAGAGAGAGCAGGGCGGAAAAAGCGGCATAACTTCGCCGTTTTATTTCTCGACGCGGATCTGTGCTAAGCGTGTGTCTACGTAGAGACACGCTTAAGGTGTCACGGATCGACGATCGAGAGTCACTCGCTAGCTCGCTCGCTCGCTCGCTCGCCGTTCAACCTGATTCGAGAGCAGCTCCGGATCGAGAAAACGTGAAAGCATGGCACGGCGACGGCTGCTGCCGCGAGAGACCCGGCTCGCTAGGAGAATGAAGAAGAAGATTTAATGATCTCTTTCCGTCTCTTCTTTTCCCTTCTTCTTCTCCACCTCCTCTACTCGGCTCCGCTTCCTCCTCTTTTTCTGTTTATTTTTACAGCTCACGAAACCGGCTCATTGTCGCGTGACTTCTCGCACGAGCGAAGACGAAGAACCGATTACTCGCGGAAGATGAGAAAATTTCTGGATTAATATTCCCGAGTGATCAGGAAAACGCAACGACGATCCCCGCGATAAAATTCCTCCCCGTCCTGCTCTTCGCACCCTTCTCTTCCCCCCCAACTCGAACCTGTCGATACATTTCCATTTCCCTCGAAACCGTCGTAATTATTTCGGTTCTTCCGCGACTCCGCGCGGAGAGGCCTCTATCCCCTTTCTCTTTTATTCCAGTCCCTCGACGGTGAAAAATATTAACCGTGCCGACTACGCTATCCGTCAGCACCACAGCTTTCGAGGAAAGATAACCGTACTTGCGGTCGATTTCTCGCCGCGGATCTCTACCGGTCGCAAAGCCGATGGATTCCAATCAATTAGTCGCGGAGCTACTTGCCCGAAGGAATGGTTTATCATTTTATTGAACTTCGGAAGGGTCAGTGGCTTCAACTGATCGCCTTACCGACTGTCGAAGTAAACCCGGAATATTTTCCAGCGGACTCACAAATAAAATGTAGATAAAACGAATACGAACAAAATAATTGTTGATAATGTAACTCACTGTACAAGCCACTAATCAGTGAACGAGTGAGAAAGTGTCAGTCATGTACCGATAATACGACTGAGGAACGACAATACAGTAGTATCTCCGTAAGTGGCATGTGAAAAATTATCAAAAAAATAAAAAATTAGAAAAGTTACAATCGACCCCTCGCTGGCTCGGTCATCGAGCATATTCGACGCTTGACTGGGTCTAAGGGGATCCCCCAGTAGTGCAGATAGGACAGTTACGGTAGAGATCTTCGCGATAGTTTTGGAGATATTACTGAAAGTTTTATATACGAAATACGCATTGACCCTTCACTGTATGATTTTTTTAATTGAGATGAAAAAATTGAAAGAAGGTCAGTTTTGTGTTTTATTTAAGGGAAAAATATTTTAAAAAATTAAAACAATAATTTCAGAAAAATAAACATAAATAAACAATAGAAATTGTGATTTCGGCGCACAGGTTCGATCCTATGTTACTAATTTACTAAGCAGTTTTACAAATTTATCATTCAACGCTTAGTAAATTAGTAACATAGGATCGAACCTGTACGCCGAAATCACAATTTCTATTAAAAATTGGCGATCGAGATTAACAAAACCTTTATAAATAAACAAAGTTGGAAAGAACATTCTTAGTTTACTATTTATCAGATTTGTTAACTGTATCAGATGTGATACACTATGCAGCGACTGGTTAAAATACATTCAACATTAACATTACTGAAACACAGCTCGTTCGGAGGTTTCTGACAATTAATTCGTTATTTAATACTGTAAAGGATTACTGATAACACAACCTACACACGGATTGCATACATCACTGTACATTTAAAAATAACGCTCTCGAAAAATTCTGCTAATGGAGGAAAATCTGCTTAGTGTGGTTTAATTGCGCCAGCCTTTTACAGGATTGAAATGTAGTAATAATTAATCAATGGAAAGGATTGGTGAACCGATATAATTAAAAATGGATAAAGAATAGTCCAGGTGTCGGACTCGGCCCGGATTCATAATTGAATGATTTTCGGTAAACGAAACGAAAGATCCGGTTACCTGGGCCACGATGAAAGCACGAGAACTGAATCGTTCTATCGAATATATTGCAATCGCACAACTCCCCAGTCGCAAAGTGAATTTTGTAGTAACTTTCGAAATGCCGCGATACCCCTCCGAAAGCTTTCAGGTGAATTAAATTCGTTTGAAACGTTTACGATAAAATGTTTCCCTTTAATCTCTCTAATCACATGTGCTAGGCTTGTTCCACGCATGATACAAACTTTCGGAATTTCATTTGCTGCTCCAGTCGGGTCTGACGTTTCCTCGTATCAACGTAAACTTGGGATACTTATTCCATTTCCGCCGTAGCGCGTACCTCGATATCTAATTATCTAAGCACTATCCAAATAAAATACAGACCATTTTGAGAAACAATCTTTTCTTGATAAGTACAAGCTTAGTTCAATCTATTAGTCAGACGATTTTATACCAAAATCGTGTATATAATCGTTCCATGAATTATTCGAGCGTATATTAATATACGAAAAATAGTACCACGCATGTACAAAAAAGAATATGATACAATAGTTAATGATATTAATAAAATGAGAGACACTTTTACATTATAAAGAAATTTAAAGCATTACTTCTTAATATTTCTAACGATATTTCGTACATTATGAAAAAACAAACATATCCATGTTCATGTTAACATTTTCTTTACATACGGCAAGTTTTATCGTTGCATTTTCCTTGATCGTCAATGTGAGTATTTTCACATTATAAATAATTAGAATGGCAGACACTTGATTTGTTTGATCGAATAATTTTTGAGTAGTAACTGAAAGTAGTCGCAGACTGATATGAAAGACATAATTTATTGTGTTTACTGTGGCATAAGTTTTATGAATTTTTCGTAACTTTCTTTATCCTGGCGAACGCTTTCCACTCATTTATTTTCGGAGGGTATGCATTGGATTTTAAGAATTGAGCAAATATTACTGCAGGAAGGATAGCTCGCTGATCAATTGACCAGCATCATGAAGCGAAGTCACGCACGACAGGAAGACAATATAGAGAAGATACAAATATAGAATACAAAGAAACGTTGAATCCTCGCTTTTCGATGCATTTGTGCAACGTCAGCTTGTCAGTATGCTGCGCCGGAAGATTTTGATGCACTGAATCAAAAGCGAATACTCCAACGACCCTATTTTATGTTCTAAATTTAAAAATCCCGGGTTCAGTTGCAAACTGCATTTTCATATTTCAATATTACGTTATGCCAGACTACCTTACATTTAATATTCGTCTACTATACATTCTTAATTATCAGACTTGCAGTTAGTAATTCTTATTCGCTCTGAATATTTTTATTATCAATCTGGAATATCGTACCTAGGAACTTAAGAGAATGTTCTATAAGTATATTCAGAACGTACCGTATCTCTCACTATTGATATTACTACAGAATTGCATGAGAACTGAAATCTTGAGTTGTTGGAGTTTCGTCTTATCGAAGTTTTCGAGTAAGAGAAATTCAAGAAACGAACATTCAAGTTATTATATCTCCTGTATCAAACTTGAGCATTAGCCAAATAAATTATTTAAAAGATAATAGCTATGATAAGATATTATCTTATTTAGCTACGTGTTATTTTGTTTGAAGAGACAACCAATTTTTGTTTAGATTATTTCGTTATTTTTTATACTCAGATACCCTGTAATTCTTTCGTCAAATTAGTTTTTCGTCCATGTTCTCTATTTAATCATAAGCAAAATTCTAAAAAAGATCGAACATATGTAAAACACCAAGGTTTGCACATATACTGCAATTAATTCGGATTTTCAAATAGAAAATCCTGGTTGAAAGAAACAAAAACCTCCAAGAATAAAATCGGAAAAATTCGGAATTGGAGTTTAGAAGCTACAACATTTCTATTTGTACAATATCAGTGTATAGATACATATGTTGTTCCTGAATTTTTCAGATTTTTTGGCGAGGTACGCCGTAGTATAAAATCCGCTTTTTTCCGGCAAATGGTTTTTAACTGTTTATTGAAACTGTTTCGAGCGAAATCGATTTGTAAAGATGACTCGAATTAGCATACGGTAGTAGTATTCACTAGATCATAAAATATAAACACTACACCTACCACTGCCGGTTAACTAACCAGACTTACATTTTTAATTTTATAATTACTGAAATTATGACGTTGTTTACATGGAAAATGATTCGATAAATTTCTTCATCGAAGCACATATTTCAATAAAAATTGCACGAAATCGAAATAGAGCCTTATTACTTATACGAGCTGAAACATTTTAATCACTTTCAGTGCTCGGTAGTTTTAGTCTAAATATTATATCAATTTATTGCTAAGTTTGGCATATCGATTGCGCTATCCCGTAAACGTAATTTTTTAAAGTAGGAAGCTTCGTATGCCAGAACGAGGGAAAACAAGCAACACGGCGGCATTTTTGTGCGCCGGGTGGACGGGTCATTTGCTTAAAATGATTCACCTTCGGCAGGAGCACCGAACGTGCGTACCTTCCGTTGCTTTCTTCGTTATGAAATGCATCGATGTTACATCACGAGGTTGGGCGAGCGAATATATTTATCGGAGCGGTCGACAACCCGGCGTGTGCGTCTTCCCGAATCAACACGGTGCGGCTCTCACTTTTCCAGGAGCGCTCTTCGAGCTCCGCGTTGCCCCACCTTTCTCCGGGCCGGGGGGATAAATTTCTCTTCTCGTCGTTTCATAACGTTAAATAACCAATATCTTTCTCTCGAGGCCGACCTGGCCCCTCTCGCATAGGCGAGCGCAAGAATGCAGTCGCGAGAGGAAAGCGCACTCGAACGGAATAAACCGCGACACCGTTGTGTCTACTCGATCGACGAGGAACGCTCCCTGAAAACGGGTAACGAATGCAAAACCGCAAAACCCCGTAGAAATGAATGAATCAGTCCTCGCCAGCAGCGCCTTGCTGATTCAGACCAGCCATTTTTCCCGACTTTCTAACAAATTGTCCGGTTCGGTGCGCATTCCTTCACGGCTTATTGATCATCGGCCGCTTGTCAGCATCCCGTTGACCTCGCCACTAACTGTCTTCTCTACGAATAATTAGCGGAGATTCGCAGAAAAGAAAATATGTTTGACGTATTCGTAATGCAGGAATTTCTTACGAAACTTTCACAGACAGATTCTGAAATTCTAATGGTAATTATTAGACTGCGGATCTTTATGCAAAATAAAAATTGTCTGCGACCATTGCAGAATAGAGAAACCGAATTCAATGTTATTTCTTTCGTCTTTTTCAACAATTTTGAATTTTATCTACTCAATTTTGATGTATGTAATGGATATTTGGTCCCCTCAGGGTTTCAAATCCTGTTCCACACTTCTCACCTCTACCAACACACTCCCTATCGCCTATTTCAGCGGGACCTACTTTTTATTACGGTGGATTCCGAACCACCTTTACTCAATTTTGATATAAATGCATAAAGATTTGCAGTCTAGCTAGTCTGACCCTTGCTTCCTATAAACGCGGCGTCACACAGTGGTCCGGTAAGCCGATATCTCAGTCAGTTCATTTAGTAAAAAGTGTCTCCTCTGATATCGGTATTTAAAGGGGTACCGTACCCATGGATATTACTAGAAAAACAAGTGAAAACAGTGTTGCCCAAAATGACTGCATTGTGAAAGAATAAGTAATGTGTAAAGAAATTTGTTTAAAATTAATTTTTAATATTTTTTATATTATTTACAGTTACATAACGAGTTATTAGTATATATTAACAATAAAAAAATTTGTTAGAACAACTTGTTGGAACAAGTATCACTGCATAAAGATTCGAATAACAAGTACCTACTACTTTAGCTTATTGAGCAACTGCAACTTATCAAGTATACGCCCAAATCGACAATTTATCATGTACTTATATGTTATTATGTGACGGTAATCGAAAAAAATGAAAACTGTTATTTCAATACAGAGCCGAACTGGACATATAAGAAATTTACTCAATTCAATAATATGAGTCATTTGATTATTTAAAATTTCCCAAGCAGTCAAAATGACTGCTTTTGGGCAATATATGTATAACACACACACACACACACACACACACACATCCAGGAAATGAAGGAGGGGGGGGGGGTAACTACAATTACTAATAAACGCATTTATATGTTGTACAAAAAGTCACAAAATTCTAAGAAATTGTGTCATTATATACATAATTGTTATTCTAATTGAAATTAAAAAGCAGTCAAAATGACTTCCTTGGGCAATCTAGTGTTAAGAGTGTCCGAATATTAGTGGGAGTCACTGTATGTCTTGCTACTGAGATGTAAAGGCTTGCACAGTTCTATATTACTTCAACACTATAAATTTTCAAGATTGTAGATAGTTTTATTAGAATTCGTATGGAATGTGAATGTGATTCCTGTGTATGTTATGCTCTTTACATACAGTAATATTTTTAATGGTTACGATCGGTAGTGAATGGAGGACATGAATGAAGATATCCTTGACGGCTAGGGTGTATATTACAACTACCTAGTTGACTATAAACTGAACGCAGAGTTAATATTCTTGTTTACCGAACAAAAACATTATTCAAGTAGTAAACTGCTAACTGTTGTTTTTACTAGTTAATCCTTTAAATGGGCCAGCCCATAAACATGATTATTGAATAGCTGCCTGTAAAATGTCAATGCTTCAATACTTTGCATATTGGAAAAAAACACGAAAAACTATGCATTTTAATCAAAATTAATAAAATTGTGATTGTATCTTTGCTACAAAGAATTTTTCAACTAAACTTCCGTATTTTTATCTGTACAAAATAACTTGAAGAAATAAATATTTGTGCTACAGAAAGCTGATCTTTGTTGAAACCAATTTAGGAAAAATCAATTTTTTAAATAGTTAGAGCTATTTGAACTTAAATATAGAATTTCTCATCTAAATCTTCCGCTTCTTGTGTTCGTAAAAAGGGAAAAATATACGAATCAGAAATCGGTTTTGTCAATGACTACTAGATAATAGTTTCAAAAATGTTACTGAATCTTTATTTTGTGCAACCAAACAGATAACCAACCATAGTGATTTATCCCTACCACGAGTTTCAGAACCTTGAACATCTCATGGTGGGAGTCGCTCGTCCGCAACGAACACGGATTCCGTGCAATAAACGAGGGTGCACAACTAGCGAGGTTCTACACAGTACGACTGCACGTTCATAGCTATAATTTTAGAAAATTCCAAATAAAACTTTGGAAGAGTATTCCAGGTGGTCGGTGGTACCAAAATGTACCTTTTAAAAGAACTCATATTTTTCCTTCAACTCCAAAATCGGTCCCTCATTAATACTAAGGACGGAAGCCTCGTGCATGCCTCAGTGCGTCGGCAATCTAGCATGGTAGAGCGTGTGCGATTTTACAAAACCACATTGATTCATGAAATCCGAGCCAAGGGATGGCCGCATTCTTGGCCGCAGAGAGTGCTGGTCCGATAACTTAAAAAGAGGAGTCGTGGAAGCTTCGATTACCATGAATCCCGCGTTTTACGTTCTAATCAAAATGGGAGAAGGGAATTACGCAACGGCAGATATCGCTTTACGATATCCGGTGTCACAACCGAGTGTCGTGATGCAGCAGACAATGGCGCGTGAATTCTGTTTTGCTCGTCGCCTAGTGCATCTCGGAGTCGAAACAGCGACGTCCGTTGCATCTGTATCCGTTACATTCCGTGAGCTTGTAATTCCTGCGGCATTTGTAGAATGCAAACCTGTTGGTTAAACACGAACGGAGCGCGAGCGTGCGCGCGTATGTATGCACGACCTCGAGAACGTAAGCGCGCTGAAAGGCGCGGTGAAATTCTGTGCTCGAAAAAAATTGGAATTTGATCGGGTGTCCGGAGGCAACGTCCGACACCGGCCATAGAAGTAAATTCCATCGGGAGCACACGGAAACCTCCGACGAAAAATGAAATTACAGGGAATGGCGCCGGGCACGCCGGCAAATAGTTCGCGGGAGTTTCCCGATACCTACTCACGCGAAAATTAATGGAAAAACTGTTTTCCTCCTGCTTAACTGTACACCGAACGGAAACTCAAAAACGAAAGCAAAATTCATTAGAGGGACCGACTCGAATTAACTATTCCAAATGTATTTAGAAGCTTATTCCCAGTCGAAAAGTTAAAAATTGATTTTGCATTTTAATACCTTCCCCAGAGATAGCTATACACGTGACTCTAATCCTACACCATTTATTTTTAACACTTCGCACAGTCGAAGCTATTTTAACTTGAAAATTAAACATTTCCTCTGGTTTAGAATAATTCCAATCATTTCATTTTTCTTCATTTTATGCATACGAAATTGATACAACGCCTCGTAGAATACTTAAAAGTTTAGTATTAGATTAGATATCAACATATTTAATAATATAAAGGATTATGCTAAGGGTTAATAGTTCGAGTGTCAGATTATTAAGGCGGGCTATAATTATTTTTAAAATTTTTAGACGATAAATCGGTTTGACTATTCAGTAATGTATTTTAATTACTCGTTTATACAGGTTACTTATTAACCACTTATTTAATGACGTTTGTGTGATCAATATAAGAAGAAGACACTTTAAAATTGTATCCGTTCTACGAGCTCAAGCCAACAGATTCTAGAATATAAAAATTATTACTACAGAATCGTCCAAATATTTTGTGTCGATCCAAATACATACTGCAAAGTCTTTATAGGACATACGTACTCAATATTTTAAAAAATCTTTATCCTATTTCTTCAATAAGAATATTCTACTAAATATAAACTGAAGATATTAACCCTTTGCACTCGGAGCTATTGTAACTCGAAAATTAAACGGCTCCTCTGACCTACAATATTTCCATTCTCTATGATTTTTTAAATTTGATAAATATGAAATTAATATAATACCTCATACAATACTTAAAAGTGTAGAAATTGTTTAGATACCGACATATCTGATAGTGTAAACAATTATTTAAATAATAGTACAGCAATTTTAAGTGACGCCTCAGAGGCGCCACTCGAGTGCTAAAGGTTAACTTTTTACTAATGTCTAAAGTGAAGCAGGGAAATATACATATAAAAGTAACAATAAATATTACTAAAATATTTTTAAAAAATTATTGCAATATTTTCAAACTCAATGATAATATCCTACTAAATATACAGAGACTGAAAAACATTAAGCGCGGAAATAGACATATAAAAGTAACAATAAATATTACTAAAACATTAAAAAAAAATTATTGTAATATTTTCAAACTCAATAAAAATATCCTACTAAATATACAGAGACTGAAAAACATTAAAAGCGGAAATATACATATAAAAGTAACAATAAATATTACAAAACGCGATGCAATTTACTCGTGATCCGCACCTCATGACCCGTTCGTAATGCGTTGAAGAGATTTAAATTGAAGTTTCGGCTCCGCATGGTAAATATCAGAAAATACAGAAATATTCATGAACTGAAATTGCAGGGCTTAAAGCGCGATGACAGGAGTAAAAGAGACCGTCAGTTGCTCGTTATTTAAAACATAAACGCAATGGGCACTTTCCAAAGGTTAAATTCGATTCACATATTAGTGTAGTCCGTTCGCGTTGGCGGTGGTAATACGAGCAGCGCTATCTCTATTGCAAGTTTTATCTGCAATGTTTATACGTATAAAGTTCGGTACCGTCTACATTTGCTTCAGCTGTAGTTTTCTTTCATCCTTGAATTAGTAAAGTCCGTTTCTGAGAGAAGCGAACAGAACATTTATTTTCGATGCTTTATTCTTTTGTACTTTCTGAAATTATAGAAAATCATTATAATGTTTACGATGATTTTGTTATTAAAAAAATAATGTAGACGAAATTGTTAATTTAATAATTGAAAATGTAAGATTTAAGACATTAGACTGTATTACATTTAAGAGAACTTATTACACAACCTAATAAATGTGAAACAAAAAACGCCACCAGAGGAACGTTCGAAAAGTCGGATTCACGACGAACGTACTCTCTAAAGGAAGGTCGGTCGAGGGCGAGTAGCAATTCCGATGGAACAACCTGCAAAAAAACGATCTGTCCTGAATTAAACATTCCGATGGAATTACAGCAAATTTTCAACTTGTCCGTAAGAGGGATGGTCGCATTAATAAATAGCAATACCAATTTGTAGGAAGCGGAGGAGAGAATCCGAGGCGTACAGAGGGAACGTCCAATAAATTTTCGAGCAGGGAAAAACGATTTCCGTATCAGTGCTAGCAGGCTAGGTGATACTTTCCGCGAGAAACCCGATAAAGCACTTCTTTTCCGTGAGAAAGGCGTACCTTCTGGAATTCAGGACAAATTCCTGGTCGCGTATTGGCTGGGCAGCTTCTTTTCCTCGTGGTTTCGCCGGTCGACAGAGAAAATAGAGGGAATTGAATAAAATACATAGAGAACGGAGGAATCCATCCACGGATCATCGATGACTTCTTCTATCGACGCGACGCCACGACGACGACGGGAGTAAGCTGTGTAACCTTCAGACGGCGGACAATTCTTCTAACTATTATAGTTGATAATGTCTGGGACAATTTTCCGCTTTTTCCTCAATTTTTTAAAATATATTTTTCAAGGTACTTCTTGTAGACACGTTAATCTGCATAATTTAATATTTTGGGTCAAAATAGGTCCAGTCTCCGCCGCCGGAAGGTTAAGAGAGTCTATGTCTATGGTAATGGTTAGAGTCTAGAGCAGTGGTCCTTAATCTTTTTGAAGACAGGGAACCCTTTTAATTATATGAAAAATTTTCGAAACACCAAAATTTAAATATGAAGGTCACTTTCAATATTTTGAATGGAATGCTGTATATAATTTGTATCGTATAAAAGAATATATAGCATTCAATTTAAAAATCGACCTTCATTTCTAAACAAATGGTACACACACAAAGAAAGTGTATGTATAATAATCAATTAATAATATTAATTATATTCACGAAAAACACTGGCTAGTAGTAGCATGAACAGCCTGTAAATTTCTAAAATTTACTCACTTTTGATCCAGACGATACTGCACAACGCGCTGGCCTAACGAATTAGGAAACGTCAGGAAAGGGTGATCAAGTGACGTAAATGGATCAGCCGATATTGCGTAATTCCATCGTTTGCTTTTAGGAATCTAGTTATCTGGGGGTAGAGGAATTGAATAAAACACACGAAGGGGGAACCAAGGAATCTATCTGCGAATCATCAATGACTTCTTCAGCGACGTTGCTGTGAGAGAAAACTCCGACGGCGAGTTAACAGAAGAGAAGAGAGAAAAAGGCGCAGAAAAAAAAATGTGGAAGAGAGGTGCGCCCGCGGAGAATTATCGGGATTCGTTCGTGAGGTCGCATTCAAATCGGGCCGACGATGGAATGTCGTCCTGCCTCTTCTGTCGTAACAGTTATAAAACGGTCCCGATGTCCTGCAGGCAGTTACACACACACACGCGCGCTCGCGCGCGCGCGCACGCAGAGTTGCATACGCGGCTGCGTTACCTCACCGACGCTGACGGTGTCGTTTGTGCACCTGCACCTGCAGTCATGGGGCCACTGTGTGGGCGTACTTTCCGAAGTTCACCGGTCCCGAGGAATCTTCGATCGCCATTGACCGATGATCCACGAATCGGAAAGCCTTAGGGATTTCGATATAACGGTGCACACCTCGAATTGCTTCACTGCGTCACTCGCTACTCGTGTCGCAACCAATGACGAGCAAGAAGCATTTTAAAAAATATTCGAATGACAAATACATTAACTATATTTTTCAATCAATATTATAATGGAAGGTCTAAGCCATGGTTTAAAAATGAACGTCTCTCAAGAGAATTTATTGTAACCGTCAACCGATGCAGAGCCGATCGTTATAGTCTTAATGCGTCTTTATTTCGTGTAAGAATTATTGGTGACCCAAAATGCGACTGCGGTCACAGTAGTCAGGAT
The DNA here is from genome assembly GCA_916610235.2 of Lasioglossum morio. Lineage (NCBI taxonomy): Eukaryota > Metazoa > Arthropoda > Insecta > Hymenoptera > Halictidae > Lasioglossum > Lasioglossum morio. The sequence continues at coordinate 2,741,825 of OU744333.1, forward strand.
ATCAATCATATTGTTTGGCAATGTAGCCACTTTGATTTACAGCGATATGAACTAATTTAGCAGTTGCATAAAATTAAGCTTCAGTTGCCCCTAAGTTTGGAAATGTTGGTTGCCCGACCATATATTGGGGCTTGTCTTCTTATTTTTAAGTTTTTGAGAAAATGTAAACTACAAATTTAATTTGGTGTAGTATGGATTGGATAAGTGTGAATGTGTAAAATATGTACTGTCTTGTGTTATCATATTTTCATTATAATGTTTTTGTGCTTTCAATTTTTTTGCTGTATAAAAGTCTTCATCAGTTTGTAATTTTCGTATTGTATTCTTCATCATGTTGAAATAAATCTCGTATGAGATTTTCTATAAAAAAAAATACATTAACTTGTACGTTGCTTCTTTCTGAATGCATAATACACAGTGAACCACAGTAATGTTCTCACAGTAATTAATATCGGATCCTACGATTTGGATATGATTTAGAAGTTCGAACAATTAATTACACTACAAGACGCGAAAAAGAAATTTTGAAAAAATTACAATTGATCAGAATTACAGAGGTTTTTTACTAGAAGTTGTTTACAACTTTTTGTATGGGGGCCTATAGATCTGTGTCAATTATACCTATTTTGAAAATTTCACAAAAATCGATTAACGTTGCAATAAGCTACAAATGTTTAAACATGGTGAAAATTGCAGTATTTCAATGAGAATGAGAATAAACGAATTCTCTCGGGATTGAAACTTTTAGTTTGAATGGAATTAATGAAATTTAAAAATAAGAACCGATATTTTCTTAATTAATATCGAATACTATCTCGAACATTTTATGAGCTCTCAAACAAATTTCAAAAGATTAAATACAAAATGCCAAGGTATTCCTCAACTGATTTATGCATTCAATCGAAGTATTTTATACGTATTTCAATGAAAAATCTGATGGGCTCGGGTAAAGTATTCGTCAGGCGAAACTGCGATTATCACGGCAATTAAAAGCGTAGCCATTCCAAGTTTCTGTTTAATAAAAACGTTTGATGAATCGAGAAACGAGAAACGAACAGGCGGTTTCGAGGCGAGGTATGTTGTGCTATAAAATACAACTAGGTTTTAAATTTGTGTTTGACACTTTACCAGGTACTCAACCGGCATTTTTACTGTGTTCATATTTTTGTTTTGTCGTTGTTTGTTTATAGATGTTGCTATATACGATATTATACTAGAATATAATATAACATACTGGAACATAGTATAATATACTAGAATATATTCTAATATATTGGGACATGCTATAATATACTAGTACGAAAAAGATTGTGATCATTTAATTTATTTAACTTGTTCAAATAAATATATTTGGCAGCAAAGAATAAAATATGTCTTCGTGCACTTAGTTATCAGAATTATCACAGCAGACTAATATCTTCCGAGGAACATCTATTTACTTACTTTATTGATAAGATCACATTTCAAACTTTTGAACGATAAACAATTTACTCTTGAAAACTATGCTGCAGATAACAGGTACCGCCACGTACAATGTAACTCGAGGAACTTCATTTAGAAACAATTAGGAGTTCAAAGAAAAGAGAACAAAGGCGCTGATGAACCACAGTTAAAGGACACTTTCAAGATAAAAGGATAAGTTTAAAAACAAGTTTTTCCAATGTCCCGCGATTAACTTTGCTTGCACGTCAATTATCTCGCGCATCAAAGTAAAGAACTTCTCTATGATAATAAATTCGAAACTCTGACAGGGTCGGAACAAAATATGAACACTTCCCGCTGGGAACAAAAGTTCCTGTCACGCCGCACAAAAGAATGTTGTCCGGCACAATTAAAGCGTTACCTGCCTCCGAACAAGGATCGATAAACGCGGTTTCATTTAACGGGTGCATTATCGTTCGGTCTGCAAAGCATAACAGCACCGTGAATACTGTTGCACCATGGGAGGAAAGATCAAGAGGAACGAGCGGAGAATCGGTGGAAAATAGCGTCTAGGGGAAAAACCAAGGAGGGGTAGAGCAAACGGTAACGGAGTTCACGTTGAACCAATAAAATTACACGATCCTTGGTCCCAGGTTTCTCGTTTATCGTGTTTGTTTCAATCCCAGTATGAAAAGATACGACTCAATGTCGCGGAGTCGTTGGAAGGGGGATTTGAAGCATCAAGTCGTTCCAGGGGCGACCTTCCTTTCAAATTAACATCGGTTGAGAAAAGAATCATGTTTTGTATGTTCTGGGAAATTACTATAGTACACCCTCGATGGTTTCACGAAACGGGATTGAAAAAGTCGAACCAAAATATTATTAAGAATTGTTGAAGAATCTTAGGTACATAGGTATACTCAAAGGGAAAACAGTTTAATAACGTTGAGAATTTGAAAATGTGTGTGAAGTAAAAATGAAAATCTATAAATTAAAAAACAATAAAAAATTTATACAGGTTACTCCCAGAAATCATTTTTATGAGGGCCCATATTGAAAATTTAAAAATCTAAGTCGTACCATCTGATATTAAAAATGTTATCGTCCTTTTAAAAGTGTCTGAATATTACTGTGCTTCACTGTATGTCTTATAGTTTTGTCGCGGGACGTATGTCGAATCCTCACTTCTCTTACTGTCGCGTTTCACGTGTTTTCCGTAACTGGACAACTGTCCCCACCGCGTAATAGCGAAATGCCACTGACGAGATTCGCATATCGAGAGTGCAATTACCGACTACTATGTACGGCTTTTAACGTGCAGGATTGCTTTTGGAAAAATGTTGCTCGTTTAAGATAAAATTAGAAACGACCATGTTTCTGGGACGACCTGGGGTATGCTGTTGCATCCGCATACATGTGCAGGATGCGCTAGAGGAAATGCGACAATTACGTCCGTGTGCAAGAAGCGACGACTTTCTTCGTAATATTTCCAGTGACTTTCTACTAACTGGGAAAAAAACAAATACAGGTGACACTAACCGAGACCTAACCTTCGAATAACATGGTACTTCTACTATTAGGTTCTTCGCGGCATTCACAAATTGCGACGAACTTTTTATAACGAAGCACTTGCATTAACACGGTTTATATAAACATTTCTTTTTGAGAGCTTTTGTGGAGAACTATTACACAAATTCATTTATTTCTGAGCACAACAAAAATCATTCCCACTAAAGTTTTAATAGGCAAATTCTTGTTTCTTTTATAAGGCAGTATAAATTTTGATTGTCCAGTTTTTTAATGTGAAATTATTTCGAGAATATTCTAACTATTGATACAGGAAATGAGATCGTATTTTACATTACGATTTCTTGATAATTGAAGATTAAAGTGTAAATTTGTTCAGAGATTCGTGGGATAATTATTAGCTTTCACTTTGATGTAACGGTCGAGATAGGATGTAACGTGTTGTGATGTTTTAATATTTTTAACTTTAGTTAACAAGAACATTCTCATATTTGCATATACACGATTTTAAATCACGTGGTAATAAACATCTTTTTCTTAACGATACTGTAATGTTTTTCTATGTATTATTATTGGACAAATTATGTCGAAAATGAGTAGGTGAAATTTAAAACGATAGACATAGTGAAAGAGAATAATTAGGAGTTATTATTAGAGAAATTCAAATATTTAATTTGCACATTTGTTGTTTGTTTCTAAATTTGATCGAACCTGGCGCCGATATCATATATATAATTTATAGTTATTATTAGACTGCGGATGTTAATGCAATTTGCAATTTTTGTGGTAGTAGCCCTTTTTAGACCCGAATTAATTTGAAATCGTACTAAATTCTGTCGAATTTTATATTCCGGCATTTTTTGAAAATTTTCAGAAACCATAAATGCACAAAGTTCCGCAATCTAGTAATGATATGCGTATTATTTTCAACTCATTTAGTATTATACTATTTGGTTAGTGTTTCTTGCAATTGGTACGGAAAATGTTCATTTTGTACATTGATCCGCCAGTCTAGTTATCATGAATTTATTATTGTTCGATAAATGCGATATCTAATTAACTTTTGAAAATTATAACGAAACATTGGATAGAATGTCTAACATATCTTGATTATCTCATCGGTAACAGTTCCACTGCAGTTTGTATTTGACCAAGCCAAACACTGTCTCCTTCGTGTCAATACGATCGGTATTTAATTCATTTCTACTAATCACAATCCATTAACACAATCACGTGAAGCACTTTATATGTAATTAAAACAGTCAACTAGTTTGCAATCAATCCATAACTGCTTCAAACGAAACATTATACGTACCGATAATTAGCACTACAGAACGATGAAAAAATCTCCAATTCCAGAAATTGAGGAATTCCAGGATTTATGCAAAGTGGACTCGTTTGCAATTATGCGAGAACGAAAATTAATGAACATACTTTTCTACTACTCGCACGAATCACATGTAACTTACGACAGCGAACGACAATAGCAAACCTTTCACATCTCTAAACGCAATTCCAGAACGAAATGGGATAAATATATCTCTCGATTCACCTTTCACCGATCCCTTGATCTAAATTCCAGCTAATGAAACAATACATCAATTCGACGAAGTAATTAATTCGTGAAAGGGAATGGAAGACAAGATTGTTGATCGCGAGCAGAAACTCGACCTGTCCGATGGAATCGACAAATTTAATAAGCTGCATGTAACATTTCCTTTTTTTTAAACAAAACTTGTCTGATTCTTCTGCTTTCTCTAAATTCCACTTAGACAGTAGAAAGTGTGTGAGTATATTTATTAAAATATTATTAAATTTACGTTTGTACGCGCAATTTTTCTAATTACTAATCGATTCACATGAAAAGATTGTATTACGTATACAAACTTAGTACAATATATTTTTATTCGTGACAGATTTTTTATTACTATGACACCAAACACGACATAGTAAAACTTCGATTATCCGAACTAATCAGGGGAACTTGAGTGTTCACATAATATTATAACGCAACTACTTAATTACAGTAGTAGATTAAATATTTATCGATGTTTGCATGTGAAACGCGTATGGAGAATTCAGAGAACATCGGTTCGGATAGTGGAGATTACAGTAAACAGTTAACTGAGGAAAAAAATATGCTCGAAATTGTGTCGTGTTTGGTTTCATTCTAATAACAAAAATGTCACAAATGTATTGATCAGTTTCATAGGAAAATAATTAAAAAATAATTATTACTACACTAACATTATCTCCCATCCATAAATTTCCCATAAATATCGTGCCCATCACTTTGTGTTGTGAAAGTTCTTTGGCATTATGATATAACAATAGTTAGAGACACACCTCGAAGTGAAAAATTGTTCATTTACTGACGAGTGCCATACATTTTCGTGCCGGGAAAAAGTTCATTTCAGTTTGGTAGAACGAAGAGAAATGTTGTTACGGCGTGAACGTAAGAACACTCGAGTAACAAACTCGAGTGTAATTTCCTCGGCTACGGTTTTTCGGTGGCCGTCGACAATTCTCACACACTTGACGCGTCTAGATGCGCGTCTCTCACCGGCATATTATCCCGCGATGAAACGGAAACCAAAAAAAGCTAACAGTAAGTGGCGGATGGTGTAGAATTCCGCGGAAGCTTTTAATTCAGATTACGCATTATCCGGACGCGGTGTTCTACACGTCCGTAGTAGAAACCGTTTCAATTATACAACCGAACTGGCCGGCGGAAATGAAACAGCTTCAAGTTCATTTCGAATACAAACGCAATTATCATCTGAATTATTCATACTCCTTATCTCAGCGTTTAGTAGCGCGTTTTGTTGCTTAACGGTGCTCGCTCTTGGACATGGTAAATAACTTCGACGGAGTAAGTGTTGTATGCATTGTCCGCGGGTGCAGCTGGCATTGTCGCGAGCGCAACGCAGACTGCAGTCACGATAATAGACATATTTGTTGCACTTGCGAGTCGACGCGAAAGTAGCAGACAACAATTTAATCCTACGAAGATTGAACGGGTAAGATTAAACATCTTATGGCCCTGCAAATACATTTGGAACTAAGAAAAATTATTATTTATTGCTTTCACCCTTCGCTGCATAGTGTATCGTATCTGATACAGTTACAAAATCTGATATATAGTCACCTAAGAATGCTATTCATTTTTTTCTGAGCATACGAGACATTACAGCTCCAATGTTTATTTTTAACTTCCCAGAAAATGCAAAATTAGGATTTACCGTCTACCATTTATATTAATTTCTTTTTATATATTAAGATATACTTCATTATTTTTTTTTTTTGATAAGTGTTACATTATAAGCTATAATGTATGCTGTATCTATGTCATAATGTATCCTATATTAACCAAACATGGTTTACGGCATCAATAAATAAATGATTAATTAATTCGTAAACTAAGAATGTGTTTTCTTGCTATTCTAAATTATGTTTAGTTTTCTGAAAATGTTGTTTTAATTTTTTAAAAATATTTTCCCCTTAATTAAACACAAAAACTGGCCTTCTTTCAACTTTTTCATCCCAATTTAAAAAATCATGCAGCGAAGAGTTGAACTTTAAGGTTTGTGTAGCATATACAAAATACATCAACAGTACGTGACCACTAAATACCTGATTTTCGAAAAATTGCGATAATTGTAACAATACATTATATTATTATATCATCGTTCCATGTGTAATCCATGTATGGCATATAATAAATATAAACTTTTTCTTCTGTGATATTCTGATCGATGAAGAACTTTTCATGACTACCGTCAATAAATAATAGTATAAATTAAATGAATATTACTAGTGGTCTCTTGAAGTAAATAAATAAATAATTACGACACGTATGGAGCTGACCTCAGATTTTCTTGTCGGAATTCGAAAGCAAATGTGTTTAAAATTCTAAATGCGAAACAATTCCGCATATTTATCAAGAGAATGGTTGCGACCATAACGAAGCAAAAAGTATTATTGTGACCACAGAAATAGATGAAATATACTTTCCAAAGTGTTTCTCATCGATTTTCCGCAACTGGTTTCTATTGTGCCAGGCATACATCTTAACGTGGTGAAAGGAACGTCCAGAGACGATCATTACACGAGAGACTGCACGTTTCTCAAGAAGAAGAAAAAAGTATACGTGCATCGTAAAATCGCGAAAATATTCGCGAAGGTACTAATTCCGTCGGATCTATTATTAGTTTCTTTGAGCAATTCAGTCTCCATTGCCGGTCGGTGAAAATATTTAATTGGGACGTATTTTTGCATAGGATGATTATTATTTCAGCCGTCGAGATTTTTTCAATAAATATAACGGCAACCGAACTACAGGTCATCCCCGCGCGCATCGGTAAACACGATCTGATTTATGTCAGCGTGCGTTTCGAATAAATCCAGGACCATGCACGGCCACTCGTCCACTCGAAGCCGCGGCGCATACCGGCTTAAAAGAGAAAACATTCGATTAGCGTTCCTTTGGATCCTTTCAACTGCTCGTTTTCGTGTTGGTAAATGACCGTTTCGCGTACCGAAACAAATAGCCCACTGAATCAAACACAGAGTCGAGAGCCCTTCAAGGTAAAGGGTCACAGAAATCGTGGCTTTTTACTTCGAACCAATTGAACACGCCGCACAGCTGCGATGTTAACCCCTTGCACTACGACGATGACTCGCAGACGCAAAACAAAATTTGCCATATCATTCAAAAGATTTTATATTATCAAATTCGTTTATAAATGATTAAAACTTCAAGTGTTGTATGCGAAGACAGGTTCAATTTCATGATTTGTTTCCACCTTTAAATATCAGATCGTTGCTTTGTGAACCGAATATTGAGGCAAGTTATTTTCTTTTCAAGTTTTTCAAGCAATGCAATTTAAAGATTTAAAGTTATGTACTTAATATGTTATATACTTAATGTGTTCTACTGTACCTACATTACTAATGTTCAAATGTAAGATGTATATTACTAATGTATAGCTTTATAACCCTCTATGGGGAGTTCTAATTAAGCTTTCAATAATAAAAAAAAAATAATATAAAAACGACTGCATAGAATGAAAGTGTTCTAGGTTGACAGAAATGTCTTGATTTTGAAATTAAAATTGATTCGAGTGCAAAAGGTTAATTATCCTTTGTACCACTGATCGATTACAGCACACTATTACGTTAATTTTGTTCGTTCAACTCTCATGATATCGAAACAGGATTTTTAAACTTACTTTTGTTACGATATAGTTATTGAACACCTTATTAATAGGCTTCCAGTAAATAATGTGTGACAATCAGCTTGTAAGCCTGCTACTCTCGACACTAAATGATATCAAATTTCAATTTTGAAAATTAATTAATTAATTTCGCAAATAAATAAGTTTAATATGTAACAAATCAACTCTGGATGCTAAAGGGAATTTTAATCTGCTCTCTTTATACGATAATATCACAAACATTTATTTAAAGCCAAACATTTGGACTAGTTTTGATTCTACATGTTAAATTACGTAACTTCATTAAAATTGTATTTACAATTATACTATGAATATCATCTACTGATAACAGAAATCATTCAATGAAATACAAAACTACTGTTTCATTATATCCAACGTAATAGAATAATTAAAACTTGATTTCTGTCTTCACTTTCCTCCTTCTAATTGAAATTGATACACAATTATTCAGTTTTCGTAATGGTCTATAGACGTACTGGTCTATTTAAAATAAATAGAAAGTTGAAAAAAAAAATATTTAATGTGAAATGGATTGAACAAAAATTTCGTAATATTATACATATAATCACATTCTACACAGAGTGTCGAATATATAATCAAAGAAAGTTTGAGACAGAAGATGGAGTAATCCATTTATTAATGGAGTGACCTTGAGCGACCTTGAAAAACAGGATGGTGGCCTTGGAGTGTTCAAAAGATTCCCAGCTGTTAGGAAGTCGTGTTCATTGCGTAATAATCTCCTTGACATACTTATCTCAGACCCGAAATCTTCGTGTGTATGTAACAGCTTACGCGATACTTGTCGGTCATTAGCAAATCGTTGATATTTATACACGTCGAAAATTTCGCCGACAAATTTACGGCAAGTGCTATCGAATAAAATGTAATTTCCATTGCGAATAAACCCGGCGAATACAAAGCAAAACGAGGCTGTATTAAAACGAATTGAAATCTTCGTAGCTTACAGAATTTTTTTTACAGATTTTTACGCGATACACACAAACGCGTAAAGCACCGCGGGCTATCAGTTGAAACGAAACGTTTTATGCAGATAATTACATTGGATCCTCAATGGCGCTGAATTATATAAATAAGCTGTATCAAGGGAAACGTGTTTCAGACGCCGGGAAAGTTGGAACGAGAAAAAACGTGGCCCATCATTTCCATCCTCATTAATCGTCGATTAGAAACAAAGCAATGCCGGCTTAAAAGGGGAAATTACGATTCTCGAGACGATAAAACACTGCGCAATGAGAACGAATATTCACTCTGTTTAAAAGAAGGAAATTACGATCGCGAGAGGATGAAATTGGTCTGGACCCAGAGTGATCGCGACTTCGCTGGGGATTGTTCTGTAGCTCTTTCAGACACATGCGAATGTGTCCGCGACAATGTACAAAAACATTGAATACTTCGGCGAGTCATGAAAGATTGAGAAACCTTCCGCTCGAGCACAATCGATCACTTTATTAATCGCAGATAAGTAAACAACGTGCTGCAATCGACGAAAGAAACAAAAAACAAAAATGTAATTTTACAACGGCAATAACAGTCAATTTTGTACGATTCAACGTAAACATTCGCGTTTGCTTTCGATTAACCCTAGGAGAATGGACGATTCTTATAGTTAGAAGTATATGTATATTAGGGTACAATCATGAAAACCGAAATATTTATCTTTAAATCTAGCATCAAATATTCTATACCACCGACGGATTACCGTAAGAAGTTGCATTACAGGATGATACCTACATGTTAAACCATGCAAAAATTTAAAACTTGTAATTTGTTTTCATCTATAATAACAACTGACAGTATAATCTGGTGCTTGTATTTAATCCTTCGCTGCATAGTGTGTCATATCTGATACAGTTAACAAATTTGGTATATCGTAAACTTAGAACGTGTTTTCTTACTGTATTTATTTATGTTTATTTTTCTGAAAATGTTTGAATTTTTTAAAATATTTTTCCCTTAACCCTTCGCTGCATAGTGTACCATATCTGATACAGTTAACAAATCTGGTATATCGTAAACTAAGAACGTGTTTTCTTACTATGTTTATTTATGTTTATTTTTCTGAAAATGTTGTTTGAATTTTTTTAAATATTTTTCCCTTAACCCTTCGCTGCATAGTGTATCATATCTTATACAGTTAACAAATATGGTATATCGTAAACTAAGAACGTGTTTTCTTACTATATTTATTTATGTTTATTTTTCTGAAAATGTTGTTTGAATTTTTTAAAATATTTTTACCTTAACCCTTCGCTGCGTAGTGTACCATATCTGATACAGTTAACAAATCTGGTATATCGTAAACTAAGAACGTGTTTTCTTGCTATGTTTATTTATGTTTATTTTTCTGAAAATGTTGTTTTATTTTTTTTTTTTTGAATTTCCCATTGATTAATTATTACTGCATTTCAATCCTGTAAAAGGCTTGCGCATTTAAACCACACTAAGCAGATTTTCCTCCATTAGCAGAATTTTTCGGGAGCGTTATTTTTAAATGTACAGTGACATGTACAATCCGTGTGTAGATTGTGTTATCAGTAATCCTTCATAGTATTAATTAACGAATTAATTGTCAGAAACCTCCGAACGAGCTGTGTTTCAGTAATGTTAATGTTGAATGTATTTTAACCATTCGCTGCATAGTGCATCATATCTAATACAGTTAACAAATCTGATAAATAGTAAACTAAGAATGTTCTTTCCATCTACGTTTATTTTTCTGAAAATGTTGTTTTAATTGTTTTAAATATTATTCCCTTAAATAAAACACAAAAACTGGCCTTCATTCAATTTTCTCATCCCCATTAGAAAAATCATGCAGTGAAGGGTTAAAAAAGGAAAATGTAATCGTTGTTTACAAACGTTCCAAGCGTAGAATTGAGAAGTCGATTCGTCGTTTCCCGATACGAGATTTTTATGTGCTATCGTATTTCCCAGAAACGATCTTGATTATCGTTTCTCCATCGGTCATTCGTAGCGTAAACGTTCATTTTCGCGACAAAAGCATCGTGTACCAGACAACAAAAGCGTCTCGCTTCCTATCGTATTATCGTTCCGGGCCGGCCGGCCGTCTTCCCTGTTTCTGCTAATTAAAGCCTTTTAATTGCCGGCAAGACCGTACAGAAGTATCATTCCTGTTTCCTGACCTCCTCTGTTTGCCTTTGTTTTCAGGGTAGTCTGAGTCAGGGACAAATTGACCTGTTTCGGATGAACGAAAAAAAATATTCGCTCGTCGTCGACTACTTCGACGAAAAGATTAAAACGAGAAATATAGAGACGAGGTGGCTCTGTACACCGGACACACGAGATGCTCTAATGGCAATTAACTGTTCCCCCAACAGTAGTCTCTATGCTCTTCAAAGTCCGCTGTTTTGATCTCGTTTCCGAAAGTTTATCAACCTTCGTGTTTCTACTTCAGCATCTTCCACAAACTTTAAGTGAAAGTGCTATTTCTTTGAAGTTTCACGAACGAAGACTTTCCTGGCTAACTTTCTTAACGTATTACGGCCGGAAGTCGAGATATTTCGCGTTTGCTACGCCGCGAAAAAATCTATACCTAATTGATGTATCTTTTCAGTGGATAGCTTCTAAATTATTCTTAAAATTACATATTCATACTCATTCATTGCGGATGAATTATAGTTTGGAGGGCGGCGGTTTAGTATGGTGACAACGCCTGCGGTGGTGGAGATTAGGCGTGTATGGTGAGGGGGGATGAGGGTAATACGAAACCGAAAGAATTATTGTGCGGAAATGAACGGTTGCCGAGATATTTGCAAAAAACTATAATTATTTAAACATTCTGTATCTATATAAGTATTCCACCGATTTTGATGAAATTTAAATATGTTATATATCTACACATTTTGAACAACTTTTTCCTTTGCAAAAACGTCGCCCGAGGCTTTGTTTAGGAAATATTAATAAAAAACACGGATCAGTCAGCGACGCCACGCTAAGAGGGACGTGAAACTAGACTCCGTTCGCTGTAACCGAGCTCTAATTAATCCGTGTTTTTTGTTAATATATTCTTAAATTTACCCTAACCTAACCTAACCTAATGTTTATAAAAAAAACCTAATCTAACCTTTTAAAAAAAAACTTAATCTAACCTAACCTAACGTTTAAAAAAAAAACCTAACCTAACCTAATCTAACCCTAACCTAACGTTTTTAAAAAAAAACCTAACCTAACGTTTAAAAAAAAAACTAAGATTTTTACTCCGCTCTTTATAGTTATATCGTCAGAAACGGCGCATCTGATAGAAAAAGTCATAAGACATAAATTGTTGGAAATTCAATTTCCTAAAAAAAAGGTCTCTTGATGTTTTGCCATATCTCGCATAGTTTCCGAGATATTTGCAGTTTTATGAAAAACAAGAAATCTACTCTGATTAATCCGTGTTTTTTTATTAATATCTCCTAAACAAAGCCTCGGGCGACGTTTTTGCAAAGGAAAAAGTTGTTCAAAATGTGTAGATATATAACATATTTAAATTTCATCAAAATCGGTGGAATACTCATATAGATACAGAATGTTTAAATAATTATAGTTTTTTGCAAATATCTCGGCAACCGTTCATTTCCGCAAAATTATTCTTTCGGTTTCGTATTACCCTCCTCCCCCCTCACCATACACGCCTAATTTCCACCACCGCAGGCGTTGTCACCATACTAAACTTCTGCCGTTTGGAGAAACTTGGTAATATTAATCAATACGTTAAAAGATGTTTTATTCCGAATCTATAAAAGGTTCGATCCTCCAACCTCAACAGAAAATTATATACCCTTAGCAAATAGTATTCCATCCAACAACAATTATTATAATTATACTGCGCTTTTTTATACAAAACAAAAATTGTCTGTAATTATTACTGTTTTTTTTTAAACAGTAGAAACACCGTTTCAATTGTACCACCAGTTACTCTAGACTTCGGATCTTTATTCATTTATAAGAAAATTGAGTAGACGAAATTCAAAATTGTTGCATAATATTATTAAATTAAAATCGTTAAGGGAAGAAATAAAATGCAATTTGGTTTCTATCTCTTGCAATCGATGCAGACAATTTTTATTTTGCATAAAGCTCCACCAGTCTATCGATTAACTTATGTAGACGTACATTAAATAAAAACTTCTTTCATCTTCTAAGAAATTATGCATAACAAAGAAGTTCTAATCACTGTTACTATAAAATGAATCCTGGTGCAAGAAGTTAACCCTTAGCACTCGAATGGTGACTCCGAGTCAGCATTAAAAATTGCTGTACCATTATTCAAAAAATTGTTTACATAAATACACAAACGTTAAAGTATTGTATGAGGTATTATTATAATTGTACAGAATAGAATTGTTCTAGATCGAAAGAAATGTTTGCTTATCAAATCAAAATTGCTCCGAGTCGAAAGCGTAAATAATTAAGTTTACTACCATCGAATGACAAATATTTAGAGAAATTGTGAGAATGGATGTTTACTATTTGTTCAATCTCCTCTACTTTTTATTCTACTCTATTGTCATTCTACTAAAAATAATTTGCGAATAAAGAAATTCCACGGAACAAATTGTCGCGAGATGCAATAGTACGAGCCGAGAGGGATTGGAATAAAATTCCTAGGTAGATGTGTTCGGCCACGCGTGGAGGAAAGCACAGGTGCATGGTTTTAAGTTAAGAAGCGGTGGCAAAAGAGCGTCGCCCCTCCGGCCACGGCGATAATTTCTAGTTAAGACGTCATCGGTTAAAACGCCGCTACTTATTTACAGCGAAACGTAATATTCCAGCAGCGGTTTATTTGCATAATCAAAAAAGTACGCGACGAGGAAAGCCTTCAAAAGACGCTCCCTAAATAGGAGAAGCAATCTCCTGTGGGTCGCCTCCAATGCTACGTTATTAACGCAACACCGTCTCACCCTCCGGCGATGCTACATTCTTTAAGATTTAAAAACGCCCAGGGACGTTTCTCCACGAATGAACCTCGAACGCCCAATTGCAATACAACGGTACTTATCCGAAAACGTTTAGAATCCATTTAATTAAATTTCTGAGCCCGTCGAGATGCAACCACGCGACGCTTCTTGGCTCTCGGTTTCTTACCAAGTTATATCTTTGAAGATGCTAATACCAGATTTTGCTGGATACGTAAATATTCAACTTACTTTTGAACGTTCTTTCAGTGTTCAAATTATTTAGCGTACAATTTCACGACCCTCGAATTCTTACAAATTTAAAATATCAAGCAAGATCATACTTTCCAAATGTAGTTGAACGTGTATCCTTTTAATCTTAAATGTTGGATTGAAAATAAAGAAAATGAGGTAACTAGAAGTTTGAAAATTAGGATAGAAATAATTATAAAGGCAAAATTATCTATTTTCCTAGTTGAATGTTTTAATGAGAATGTCTCCCTTTTTTATGTAAATTGAACCTTTAAAATATTCTAGTTGGAACAATATTATCGTATAATCAAATTTGCAACGACTTTTTTTTATACGAAAATAGGAAGACAGAAAAAAGGTATTGAATTACATTCTACGAACATAAACAATCACTATAGCAAAATATTAATATTGTTATAAATAGCGAAGGACAGGAAGGTGTATAAATGAAGGTGTATGTATGTAAATATGTAAATAATGTATATAGTACATAATATGTAATGTAATGTAAACATTAGAAATAAGAAGGGTAAATATGTAAGGATTGGAGAAAAGAAGGAAGAAGAAAGAAATGCAACGCCGAAAGGCACATATTTTTGAATAAAGATACTACTACTAATATTGTTATAAACAACATTACAAAACATGCTATAGTGTGTATCATGCAAAGATAAATGTTTGAATATCCTTAGTAAACGGCTAAAAATTAGGAATTTCAAAGGATTTGCTCATTTTTTAAACAATATGTTCCAACACTTTGATATGCACAACATTCATCCCCATTAAAAAAAGTTTACAGTTAACTGGCGCCTAAGCACGTGACCTACTTTCTTAATTTCCACCATTATGTTCGATAAAAGCGATACAGTATTGCATACCGATAAGTATTATTATAAAATATCTTGGAAACGAATACTGTATTAAAAGAAAGTATGTGAACAACAGTCGAAATTCATTAAAACCCGCGTAATTAAATTTCACGGGTAATTAAAACGGCAATCAGAAATACCTTCATGGCATAATCCTCTAAAAAGAAAATTCTCCGCAATTTCGTTTCCACCGCAAAATAATAATCGAAAATTCATCTTCCGCGGCGGATTAAATTGTTAAGCCTACCCGCTCCGCCATTCGTTAAACGAGATTACGCTGTATTTTTAGCATCAGCCTCGAGCAACGAAACATAATTCATTGATTATTCAACGTTCATAATTAATCCTTCCTCGGCTGTTTCGAATTTAAACAATTCTTCTAATTCCGGTTCGGCGTATGCGCGGAAGCGTTCTCGCGAATTAACGTTGTTTAAACAACATTGAATACCTCGGTTTTCGGAGAGAGAGGTCTCGCGCGCTCGATCCGCTGTTCTTCGTCCCATTTAATTCGAAGTAGCCGTGAAGTTCGTAGAGCATGGGATATACACTGTGATCGGTAACGGTTAGTACAACAGCAAAAGAGATGATTTTACATTTAAAAAAGTAAGTCGAAAGGACTTTATGCATTTATGGTGAAGATGAGTAGGCGTAATTTAAAACAGTAAGAACATTAGAAGAATTTCAAAATACTGTTATATTATTTTCAATCTACAGGGTGTCCCAAAACTACCCTAGGAGCCGAAAATGGGAGGTTCCTTGGGTCATTTGAAGCGATATTTTCCTTAGCAAAAATGTTATCCGCGGCTTTGTTTAGGAGTTATTAACGAAAAACACGGACCAATCAGAGCGCGACCTAGACGCAAGTTGGCAAAATCGGCTCGGTGCGCCAACTGTCCATTGGCCGTCTGTGCCAACTCGCGTCTAGGTCGTGCTCTGATTGGTCCGTGTTTTTCGTTAATAACTCCTAAACAAAGTCGCGGATAACATTTTTGCAAAGGAAAATGTTGCTTCAAATGACCCAAGGAACCTCCCATTTTCGGCTCCTAGGGTAGTTTTGGGACACCCTGTATACAAGGGGTCAAATCACCCATTTCAGATTTTTATTTGACAATTATTGAAATTGTAAATGTGTTTTCAGAGGAACTTATTAAATATATTTTTTTACTCGAGTATATATTATAGTAAACATCGCACAGAAGATAAATAAATATAATTTTCATATTTTTATAGTACTATACACATCAATTACTTTTGATGGTCGGTAAGTTTAGTGTTCAGAAAGGAAATAAACTACTTCACTCCAGTTTGTTGCAATACAGATAGACATTTTTATTTTGCATAGAGATCTACTGTCTAGTTATATTTATATATATTTACTTAACAACTTATCCCTATACATGTTACCACCGCTCGGCTTTAGTTTCTTAGATATTTGCAAAAAACTGATAGGATGTCTATAACAAACTCCACCTTTTCACGATGTGGGTCAGGAACGGGGCTTTGCTCCAAAACATATGTTCGAATTTGCTGTAACAGGTGTCCGTAGTTTTTTGCGAATATATAAAAAATTAAGGCCGAGCAGCGGTAACATTTAATAAGATCATGAAAAGACTCGTATGAAAAAATTTCACTCCAGATTTTCGGCTTATTTTTTCACGTAGAATTACCCCCATTCAGATAGTACCATCAGTAATTGATCACCCTGTATATCGAGTGCAAGAAAGAGTAGCCGGGTATATCTCGGGCTCGCATTGTGAGTAGACAGAAATTGAGTTTCGGCTTCTGCGCTCTCCCCGATAAGAAGCTCTTTTCGATTAGCCCGGAAACACGAAAAGTTTCCGCGGAAATCCACTCGGTTGTTCTCCTTTTATCTCGGGCTATCAATCATTCCCGCCAACTTACGTGTCCCGTGTTTTCTCCCCGGACACGAAGAAAGATGAAAACTAAACATTTACTTTCGGCACACGCGAGAGAGAAGCACATCGGCGCGGCGCGACGCGCGAAGAGAGAAAGCCCGAGAGAAAACTTTTCGAAGTTCCAACGTCCGTAAACGTGAGATTTACCAAGTTACTCGTCGGATACGTATTCCTCGTTAAGACCTTAATTCATCACTCAACTTCGGACAACACCGGTTCGCGTGGACACAACGCTATACGTTGACAGAAATCTCCAATCCTGATGAATGCCGACTTAATTACACGAGATTCTTTCTGCGAGTGACAAATTGTGTACGTTCGTTGTGGGTTATTTGCTTTTTATTTCTACCCCGTTGTGCCTGCTACAGTTTAACCCAGTAGTTCTTGACCTTTTCGAAGTCAGGGAACACTTTTGATTCTATAAAAAATTGAATGAACTTCTGAAAGTGACAACCCTTCGATTTTGCTAAAATTTTGTATATAGCTTCTTTTTATCTAGTATATAAGATAAAATATTAATAGTAGAGAAAAAGTTCTCCAACAAAAAATGAAGTTCGTAAAAAGTTATATAAATAAAGTCGTATACATAGATTTCGTGGTCACTCATTTTTTTTGTAACAAAATATAAATTAATGCGATTCATTTTTATACATATAATAAACGTAGAATTACTAACAACGATACACAATGGATAGAACTAGGTGTTACCCCGCCAAGTTATTTTGAGTCATAACAGCCAAAATAATAGATTTACGTAAAAAAAGTGCATAACCATTTTGTAGAGCTTTTTATGAGCTTCATTTTTTGTTTCAAACGTATAACGAAACTTTTTTCTCTAAAATCAATGTTTTCGAAAATACTTAGTAAGAATTGTAAAAACTTTGAAGGGGGTTGGGGGGCAAACGAGGCTTTTTCGCCAAAAATCTTTTTAGACACTTTCTTCTCTAATCAAGGATAAGATTTGGCAAAAATTTCAGCAAAATCGAAGGGTTGTCGCTTTCGGAAGTGCACCACGAAAAATTTGCGGAACACCAAAATTAATGATCGATACGTATACTATTTTCCATCAACAATTTGGACTGATCGTATCGATAATAAATCGTTTCTGGTCCGCACTTTTCAAGACAATTCAATATAAAATTGTATATAATAGAAGGCAAAAAATACGGATATTTAGCAAAAGTGTAAATATTAATATTTTCCGTACATTACAAATACGAACGATGCGCGTTCAGTGTTCCATAGAAATTAATTGAATCTGATATAAAATTCACAAGCCTTATTAAAATGCTTGGCTAAGTTTTAATATTGATATGACGTATGAAACAAGTGGACGTTTTATATTTTTTTTTCTGGCGAACGCGTTGCAGAACCCCTCGTGATATTGGTAGGGGGGAAAAACTCAGTGACCGAACGCATATTGAACGGTACCAAACGTCAGCTCCAAAACAGAATTTATGTCCCAACGAAGTGACAAATAATTCATGCCCCGCGCCATCCAAGCGTGAAAAACCGAACTCGCATTTAGACCATAATACGTGGTTAAACGCAGAAGATGGATATACCTGTGCTATAACTACAACGCATTGTCATCAGCGATCGTATTGCTTTCGTTTCAGTGGGCCGAAGCAGCAAAAAAAGATACCTCGTCTTTGCTATTTTCTTTTTTCGTAGAAACTATTTTTCGACGGGATTTTTTCGCAGATGAAGACGAAATAAATTTCTAAAAAAAGCAGTCCTTGCACTATAATTTTTAGACTGTGGATTTTATAATTTTTATTTTGAAGATTCGCAATTCTTGGCGAATTATTTTATGAGGATTTTTAATGGAATTGTCGAAGGTGTTCTCAATATTTGCAGCTGGTATTAACATTGCCGAGTCACAGTGAAAATAATTTCTTGTTAACATTCGAGATTCGCAGTTCCTAGCGAAGTGGTTGCTGCACTCTGGATTATTCTGAGGTTCTTTAGTGAAATTGTCGACAGTGTCTTCAATGCTGGTAGCGAGTATTAACATTTGAGAATTTTAGTGAAAATAATTTTCTTCGTAATTGTGAAGATTTTATCAATGATAATTTTATCAATAAAATAAGTTGGTGCAATTTAAAACAGTATACAGATTTAAACAATTTAAGAGGATCAATGTATTAGTTGCAGCTTACAAACAATTTTTATTTTGCATAAAGATCAGCAATGAAAATTTCGAACGAGATCTACTAACTATGCATGTAATTAATTTCCTTCAAACTGAAATAGAATTCCATTTCATTGTTATAGTGCAATAGAAACATATAACAAGTATAATTTTCTTCTTCTAAGAAATTATGAAAGATGAAGAACTTATAATCACTGACCGTAAAATAAATTGTAAAGCGAAGGGTTAAATAACCGTGAACAAAAAATTCTGTAGCATTGTTACTATGCTGTCGGTACAGTTTGATTTGTTTTTCAGATATCTGAGGAAAAATGGTACAGAGCATTCTGGGTCAAGGTACCACGGGAAAAACTCTGTTTAAAATGCACATGGTTCTAGAATTAGTAGAGTACATAAATGGAATTCTATGCCACGTGACTCAGAAATCACTCCGTTAAAAAATGAGATCTTTGTGTTTAACTAATTGTAAGTGGAACGAAAGATATTTTACCATAGAAAAGAGGAATCGTGCTACTCGTATATTTGCAAGGATTTTGCTAGTATTGTTTTTTTAAAAAATTGCATGGAATGATAAAATACATTTGTTTGAAGCAAAACCAATATTTACATTTCTCTAAATTGTATATGTTTATTTACGCAAATGGAGCCAGCACTGATTTCGAGAATTTTTGAATGTGTATCACAATTCTACCTCCCTCATTCCACCCCCATTACTCCAAAAGTCCATCATTTTTAATCAAATTAAAAATAGATTTGGATAGGTTCAAAAATTGTATGTTTTCAGATAAATATTTGCAAAAACGGAATCATCACTGATTTAGAAAATTTTTTAATAAAATTGAAAATGGATTCGAGTTACGACGGATTTTTTTACTTAAGAGATTTTGTTTCTATAATATTCATCATTTTAATTATTTTGAATGAATCGCGTTATGATTTTTATAAAAAAATTACTTTACTTCAAATCATTACTTCTATATTTTATCCAAAAGAGAACACGATGGTTCATAATAAAGACAATTGCATTATAACATACGGTATTTAAGTCAATCACAAATCACTACAAAAACTATATGGTGGATGTAAACAAATTGGTGTGCGGTACAATCATAACACTTCATTATAATTTCGTAAATACCTCTATAAATGTGCGAGTCACGGCGCATAAATTTTGATCACTGTTTTAATTAGCTACTAATCAGTGCCCCCCAAATTGCATAACCAATTAACGAAAATACAACGTCATTGTTATTAACAGTCTGTGATTCGTTGAAAATGACAACAATATTTGACAACATGTACTACAACATAATCATGCCCTATTGCACTAAACAAACAACTGGAAGTATGTAACCAGTAAATTTTCATTTTGATACAAATACTTTTTAAATTAAAGTGAAAAATTGGAATAATTAAAATATTAATAGAAAAGAAAATTGTCTTACGATAATGTGTACAAAATGGAAATATCCCAACAACATAGTATTAATTTTGGAGACAAACTCTATAAAATAGATTATACCAAAATCAAACCATAAATGTGTCACAAAAATCAGGAAAAAAACTGAACTAAAAAAATTAAATCGTCCACTCCATTTATAATTTAATCCCAAACAATACAAAACTAACATGATCTGTATACTCCACTTTCCCCGAACCCGATCACAAAACAGTAATTTACATAATCGAACACTACCAGTGTATTACATAAACAATAACACTGTAATCACCTATAACGACAACTCATTACTTAATTACTCATGAAAAATCCAAGCGACTCTACAATTTTGTCCAAGCGGAAAAGTACGGAAAATATCCGTCCGAGAAACACCGGTAAAATATACATATACGTATGCATACGTATGTAGATCGTTTTAAAGGCGGAGCGCAGCGTATTTGAAAATAAAAGTCGCGCGCTTTCTGTACTCACCTCAGCCGGTGGGCCGAGCCGGGAGCGTTCGAAACAAACTCGGCGAGAACTCGATGAAATTACGGAGCACCAATCAGAGAAACACGTTCGCCGGGAATCCTCGCGCAATTCACTGTCGAACAAGGGATGTTTAATCAACAATCGTCGCACGAAACGATCACGGAGAGAGTCGCTGGTTTTTCACGATCGACACGACCACGACTGAAGGGAACGGGAACAGAGAGTACACATACGGGACGGCGCGCGCGAAGCGACTGAGCCTGTTCCGAGTGACGAAGCCGCGGCGAGCCAGCCGAGCGCTGCCGAATCGGACGTGGGGCCGAGCTCGTGCGAGATCGTAAGGATTCAGCCGCGACCACGTTGCAGAACACGCTACTTTACGGGCCCGCGAAATAATCGTGCCAACGACTTCCTCTAGTCAACACGCTCCTTCGCTCCGTCAATTACTACATCGACGCGGCCGTTTCACATCAATGTGAGTACCTAGTGCTTCGATTGTTCCACTACTGTCAGACCCCGACCGCGACATCCATGTATCGGATGTTCCGGTTAGTTTCGAGGGCTACAACTATCAGGTTACAACCCTACAGAGAACTACAACGATCAGCTGTGAGTTTTGCCGTTTTATTCTTGGTAATTCAATGTTATTGATTCACAGAAGTCGACATTTTTTGGCTTTCCACTCTCACCATCGCCTTTTCAGCGGGACCTACTGTTTATGGTGGGTTCCGAACCACCTTTTGCCAACAACACGTGAAAAATACCCCGGGTGGGTCACTTTCCGGTTTTTTACCAGACGGTCACCCATCCTAGTACCGTTCACGTTCCACATTGTTTAACTTCGGTGATCTAACGAGAACCGGTGCTTTCAACGGGACTACGGTTGTTGGCCATATTTCGAATACTATTGAATATTTTAGATTTTAGTTTACTTAACCCTTCCGACCCGATGGAGGTACGCCGTCTGTACCCTCGCACGATGCACTGTTTTCGCGCATTAATTTCATATCTCTGAATAAAATCAATGTTTAACCCTCATTCGTCCCTCATTTGACGAACTGAATCGATCCCTCGGTGTCAAATTGACACAGTGACACAAAATAAAAAAAATTTCAATATTTTTTTAGTCAAATTGATGAGTTAACATTTACATCTTAGGTTTTTCGGGTATGTGTCGCGCATTAAATAAATAAAAGTCACACGAAGTTTCGGGAAAATTTACCAAAAATAACAGAACAGTATAACTTATTTCGGTAAAACTGTGTCGAGGGACGGATGATGGTTAAAAATTAAAGTCAAAAACGATTGAGTCAGATAGAAAAGTATGTGTGTATTTATGATCCCATCGATCTGATTCGGTGGGTCTGTCGAATGTTTTGTTTATCTGTGTGGGTTGAAGTTGTCAGAGCAAGGTGGTTTTAAATAATCGGTCGGTTCAAAGCGGATCCGTGCGCGTTTTTTGTTTGGTATAACAAACCTTTTCAGGTATACCACCAGTGGTTGGACGCATCCCGCCCGGACGGCCTAGCTATATTGTTAAATATATAACAATAATACCGTTTGTATATAAAATTCATCATGTTGCATCAGGACGTACACCGTACGCCTTTCAGGTCGGAAGTGTTAAAGAAAATAGTACTTTAAACAAGATATACTATTTCGAAAATAAAGTATTTTTATTTCAACAATCTGAACCACAAAATAAAATATTTCTATTTGAACAATTCGAACCACAAAGTAAAATATTTCTATTTTAACAATCTGAAACACGAAATAAAATGTATTACATTTTGTGATTGTGATTTAATACTACTTATCTTAGCAATAATTCAAAGAAGAAATGGTACTTAATATAAGAAACTATATCGTTTGCCACATTTTCCTTTTATTTTATGTTTGACTGCGATTGTTTGCATATACAACAAGGTACAACGTTCCAAGTTTGCATCTGTAGGGTGTTCCTTTGAGGAAACAGGGGCAGAGCACGGAACAGCTGTTAAAAATACGTGTTTTCATATATTTGTTCATGTATTTGCAATCAGAGCCGGGTAAAATAGCATTTTAAAGAGTAAATAATAAATAGATCTATTTATTTTAAAGCACGCGTGCTACTTTGAAAATAAAATATTTCATGCAATAAGTTTTACTTTTGAAATTGTATATCCTATTTAACGTACTATTTTTTAAGCCGAATAAACTGTAAAATATTGAATAGTATTAAGTTTTCTCGAGATTATAGAAGAATTCATGACGAATATTTTGTTTACAGTAGTAGGGTAATAGTAGCAGAAATGACAATATTGCACTCGTCTTCTAGAAAAATACTAAAGAAATTGTGATCACAAGCACCGCTTTAATGATTACATTCAGTTACCTAAGCTGTTCAGTCTGCCCTAGGCGTGTTTATAGGTTACACTACTCCAAAATGGAATATGTCAACGAGAATTTCGTACTATGTCAACACTTTTGTCCACTATTATATAGGGCGTCTCAGAACTGGTGTTACTGAGCGGGAATTATGCAATTCCATGTGCAAAAATAAGAAATAAATACGAATAACATTTTTTCGATTGACGTATTGTTCTCAAGTAGAATTGGTTGGTCATGATCAGACACGCCGCCCTATTCCAGAGCACGTGTAACCGCGTGAATAAGTGTGTTTAAAGTAAATAAGGTTTAGTGATTTATTTCGGTTTAAATATGTATTGTCTAAAAATGTGTCATGAAACTTTGAAACATATATTTATTCAACATTTTTTGTTGATGTGCAAAAATACGTACGATGTGTGTGGATTAGGACCAGAGTTTGGCAAACATTTAATCAATGATTGGCGAATGAATTTCTACTTCAATCGTTAATCGCAATTATTAATTAAACTCCTACTTTAGTCGTTAATTGCGGTTAACGAGTACATTATTTTCAATTGTCAATCGGATAATTGATTAATGATTAACTGCTGACATTTCGAAATGAAATAAGGAATCAAAACTGTATGCATACTGAAAAAAATTTAAACCGAGTTTTTGTTGAGATATATTTCTGCCAATTCTCCATCTCCGCTCTCTGTCTCTCTCTATCTCCGTATTACAATTTATGAATAGATCGTGTGGCGATTAACATCAACAATTGATTGAATCAATTTCCGATTTTTCGATGATTACTTTTTTATTCACATTAATCAATCAATCTTGGTTAAAATTTTAATTCATTAAAACACAACTCTGATTAGTACCTATGTATTAATCTATTAATCTATATAAATAAAAATGAAATGCTGTTCGTTGGTAAGCGCATCACTTGAGAACGGCTGGACCGATTTGGCTAATTTAAAAAAAAAATGTTCGTAATAGTCCGAATAAAGTTTTTAAGAAAAGAAAAATTGGAAAACTTGCCTGGAAAAATGGAAAATTCGGGAAAAAATGAAAGTTCTTTTTTCTATGGGATTAATAGATACAATGATCAATCAGAAATACGTTTTTTTCTCTTTTTTACATTGTTTACACATTTCCAATAGCTTTCCACATATTCACAAAACGATCACAAACAAATTTATAGAAATTTGGACAGAACAACGTCTGTCAGTTCAGCAAGTATCAAATATAATAAGGCAATATAAGAAAATATGAATTTCGTAAAAGGTGGAATACATAGATTTCTGGTACATATACTTAACACATTCATTATGTCATAAACAAAAACTAAATATTAATGCAGAAATGATAACTTCTCTCATGCAACATCTGACATCGTACTTCGCCGTATTGGGCTTACACTGTATCGGTACAAGATATCTACATATACATTAATAATGTGCTGAAGTAAAGAGCTTATGCCAATTATTTTTACATAAGTAAGAATAAGCAAGAAAAATATCTTCCTTCTAGCTAAAGCCCATCCTGGTTGTAATCATTTTCTTTTTCTTACAATACAAAGTATCAAATGACAACAAAAATGTTTACGTTTCAAAATATTAAATTTCATATTAAACATAGTTATTTCGTTAATATATTTATTTCCAAATAAATCACTTTAAACTTTATTTGTCTTGCCAAGTTCACCGAGTTCATTTTAATTTTACATCCTAATAATTATAATTTACGTTTAAAAGTATTAAATTTCATATTAAACATAGCTATTCCGTTGATGTATTTATTTCCAAGTAAATCACTTTAAACTTTGTTTGTCTTGCCAAGTTCACCGAGTTCATTTTAATTTTTTATATCCTAATAATTATAATTTTATACGTTCTCAATGATTATTTAAAGATTAAACTACTTTGATTTCATTGCCAATGAACTCTCAAATATCTTACAAGTTTTCTGTTGCTGTTAGTATACCCAATGATTCCATTGGCAATGAGCTCTTAAATATTTTTAAAATTTTCTGCTGCAATTGTTAGTGTACTTTTACAATTTTTGTAGCTATGTTTTTCGCGTTTTAAAATTGAGGTTTCACTATGCTCGGTGCACTATGTGAATTCTTATTAATTCAACGTGAGCCATATTTAAGTTCCCCATGCTCTATTGACCGGAGATGTCATCGAGTTTATGGGATCACGTCGAAAGGAGAACTGGAATTCATCGGCTCTCGCTGGAATGTGGTAAAGGCCGGAATGAAGGTCGTACAAACGTCTCAACCGGTTGTCACAGTCGCCTCCTGGCCGTGTTTCGAATCTAATGGCGTCGGTAAGTTCATGCAAAGCATCTACATTTTTTTGCGATGAGTGATCAAACGAAATATTATAGAGAATTTCGCTGGAAATTCTGCACGGGTCGAACAGCACGAATTCTTTGAATCTCTTATCTCTTAACGGCACCTCATTTGCATTCATTAGCGTACGAGAACCTCCTCGACCGTGTGCATAAATTAACACGAACGATTTCGATTTATAATTGCTTGTCCGTTTTATAGCCGAATATAAGCATCTTTTTATATCTGTTGTTTAAAAGGACACGTTTCTTCCACGATAACATTAGCGATTTTTATTTTCTTCCCCGACCTTCGAAGTTCGAGGTAACGGAATTTTCACAACTCACCGAGACACTCTTAAAACTTACCAATTTCTCAAATGCGAAAGCCTCGCCGCATTATTGGAAACCCGTTAACCAGATACGATTACAAGTTTCAGCGAAAGTTTCCCAGCAACTGCAATCGAAAAGCAGAAATCGAACTATTCTACGCCGCTATCGACCCAGTTTTAACTTGAATTATTGAACTGCGTCTCGTACTTCTCGTTTCTCAACCACAAACCATATAATTAACTAGTTTCTTTCAGAAAGACGAGATAACTCGTCATGTACGTAACCTTGTTGTATACCTAATGCAAACTTATGTTATTGTGGTATTTATTTTTTAATATTATTACGAGACTGCGGATATTCCATACATCTTTTGTAGATCTCGTTGAATTTCCAACATTGTTAGATTTCGCAAAAAATTGCTCCATTTTCCTTGAAGAACTGTAATTTATAATATACGATGTTTGGCAACTCGTACAATTCCGTAATAATTTTGAAAACTGGGAAAACGGCAACTGTTAAAAGCAAAAATATCTTTTCCACTGAAGAGAGAAAACTTTGAACATTTATAAAGAATCAACAAATTAAGATATTTTAAAAATCGTACACTACATTTTTGTTCAAATTAATACAACAATTTTTTATATTAATCCTTTTTACAGCTGGTTGCAAGCTACCAAGGTTCTGCATGGAGTTAAGTATTGTTTTTTTTTTTTTATTAAGCATTGAAACCCCACATGGGATTATTAGCAGCATGCACTTGGTTGTGCATGCTAAGTTAGGTATTGTTATACAAGTCACAATTTTGTGATTTTATGTACCAAAAAAAATATGAGAATAATGCTAAAATATTGCTTTACGTTACTTAATAAAAAATGTTACTTCGTTTTATTAGGTTTGCGGGATCACAAACCAGTTTATATTGTTGAAATAAGGGATGACCGGGAATTAAATAATGTAAAAGGAAGAGCACAAGCTGGCTGATGCGTAGCCGGGAGAACAGATATTGGGACGACAAGTCTGTCGTAATTTTTGGGTGAAAGGTTCCTTGAAAAATTGATTTCGATCAATCGATTATGCAAACGAGAGCGGCCGCTATGCGGGGTCGGCTTGAATTGGAACCTCCCTTGCGAATCGGCATGAAAACACTTGGTCGAATACAACGAACTGTCAAGCGAAGCACGTATGTTCCCTAATTACACGCGCGGGACGTGTGCGTACACCATTTCGAACAGGTCCGAGGCCGGCTACATCGGTTCGTTACGCATCGGATCAGGCTACAATTTACGTAGTCGTTCAGCGTGTCCCAACACGCTTGCACGCGTTAATCGTGACTTATTCCAATTCTTCAATTGTCCTCGCGCCAACGCTGCCAAATCTATTTAATCCCCATCCGTCCTCCAGGACTATTCTACTCAAAGGGTCGCTCTTCAAAGAGGGATAATTGGATTTCAAGTTTGGACAATTATGCATTCCACAGGACTAAAACACTGTGACTTTCATTCTGACTTACCCGGTAGACAGTTATTAGACGTTTCCACGAATTTTATTTTTCAGATACCCTCCATTTACACGTTCGAAGATGTTCCTATTAGTAGACTGCGGATCTTTATGCATTTATGAAGAATTTGATTGTTTAAAACACAAAACAGTAAAAGATTTTTAAAATTCAAGAATGTTGTAACGTTGGTTTTAATGTAACAAACTCAGGGTAAAAATTCACCCATTCAATATTTTCACATACTGTAAAATTATTGATCCTTTTATGTCTACGTCGTGAGATGTATTTCTTTAATATGTGACGCGATAAATGAAACATAATGTGTTGATTTAACGTGTAAAATAAAAATGGGTGATTTGTTCTCCTAGTCTCTTTCATGCAGCTATTTTTGAAGAGCGTATGAGGGTTAAGGGGTGAAATCAATTTTTATGTTATTCCGGTTTTCTACAATCAGTGCAAAACATTTTTATTTTGCATAAAGATCCACAGTCTACATATTGGTATCTCAAACACCTTGCGAAATATGTACAGTTCATTGCAAAATTCCATAATAGAAAAAATAGAACACATGAATTTCCATGTTGGTATGGAGGGTAAACGAAAGTTTGAAAAGTGAAATGAATCCGTTCAAAGGCGGCAATATGATGATATCAAAAGATCTTGAGATTAACAGTTTTTTTTAATGGCACCATATATTCTTAACTTCACAGTGTTGTGGCTGATTTCAAGACGAGTTCAATGATGTGATACACTATGACCTTAACGAGAAAAAATGTTGATCCTTTTATCCAAAATATACTTTAATTATATCTTTTTTTAACCCAGACAATATTTCTTTAATATAATACTTAGCGGAGCCTTCTTCCTTGAAAAGGATAACGTCATAGTATTTTAATCTTGTAAAGTTTAAAAATGCAGAGCTTTAATTGCGTTTTAATAATTAAAATAATATAGATATCATTAATGCAAATATTTGATTAGTAGTGGAAGAAATTGGTATGTGTATTAACCAATTCAAAGACCTGTTCTGTACGAAAGACGATATTAATTCCTGTGTTCTTTTTAAACAATTTTAAATCGCTGTTAAAACGTAATTAACAAACATATATTTCGTAGCAACGTTACGTACTAAATGCACAAAATTTACTTGTAAATCTGTAGAGTTCGTAAAGTAAGTTTCCGGTTCAGTTAAAATTGTCCCGAGCAGTACGTAACGGTGGAGCATAAAAATTTTAACGATCAATCGGGGAACGCCGAATCAATCATTTGAAATCACTTTAAAAATTTACGATAGAAACTTTGACAAATTAGTTCACAAATTAAAAGGTGCTCTAAAACAACCGTCCCCTGGGTGATTAATGACCCTGACGTGCACGCGTGTTTCTCCTGAAAATAGAGCTCGCTTAAAAATTCCGCAGGCGTCACTGGACAAACGATTACCGGTAGAAAAAATGAGTACAGGTATCCAAGTTATGATAGTTTCTAATTGACATGCCGGCCGAGTTACACCGAACGGCGAGGAAAGTAAGATCGCTCCTAAGAAAGTCGCTACGCAGAAGCGTGATTTTCAGTGCGCGAGTATCACGGTTTTCACCTTGACCACTTTCTTCGGTTTCGTTTTATCGACAATTAGATGCACGCGCGGCAAAATAACATGTCCGTCGTTTATGTAACAGATTGACGGCGGACGATCCAAGCCATTATAGTACTCTCTTCATAGTTAACCTGAATATCGATGATCCGTGGAAAATATTGCCAGTAAAGTTTCGAATTCGCGTCGGGCGATCACGATCCTGTTTATGAGACGTTTTGAGTAATTGCACGTCCCGTGGAATTAAGAGAATTTACGGAGTCATCCGACGAGATGAGCCGAATTGATGCTACCGGCAACGATGTGAGTTAATCGTAATTTCATCTGATCAAGCTTGATTAAACTTGCTTGTATTTGGCCGTGCCTAACGATGCTTGTTCGTGATAAATTAGCCGCACACCGTCGAAACTTCTCGCACCTCCCAGAACCGTGTACAGCTTTGATGTGACTGTTAGAGACCTCGACGAAATGTATTAATCGCGTACATATTTTACCTTCTCTTAGCGATCAAGTATTCGTGGTACCTGGATCCCCGAGAAAAGAGAATCGATCGTAGGTCATAATTAGACTGCGGATTTTATGCATTTATGACAAAAATGGGTGGATGTAATTTAATAAAGTAAAAACATTAAGACGATTTAAAGACACCCATATTGTATTGTAACATGATATTTGGTCCCCTCAGGGTTTCAAATTCATTTACCACCAATCCCCCTCTTTTCCACTCTCACCATCGCCTTTTCAGCAGGACCTACTGTTTATATGGTGGGTTCCGAACCACCTTTTGTCAACAACACGTGAAAAACACCCCGGGTGGGTCACTTTCCGGTTTTTTACCAGACGGTCACCCATCCTAGTGACGTTCACGTTCCGCATTGCTTAACTTTGGGGATCTAACGAGAACCGGTGCTTTCAACGGGACTACGGTTGTTGGTTAAAGACACCCATATGTTATTTTGAATTTATTACAATTGTTAAAGATAGGAAGACATTTTTATATAGTTCCTGCATCGTATAAGTGACGAAGAAAATTTTTATTTCGCATAAAGATCCGTAGTCTAGTCATAGCATACCAGGCCGTTGAATTCGTCTTGACATAAGCAATAATATTATGTACTAAAAAATATGTGGTACTCCAGTTTTCATGCACCAAAAATTTGTTTTGAATTGTTTTATATTGCATTTTGTAATGCCAACCAGAGACTAATTAATTTTCCAAAAAGAAAAATTGTTGTTTTATCTTATATTGTACATGTATCTTATATTGTTCGCGCAATTCCCCAGTGAAAGTTGCTGTGCGTAGAAATTTCTAATCAACGATTATTCTGAAATCAGCATTAACGGATGCTCGAGAGGTAAGTGAACAAATACAATACTACTCTTATTAATTTTCGAAATAGTATCATTTCCTGTAAAAATGAAACGAGGATAAGGTAGTTCGCGATTGCAAAAGATCGCCACGAAGTGAAATTTAATTCGTTTAATTGGCAGAGAAAAGTCGTTGAATATAATGGACACCGTATATTTAACCCTCACTGCATGATTTTTTTTAATTGAGATGAAAAAATTGAAAGAAGGTCAGTTTTTGTGTTTCATTTACGGGAAAAATATTTTAAAAAATTACAACAACATTTTCAGAAAAATAAACATAAATAAACATAGTAAGAAAACACATTGTTAGTTTACTATGTATCAGATTTGTTGACTATATCAGATATGATACACTATGCAGTGAAGGGTTAATTGCGATGCGTCTTCTTTCGACTTTAATAAACAGGTATTAAGAATATTTACAGGTTTGGAATGCGGCGGTGGCGGCGGCGGCATTATTTATACACTGCGAGTGTTCCAAATAAATTCAAGAGGAGGTCTTGCGCTCGCAGCTATGATACTTCATTAGAAAAATCGTGTTCACGAGACGCGATAGAATAAACCATGATTTTCACAGCTCTTTAAGATCGTCGCGAGCTGCGTCGAGTTGCAATTTACAGAGTCGTTTGCTCCGTTTCAACGAGTTAACGCTGCAGGCGGCGACGCGCGACGCGAGTTCCTCGTGACTCGGTCTGATTAGGCTTGCTTATGCTTCATTAAATTCAGCAATGACTGCTCGAAGGAAAATTATGATAGTCTAAACACGCCCCTCCGGAAACGCTGACTTTTCTTGTTCATTGCCCTTCACACGCGCCTTTTTATTGCTCCAGAGTGTATAATTAATGTGATATCATTGGATCGAGGCGTTAATTATAACTAAACGACAGTGTAATCATTAGACTGCGGATCTTCAGGCATTTATGGGTTCTGAAAATTTTCGAAAAATGCCTGAGTACAAAATTTGACAGAAGTTAATACAGAATTTTTATTTAATTCACAACTGAAAATTACTAGTGAAAATAATATCTTATTTGATTCCACTTTCTTCACATTCGTCTCCAATTACAAATTGCATAAACATCCTAATAATCATCGGTTAAAATCCATGCACAGATTTCACGAACATATTCAGTACAATTCCGACTCTATAGTGAAACTTCTTGTATTTTTATTGTTGACATTATTGAGCCATCTTTATTTCACACTCATCTGTTAAAACGTTTTACCTTGAAACACGAGCGGAAATCTTAGCACGTCCGTATCACATTCTTCCACGAACAGAATATTCAATAGTGCCCTCGGAATCTACACTTTCTGCGTGAAACTTTCGCCAATTTATTGTTCGTGTAATTGTGACCGATGAATATCCGAACTTTCTCGGGTTTTCAATACTTAACCGAGCGGAAAAAATATCGGCTGTGAAAAACGAGGGAAAATTCGTACCGCAGATCGATATCTCGAGAATAACTAATGTGTACATCTATGCTGCATTTCATTGAAATTTATTACATCGCGATACTTCAATAAACTGTATTGATCAACACAAAGTTTCAATAATGTGTCGGAAACACGCGATTCATTAGTAGAATTGAAATTTGTCGAAATATTCGTTTTATTTGCAGCAAGCACGAGCGAAAATGAAAAGCGTTGGCCTACAGAAACTTCTACAAAATTTGTTTCGTTTGTGAGCACGGTAACCCCGATTAATAAAAGCTGAGAGTAGAAAGCTTTTCGACCATTTTCAAAGACGAATACAGTATACCGCGGAACTTCGTGTTCTATAATTTTCAAATACAGTGTACGAGATTTCAATGAAATAGAACTCGAGCAGGTGATTAGGCTAGAGTGGAGTGAAATTCACACTACAATACAACGTGACAAAAATTAGTTTATAGTATGGGGAAACGGTGGCAAGCGCGAAATGGTGGCAGTAAAAGTTATTCTCGAGATCATCTGAAGTGACTTTCTGCTTTGCAAAAAATATTGCAATTTTTCATGGATTTTCGTAAACCAATTAACCAATTTCAATGAAATTTTCAGAACGTATATAATTTATACTAGTAGACGAAACACATCTTTTAAATTTTCGATATTAGTCTAACTAAAAAAGGTGTAGAAATCCATTTTTACTATTGTTTTCCACAATTCCCGCCAAATGCATGTTTTCAACATATTCTTTACACGTCATTTACTAAACTAATTCTTCCAGCCTTACAAAGGAATTACAGTCGTTTGGTCCATTCATAAAACAGTTATTCTGATTTAAATTGTGCATGATCAATAGACTGCGGACCTTTATGCAAAATAAAAATCGTCTACATCGATTATAAGAAATAGAAACTAAACTGAATGTTACTTCTTCCCTTAATGATTTTAGTAGAGAGGTAACTCCGACCAAATGCATATTTTCAACATATTTTTTCGACGTCATTTACTAAACTAATTCTTTCAGCCTTACAGAGGAATTACAGTCGTTTGGTCCATTCTTAAAAAAGTTATTCTAATTTAAATTGTGCATGATCAATAGACTGCGGATCTTTATGCAAAATAAAAGTCGTCTACATCGATTATAAGAAGTAGAAACTAAACTGAATGTTACTTCTTCCCTTAATGATTTTAGTAGAGAGGTAACTCCGACCAAATGCATGTTTTCAACATATTTTTTAGACGTTATTTACTAAACTAATTCTTTCAGCCTTACAGAGGAATTACAGTCGTTTCGTCCATTCATAAAACAGTTATTCTGCTTTAAATTGTGCAATTATCAATAGACTGCGGATCTTTATGCAATATAAAAATCGTCTACATTGATTATAAGAAATAGAAACAAAATTGAATGTTACATCTTCTGTTTAGAAAATGTTACAACAATTTTGAATTTCATCTACTTAATTTTGTTATAAATGCATAAAGATCCGCAGTCTGGTGATCAGTGATGCTCGTAACTGTACATCTTAGCACATTTTTCTTCTTTTGCAATAGATCGTCAACATTATCTATCATCCGTTTTGTTTTGAAAAAACAGTGTTCCTACAGAGATTTCGGCCACCGTACACGTCGTTTCGCATAGTACGGTAAGCACGGTTTCAAATGGCGAAGCAACAACATTCGTCGATGTAACGCAAACGCAGTTCGCGAACTATACGTACCTGTTCTCAATGATTATGAGATATGTACGCGGCCAGTGCCGCGATATATTGTGTCAGTAGAGCTTGGTATCAGCTTATCGATCTCTGTTTTACGAGTTTTCATCGATGCACTCGAAACAGCACGACAACTCTGCTAGTTACGGGCGCGCGTACTCGTGCACATTTGTACTTTATTATCATCAGACGGCGTGCATGCATTTGCCAACGTTCGACCATTTCACTTGACATTTTCATTTTTAGTTCTCCTCCGTTCTTTTTTCCGCTCCAGTCGGTTTTATTCTGCCCGAGAGCGAGACCTGCCGGGGCGGCGGCGATTATTTGCACGGCACGCCTAAAACGTCGCGCTGCACATTGCACGGTGCCACGCTGCACTCGTACATTTGTCCGCAGAAATATCGCGGAAGTTGGCGCGCCTCGCGGGAAAAAATGCCGGCAATCTATGCTCCCGATAGAACAATAAATAGGTTCAATACGCGTTACGTAAGTGGGTTGAATGAGCGTTGTTAAAGAATTTTATCGACTGCTCCATCAACGCGTGCACGTGAAATAAAACGACTGAAGGAATTGTGGCGCGTTCCGACGCATGAATCGAACGAATGGGCATTAATTAAAAGTGAACGAAATTAAACTCTAACGTAGTTTTCTCAATTAGAGTTAGACTATACATTGTGTTCCATAAAGTGTACAGGCCTTTTCTTAGCATGCAAAGTTCTTATATAGGCATTCTTTACTCGCAGAGATAGTGAAGAATACGTATATATGTGTTTAAATATTTCTCGAAACAATCAATATAATGCTTTTAATTATTTAGACATTTAATAACACATAGTAACAAATGCCCATACATTTTTCATAGCCCTTGCTTAACTAACCCCTTGTGCTACGATTTATATTACGGTTTCAGTGATTAGAACTCTTTTTTTGTAGTTCGTAATTTCCTAAAAAAGAGAAAATTTATATCTATTGTATGCATATATGTTCTTCAATAGCTATACATTGACAAAATCAACATAGAATTTGTCATCACAAGTCTGATATTGTAGGGCAAGAGGCTAATCTCTATTTGTTATTGGAAGACAAAAATCCCATAGAACCAAAGTAATTTATTTAATATGATATTATAACTACACTCTTCTAGCATCTTTATGCAAAATAAAAATTGTCTGCATCGATTGCAAGGAATAGAAACTAAATTGAATGTTATTTCTTCCCTTAACGATTTGAACACAGGAGAAAACATATATTGAAAATTTTCGAATAATTTTGAATTTCCTCTACTCAATTTTGCTATAAATGCATTAAAATCTGTAGTCAAATAATAACTATAGAAAGTTAAAATGTATGGCCCTGAGTAGTCCTTGAATCTTCTTGTATTTTCCAATTCTTAACCAAAAGTACAATGACTATCTTAGCGTAAAAATTCAGTTTTAAATAAGAACAAATCATTTAATCCACACGTCAATCACCGTGTTTAATTCATAGTCCTTTCTTCTTGAACGTATTGATTATTGTGAAACAATCAAAATAAATGCGACCCTCGAAAATCTCCTCCAGATTTAACACATTTGTTCTTTTTGACAAACGATAAATCAATCATGGTTGGAATATAATATAAAGTTACAATTAAATATGCCTAACAATTATTTACCTACCTAGGACTCAATTCAACGTTACCTAATATAACCACCAAAAGTATCATCGAAAGGAAAGTACAGTTGAAAATAGAAAGATAAGTTCTGAAATATATATGATTATAATCCAACAAATTTTCAATAAATCTTACGAAACGACCACTGCAAAACAAGTCTTGCGAGGGTAGATGGAACAGCAGTATACATGGAACAGCGAGATTCCTGTTGAGAGATTCTCTGCATTATTACTATCTGTGATTCATCGCGCTATCGTAACTGAGAAACACGAGGGCCCTTTAGTCAGTAATATCACGGACTAACTTATACAATAAGATACATTGCTTAAGTTCGCATATCTACAGCACTTCGTGGTCGAACTTTTAGAACTGTCTCACACGGCTTCCACATTTTGCGCGAGTATGCCAACTTTGTAACTCCGGAGGTCACTGTGCGTAGTCTTTAACAAATTTTTCCTCTGTGTCTCTTGTCGTTGAAACTGCAAGAAATACTGTAATATTCCAAATAAATTAATAATAGTGTTCAGATGCACGTCAGTTCTTTCTCGAGTACATGAAATTAAATGTTAATTATCTTTATAAATAATCAGTATTGTTAAAAACGCTATGACATGGGTCTGCTTATTTTAGCTCTAGATTCATCAGAAAAAGTTTAACACTAAACCCACCGAGCCTTAAAAGTAACTGGAACATATTCCCTTATAAAAATGAGAAGATTGATTTTATTTAGACGTTGTGCAGCTCCTATTGTAATATGTGCTGCACTAAAGATATCCATACAATGATTTCTTATGAAATTATTTTTATATCAATAATCTCTATATGTATATAAAAATGATGTCCTGACTTATTCACCTATCAACGCCCAGGCTAAACCCTTGGACCTAGAAAGCTGAAATTTTGCA
This sequence comes from Lasioglossum morio, assembly GCA_916610235.2. Classification (NCBI taxonomy): domain Eukaryota; kingdom Metazoa; phylum Arthropoda; class Insecta; order Hymenoptera; family Halictidae; genus Lasioglossum; species Lasioglossum morio. The sequence continues at coordinate 2,778,238 of OU744333.1, forward strand.
TAGAGGTTTCCTTTATGATCTGTACAAGGGATAAGAAAGGATATTTCGAAATTCAACCCCTAAGGGGGTGAAAAGGGGTTGCAACGTTTGTATGAGGAATATTTTGTTCGCGATCCGATTTGCTTGAAACGTGGTCTTATTGCTCTTTGGTATAATTAATCATACACGTATTTCGGCATTTTAAAAAATTCAACCCCTAAGGGGGTGAAAAGGGGTTGCAACGTTTGTATGAGGAATATTTTGTTCGCGATCCGATTTGCTTGAAACTTGGTCTTATTGTTCTTTGATATAATTAATCAAACACGTATTTCGGCATTTTAAAAAATTCAACCCCTAAGGGGGTGAAAAGGGGTTGCAACGTTTGTATGAGGAATATTTTGTTCGCGGTCCGATTTGCTTCAAACTTGGTCTTAGTGCTCTTTGATATAATTAATTAAACACGTAATTCGGCATTTTAAAAAATTCAACCCCTAAGGGGGTGAAAAGGGGTTGCAACGTTTGTATGAGGAATATTTTGTTCGCGATCCGATTTGCTTGAAACCTGGTCTTATTGCTCTTTGATATAATTAATTAAACACGTAATTCGGCATTTTAAAAAATTCAACCCCTAAGGGGGTGAAAAGAGGTTGCCACGTTTGTATGAGAAATATTTTATTTGTGATCGGATTTGCTTGATACTCGGTTTAATGCGCATTGATACAATCTGAATGGGGTGAATGGGGGGTTGAAAGGTTTTATGGAGAAACAATATCAATTTTCGAGGGCATTAAACAGTTTCCTGTGCGAGCGAAGCCGCGGGGAAAAGCTAGTTGTAAAATAAAAAATCTAGAACCGATCATTTTGATCAGTGATGGTAGGTTTAGTGTCAATTAAAACCGGCGACACAGTGACGTAACCTTGTAAGTCACGTTCGTATCGCAAAGCTTAACAAAGTCAAATTCTTATAATCTTAAAATTCACTATAAATAAGAAATGTGATTAACGCTGATCGCACAGGGATTACGTCGAAATATCAGCGATGTTCGGACGTATCCTGCGGGTGGGGTGGCTAACATCGTACAAGTTAGGTTTATCCCACATGGGTTTGACAGGTCCCGTGATGGATACAGTGTAGCCCTCGGGAGGCAAGGTCGCCCCTACACCAAGAAAATCCAGTCAGGGAGCGTCGTCGCGGTGGTACGGATCGCCGAGCCACCCCCGCGCCCGACGTTGCAATATTTTACGGCTTATTTACTTTTCGGCGACGTCGGAGCCTCGCGAAACGGTCACGTGCCGTGCTCTTTCACGGCGGAGGAACGCGAGTCGATAAGAGGAAAGTAATGGATACAGTATTTGGCCGGGAAATTTATTCGCGCCCGAACGGAGACGGGCCGGGGGTCCCAGAGCAACGGGGCTACGTTATTGAAACCTTCCTTTCGATCTCGTGCCGCGAACAAAGGGACTCGTATCGTCGTTGAGCGCACCGGGAAAGGAACATCGAGAGAGCCCCGGGAAAACGCTCCCCGAAATCTTGTTTTGTTTCCTCCCGGCTGTCGCGAGGACGAATCACGATCCACGGCAGGTAAATCTCCTCCTCCTTCCACGGTTCTTCTGATTCATCTTCGTGACAATGAGATTTTTTCAACTCGCAGCTTGCCCCAACGTGCACCATGGTTTGGTGCACGATTTTTCTCAAAAATCGAACGAACATCAATATAATAGTTCTCTGTATCTCGATCGACAATTGTTCAAAACTACAATTAATGTTATTGGCACACTGGTTCGATCAATTGGAGACAATACGCAAATTTGCAAGATATTACATGAAATTTAATTCATCGTTTCGGTCTAAGTTTAGACCATTTTTAAGAATGTAAATTTTCAGTATTGCGTCTGAAAGAATTTATCAATTAATTAATACATGTTTCGGCAAAACGCCTTCCCGAAACAAGCAGAAAACACTGAGATATTAATAAAGAAAAACAAATATATAAACTCACTTGCTTAGAAAAATGTACTACTTTAAATTCTTAAGAATCAAGAAACCACATGTTGGTTCCACGCCGGTGGTATGTGGACTGAGTAAATCGAGAAAATTTGAAACGACAACGAATCAAAGAACACTGATCCATGCATTGGCCAATCGATAAGTGGCAGCAAATATGAATCCTTTGCAGTCACCCAACCAACACAGTAGTTGTTGAAATACCAATATGAAATTGGTAATAAATTAATCGACATTCAGTATGCTTTTCTTTAAGAAACAATTATATTATTTGGAAGGTGATTCGTCATAGAACATAACCTAACACCCCAATTAATGGAACCAGTGCACCAATAACATTAATTGTAGTTTTAAACATCAATATTACTCGGAATCCAACGGGTAAATGAAACTGTTCTACTTTTTAATCAGATATGAAATATTAGGTTGGTGTCGCAATATTGTTGTATGGCTAGTCTCCATTCTGACAGCAAGTTCTTCCTCCTGCTGTTACACTTGAATTTGTGTCCACTGATCTTTTCAAAACACCATTATTTACAGAAGTTTTGGGTCTTCCTCGCAGCTGATTTTTTAGGGAACAATCTCCAAAACGAAACTTTGCGAACCAACACTGTAATTTCCTCTCGTTCATAGTGTTCTTCCCAAAAGCTTGAATAATATTACGAGTAGTTTTTGCAGTATTACTGCCAAGTTTATACTCATGTAAAAAAAGACGCGATCTCAGAGTCCATATTTAAAGAAAATTCAAAATAAATTACGAATATTCACAATGTGGAAAAAAACTTGCTCACCAAAGTATAATTCTGGTAACAGACATTAAGATTATTCTTTATTATATACAGGCTGTCCCAGCTAACTTGACCGCCTTGAATATCTCGCTTAGTTTTAGTAATAGAAAAAAACGTTATAGGACAATATTAACCTAACCGAATGGGCAATATAATGATTGGGAATAAACTTTTTTTTAAGGTCATTTTTGTCTAGATATTAAGGTTATCAACTTTTTTTAATGGAACTATATATTCTTTTTATCGCGATTTAATAGCAGGGGCGAAGTCCTCTTCAACGACATATTATACAATGACCTTCGTGTGATCCTGGGTATGAAAAATCCAAAAAGCATTACAGGTATTATCAGTGATTAATTTACTACACTAATTGAATTGGTTAAACTACTTTATTTCAATAAATATTCTGGCATTTTTATGATTAAAACAAGAATAAACACGATATAATTGCAATTGTATTTAGTGATGTAATCGACGATGAAAGTTTCACTACAAACCCTGGCTGGTCAAACCACGACTGTTCGACAGGGATACAGATTTTACTGTACATTATATGTTGCAATAGTAGCAATTAAACTACTAGAAGAGCCAGAGATCATTTGTTTTCCAAATACAACAATGTGTTGAGAACAATGCTCATTATTTCGAACATTTATTGAAATAAAGTAGTTCAACCAAACCAATTAGTGTAGTAAATTAATCACTGATAATACCTGTAATGCTTTCTAGATTTTTCATACCCAGGATCACACGAAGGTCATTGTACAATATGTCATTGAAGAGGACTTCATCCCTGCTATTGCATCGCGATAAAAAAATATAGGTATAGTTCAATTTAAAAAAAAATTGATGACCTTAATATCTAGAAAAAAATGACTGTAAAAAAAGTTTATTCCTAATCATTATATTGCCCATTCGGTTAGGTTAATATTGTCCTATAACATTTTTTTCGATTACTAAAACTAAGCGAGATATTCAAGGTGGTCAAACTAGCTGGAACACCCTGTATATTTCATATTACCCCTGCCGTGCCTCCTACACTCCACAGGAGTTTGGTGGAGAGTGCCCAGGGGTAGATAAATGTTATAGTAGCTTGTTAATTCATTGGGCATGCTTAATGAGCTTAAAAAGAGGTCTTGAGCAATATTTTCTTATGTCCCAGATTTTCATTAAGTGATGTTTTCCATTTTCGCACATAGAACGTTACACTTGGAACAGTGCAAGATCAAATGATCTGTCGTGATTGTAGATGAGCAGTCAAAATATTTGAAAGGTAGTTCTTTTGAGAGATTGCATTTTGTATATTACCTCATGCTGAAACGATACGAGAGCAAGTCGAATGCGTAATATTTTCGGATTAGAATAAGCACATTTTTTAGTTCGTATTCGAAATGGTGGTGTTAATGCAGCAAGCAGGATGCTAAAGTAGGAATCGTGTAGGGCGGAACGAGCCAGCGGAGAATGTAGAATCGATCTTACATCTCTTCGTCCGCGAACAATTCGTGTAGAACGTATATATACGTTTGCATAACTGTTTCCGTACGGGAGAAGATAGGCTTTCATACGGCGAGAAGAAACCGAGACGAGAACCAGGCTAGCTGAATCGAAAGCTTTTTCACGGTGATGCACATCGCGTGTAGCGTCAGAAAGTAGCGATGGGCTTTAAAGCCTGCTGTCCCCGTAACTTCCGATCAAACTATTCCTTACAAATCGTAATTGTAACACGGCATAGTCGATGAATGAATAGTAACACTAAATAACTTCCCTATAAATCGGGAAGTTAATTAAAGTTTCGATTACGCTCTCAAAGAGAGCTTTGATCATGGCTTTCGGGGACAAATCGATCAGCGAACATTAATTTTAGCCTTTCAGTTAACCATTGTGGTCGATGCAATCACACTGACAAAGCTAATAATTAAAAATTTTAATATCTCACTACGTTCCTATTTACCATTTCGACACAGATGAATATTCATCATTAACGCAACATTAAACATAATTTAATTGAATCGTATCATTTTTAAAGTATATCTTGAAAATCCAGTGAAGGGTTCATCTCCTAACTTAAAATCTGTTTCTCGGGGTGAAAATTATTTTAAATTATGACATTGAAAATGAAATGTAGTGTGTTGATTTAATAATGTAAAGCTAAAAGTTTAAGTACTACCTTAGGATCTTTTGTACAGCTGTCCTGTGAGGAGCGTTTCAAATTCTGTAGGATAAGTTGAATTGTGTCTTGGAAAATTATATGGTTACTGCTTGGACTGCGGATCGCTAGAATATAAAAGTCGATAAAGTGTAGTACAATTTTTATTTATTTCTGATCTACAAACGCTGTTCTCGCTAAAAATAGGACATTATTTGATTCTGCTCTCTTAACATTTGACTATAAAAGTTGAAAATTGCATAAACATCCGCAGTTTAATGATTACAGTTTATAATGAGAACATTAGTACAGTAGAACCTCGTTTGTTGCACACTAGCGTCTCCCACCATGAGTTGTTAGACGTTCTAGAATTCGTGGTGGGAATTGTGATGGTATAATCACAACTCGTACATTGTTTCTTACAAAGGATGCAATTATAAACTAACAATTTTGTGACGCATACGTTTCTATATCTTCGACGAACTTCTAGCTTATGTTTTCATTGTAATTCAGATTTAAAACTATGTTCAGATTTGAGTTTAAATCTTGCTTCTTCGACATATTGAAACTTTTAGCTTGAACTTGAAACTTGTTTGTCTAATCGGGGGTGTTGAAACTCTTGCTCCCATCACTACCAAAAGTCTGGTTACTCTCGACTCCCCTTTCGTTCCTTCCTTGCTCCATTAAATATCTCTCTTTTACTGTCTCCATTAGACGCATCACAATCTCAGAATCGTGGGTGTCGCCCGTGCAGAGACAATAAAACGCGAGACGGAGATTTGAATACTCGAGATCCCGTTGCGGATCTAAAGGTTTACGTAACGAAACATCGTAGGTGAAATAGAGGTGGAAACATTTTTAAAAACATGTCTGTACATAAAATACATACAGTATTGTACAAAAGTCTTGGACTATCACGTGAAATTTGTTTTATATTTAAATAAATATATGTGAATGATGTATACTTGTTACTACTCTGCGGACCTTTATGATATTATGGTTTCTGAAAATTTTCAAAAAATGCTAGAATATAAAATATGACAGAATTTAGTACGATTTTAATTTATTTCAGATTTAGAAAGGCGGAAATTAGGATTCTATTTGCAACAATTGAAAATTGTATAAACATCCGCAGTCTACTTGTTACCATGCTGTAAATTCTAATACTTCTGATTGAAATATTATTGAACATGTTTGGGATTATTTGGACAGAGCATGAAGAAGTTATCAGCGAAAAAATTCAGGTGAACTGTTTGAGATGTTACAAACAAAATGGTAACAAATTCTAATGGAGTTGATTTATTAATTATGTAAATTGTATAAATGTGTTTTCACTAAATATACAATGTTATAAAATTTTACAGAAAGGACTTGGAATATTTTAGCAAGCTGCCAGAATAGATAAAACGTAGACCAATGCGATCCAGTTTTACTATTTCAATTTTCAGAGTTTCAATGGCTTTTCTATATTCGCAAAATATAAGTTTTTTTCATTTTCGACATCATTTTACGAAAGTCGGTCAAACTTTAAACGTTTTGTAGAAATTCTGGTGCAGTTAGGACATCGAAATTTTATCGAGGTCTTGGCGAATGACTTTATTGATATGGATACAAATTAAACTTGGAACATTTCAAAAATATTTTCAAACGTCACCTGAAACATTTCAACGAACTATCAAAATTAATGGAACTTCAATATTTTCTATACAATGTCCGAAATTGCTACAAAAAGTCAATATACTTTTAGTGCAATAGTTGACCATGCTTATAATTCGATAGCGGATCTTTATGAAAACTAAAAATATTTTGCATTGATTGTGGAAAGCAGTAATAGCATACAAATTGATTTACTCCCTTAACGACTTTGTTACATTAAAAGCAATGTCACAACATTTTCGAATTTTTCAATCTTTTACTATTTTATATTTCACCCAACCAATTTCTTCATAAACGCATAAAGATCCGCTGTCTACTTATAATGTTAGATTCAGTACAATCAGTAAATTCAGTTAATTATGTACAATACCCAACCAATTTCTTCATAAACGCATAAAGATACGCTGTCTACTTATAATGTTAGATTCAGTACAATCAGTAAATTCAGTTAATTATGTACAATAAATAGGAGGATTAAAATAGAACTTGAGGAAATGGATTCAAAACGATTGAGCCACAAGGATTCGAACGAGTCTAGCTATGGTTGCCATGAAATCAAAGTACTTCGTTCAAAAAATTTTCCCAAAGACCTTGGTGACTTTATAGAAATTTCGTGCAGTGTATACTTTAAAGTTGACTCCGGAATAAATTGGGAACACATCAAAAGCGTTTGAAGAGCGCAGAGAAAATTTCGGACCAGTGGCTGGAACTTCGAAAATCCTCGCATTAGTTTCATACCCGAGCAGTCGGCTAAATCTTGGAAGTCAGACATGTTACTTTTCAGCAGATAGCGTCCGTACTTTCTGCAGTATAATTCGGGGAAGTTGACTTTCAAGTGGACACGTATCATGGGAGTGAACGTTTCCAGGCCGCGCGTCGCGTATCTTGAAACTCAAGCACAAATTCATCTCGTTTCCCACGAGTTTCCGCGTCTCGTAACTCCCGATACAAGTCCGCACGGAGGATCGAGAGACGGCAGGGCAAACGTCCTCGAGTCGATTAGCATACGATTTAAAATCCGCACGGAAACCACGTGTTATTAATACGTTATTTTGCATAATGCATGATGGAAGAGTACCCGTTCTTTTCTTCCTCGTTCGTGATCTAGCTCGTTCGTCTTTGTCGCGGCAGAGGATCGTGAACGGAATTCGGAGGTCCTTCCGATGAGCCGAAGACGTTTAAAAGGTAAAACCACGGTGGAACGTGCTTGTGCGAGAGTCGCCGAGAAGGACAACCGGATTCCTCGAGTCGTTAAGTAATGATCGAGACTTTTCTTTTCTTTAGACGTTCGATCCGCTCTTATCTGTTTGATTGCTCCCTCCCTCCAGCTCACCCCCACCCCTCCAACTTCTGCTTTGTTTAACCCTTTAGCTACAGACTTCTCGCCGTTCCTTCCAGCGCACATTAATGCACGATCGATCAAGACGATAGGTCAACAGCCGCAAAGAATTAAATACGCTCGGATGACAATTGAAACGTTCGGAGACATAACGATTCGTATAGTATTATGAAAACTTTGTTATTCTTTATCCGTTATATTTCTTTTTTATCTAGGTCGTTAAGCGAGCATGTTGTACAGTCATTAGAGTACTTGAAATGTATGGGTAACAATTATATTTGCGAAATTAGTTTTGTCTAATTAGTCATTTTATTCAGATTTAAATGAAAGGTGTACAAGCAAAGAACCCCGCACTAATCATGTGGAAGATCTATCCCGGTTAAATCAGTTGGAGTTTTCATATGTTGTAGTTTGTGATTTACTGAACGAAAAATCTAGTGGGCAGAAAGCTCATTAATGGACAGTTTTAATCAGTTCGAGTTTTAATCAGTCAAACATGAGAACTTCTAGCTGTCGAATACTCAAATCTCGGGAAGTATTTATTTTTTGGAAAATAAATACTTGTTTTAAAGAAAAATAGTAGGGTTTCACAAAATTTGTTAGATGGTGTCATCATTTTTGAATTTTTAATGACCTTGAAAAGGTCTGTGAACAGAAATCTTTGCGTGTCACAACAGAGATAAGGACCCCACGGTTCGTCACTCCAGTAGTATTTTTTTACTCCAAACCCTCTCTGCTGTGTGTGTGTGCGTGTGTGTGTGGATTAATAAAAAACTGATCTTATTATGTGTTACTCGTTTCATCCTGAGATTTAAGAATTCGGCAGCTCGAATTTGTTATGTTTGATGGATTATAACTCGATAACTGTCCGTTATTGAGTTTTGTGCCCATTACATCTTTTGTTCAGTAGATCATAAGCTACAACATATGAAAAATCCAACTGATTTTACTGGGATAGATTTCCCATATGATTATTGCGGGGTTCTTTGCAGTCCCCATTTTTGTTTAATGAAAAATTGAAAATATCGTATATTAATTTTTAAACTGGTGTTGTTGTAAAGGGAAGATTTATTCACGACAAAAATTATTTAGCATATTTGAAGCATAGTGTACCGTGTTTGAAGTAAAATTGTTCTTCAGTTTCTCATCTGCTACATCATGTAAAAATATCTTAGCGGAAAATATGTAATGGTGTGCGAAAGTAGAATCATCAAGTTTCAAAATGAGTCCAATTTTATTGTTGCACGATTGCGTTTTACGAAATTACAACCGGTTTGATATGGTAATTTTGCCAAGAATTAGAAATTTTACGAACAAAAACTTTCTTACTGTCTAATCAAATTCAGTGCAAATTATTATTTAATTATCTCCGCTATTGTTACATGCATGTACGCAAAATTTTGTTAAGAGACATTCCTAATACCAAAAAGATAGATAAAAGTACGATTGAGTACTGATTATGTAAATACATAATTTTTAGCTGCGTTTTGCGGTAATATTAAATATGAAACTTAAATAAATGTGCCAGAGCCTAATTAAGAAGCGTTCGCAAATAGCGACCGTAAATAGCATAAGGTAATCAAGACACGGTGAATTCATATTTTGATGAAGAGTTCGAGGAGAAGCCATTGAACGTTGATGAAAAGGTAACTGCTAAGCAATTCTTTGAACGATTCAGTAAACTTCGAAACTCGTTGCGATAGGTTCTTTTTGCTTGTTAATGAAAGCCCTCGTTCGTTAACAGCCGTAACCCGTTAAGCTTCTTTAAAAACGTTCTGCTTGCGAAATTTCGGTATTAACCGAGCAAGCAGAATGGACACGAGGGAATAACGTCGGTCTCGCCGTGTAAATACAAGCTTCCGGAAACTTACAAAGGGAATAAGCACGGACATTAAACTGAGAAAAGCGTAATGGAGACATTTCGTGTGTAATGCCCTGATTCAGGTGTCCCTAATGTGTCCTACATCGCGTTGCACATTTCAATGGACACTTATTTCGTTTGAACGCGGATGGCTGGTCGCCGCGCCGTAATGGAGAAAGTTTCTACGGGCACACCGTTGAATCTCATTCCCCGATAATCGCATTTTCTAATATTTCTCTTATCGCGGATTCCGTGCTCTTAACAAGGAATTACGTGCGACCTGATCGGGCCATTTCTTTTAGTCCACGTATTTCAAACCATTCACTTCGCTCCCGTCATCTGGAAGCATCAAAATTTATAGATTACCAAAAGTGACTATCTTACATTACTTTATAAAAATAATACGAGTGTGTCTATTCAAATGATTCAGGCTATTTTTAATATCGGACACGCAAAGAAATAAATTTGTTGCATAATTTCTCATAAATGTATTTTGACAATCTCAATAATCGTAGATTAAAAATATTATACCCCATCATTTTGTGACGCAAACCTAGTGTTAAAGACATTATTAATATGTACTAAGCATTCACACACCCATAAGTAAGTACGTAATCCATAAGTAAGAAAGTGAATATTTAATTTATTTAACAAATTGGGAAAAATTAATACAAAACATTTTCTGTTACACGAACAATTACTTTTCTACGAACAACAAATTCACTTAATGGAAATTGCAGTTGAAGATTGAGAAATTGTCGTGATAGAACGTAATGTAATGTAACTATGAGTGTTTTTTTATCGATGAATTGGTGTCGTTGACGTTCATCATTACGAATAGAGTCATTATTAATAATCGTTGCGCTGCCGCGACCTCAGGTTTCCTTTGTGCGATTATCGTACGTCAGCGGAGCAAGCTCGAAGAGGAATACCCTATGCGAAACCTTAGTAAATACATTGAGAGTCCAACGCTCCGAATGTACGCACTCAGGTGTCTGTAATGTGCCGTGCGCATCGCTGTCACTTTATCCGCCGTCTATTTTGCTGTGAAGCACTGAGGTATCTGCGAAGCTATGAGGGAAGTCCGCCATTATAATGTACGGCTAAGTATATGGATAGTATAGTGTATCTATAATATAGTATAATATACGTATAGTATAGTATTTGTATAGTATAGTATACGTATAGTATAGTATAGTATAGTATACGTATTGTATAGTATTGTATAGTATAGTATACGTATTGTATAGTATTGTATAGTATAGTATACGTATTGTATAGTATTGTATAGTATCTTTATAGTATAGTATAGTATATGGATAGTATAGTGTATGTATTGTATAATATAGTATATGTATATTATAGTATGGTATAGGTATAGTATAGTATAGTATATCTATAGTGTAGTATATGTATAGTATAATATATGGATAATATAGTAGGGTATATGTATATTATGGTATACCTATAGTGTGATATATATATAGTACATGTATAGTATACTATATGTATAGTAAAGTATATGCAAAGTATAGTACATATAGTGGATAAATATACATACTCTGTTTTGCATTAAAAATTATTAGTTCACGTGACTGGAGGTGACTTCTTGGTTCACGATTGAAATTGCTGTTAATATCGAATGGTTTATTAAAGAATCCTTAGCCACGGACCATAGACTCTCAAAACCCACGAGAAAATAGCCGATAGATAATGTAGCAAAAAACAAAAACAATATATGCTTCAAATATAATTTTTCAATCAATAATATGACCAGACGTAACTTCATTTCCTGCACACCTCAGAAAAGGTTAGTGGGATTACCCTAAAATTCGGGTATTACCGGAGCCTCCAGTGCGCGGGGGAATTTGTAAAAGTGGAAGAAAATCATCATCGTGAACCTCAATCTGGTGGCTGGAATCCTCCTAAATTATTGAAATCGCCCAAGTTAAACTGCGTTTGGCATAATAAATCCCCGAGAAACGTTGGAAACTGGCGCGGCGGTTTCGCTTCAGAAGGATGTTAAATCGGTTTGAAATGTTAAGTACTCATCAGCTGGCTTGTTGGTACACGAGATCATATTTTTGAAATTAATAAGCTCACGTTCGCAGATATACTCATCGGACCACTTGAAATTAGTAACAAATTCCGACGGTATACTGGGACGATCATGTGAATGGGATCTGCGCAAGTATCTATCGTCTATCTTTATATAGCAATACAAATTCTTCACAATTCGAGATTACAGTAATATTTCTGTAACTGTTGCACAGGTATTCACCGCAACTGTCAAAATGTTATCCCCACCATTGGGGGATTCAAGCGGTAAATACGTTCGACGAAGCTAGCGAGAGGTAGAATATCGGCGAGACTCACACTAATGCAGAGAATGGGCATTATTTAGCGAAACAAATATTTCAAATAATATTTAATATTTTCGACTTTATTTTGCTTAAAGAAAATAGTATTTTAAATAAGATATACAATTTTGAAAATAAAATGTTTCTACTTTTAACAATCGGAACCACAGAATAAAATATTTCTATTTTAACAATCGAAACAACAAAATAAAATATTTCTATTTTAATAATCTGAATCGCAAAATAGAATATTGTATTTTTTGTGCCTACTGAAGTTTGTTGATAAACATACAGTGTATCTTATCACCAGGAAACTATTTCTACTCTCATAAATCTATTGAATGCGAACCATTATTTTCAACAATAATATTTAAAATTAAAAATAAAGATAAAGTCCAAATATTTTAGTATTCTTAAAATAACATACAATTTTCGGATACTATTTTCAAAAATTACTGCCTCAAATAAATTATTTCATTTTCAAACAATTAATGCATGAAATAAAATATTTTATTTTCAAAATTGTACACATACTTTAAAATAAATAGGATTATTTATTATTTTTCATTTAAAATACTATTTTCCCCAGCTCTGCACTAATGCAAGCTAAGTAACGGATTCTAACTTTTATAATTTTTTCTTTTCTTTTGTGGAACTTTGTTACCGTTGTATTCGTCTCATTTTTCTAATTAAAATGACACCAGACACGAAGAATTTAGCACCTCTACTAGAATTGTCGCTCGGAATACTCGACGCTATGACAGTTACGGAGATATTACTGTTACACTACGCTATTTAACTAACGCTATTTAATTTTTGAACAGTTGCACGGAGAACTAAATTATTCAAACTTGGTTTAAAAAGTAACGGCGAAGTTTGAATAACTTAGCCCTCCATGTAACTCTTTAAAAATTAAATAGCGTTCTTTTAAACTAATTTTTACAAACGCTTCTTTCAGTATTGCAAGAGGTATTTCTAAACTAACGAACTTGACCGTATTTTGTTTAATCTAACAATCTTTTACGGTCATAGGAACTTGGCTCCTGTTTACAGGATGTTTTTGTTTGGATCGAATTTTGACCAGCTGGATCGTGGGAATAGCCCATTGTGAATCGGTTCGCAAAATCGCAGGAAAGGTGTCCACAAGAGGGAATACCTGCAATTAGCTTCCGGCCTGTACGTAGGATCGCAAACGCTTCTACCGAGATAGGGACAAGGAGATCGCGTTACATAAGGTTTAGCAGACATATTGTCGGCTCAATGTTCCATCTACGCGATCTCAGTTCGCACAAAGCCTGACGGCACGGTATTCGCCATCCTCGCCTCGTCTCTGTGCGACTGTGGTGAGCGAATCTATATTGTTCATGCAGCGGGGTGCACCTAAGCGTTATCTGTTCGTGCACGTGTTGGCTCGTACCTGCACAAACACGTGGGCACCGTGCGTCATGGAACGCAGAAGGGGCCAGTGGTGCAATTAAAGAGATCTCCAGGAATGTTAGCTGTAATTCCACGAGTGAAAATATTTGTCCTGTAATCGTAATTAAAACATGGTGGCAAAGAGGCACTGTAATTTTATCTTTCTTCAGGTAATTTTACATCCTGCTGTAATATTTATTCTAATAGAATATAAAAACGATTGGCTGTATTAATCCTTTGCACTCGAATGGTGACTCGGAGGTGCAACTAATAATTATTAAACTTGTGTTCAATAAATTACTAAACGTATTTACTATTTTAATAAACTACTGAATGTATTGTTCGAGGTATTGTATCGGTTTTATATGAATAATACTAAGAAAATCATATAAAATGGAAATATTTCAGGCCGGAAGAAAAATTCGGTTTCCGAATTAGAATAGATCCGGGTGCAAAGGGTTAAATACAGTAGGACTTTGGTTATCCGAACCTCCACTGTCTGAAATTAGTGCTATGCTAACACGTTTCACATGTAAATAGCTGAATATAAGAATATTTATTGTACAAATCGATGGGGATTAAACTTAGTACTGCAACTAACAATACGAGTGACTTTTATATTATTTTAACAGTCGTGTTTCTCTATTTAGAAGACGTCACAGATCCCTCATATTTATTGCGTTATCAGTAGAATGCAAAATACATTAAACACGCATGTTTTATGATAATCTATTATAATCTAAATTGAAGTGGGGATCAATAAAAATTAGAAGTAATATCACAAACGATTTATAGTACTTCAGGGCTAAATTCAGAGCTACTTGCGAACATTCTAATACTAATAAAACACGACGCAAATTATAATACAACATTACCAAGTATAATCTTCATAATCGAAGTATAAAATATTACAAAGCATACATAATCTTAACAACTTTTCACTGCTTCGATGGCACTTAAAATGTGATATTAAAATTTATATAATGCAAAAATATAGAGTAGCGCAAAAACCTAGTATAAAATATAATTCTAAAACTTTCGATTATATTTTAACTTTCCGCCAATGAAACTTTGTCATCGGTGCAAGTATAATATTTTTACTTATGTATACTCAATGTGTTTTAAGAATTCTTGTTATTATTGGAATCAGGCTTAACTTTTTCCTGCTATTTTTATTTGAAGTAAGTAATTTATTGGAAAAATCGTTCGCGTTTCTCTCATTATTCATATGGAATAAAAGTTACAGGTGGTAATATCGTCGATAGTTCGTTGCACGTTTCAGTCGAAGCAGTGCATGTACCAAATTTAAACTTGGACCAGCGGCAGGCAATAAAATCTATCGAAATTTAGTATTCGTTTTAGGACTGACGTTGACAAATTTCTATCTGGGCTCGAATGGAACAGCAACCCGTTTCTACCGGGAACATAACTTTTCATTTGAAGCAATGGCTCTTCGAAAACGATCGCAAAGTCTTTTCAATCCGGGGCATTCGTCTCCCAGCGTCGATGTGTAATTCAATTTAACCGGTGTTAAGCGGACACCTTAACGTTTTTTGCCAATTCGTCGTGCACATATGGAAGCCGTAAAAATCCTTCGTTTTGCAGTTCCACGGCTTCCCTATATTTTCTCGATCGCACGGAAACAAACTTTTGTACGTGGACTTGTAAACATTCGAATAACGGAGACTAAAACAATGATAACACCGGGTCCACAGAGCACAGAAAGTGACTGCTTTTTAATTTATTTCTAAAAATAACAGAAACGTATTTATTCGTTGTTACTTATTTTTCGAAAATTATTCCTGTAATGTTTTAGATGAATTCTCTTATTTTTCGAAAATCATTCCTGTAAGTTTTTAGATGAATCCTCTTTTGAACCATCTCTAGTTTTGTATGTGTGTTTACTATATTTATATTCAAATTAATGTCGATTTAATTGGCTATTCTGTAGATATCAAATTACTGTCATTCCTTTATCTATACGGTGGATCAATTAGCCATTTACTTACCAAACCCAAATTTTTGAAATAATACAAAAATTAAATTAAATTTAATAACTGCATTATCGATTTAAAAATGTTCACTCAATAAATAGTTTAAAAAATGTTCACTCATTAAGTACGTTCATTTACTTGTATATCCTTATTTTATTTTCATAGAAGTTGAATAAAATCACTTACCTATAACGTTCACATTGATCGAGATTTGTAAAAGTCATCTCTTTTAAGATCGTTGATAACACTGGAGATTAATATTAAATCTTCTGTGCATCAATGTGTTTTGCTTAATATGACAAGATCACACATACAGTTTTCTTCACCGCATGCCTTAGTGGAGATCGTCTTGTATTGGGTTATCGGTAATTGGTGGTACAGCCGAAACGATTCGACATAAAGAAATAAGTCGAAAATATAGAGTACAATTTTTTAAAATTGGGTTTGCAAATGCAGCGAATACGCGTGCTACTAGATAAGAATTGTCTGCCGCGTCTGACCATGACCAACTAATTCTACTTTCTGCATATAGAGGAAGAGGTTGGGTTGTGAGACGGGTTGGGTTGTGAGACAGTCGTTTTTATCCATCGCGCAATCGCGATAATTCCAATTTGTCTGCTGTCAAATTTTTGTTTTGACGTTTGCTAGTTTTTGTGCGAGCATCGTGGTGTATAGACGTGTTGCTTATATTCGATACGGACATCGTGTGTAAACACATCGTGTAAAACTTTTACTCATTTTTTTAACAACATTATTTTGTTGAGTGAATCAATTGAAAAAGGTGAGTGTGATGCATTTTCATTTAGTGTTTACCTTACATTTTACGATGCAATATTGATATTGCAATTGCATCATGGTTGGGTTATAAGACACCATAGTGGTTGGGTTGTGAGACACTAGTTTTTTTTACCAGAAACGAACTAGAATTGTCAAATATCGTTGTTTGTGTTAGAATTAAGTGTTTATTTGTCATTTAATGTTTGTTTTGGTTTATTTTTTGAATTTGTAGTCATTGTAGGGACCAGTCGAGGAAACTCGAAGTCCTGGAAATTACCTAAGCGTAAAAAGACAGCTGAACACGATTTATGGTGTGCGTGACTAGACAAAGCTATTTTGGAGAGAACTGTTTAGTCTCACAGTCTGGCAAGTTTCTTTAAGGTTTTTGCCGAAAAAATTGAACGCTGCCAACTCTATCAAATGCAACACATTCCAGCGCCCTGTTCATTTGAAGTGTGCCGATATGCGCAGACGTTCGTTTTTCACATGCAAACATTGTGACAGCGACTTCGATGACGAAGAGGAAGATCATTATTGAATCCTTCCATTCATTATATTTTTTTTTTTACTTTTCTTCGCCATTCTTTGCATTTTTTCAATTGTTTGCCATTCTTTTTAACTCCTTTCGTCACTTAATGTCATTAAAATAAATAAAAATTCATTTTTGCATAAAGTTACATGGGGTTTACTTTTTTTTTGTTTATATTACCACTTTTAGTTGATTTTTCCGAGTGTCTCACAACCCAACCACTTTTTTCAGGAAGCCAAAAACCATCTCCTCGGGAAATTGATCATAAAATTTTACTTGTTGATCAAATCACGAAACTTTTTATATATTAAAGTTGCGTATTTTCTTCACCTTTCCAACGGCATATAATACTCTTTGATATCTTCATCAAACAAAAAGTTACAGACCAAAAACAAAACTCGTCTCATAACCCAACTTCTTCCCCTACTAAAACAGATGAACTTGGCGTATTTTCAAAGTCGATTTTCTCCAAACATGAGCCTCGTATGCACAAATGTAATTCTACATCTTTGACTTATTTTTACATATAGAATCACCCCTGATATGTATGTAATAGATCTTTCTGCTATTGATGTTCAGTCGTTAGAGAAAATGTTGACACAAGATTTTTCTTTTCTTTATAGGAAATTATGAATGACAACGTTCTAATCACTGTAGCTGTAAAATACATTATCAGGTGAGTGGTTAGAACTCTCAGGAGACATTTCAAGAATGATTTAACTTATTTGATCGGATAGCTCTTGTCAGGTGCATACGTTGCATTTAATAAAATATTATGACCATAAAACCTGTTGCTGAGACAGATGATGGTAACAAACTTTATAGCCAGTGATAAGTTTGGTATAAGGTTTACAATTAAGACGGTCTGTTTTGTTTAATTAAGAAATTGGACAAGAAAAAGAGGTGTAAAGATGGACGACAGTGGACACCAGGCGATTGAGAAAGGTGTAAGTTATAGTTTGCATTATGTAAATGCACCCGTGAAAGGGATATAAATAAGTTAGTAGTCTTCTGTCCGTTTTGTCAATTCGACATACGGTCAGTCACATAATTGATAAAATTGAAACCCTTAAAGTCTCGAAATCTTGATAATCTTAATAAATGTTATACTTTTTATAATACTGGTACGTTCATACTGTTATTCATCCCAATGCTGACATGACGTAAACGTTGTTTCGTGGTAGATGTAACATTTCAAGAGTTTGAATTCTTACAAACCAAAATTTTTTAAGAAAATTAAGACTTTCAAGAGTTCCAAGCTTCGAATTATCTTGCAAGTTATTCGAATTTTTTGTTGTAAACATTGAATCGAAGTGATTCAGATCCCATCACTGCACGCAAGTCATATGGTCAACTATTAAAAAAGTTATCGTTTTAAGGACTTTCCCCTTAAGGAGCCATTAAAGACTTTCAAATTGTAGATTTCAAAATTATCCTATATCTATCGCCTGGCGATTGCTAGGAATCTCAAAAATGTCCTTTCTCCGCGCCAGTGAACGTATTTAACGGAGTATTTGTGTGTCTCCTTGGACACATACGTGTAATACGCCACACCCTTCAGTAAGAAATGCCTAGAAAATGTTCCGGTATCTCTCGATGGGAATCGCAGAAAGAAAAGGGATTCGCCATGAGTTATTGCAGATTTATGAAATTGTCAGAGCGATCATATTCACTCCGCATAGATCCGCTTAACTTTGCCAGCAACACTCCTTCGAAAGTAGAAATTTTTTTCATTTTTCGATGTTGAGATCGGGACGATGACACTGTAATACCAAATGCAATCAATTCTTTTCTACATAACATAATATTCTGAAATCACATTGCAGTATATATGTAAGTATAGTACTTACTGTATGTACTATATGTACATATGTAACAACTGTAACTATATGTACAGGGAACCACGAAAGTATTTGAACGCAATTTAAAACAGTATAACTTTTTTATAATTGTACCAAACGACCTGATATTTTGTAAACCATTAGTAGCATTGGTTACTAAATAATCTGCAAACAAAGATTTTCCAAAAATTACAATGTACAAAGTTGCATGTAAAAATAAAAAAAGGATTTTTCAAAACATTTTTATTTGGACTCTTAATGAAAATTTATTTATTTTAATGAAAATACAAGTAAGTATTTTAATGAAACTACATGTTTTGTATTTGTAATGTGTATAAATATACATACTTGTCTTTCATTGAATTTGGTCCTACGCTTTACCAAAACGATGCTCGTCAAAATATTATACATTTTTGAAACATGGATGGCAGACATAAAGAAAAAAGTTTAAAAATTATCTTTTGCATAATAATTTCAAATGAAACTGTTAGTGTACGTGACTGGAGGAGACTTGTTGGTTCACCATTGAAATTGCTGTTGATGTTGAATAGTTTATTAAAGAATCCTTAGTTTCACGCGTTTGTTCATACCGGTTTTACTTTGCGAGAGCGAGATATAATTTTTAAATATATGTTTGTATCGCGGGCGCGATAAATTATGGCATTATAAAAAGTTGTTATGTATGATGAAAAAGTGACTCACTAAACTACAAGAAATTTTATAACTTTAGATGCACCATCACTTTAAAATAAATTCGAGAATATTAACAAAATATAATGTCGGTAGGAGATTACAAACTTAAAAAGGAATGTGCAGCAACATCTACCCGCGTATTTGTGAACTGTCACCAGAGACGCAGTACCGCCACCGACGAGATACTGTTAAAGAGTGCCAGCGACCGTGCTATTCCGCGAAACGGTAAGTGGGCGAAATGGGCGCGGGGGTAACGTGGAAATTACAGTGATCTGAAATACCACATCGGTAAAAGTTCCACCACCGACAAGAATAGTGTTAAAACAGTTCCAAAACATCGTCTGAAATATGGCGGAGAATGTAACATTTAATAATAATTGACAGGCGCGTTAATAAAAAATTTCAATGAACAAGCTTGAATAATATATTTTGTTCTGATAAAACGTGCCATTGCAAAATGTTATGGAAGGGAATAGGTTTGAAATAATCGTGGATATTAATTTACACTCTAGTATGCAATATTAACGATAATTCAAAATGTGCAGCTATTGGCTCGGTATTATCCTTTATTCGTAAGATACTTGAAATTCTTACGAATAGAGGATAATACCGATTGCCCAGGTCTCACCACGTGGAGGTTGCTGCACAAGAGACCCGGAAAGGGAGTCAGAACGAATGCGATATTCCTTCTGGCTCCCTTTCTTACAACGCAGGACTTATACTAACGTACTACGCAAATACGTCGAGTAATTATCGCGGAGGAAAAGGGTGTGAATCGAAGAAGAAGTCCTCGATTCACGGGGGACAAAAAGCGAATCAGGCAGAAGGCTCTGATTCTTTCAAGAAGAAAGAAAAACTAAGCAAACCAGAGCAGAAGGCTCTGGTTCGAGGGTGACGCGAGCAATGGTCGAGAGGAGTTTCGACACCGATACCAACTGCAACAACCACCTGCCGCCAGAGACGGACATGGGTGGAAAAATTTTACCGATGAGTGGTAAAGGGCGAAACCACGCGTCTCGACCCCCCCAATAATATATAAACTACCGCGAACTCCCGTACCAATAAATCTGGTACATACTACATGCGAGCAAAGGTGTCCGACACAGTAGAAGACTGTGTCGGAGTTAAAAAAAACGAACAAAGTGAATTTACGGCGATAATTACTCGACGTGTATACAACGACGATCTTAATAACTATCGCTCAATATAAAATATTACTAACTAACGCAACTTAATAATACGGTGCTGTCTTCGGTGCTGTGTCCTCTTCGTCGACGATGAAAGACGTCCAGCTGTTGCATTCTAACTGAAACAGACTAATTATAATTAGACGCAACACATATCCCGCACATGAGTGCGAATTCTTAATTGAAACCTACAAGAATTCAGCAAACGTGAGCAACCAGAATACAAGAAAACCAGGAAAACCAACAAACGAGCTCACAAGAGCAAACCAGAAAAGCGTGTTCATGAGAACCAAACTAACCCCGCACACGAGTGCGGCCTGACCAAACTATAAGCGATTCGGGTAGCCCCAGGGACGCGACTCCCCGTACTCACTCACCGTCCCACCTTACGGATCGGATCGAGAGTGAGCCCCTGAGGGAACTTCGATCTTACTTACAATCTCACGTTCGCTTTTGTGAATCCTCCTCTTGTCTCCTCTTGTTCCCTCTTATCCCATTCCTCTATCGTCCTTCTTCTTCGAGTTGTCGGTTTCTGTTTCTGTTTCTGTTTCTGTTTCTGTATCACGTTTCTGTATCTGTTATCCGTCTCCGTTTCTGGGCCCGTTTCTGTTTCATGTGACTGTTTCTGTGACTGTGACTGTTTCTGTTTCCGCTATCTGTGTCTATTGTATATGGTTTTGATATCTATTTGCATTTACTTAATGCGTTTAGTATCTTAGACTCATATACAATAGTTTCCGTTTCTGTTTCTGTAGCTGTTCCCGTTTCTGTTCCCGTGTCTGTTTCTGTTTCTGTTTCTGACACCGTGTCTCCGTGATCCGTTTCTGTGTCCGTTTCTGTTTCTGGTACTGTTTCTGTTTCTGTTTTCCGACAACTCTCCTTTGGATGGGTCCTCATCCTTGTCTGTGTCCTCTTCGTTCGACGATAAGGGTGGATGGATGGATGGCTGGATGGATGGATGGCTGGTTGGATGTATGGCTGGATGGATGGATGGCTGGCTGTAGTATTCTAGCTGAAACAGACTAATAATGATTATACACAACACATAATGCCGCACACGTGTGCGAATTTTTACTGGACTACCAGTACAGCAAACCAAAAAACCTGAATAACCAGAAAACGAGCTCAAGAGAGCAAACCAAAAAAACTGAATAACCAGAAAAAGAGCTCACGAGAGCAAACCGGACGACCAGCTCACGAGAGCCAACCTATCACCAGCTCACGAGAGCCAAACTAACCCCGCACACGAGTGCGGCCTAACCGAGCTATAGGCGATTCGGGTAGCCCCAGGGACGCGACTCCCCGTACTCACTCACGGTCCCCTCCCTGAGTGAGCCCCTGAGGGAACTCCGATCGGAGGAATACCAATTTTAAAGAAGATGTGAACATTTTTCGAAGAGGAACTTGTGAAAGTTCCGATGCGAATACTTATTAAATCAGAAATTAAAATTATCTTGTTCCCTGACTGAACGTGTACTTCGAAATAACGAACCGAAGGTGGCCAAGGGTAAACGATCAAAGCATCGATGTACCCTTGGCCAACTACGAGCTAGCTGAAAGTAAATTCATATTCAATTCAGTGAAATATGTTGTAACATTTTGCATTCTTAAATATCATTACACATTGTTATCAAAAATTGTACTCGTGCAGCTATTGGCTCGGTATTACCCTTTATTCGTAAGATACTGGAAGTTCTTACGAATAGAGGATAATGCCGATTGCCCAGGTCTCACCACGTGGAGGTTGCTGCACAAGAGACCCGGAAAGGGAGTCAGAACGAATGCGATATTCCTTCTGGCTCCCTTTCTTACAACGCAGGACTTATACTAATGTACTACGCAAATACGTCGAGTAATTATCGCGGAGGAAAAGGGTGTGAATCGAAGAAGAAGTCCTCGATTCACGGGGGACAAAAAGCGAATCAGGCAGAAGGCTCTGATTCTTTCAAGAAGAAAGAAAAACTAAGCAAACCAGAGCAGAAGGCTCTGGTTCGAGGGTGACGCGAGCAATGGTCGAGAGGAGTTTCGACACCGATACCAACTGCAACAACCACCTGCCGCCAGAGACGGACATGGGTGGAAAAATTTTACCGATGAGTGGTAAAGGGCGAAACCACGCGTCTCGACCCCCCCAATAATATATAAACTACCGCGAACTCCCGTACCAATAAATCTGGTACATACTACATGCGAGCAAAGGTGTCCGACACAGTAGAAGACTGTGTCGGAGTTAAATAAAAAAAACGAACAAAGTGAATTTACGGCGATAATTACTCGACGTATGTACAACGACGATATACAATATTAATTATAATTCAACATAAAGTATTAATGAGTAACACTACTTAAATATACACTGCTGTCTTCTTTGTTGTGTGTCCACCTCTTCTTGATGTGTCCTCTCCGTCGACGATGAAAGACGTCCGACTGTTGCATCGTAACTGGATCAGACTAATCATATTTAGACGCAACACAAAATCCCGCACACGAGTGCGAATTCCAACACAACACCCAGAACAAAACAACAATCAGCACTCGATACCAAACAAGAAACCACCTAACGACAGCAAACTAGAAAACCAGAAAACGAGCTCTCGTGAGCAAACCAGAAAACGAACTCTCGTGAGCAAACCAAAAAACGAGCTCATGAGAGCCAAACTAACCCCGCACACGAGTGCGGCCTGACAGAGCTATAGGCGATTCGGGTAGCCCCAGGGACGCGACTCCCCGTACTCGCTCAAGGCCCCACCCGTGAGCGAGCCCCTGAGGGAACTCCGATCGGAGGAATACCAATTTTCAACAAGATGTGAAAATTTTTCAAAGAAGTACTTGTCAAAGTTCTGATGTGAACACTTATCACATAAGAAATTAAAATTGACTTGTTCACTGACTGAACGAGTACTTCGAAATAACGAACCGAAGGTGGCCAAGGGTAAACGAACAAACCATCGATGTATCCTTGGCCGAGTGCGAGCTAGCTGGAAGTAAATTCATATTCAATATAATGAAATATGTTCCTATATTTTGAAAGTGTTAAACTCTATCAAAAAGTGTACATGTGCAGCTATTAGCTCGGCATTATCCTTTATTCGTGAGATACTGAAAGTTCTTACGAATAAAGGATAATGCCGATTGCCCAGGTCTCACCACGTGGAGGTTGCTGCACACGAGACCCGGAAAGGGAGTCAGAACGAATGCAATATTCCCTCTGGCTCCCTTTCTTACAACGCCGAACTTATACTAGTATACTACGCAAGTACGTCGAGTAATTATCGCGGAGCAAAAGGGTGTGAATCGAAGTAGAAGTCCTCGATTCACGGGGGACAAAAAGCGAATCAGGCTGAAGGCTCTGATTCTTTCAAGAAGAGAGAAAAACTAAGCAAACCAGAGCAGAAGGCTCTGGTTTGAGGGTAACGCGAGCAATGGTCGAGAGGAGTTCCGACTACAATACCAACTTCAACAACCACCTGCCGCCAGAGACGGACATGGGTGGAACAATTTTACCGATGAGTGGTAAAGAGCGGACACAACGCGTCTCGACCCCCCCATTAATATAAACTACCGCGAACTCCCGTACCAATAAATCTGGTACATACTACGTACGAGCAAAGGTGTCCGACACAGTAGAAGACTGTGTCGGAGTAAAAAAAATAAACGAACAAAGTGAATCTACGGCGATAATTACTCGACGTGTATACAACGACGATATACAATTCTTAATAACTGTCGCATAAAATAAAGTATTACTGGCTAACGCAACTTAACTATAACGCCGTTGTCTTCTTTGGCGAGTGTCCTCCTCTTCTTTGTGTAATCAGGACAAGAGAAGAGTCCGCATAGAAGACGAAAACGAGAAACCAGATGATGAGAACATACTAAAAAGGAGAAAACGAACTCACGAAAGCAAACCAAACTAACTTCGCACACGTGTGCGGCTTGAACAAGCTATAGGCGATTCGGGTAGCCCCAGGGACGCGACTCCCCGTACTCGCTCAAGGCCCCACCCGTGAGCGAGCCCCTGAGGGAACTTTGATCGCAACTTACTTACCTTCTCACGTTGTCTTCTGCCAATCCTCCTCCTCTCATCTCCTCTTCTCCCATCTTCAGTCATCCTTCCTTCCTTCTTCTTCGAGTTGTCGGTTTCTGTTTCTGTTTCTGTATCTGTTTCTGGCTCTGTTTCTGTATCTGTTAACCGTCTCCGTTTCTGGGCCCGTTTCCGTTTCTGTTACTGTTTCTGTGTCTGTGACTGTTTCTGTTTCCGCTATCTGTGTCTATTGTATATGGTTTTGATATCTATTTGCATGTTTTAATGCGTTTAGTATCTTAGACTCATATACAATAGTTTCCGTTTCTGTTTCTGTTCCCGTTTCCGTTTCTGTTCCCGTTTCTGTATCTGTTTCTGTTTCTGACACCGTGTCTCCGTGATCCGTTTCTGTTTCCGTTTCTGTTTCCGGTACTGTTTCTGTTTCTGTTTTCCGACAACTCTCCTTTGGGATGTGCCCTCTTCCTTCTCTGTGCCCTCTTCGTTCGACGATAAGGATGGATGGCTGGCTGGCTGGCTGGCTGGATGGATGGATGGATGGATGGATGGATGGATGGATGGATGGATGGCTGGCTGGTTGGCTGAATGGATGGATGGTTGGCTCTCTGGCTGTAGTACTCTACTTGAAACAGACTAATAATTGTTATACACAACACATAATGCCGCACACGTGTGCGAATTCCTACTGAACCACCAGTACAGCTGACGAGAGAGAACCAAAAAACGAGAAAACGAGAAAACGAGAAAACGAGAAAACATGAAAACGAGAAAACCAGAAGAACCAGAAAATGAGAAAACCAGAAAACGAGAAATCGAGAAAACCAGAAAACAAGAAATCGAGAAAACCAGAAAACGAGAAAACCAGAAAACGAATTGACGAGAGTAAACCAGATGACCAGCTCACGAGAGCCAACATATCACCAGCTCACGAGAGCCAAACTAACCCCGCACACGAGTGCGGCCTGACAGACCTATAGGCGATTCGGGTAGCCCCAGGGACGCGACTCCCCGTACTCGCTCAAGGCCCCACCCGTGAGCGAGCCCCTGAGGGAACTCCGATCGGAGGAATACCAATTTTCAACAAGATGTGAAAATTTTTCGAAGAAGTACTTGTCAAAGTTCTGATGTGAACACTTATCACATCAGAAATTAAAATTTACTTGTTCACTGACTGAACGTGTACTTCGAAACAACGAACCGAAGGTGGCCAAGGGTAAACGAACAAACCATCGATGTATCCTTGGCCGCCTGTGAGCTAGCTGGCAGTAAATTCATATTCAATATAATGAAATATGTTCCTATATTTTGCAAGTTTTAAACTCTATCAAAAAGTGTACATGTGCAGCTATTAGCTCGGCATTATCCTTTATTCGTGAGATACTGAAAGTTCTTACGAATAAAGGATAATGCCGATTGCCCAGGTCTCACCACGTGGAGGTTGCTGCACAAGAGACCCGGAAAGGGAGTCAGAACGAATGCGATATTCCTTCTGGCTCCCTTTCTTACAACAACGAACTACCAAGTTATGCAAGTACGTCGAGTAATTATCGAGAAATTAGATAGGCAAAAGTGCGAATTTGACAAACAGAAGTAGGAAGAAAAACACAAGTCCAACATCAGAAATATAAATATATTTCGAACACTGAACTGTGAAAGTTCATTCTCTGATGGAAATTGCAATAAGAATATTGGAGGTAATCATTGAAAATGATTGTGCAGTGAAAACAGTAGAAAGTGAACCACGAGTGAACAAAGCAAGAAGCATTCAAGAATATTTGAATTAAAACTCACCAGGGAACCTCTGGTTACCCGTGGTCACTCCTGGTCCACTGCTGGTCCACCCCTGGTCTCCCAGGACCTTTTGGCACCCCCGGTACCGTAACGCGTCCGTCCCTGTCGAATCCGCCGGCCCGACTGACTGACTGACTGACTAAGCGCTCTCGCTTCGCTGCCTCTCCCCACTCCTCTACCATCGATCGATTCGATCGCCGTGTTAGTAATTATTGATAAATTTGTTATTTCTCGCTGTTCAATGTTTATAACAATTCCTTTCGTCAACGATGCCCACAACCACTCCCTTGACTATCTGACCATCTAATTTTTTTCTAAAAATATGCAATAGAACTCCAGATATAGAATAACATTTATGACATGAATATTCGCGCGCGTTAATTTATTCGATACAATTTACAGAGAAATTTATTATTTCTCGATGTTGAATGTTTATAAAAATTCCTTTCGTCAACGATGTTAACCAGCACTCCCTTGACTATCTGACCATCTAATTTTTTTCTAAAAATATGCAATAGAACTCCAGATATAGAATAACATTTATAACATGAATATTCGCGCGCGTTAATTTATTCGATACAATTTACAGAGAAATTTATTATTTCTGGCTGTTCAATGTTTATAATAATTCCTTTCGTCAACGATGTTAACCAGCACTCCCTTGACTATTTGACCATCTAATTTTTTAGTCAAAGTAGGCAATAGAACTCGAGATACAGAATAAATTTTAAACCATGCACATTCGTATTAATTTATTCAACATAAATAATACGATAAATTTATTGATTCTATCTGTTCAATGCCTATAATAATTCTTTTGCCATTTTAATTGTTTACAGTAAACTCTCCCTTACTCTGTTCTTCAACATATTTCCTTTCCCACAGATCGATTCTTCGAACATTTACGTATGGAAAAGTGTAAGGTAATAATTCTCGTTTATGAAATACTTTGAAAGTAGAAATTGAGGTATCTCATATAAAATTTAAAGTCAGAATCGGTGATTTTTCGAAAATTATGCTTCAATGCGTTCTTAATATTTCTAGGAATCTTTTGTCCTAGAGTTTTGCTTTCAATATTGTAAATCTTAAATAATCAATACTAAAACATCGTCTGAAATATCTGCTTAACTTGGAATATGTTCGGTGCAGAATGTAACAATTTATGATAATCGATTTCACTAAGGAGAAAAACAGTCTCTCGTAGGTGTCAAGATGCTTGTGGTGGCAATTTGCCTTCTCACCACTTCTCACCGCCGAGAATCTCTTCAGTGGCCTTCTGTACCGACGAGATCACGTCGATGACCTTCTGTTTTTTTACTCCAGCCAGAATATATCCTAGAGGGCGTAAGAAAACACCGAATTATTCGAGTGACACGATCTCCCGTAAGGCTGGCAGTCTTTAACAGTAACTCGTCGGTGCCATCGACGTGATCTCGTCGGTACAGAAGGCCACTGAGGAGATCCTCGTCGGTCAGAAGGTGTTACGTCCCAAGTGGGAGGTCGTAACGTAATTAATGTATTTTAACGATCTTTGATCCACGTGGCGCGTACGTCCACGTCTGATCAAGGCCGATGATCGGTTACCCGCACGGAGAGTGATAAAGTGACGAAGGTTCACGCCAGCCCCCGACGTCACGAAGAGCGTGGTACGGTGCGTGAGTAGATTCGGGTTTTGTCTTTACCGCGGACGCGACAATCAGTGTTCTCCCGATTGTACCGAGCAACCTGGTGGGCTCAGACGTACTAGGTGGAATACCGATTTCTGCAGTCGGAGAGATACCGACTTTTTAACGTGTGGAAAACGAGTTAGACGCGAGAACCTGTGTTCTCCCTATTGTACCGAGCAACCTAGTGGGCTCAGACGTACTAGGTGGAACACCGATTTCTGCAGTCGGAGAGATATCGACTTTTCGACGTGTGGACAACGAGTTAGACGCGAGAACCTGTGTTCTCCCGATTGTACCGAGCAACCTGGTGGGCTCAGACGTACTAGGTGGAACACCGATTTCTGGAGTCACGGATATCGACTCGGAAAACGAGAAGGAAGAGGTGGACGACTGGGTCTTACAATAGTACCACCTCAAGGCGAGTAGTCTACGAAGGGCGTAACGCTCGTAGCGCGGATCCTCGATACAAATCTTATCTAACAGAGGGAAACTCGGTACTAAAGTGAGGGGCACGAGTTTCCACGGAGGAGGACACGCGGGCGGACGAACCTCGGGTGCTTTGTTCTTGCTAATTTCTTTCGGGTCGATGATTCGGACCGTACCTATGAAGGGGACGTCGCTTAGGATACGCGGGAGTTTAGGGATCCCGAGATTTTCGTCGTAAGGGGTTCCCTTTCCCTGCCGATAGAGTCCTCCGAACAGCTTCTTAAGCTGATATTTGCGTCGCGGCATACGGCACCAGATGAAAGAAACGGAACGAGCGGAACTTCGATTCTACAATCTGTTTTCTCTCGTACCGAGCGACCTGGTGAGCTAAGACGCACGAGGGAACACAGAACTGACACAGCCCGTGAAAAGACCGCGACGGCGAAACCGCTCTACGACGCGAAGAGGCCACGCGGTAATGCGAAGGAGTCGTATTAAGCGCGAGTATCTACTTATTAGCTCCCATACGAGAAAATTGTCGGATCTCGCAAGGGCGACCGTTTTCGGTCGTTCCTCGAGGTCGACGTCTGGCAGAGGCGGTACAGAGGAGGGCCAGAACGTTGAGTGTCGACTGAGCCTTGCCACCACAGCTGATTTTCAGCAAGTTGCTTGGGAGACAAACCGCGCGACGCGAGATCCGCGGGATTTTCTTCCCCAGGTACATGGTGCCACCGAGCGTTTGGCAAGTTCTCCTGAATTTGAGCTACGCGATTTCTAACAAAATCCTTCCAGCGCGAAGGATGACCTTGAATCCAGTGGAGTACAGTCGTAGAGTCAGTCCAGAGGTGGACTGGAGCGTCGTCGAGCTTGAGAGCACGCTGTATCTGCAACAAATGTCGAACGAGCAGAACCGCCGCGGAGAGTTCGAGACGAGGAGTGGTTACGCGAGTCGTTCGCGATCGCTTAGCGGTAGACGAAAGTTGGCGCGACTTTTGTTTTCGCGGATACAAGAGTGACATTCAGATCATCGAAATCGTAGAGCACACGCACGTAAACAGCGACGCCGAGAGCTGCATGAGACGCGTCGGAGAATCCGTGTATTTCGACACCGTGATTGTTACATCCCGAAGTTGTCGCGCGTAGTCCATCCAGCGAGCAGCGAGATGCTGCGGTAGAGGTTCATCCCATTCGAGATGAGCAGGCCAGAGTTCTTGCATGAATATTTTTGCACGTACCACAACGGGAGCGAGCCAGCCTAACGGATCGAACAACTGAGCAGTACGCGACAATACCCTTCGCTTTGTTGTGACAGCGGGCTCGCTTGTATGCGTGAGCGTAAACACGAACACGTCGGTTTGTTGTCGCCACGTTAGACCGAGCGTACGAAACGAAGGCCCATTGTCGAGAGAGAGAGAGAGAGAGAGTAAGCAATTTCGCGATCAGCTGTCGAAATGTTTTGAAGCAGGTCGTCGTGGTTGGTGGTCCATGTGCATAAATTATATTCTAAACATTCATAAAAAGAATACCTATATTGATGTTTTAGTCATCCAGAAGTTTAGACTTGCTCAAGTAGACTCGGCACACCGTCAGACTTCTACATACTGCAATACTCCTGCGGACTGCGATCACAGGCGAGGTGCAGACTGCAGACAATTATATTAGATTAGACGATTAGTCCACTGCTATACTGCACCTATCTGAATCATTTTTCGGTAAGACTAGCAGCAGTAAAGAAATCAAGGTGTCAAATTTGGGTGAGACTCCCTGTATAATATATAAACTTCTGAACTCTTCCAGTATTTTCCTACCAGTAATAGTTCTCCACTACTTTCCCCACAAACATAGAACGTAGATACGTTCCTGCCATTGGTCGCGCATGTGCGTGGAAAGCGCACATTTCATGACTGTTTTGGATGCGCAGTAAAATAATGAGGTTAACAAATCCTTAGTTCGAGAGATAAAAAGTAACAGTACGAGAAACAATACTGTATAAACAACCTTATATTTAGCCACAATTGCAAGTAATTAGTATAAAGTATAAAATAAATGTTCTAATTGCGACATTGTAACACGAAACGGATAATATGGACGGGGAAGTAGAAACGGGTAAGCATGTTAACCTCAAAGAAATACCTGGGACACATAGAAATCTCAAAGAATTAGCTGAAACGTACCAAAAATTTCTGGAGAGTAATGACAAAGACAAGATACTGGAGTATCTGAAAATGGTAGATGAGGAGCTGAGCAATATGAGGGAAGAAGTAGATGACACGGAAGGGAAAAAAGAAGTCACTGTAGTGCTCGCTACAGTGAATTTAAATCTTGGTGTTGTATTGTCTGATATGGAGGAGTTGAGAGCAAGCGAGGAAAGCTTGATGAAATCTATAGACTTACTCCAAGACGAAGAAATTGATATGAAAGATAAAATCTATCCAATGGTTCACGCTCTGAATCTATTAGGTATTATTTGGTCCCAATGGAACCAGCCCGAGAAAGCCGAACATTTTTTACTTAGATCGGAGCAAGCCTTCGTTGAGTACACGAGTAATAAAGACTACGAACTTCCCTCTGACGTAGATATACCTAGACTTAGCTCGTGTAAACGCAGCCCTGAAACCAAAGATCAGAAAACGTATAGGGAATCGTTTGAGGAAACGTATACGGAAACGTTGTATTATCTAGCTCAGGTATATCGAGCTTTAGATGATCATGCGAAAACTGCCCTATATTGTCATAGGACTTTGAGCAGACAGTTGTGTCACAACAAAATTACGCAAAAGCTAGATTACGTTGATTGGGCTTTAAATGCAGCGACGTTATCTCAATATTTTTTAAAAATCGAAGGCTTTACTCAAGCAAGACATCATTTAGCTGCTGCATCTTATATATTACAAACGTATGAGAATATATTGAAGAAGAAAACCGAGGAGAACCCAGAATCCGAAGCAATTGCTGCGGAATGGGAGAATTTTAAACACAGAAGCGCAGACGTTGCTATGTGTTGGGCGAAGTACGGTATCTTACTTTTAGATCTGTCCTGGCAAAGACTTTTACAAAAAAGCAACACAGATGAAGACGATAACGAGACGCTTGAAGAAACAAATAATAAAGACGTATCAGAATTGGAAGCTGTTAAGGACTTGAAATTCGATGATTTAGAAGAAACAATAGAACCGATAGCTAGCCAGATTACCGATCAATATTTATTAGATTTCGATGATGCTAGACCGGTATTTTTAAATATTCAAAAATGGTTGGTGCAGGCTGAGTCCTATTACACTTTGAACGAACATGCATCCGATCATGTAGTAATTGCACAAGATCTTGCACAAGCGTACTATTACTTATCGTTCTTTGAAGAGGATGAAGATAAACAAGCAAAAATGCACAAAAGGAGGGTAAATGTTTTAGAAGATGTTGTAAAAGAATTGAATCCTCAATATTATCAGTCTGCTTGCAGACAAATCTGGATTAGATTAGGAGAAGCATATTCAGACATACTCAACATAAAACTTGACCGTCTGAAAAACACAGAAAGGAAGCCGCAAGCAGTAGCAAAGATTAATCGATTGGCTCATAATGCTATAAAATATTTCCAGAAATTTCTGGATTCTTTAGGGCATTGTCCGACCGATCCTAAAATGCCAGAGTTTTCGGAAGATGTATTGCGACCAGCGTTGTCTTCTTACTTTCATATTGGTAGATTGTATGGTAAAATAATATGTACCGACAAAGTAGTCCAATTAATCAATGATGAAAATAGTATAAACGCGTTGAAGTTTGTTGTTGATTATTGCGAGAAATATCCTGAAGCAGCAGATATTATGAAACCTGCATTGTATCTTTGTAAAGAATTTGTGACCTTATTGTCAATCCGACTAGGTAACTTAAAAGCAGCAATGATAAAGTAGTTGATCACCGTTCTATTAATTGAACATATTTTTATGTTTTTATTTAATTTCCATCTAACATTCTTTGTGAACATATATGATTACACTTCACAAAATGAACACATTATGGTAGTAATTGGAAATAGTACCATTCCATCGCATTATGTACATTTGTTTTTCTACATACACTGCTGTGCAAAGGAAAGAAGCACTCGGTCATATTTGATAGAAAAACATAAAAGATCAAATAAGAACACAGTAAGTTTTGAGAAATGATTCCGATGTTTAACCCTCGGACAACGGACAATTTTTATAGCTATATAATTGGTAATGATTAGCACCGTTCACAGCTCTAATTAATAATTTTCTAAAATTTACTTTTGATGATATCTCGTGCAGAAACATTAGTTTTTCCGATATCCTCAATGAAACAGCTATTCAGTTAGTTTAATTGATACAAATTCAGTACTTAGATGATAATTTGTATGTTCCTGGTCAAAAATGACTCTGGTAGAGCACTTGGAGGGTTAATTGAATAGTTCTGAGAATATATATATATGTATTATTGCAGATTATCTAATTTTAAATCAATCATTGTGTACAATGCAATTTCTACACAACGATTTTTTTTTTTAAATATAGGTTTTACGTCGCATCAACTGCATGGTTATTAGCGACGAACAAAGATATTGTTTGTCATTATATCTTATAATTATACCGGATGCTTCTTTCTTTTGCACAATAGTGTACATTTATTTTCATTGTAGGAGTTCTATAACTGTTGTACAAACTTTATTTTACAGTTTTCTATTAACGTAATAAATTATATTTCAGCCTTTAAATTAATGACTGTATTATATACTCTTAAGAACGAAATAAAACTGCTTTAATGTATGTACGTAGAAAATTGTGGTCTTTCTTAAAACCCTAATTTTTATTTATCATGTCTCACGCATAAATAGCTGCACTATTTATGATATATTATAGATTAAAGGACAATGTAAGTAATTGATATTTAATTTTTAAGTCGGTATGGCAGTCGCATTGAAACTGATATTCGAGAAAGTTACACATGTCAGTGGCAGATGGCAGCACCAATCACATTTTGAATTTCCACAACTTTATAGAAATGTTTATTTGCGATTTTACATAACGTGTTTGTTATTGTAACTGCGTTGAAACTATAAATTTATTCTTACTATTAACGTAGCACGACATTCATACTCTACTAATTACGATTATTGAAGGCAATAAAATTAGTTCATTAAATTATTTTCATCAAAGATTTTACAAAATACTTTTATTGCTATTAGATTATTATTAAATTCATTATTATTATTAGATTATATTAATTTATTTGATTAAATTTCTTTATTTCTAATACAGGTTTACTGAACTAAAAATTATTTTCATTTTCTTCTTTAATTTCAAAGTTTTTAACATTTCTATTTTATATCTTATCTAGCTTACGTTGTTCTAGAATTTTTCATATCCAAATGTTTCATACATTTGTTTCACTATCAATACACCTTTTCGATATTTAAAATTTTCCTCATATTTTGACTATTAATACAATCTTTTAAATCTGGAACGTTCTATATCTTTTTACTACTGATGTCTTTAATATATAAAATTTCTTATATCTTTCAGCTACGTAAATTCATGGAAACGTAAGTTCCTAGATCATTTTTACAGACTGAATAAACATTATTCTCACATTCGTGAAGTAAATACTAATTAAAATTGACATTTCGAATACTTATTCTAAACTTAATCTATAATTAATTTGTGCTAAATATTAAGGAAAATACATATTGGGTTGGCAAGAAAGTAATTTCGGTATTTTAAGGTGAAATAAAACTGAATTTCTTTATTCAAGCGATGAACTTTAGTCAATAAAATATTTTCTTATATATTCTTTTTGGCAAAAGATCATCCAACAAAAGAGAAAATATCTTATTCGTTAAAGTTCATTGCTTAAATCAAAAAATTCGGCTCTATTTCACCTGAAAATACCGAAATTACTTTCTTGCCAACCTATATAATTAAATTAGTACAAAAATGTAGACAATATTAGATATATTTTCGGATATAAAAAATCTACACTGACGTCCGGAGATCATTGTATACCATTGAGTATCGCATTAGGAGAGATCGATCTCGCTTCGATCGACTACGAGACGTCTTTGGAATTGTCAGAGTGGGGTGAACAAGTATTTTAAACGTCAATATACCTGCTCAGGTGTCGTTGCTGTCTCGTCGAGAAGCTGCAGGCTGCAAGGTGCTCACAGTAGGTGCATGCCTATTCTACCTGCGTTTCCCAAACACAAGCAGCAGGTCCGCAAGGGGCACACCCCAAAAAGGTCATCTAATCGACAACCATTGTCCTCGTGGTCAGCTACCAGGCATCTTTTCACTTTTGCTCGAATCAGGTCTCGTCCGAGCACGTATCGACGAACCGACGTGGTCTCATTCGGTATAACGAGAATGAGGGAAATAGGTAATGCTAATAAGAAGCAGCATTTCATTTTTAGTAGCGCTTTCCATTGAAACACGAAAGAAAAATGTCCTCTGGAGACTGAACATTTTTCTAGAATAATCGTAATCAATCTTATCAATGATAAAATATTAAGATCATTAAATTGTATGAATAATTACAGTAATAAAGACTGACGTGTTTGAAATACTTTCGCGAGGTGCAGTAGTTGAAATAACTGCATTCGTCCGGTTGGGCGGTTCGGTAAATATCATCATATCATTCTTTAAAAAAGCGAGAACTGTTAAACAATCTTCAATACTAATTGCTGAGAAACCAGCTTCACTTACAGAATTTATTAGACACAACTAGACTGCGGATCTTTATGCATTTACGAAGAAATTGGTCGGGTGAAATATAAAACAGTAAAAGATTTTGAAAAAATTCAAGAATGTTGTAACGTTGCTTTTAACGTAACCAAGTCTTTAAGGGATGAAATTAATTTTTATATTCCTGCTTCCCACAATCGATGCAAAACATTTTGATTTTGCATAAAGATCCGCAGTCAACTTATCATTCTTATCTCGAGACTCGACTCAACATTCTATCAACATACTGTTACAATAACGACACACCGGGACCAATCGTCGCGTTACTCGATCACCAGAGATGGCCGTCGAATGAAAATCGTGGAGGTAGCCAAGGATAAATGATCGATTCCAAGATGTTCGCGAAGGTTGAATCTCGCAGAATGCACATGTGTAGCTCGAGAAGCAACACTGCTATCGGACAACAATAAATCAAAAAGAACCGTAAGAGTTTAGCAGCGTTGCGGCTGGCTGTTTCTGGAACGTTTTCTCGAAGACGGTCTCCGCTGGGTCGCAGCCAGAATTCGAGGCTTAGGGACTCGTGACATGAACTTCGTTAATTGTTATCTCGCGTTTCTCTCCCTGCGTTCATCTCTGTCTCGGTCACGGAGGGTCCTTCTCCTCAGGTAGAGGAAGACAAGGGGAATCGGAGGGGACACGAGGGAAGCCACCTGTAATGCGTGTAACGGTACAGAGGAGCGTACGGTGGCGCCGATTGTTGGCGACGGGAACTAAAATCTCCTTAGGCGAGGTCGAGCGGCCGCATACCACGATCCGAGGAATCGCGTTGTGAACGCAGTCGGTGTCCGGTCGTCCGGGAACGCTCAAATTGCGAAGGTAAAACCGCGAAGAGGTGGTGGTCCTGAGAAGTGTCGATCGTCCATGCTATCCGGCGACGTGTAACCGAGTGACCGGCCGTGACACACGCGCAAAATTTTGCTCGTCGCGGATCCTCCACGGCGAACGACCGGTCGGCGGCTCCGTTTTCCTCTCCGTTTCACTTCTCCTTTCCGCCTTACCTTCTCCTTTGTTCGCCGCGACCGCTCCTCCGAGAGAGGATCCTCGTGGTTCTCGTGAGAGTTGCGTGTTTGCCTTTGCCGCACACCGTCGTGCACCAGTGATCCACGTCCGCGCAGCAGAGTTACCCGTGGGTGACATCGTCCCTCTGTTCGCCGGAGACCCGAAACCCCAGAGTCTAGGAAAAGGGGATCCACCAGCGACAGGAGGCTTCAAGAGTAAGTGGAATTTCTCGTTGACGTGAGAGCATGTCGCTGCTGCTCGGAGACATTAATGCCTGGTCAGGGCATGCGCTTCTGTGCTTCGGGTTGCCATCGTTCGTTCCTACCGCGTGCTACACGTTCGTCCCCCTGTCGCATCGTTCTGACAACAAGGATCAAGGAACTCCAGATGATACCCTATTCGCGGCTCGATTTTAAAATGGCGCTACAACCCGGACACATCACACAGGAGACGAGGCCTCTGGATGCTGCGGGACGCGAAATGCCATCGAACGTGTCTCCTCGAACCCTCGACCCCTCGCCCCCTCCCGACGCCGTCCTCTTCTCTCTTTCTCTCTTTCTTCACGTCAAATCACTATCCTTTCTCTGCCATAAATATGAAGTTTCGTGCTCCTTGTGTCACGTTGCCGATCGAGGCACACCAGTTCGGAGACGCTGGAATTCTCATGATCTAGCACACGCGCCACACGGACAGGTTGATTATTTATTTATGAACCGACTCTGTCGTAAAGCGATAGCGACCATGGGGGGGGGGGTGTAGACGAGGCTTATAGAAGTCGCGGAGGAACGGTAGGATTGAATGTTGATGAATTAAGGTGCCCGAAGCTAGGAACGATACAAGGATTCTGTGGAATTCAGGTGTGCGAAGCGTATAGATGATAATGGCGATAGAGGCGGATGAACAAGAAGCGCTCCTCGTTAATGGGAATCGCAGGGAATAGATGCGCCGCGTTGTTTACACGCGGCTATTGTGACTCATAGCAACGCGGTGCGTTCAGGTTTATTTATAATGCGAGGAGGATCGCGTTTTCGGAGATTTTTTAACAAATCTCAGATTTTCAAACCTTTCACGAAAATCTTTAACCCTTTGCACTCCTTTGTCGAGTGTGACTCGACATCGGAGAAAGGAAAATGTCTTGCTCTATTTATTTAATTATTATTTTTTAGTTAAAAACAAATATAACCTCCCCAAATATAAATTGCAACACAGTGTGAGAGCTGTATTTAATATAAATAGTAAACAAAATTGTTTAAAGTAAGTAGCAGTCAAAGAACTGGTCGATTATCTTCGATTCTTAATTCGAAAACGCTAAGAACTTTCTTTCCAACTCAATATTTATTAATTTTGTTGCTAACAACTCCCTATTATTTGAAGTGTTTCATTTGAAATTTACTTCAATCGAAGGTAATTATATAGAAAAGGTCTGCCTACTCCGATTTTGATGAAATTTTAATATGTTATAGATTTCGACATTTTGAACAACTTTTTCCTTTTCCAATATAGGGATCGCTTTTAGTTTTCGAGATATTTGCAAAAGACTATCGCTAATACTGTATTGAATTTTTCGTATTCCTGCATGCTTCGCGGCAAGATCAGAACAGAGTGTCACTCTATACAGGGTGAGCTTTCAATTTTGAAAGACTACTTCTGGATTTTCGCATGTGTGGTCGGGCCGGCACTCTCCGCCCCCCACCAACTAACCCTAACTAATTCTGATCGCATAATTTTTGCATTCGATATAGCCTTCATACAGAATTTGAACTAGTAATAAAAGAATCATGCAATCAGAATTAGTTAGGGTTAGGTGGGGGCAGAGAGGGCCGGCCCGGCCACACAGACGAAATTGTGAATATTTCGAAAACTATCTATTTCAAAATCAGAATTTTATTCAGCATTTAAATGGTCTAATGGATACATAGAATTCATTATTCGAAACTATGGAAGCCTTGCGTTGCCACGAAGCGTGGAAGAATACGTAAAATCCAATAGAGTATTCGCGATTGTTTTTTGCAAATATATCGAAAACTAAAAGCGACCCCCTTTATTGGAAAAGGAAAAAGTTGTTCAGAATGTATTGCTGCATGACATATTAAAATTTCATCAAAATCGGAGTAGGCAGATCTTTTCTCTATAATTACCTTCGATTGAAGTAAAATGAAACACTTAAAATAGTAGGGAGTTGTTAGCAACGAAATTGATAAATATTGGGTTGGTAAGAAAGTTCTTAGCGTTTTCGAATTAAGAATCTAAGATAAAATGGAGGTATTTATTCATATATTTATTCAATAACACGAGAAATTGCCGCGAAAAATGGCAAAAAGTAATAGAACAGAATGGAAAATATGTTATTGAATAAATATCTGAGTTTTAGCTTTCAATTTTCATTTACAAACGCTACGAACTTTCGTTCCGATCCAGTAATTCGGAGTGCAAAGGGTTAATTTTGATCTAGGACTAACATTAATATTTAAAAAGAAAATGGTAGATACATTTCTGAGAGTCGTCAAAAATTAAACAACCATTGGTTTGGCAAGAAAGTTGTTTTGGTATTTTAAGGTGAAATAAAACCTAGAATTCTTATGACCGCGGAATAATGAAGCTACCAGAAAGATGGCGAAAGATCAATGAACAAGATGGAAAAAAATGTACTGATTAAAGTTGTGTGCTTGAATAGAAAAATTGGGTTTTATTTCACCTTAAAATACCAAAATTACTTTCTTGCCAACCTAATGTATTTCACAATATTTGAAATTGTAGAATCTTGCTTTTGAAAGTTTGCAAACAGTTGCCAAGCGAAACATCAAATTATTCAAGCGCATGTTATGAAATTTTCATCATTACGTCGCGGGTGCTCT
Source organism: Lasioglossum morio (assembly GCA_916610235.2). NCBI lineage: Eukaryota > Metazoa > Arthropoda > Insecta > Hymenoptera > Halictidae > Lasioglossum > Lasioglossum morio. Next base: position 2,817,344 of record OU744333.1, read on the forward strand.
GGCAGTTTTTTAGTTGAACGTTTTCGCAGCGTGATCCGGACACGTCGTTCGATCTAGATGCCCGATTAGGCGAAAGTATTCAAGGACAGTGAATCGTGTGACCTCCCGCTGTTGCTGGAGAAAGATGCTGTCCCGTTATTAACGTTCATTCATGTCACGTAAAACGATCGAACACGTTAGCGAGTTATTAGCGGCCAGCTATCTAGTGAATCATTATAGGCTGCAACGATATAACCGAGTGTACATAGAGGAAATATATTTGTATATGTATATACGTATCTTCCAGACGTATCCGAGACATTTGAATAATTTCTAAAAATATCCCGTCCGTAGTTGCCGATAACGGTTTCTGGTCGATTCCACGAGAAACTTTAATGTCACTTTAATACGAACGTTTCAGGATTCATCGGCTGCATGGTATCATAATTTACTCTCTAATCGTACAAAGCTAAGGATCGCTGTTCATTTCCATAGATTAAATTCTTTACAGCCTGCTAGCGGAGATATGCACGACGCACAGTGGGGTATTTGGCCCGAAATGTTTTAAAAGAAGTTGATTGAAAATTTTGCGTGAGTCGTAGATTTTTGCTAACCGACGTAGTTAACCCTTAGCACTCGAGTGGTGACTCTGCGACGCCACTACAAAATTGCTGTACCATTATTTAAAATATTAGAAATTTTAAATATTAATAAATTATCTAAAAGAGAATTTTATTTCCTTGAATTCAAGGTCTGAAAATCAGATTTCAACGCGCCACTAGAAATTGTTGTACCATGATTTAAAATATTAATAAATTATCTAGAAGGACATTTTATTTCCTTTAATTTTAAGGGCTTAAAATCATATCAGAACGCGCCACTAAAAATTGCTGTACCATTATTTTAAATATTAATAAATTATCTAAAAGGAAATTTTATTTTCCTGAATTTTAAGGTCTGAAAATTAGATTTCAACGCGCCACTAAAAATTGCTGTACCATTATTTAACATATTGTTTAAATTATTAGATACGTTACTTCTATATGCATATAAAATTTCAAAAAAAATTTTACCGGCGAAAAATATAAATCATTTTGATTTTTTAAACGTTAAAATGCATTTTTGATTTTATAATGTTATAGCTGACGTAAATACGAATTCAACGACTATATTATGATCTTGAGCCCGTAAATAACAAAAACGATATAAACATAAATAATTAAATTTTGAATGTACAAAAGTTCCTTAAAAAGCGAATTAATTTTACTGCTACGGTTCGACAGGGATTGCCTGGCAAGTTGGTAAGATTTATGTATTCCCGGTCTCCAGAGATCGCGTAGTTTACGTAAATGGAGAAATCAGTGCAGGCCCAGCTAGTTATTATTAGTAATTCGAGCATTTCCGAACTTTTGTTATTCGCAGAATGTATGGCGACGATCTTATTGCGGTGTCGATCGACACGATAGGTTTTATTGTTCATTATGACCAGCAGTTAATTGCTCTCTCGATTGCGCGTGTCGCCGTTGATGCTTTCAATCAATGCGCCGATAAGAAAGTCGGCTTTAGGGAAGCACTTTCATCGCGAATTTCAACTCGTTCCGTACCAATGCATCGAACTTTCGACGGACTGCATAAAACCGTCTTTCCAATTACCGGCAACTGTAAATATTTACAAGATCCTGTAATTGTTTGCGGAACGATACTACCACCGTTGAAACTTTGATCGATTGATTGGAAACGACACCATTAAATCACTTTAACTAAATCATTTTAATTATTGAAATTTAATTAAAACAACAATTTCGTATCACGTTCACCGTTTCCTTTTTTAAATTATTATTTGACGTCGTTTTTTATCAATTAATACGTCATTACTTGTCATATTGATTTTATCTCATTAATAACAAGTTATCAATATTGGTCTCTATCTTATTGTGTATTAAGTAATCTATGTAATTATGACCTTGTTTGTTAACATTTTTAGCATATGACGTCAGTACAATTAATTACTGCAACAGAATAGTTATATAAAAAATAGATGATTCGTTATAGAAATCAGAATAAAATTTTCAATTTTTAGGTCTGAAAATCTGATTGAAGTAATGAAAATAATTTAGAAATTTTTGCTAGAATAACTGAACTAAAAATATTGTTTAGATTGCCCCACTGATACAGAATTATAACAATATAACTATTCATAAAAATTATGTAAGTCTGAGTTCTCAGTAATCAGCATCTCTTTATACCGCGTCCAAACAAGAGAGGCATTGAAATCACCAGAAATTCGCTCGTGGGAACACAATCGGCAACTGTTTTCAACGTTGTTCTTACTTGTTAAAAAGAACTTACTTGCGATATACATGCTCGATGGTTCCAACGGCGCAAACGAAGATAATTAATTTCTCGCGTATCTTTTGTATCGACAAATAAAAAAAGATGGCGATTATGAATTACATAAGATCCTTGTATCACTGTAGTTAAGCTGCTGCTTTCTCTGTTTGACCTCGATACTTGCTCGACGAAATCTCGATTCTTTTCGATGCTAGATTCGGCTCGGTTGCGTGTATCTCAAAAATATTCTCGTCGATCATCTCTGATGTCTGATCCATCTGATATTACATTAACCTTCTGTTCATCAGAGGTTATGTCGTCTCCTTCAATATATTTTCTAGAACTTTATTTACCTTTTAGAATGTAGGTTCAAATCAAATTTCACTGAAATAAAATTAACCCTTTGCACTCCAAATTATTTTCCAATTTTGTTGCCAACAATTTCTTAGTATTTTAAGTGCTTTATATGAAGTTTACTTCAAGGGACACTTCCTTGACTTGCTACTTATTTTAAACAATTTCGTTTACTAAGTATATTAAATATAATATAGCTCTCAGACTTTGTTGTAATTTATATTTGTGGAGCTTATATTTTTGTTGTTAACAATTTCTTACTATTTTAAGTGTCTTACATGAAATTTACTTGAAAGGACAGCTCCTTGACTTGCTACTTATTTTAAACAATTTCGTTTATTAAATATATTAAATACAGCTATCAAATTTTATTGTAATTTACATTTCTGGAGCTTACATATGTGTTCAACTAAAAAATAAGAAATTAAATAGATAGAGGAAAACCAAATACATATAAAAACTCGTTTTATTTACACTTTTCTTTCTCCGATGTCGAGTCACACTCAACAAAGAAGTGCAAAGGGTTAATCGTACAGACTGATCGTTGAAACTGGTGGTACAACAGAAAGGGGAATTATTCTATACCAAAAAATAATTCGAAACATTGGCAATAAAGTATTTTATACGAGGCTTTGTTTTCAAGACAATCGAATTTGAGAATTTGTTGAACATACGTGCTGTTTTCGAAGTCGCTTTTCTTGAAAACGAAGCACGATATAAAAAAATTGAATGCTCGATATTTTCAACTTGTTTTTTATGTAGAATCACCTCCTCTTTAAGGGTCTATCATCAGTTACCGATCGCCCTATAGTATAATTATTTGTGGTAATATTTTCTATATAATTAAATTATTATATTTATATTCAAAGTCCAGGGATAGAGTTAAATTTGACCTTGTTTTCCAGTCAGCTCTTGAATTATGAAACACTAGAGCGAGAAGTGTCCTGAACTAATATTATATGTATTACCGTTTGATTAAACTGGAATAATATATCTTTCATTAGCGCGCAACTAATTTATGTATCTGGGTTGCTGAATCGTCGCAAAGAAATGTATATTTCACCGAGAGCTAGCAGATTTCGTCGAATATGAATTTTTTGTCATGCGATATTCCTTTGTTCCCGCGGATTTAATTTGTTCCAACTTCCGTTCCCGACAACAACAGGCAATATTTATCGTGCTCGTTAGAGAAAGTATCTAAATCATAGCCCCGCAAAAGGAACTGCGTGTCATCGGGACTATGCAGATTTACCGGGGAAGATTTTCAACAAAGGTGCAGGGAAACGCATCTCACGACACGAGGAATGGCGGACGGCCGCTGCGGAACAATGTTTCCAACAGCGGAACATTTTTTCCCTGTTCCTTTTATTCCACGATGTTCAAGTTTCGCGACGCACAATTTGTCTCCGTGAACGATTTGACAGGGGGGCAAATTATCCATTTCAACGAAATGGAAGGCAATTTATTCGCTGCCCTGAAAACTTATTTCACCGTGTCGAACCAGCAACGACGATTTGTCGCTGTAATTTCGTATAATTTTCTAGGACGCGTCTACCGTTCGTTTTAAAGACCTCTCTCGATTCTATTACTACCACGTCGCCAACTTCGGAAAAGTATTTCCCTCCCGTAGATTTATGTTTAAACACTCGGAGTTATATATAATTGCAAACATTGCAGAAGCTTATTGGTGGACTGCGGATCTTTATGCAAAATAAAGATTCTCTTCGTCAATTTACAAGGTACTGCAACCAAATACAAATTTTTTCTTTTGATACTGTTAGCAGGAAATATATAATGTGTTGACACTTTTCGATTCTTTTGATGCTTCTACTGTTTCAAATTACAACATTTTTGTCATATAAATACATCAAATCTACTTATTAGTAATGGCTTCGATTAATACAGTTGGTCCAAAAATGTTGATCCAGGAGTTTTCTGACTGACTGTATACATTTAATAAGTAAATATATATTTTAAGAAATTTTTAAATCCTCCTACTATTAATCTTCATCAGGAAACACACGTTCTACGTAAATTAATTATAAATCTTCCATCTGTACAAATCTGAGACTAATTCCTTTGCACTATGGTCACAAACCTTTATCGAATGTAACGATACCAGATAGAGTATATGTAGAGCACCGGATATTACTCAATAATATAACGAAGTTGTCAATGAAGTTTTATAATTGTAAAAAAACTTACAGAATTGTTAATCATGTTCAAATATTAATAATTATACTAATTTAGATGATAATAAAATGAAATCTGTGCGAAAGTGCTCTATATACCTATTTCAAAAGCTTCTGCACTGTAAGAATTTGCACAATTTCCTTAAGACCCTTGAAAATCGCATGAATGAACGCTGTTTCATCCTATAAAATCTCTCGAGTTTCGATCAAGTAGAGTCCTTCACTGTAGAAATAAAAACATTTTAAAATATATATATATTAAGTTTATTTTAAAAACATTTTAAAATATTGAAGTGTAGAAACAAAGTGGCGAAATACAAAAACAATACTAATCCCATGCCGTATTTTGACGAGCCAAACTCGTGACGAAGGTTTCTAACAAATTCTAACAAATACGAATGTTACGTGTTCCATTTTAGACGAGATAAACTTTGATTTGTTTGTAATCAATACTTAAGCATTAAAATAAATGTAGTCATACAAAAAAATATAAATTTTCTTTTCCCTTCTACGACATTCCGGTGCGTAAAGACGTTTTAATTACTGTAACTGTAAAAAAATGGTACGGTTAGGGGTAACTACGTCGGACAGGAAAAATTGTGCGACTTACGCAAAATTTTGAAATTTACTTTCTTCCGATTTGTCGAACCAAACAGCCCACTGCGCGCTCTAACGTATGCAATCTCTTGGAAAATACGGTAAAAACATTGAGTTCTGACCTCGACGATACGGGCATACCCTGTTAAAGGCGGAGTCTACGAGTTTTAGCAGACGACACTCGCGCTGCTAGTGTGCGTGCACACACCACTAACGTACGTTAGTAAACTAAAAATACTAAATAAATAAATAAAATAAAACTATAATACGTATACGAGAATTCCAAGGGTCCGGGATTAAACTAATGAGTTCGTAATAATGCAAAGACAGGGTTTCTTAGTAGTCAAAATCGCTAGATGAAAGATCAATCTAGGGTGCTATCTGGTTGAAAAGTCCTACTTTTACGTTTACTCTCGATATTTATGAAAATGTAATGCCCGTATCGGCGTCCATAACCTCTCTGATCGGCATGCTTCCATATATCTGAAAACCATTGCTCGTAAACGTAAAAGTAGGACTTTTCAACCAGATAGCACCCTAAATTGATCTTTCATCTAGCGATTTTGACTACTAAGAAACCCTGTCTTTGCATTATTACGAACTCAGAAGTTTAATCCCGGACCCTTGCAATTCTCGTATACGTACAGTAGTTAGTGGTGTGTGCACGCGCACTAGCAGCGCGAGTGTCGTCTGCTAAAACTCGTAGTCTTTCTCTGTATCTCGATCGACAATTGTTCAAAACTACAATTAATGTTATTGGAGCACTGGTTCGATCAATTGCAGACAATAAGCAAATTTGCAAAATATCACATGAAATTTAATTCAACGTTTCGGTCTGAATTTAGACCATTTTCAAGAATGTAAATCTTCTGTATTGCGTCTGTAAGAATTTATCAATACCCTGTTAAAGGTTAGAATATAACTCAAACCTAACTCAAGCTGTACATCATAATCTGTCAGTGGAAACGACGACGCGTGGTTGTGGCCGTTCTCTTTCAAGCGCGAGAAACAGACGAATACATACCGTGATCGACGGTGATTCACGCAGCATCTAGCAGCAGCCGGATCGAGGATCGAGGTATACGCACGGTCGCGAGGATCGATCACGCGGACAGATCCTCGAGTAAAAGTACCTCCTGGCGTCCTTCTGCGGTGCTCACCGTGGAATGTATTTCGCAATTTTATGCTAATTTGGTTAGTCACCCTCGGTAGGTCGGCTGCGCTCTGTACGCGTGCACACTGACGTGCCGATCGTGTGTTTCTCTTTGCCGGAATAGAAGAGGCGTAACTGAAACGAGACGACGACGACAAGAGACCACGGGAACAATGGCCACGGCAATTTGGCCTTTCTACGCTGTATCGATTGTTCCCCTGTCATTTCGCGACTCCTTATCCCTAAACGCGTCCCATTGACTGCGAGCCGTGCCGAGATCGTTACACGCTATCCTGTAATCGCGCTGCCTTTATATCGTGACATTGAGAGGTTTATGACAATTCGTTAGCCGGGACTTCGGGCCCGCTGATTTGGCAATAAATGCCCGAGATTTATAACACCGCGAATATCAAGCGAACCCCTTCAGCCTCTTTTTGTAACCGTTTATTGGGAGCCATTTCGTTTGAAATATTATCTCTGCCGTGGTAGCAACAAATCATTTTCTTTGCAATCGCACGGTTCGAATTTCAAACGATCTTGAGAAGTTTGTCTTTAACAGATGCCGGAAGTAAGTACGAGTGTTGCACTAATGCTCGATTTTGTCTTCTTGTTTTACGATTTGTTTCATAGCGGTTTTTGTGTGCAGTTTGACTTCGAAATCGTACTGGTGATTTCTTTGGAAATATTAATGTATTTGTATAATATTGATGAAATAAATCAGGATCAAATAAAAATAAGTTCGCTCTATTAACACTAAACCTACCACCGCGACAGCAGTGTCGCCGTTCACGTGTGTGTAAATAAATATATAATTTAATCGAAATAAATAAAAAGGGTGAAGTTTACTTGCAAAAGGGTGAATCTGCAAAACCTATATTATTAAACTCTTCGAATGTTTGTACTGTTTTAAATTACGCCTACTTTATTTTCTTATAAATGCATAAAATCCTCTGTATATTATAAACAAACAATAGTAGATTGTCCCTGACTGTCATTGTGCCATTTTTTTAACTGAGAGAGTAGAATGTCTAGGGAGCTCGGATTCTATAATATTCTGGCGGCGAATAAAAATTTTACGCATCGCGGGTTAAACATTTCTCCCACTTTCTCTCCGGCAATAACAAGCGTCTGAAACGTTGGCAGATTGTTCGCGATCGACCTCGCTGAGAGAGAAACGGTCGTCGTTCTTTCATCCTTCGTACCCAGGGATCGCTTCTTGCGACAGTTCCGGTATCCCAGGAACGCGAACCAGTCGATTTCAATAGCCGATCGCTTTCCAAACCCGTCGAGAAAATCGCGAACCATTTTCCACTTGTTTTTTTCCTGTCCTCCTGCATGCGGCTCCGTTTTCCAATGCGGCCCCGTGAATCATGTGAATGCAACAGCGATACCTCAATTTTCCGATGCGAGGCATCGTTTGCCCGCGCGAAATAACCGAACACTTTGCGACATTTCCTGTGATTCCGACACACCGCCGTGCGATCGGTATCAATGACTCTTCGAGCGAACAAAGATTTGCGCTAACCCTCGTAAAAAAATATTCAATCAAGATAGAGAACGTAATTGTTGAACCAATTATTTCAGCGAATATTAAATGTGAAAAATAGCACTGTACAGGGTGATTCGAGCAACTGTAACAAGCCATACCTTCTTTTGGTTGGAATTAGAAAAGAAAATGAGATGAAACAGGTGAATGATCGAAAGTGGACTACATATTCGCGTTTATATTCTTTTTCGTAAGTGCAATGACGCATGCGTATTTATCGGTTGCATTATCTTTTTAAATAGTAACCTTTGTTCTTTTAAGGTATTAGTAAGATGGTCGAGAAATGATAAGTTCGCGAAGTGTTTTGGAAAAATATTTTCGTTAGTACTAGACTTACAGGACAAAGTTACAAGCTCAAAATATTAACTGTCTAAAATATTGAGAGTCCAAAATATTAAGTCTAAAATATTAGGAGTTCAAAATATTAAGAGTCCAAAATATTAACAGTCTAAAATATTAGGAATTCAAAATATTAGGAGTTCAAAATATTAGGAGTCCAAAATATTAACAGTCTAAAATATTAGGAATTCAAAATATTAGGAATTCAAAATATTAACAGTCTAAAATATTAGGAATTCAAAATATTAGGAATTCAAAATATTAGGAGTTCAAAATATTAGGAGTCCAAAATATTAACAGTCTAAAATATTAGGAGTCCAAAATATTAACAGTCTAAAATATTAGGAATTCAAAATATTAGGAGTTCAAAATATTGTGAGTTTAAAATATTGTGAGTTCAAAATATTGTGAGTTTAAAATATTGTGAGTTCAAAATATTAACAGTCAAAAATCTTAGGAGTCCAATATATTAGTCGTCTAAAATATTAGGCGTCCAAAATATTAACAGTCTAAAATATTAGGAATTCAAAATATTAGGAATTCAAAATATTAGGAGTTCAAAATATTAGGAGTCCAAAATATTAACAGTCTAAAATATTAGGAATTCAAAATATTAGGAATTCAAAATATTAGGAATTCAAAATATTAACAGTCTAAAATATTAGGAATTCAAAATATTAGGAATTCAAAATATTAGGAGTTCAAAATATTAGGAGTCCAAAATATTAACAGTCTAAAATATTAGGAATTCAAAATATTAGGAGTTCAAAATATTGTGAGTTTAAAATATTGTGAATTCAAAATATTGTGAGTTTAAAATATTGTGAGTTCAAAATATTAACAGTCAAAAATCTTAGGAGGCCAATATATTAGTCGTCTAAAATATTAGGAGTCCAAAATATTAACAGTCTAAAATATTAAGAATTCAAAATATTAGGAGTTCAAAATATTGTGAGTTCAAAATATTGTGAGTCAAAAATATTAGGCGTGCTAATATATCTAATTTACGATTATTGTGATTGTTTTTCTCCAAAAGTTTACTTTACTTTACTCAAAATTGCCGGTCGTTCAACTCTAATTTCACTTTTGGAGACAAGAAGAAGCAATCACGATTCACGATATACGGATAGTTCTGTGTCAGTTCTTTGCAATTTTACAACAAATTTTATGTCCACCCATTGATTTTTCAAGCCGAATGACAAATTGTAGAATCATAGAAGCACCATTAAATTGTTTATAGCACGTATTGTGACATTTACAGCTCAATGAAATTTGACAAACTGACACACAAGGGTATGGCGAACTGATCACCACTAAAAATGGCTGAACCAGTATTCAAAATATTGTTTACATTATTAAATATATTAGTATCTAATCAATTACTAAACATTTAAGTATTGTATGCGGTATTACATCAATTTTATATCTACAAAATGAAAAAAATTGTATAGAATGGAATTATTCTATCTCGAAAGAAACGTTTAAATTTCAAGTTAAAATAGCTCCGAGTGCAAAGGGTTATAAGTAGTACAATATTAATTTGTTACCACTACTGTTTATAATATGATCGCTCTCTGCAGTTCATATTCTCGCAATAGAACTGACATGGTAGTAATAATTATCTCGATGACCGTAGAAGATGCACGAATTCAGTCATGAAGAACGAGTCGACGATCACGATCTTCGCAAGCCTCGTGATCGGAAAGACTAATTCGCTTACCGGAAGTAACGTGCACCGTTTGATTATCATTCAGCTTCCGGCATCGACGATACCCACGATGGAACACTTCCAGAAGGAAAGTTCAAACATAAATCTTCGTAGGAAAACCAGAATTTCGCAGGTGGCCAGTATGTCCGCCATCGAAAAGGATTGACGCGATTCGTTCTGGTCAAGGCTAGCCGGCCTTGAAACGAATTCAAATATCTGGAATGTGGATTTTTTAAGTCGCCGGGATGTTTAGAGATGCGACACACCTGTGCCGATCTTCTCTTTTCTCTCGATGCTTGAATTCCTCGAAAATAGAAACACCGACAATTAACATACCGCCGCCTGAATGTAAGAACTAGGTAACTTACAATTCCTTACAAATACGCTACATTTTTTGCAAAAAAAATGCAGAAGTTGCCTACTTTTTAACCGACTTCGAAAAGGAGAAGGTTATTAATTCGACCTGTATGTGCCTTTTTTCGCTTTTTTCCATGTATGTTCACCGATTATTTACATCAACAAGATTAAACTAAATTATGATTCACTAGATGTCGTAGATTACTTTGATAGGTTACCCAGTTTTTACATTAAATTCTACTTGATTTCATCTTTAATACGAAGTAGATAAGTGAAAATGTCCAAATTTCAAGTTACCTAGTTCTTACATTCAGGCGGCGATATGTACATTTATTTCTTCCACAGTTGGAAGAATACGTATCGCAAGCAATTAACTTCGAACACAGCATCCGCAAATTAGAAATTACGGACCGTTCAATTTAAACGCTTTGATACATCGAGGAAGATTTTAGATAAGAACCAGAACACTATTGAAGCTAATTAAATCTATTCATAGCTAGACAATATTGACGGTGTATGGTTCTAATTAATTAAGACACACCGAGGCATATATTTTAGAAATAATTACTATAGAATTTTAAAAAAGAAGTTTGATTCGATCGGTTGAAAGTAGAGGCGTAGACTTTTCTGATAAGTGTATCAATTATTTATTTAATTGCAGATCATTATTCTAATCGAATGTGTAATATGTTGAGTGCCCTCAATGATTACGAATAAAACTTGAACTAATCAATCCCCATTTTAACGTAGTTGCGTGCTTAGATTAATAAGAGAGATTCAATTCTTTTTTTGCAGGAAGCGGAGAAAAACATTCAGGCTCACCTGTACAAAATGAGGGTAGCTCGTTCTCATCGACGGTTCTAACACTGTGGCAAGATGTACTCCGAGTGGCAAAAGGTGAGTGAATTTCCTACTTTTCTCTTTTCCATCGCGAGCTTTTTCACGTTCGAACGTTTTTTAGCAACTCTTAAATGTCACTTTATACCAGCGCAATACTGCAAAACTTTCTCCCGTGTAATACCCAGCGTTTAGAAAATTAATCATTAACTGTTTCGTCATCGACCCGCTCTATCTGTCCCGCGAAATGAATTGCCGACATCTATCGTTAAATTGCATAAGAATTGATAATCGGGAATATATTTAAATCGCTCTTGAATCGACGCGGTTCAACGGGACGAGTAAATAATACTTATGTAATACACTCTCGCCGAACAATAAAAATTACATACAACTGCTACAATATTCCTAAATAAATATCCCAAATTCTGATCGATAAACGAGTTCTGTGCAGGGCTGAGGAATATATGAAATAATTTGATGTAGAATAGTAAGCATTGACATTTTTGCATAACTAAATACTAGTTGAAAATACTATTTCATTAAATCTTTAAATTATGAGGAAATACTATTTGTTTTGTGGCAAAATACATTAAAAGATAAAATATTCGAAAAGTGTGTTCCGTTTAAAGCAAAAAAAGTTGACCAGTAACTCACATAAATTATTATATAATGATTCCAGTTATTTATACAGAAAAATAACGTCTTAAGTAATTGGTACTATTTTTAGACACTTGTAAACAAAATGTATGTCTTATATTATCGATAAAAGTGTAGTATGTAGTAGTACTATAAGAAGTGAAAGAATAAAATATTTGCAATATCATTCATTCTGAATACTATTGTGTGAAATATTACTATTTGATGAATTGTCATTTTCTTATATTTCAATGAATTACCTATTTCAGAATAATATTTTACGAGCTTAATATCCCCATACGTAACTACTATTCAAGAAAAAAGTTGATGTGCCAAATTCTGTATCACACGACAAAATAAAAATATTTATAGTCTATTTACTATTTCAAAAATCTATTTTCCCGAACCCTGATTCTGTACGATTCGTGATTTTGATAATTTTAAATATACACACATTGTGCGCGCGAATATGTTTTATTAAATCTCGTTGATTCATTACTAGACTGCGGATCAGTAAAAGATTCGAAAAACATCAGAATACTGTAATGTTGTTTTTAATGTAACAAAGTCATTAAGGGATGAAATCAATTTTCATTTTATTTCTGCTTTCCACAATAAATGCAGAACATTTTTATTCTGCATAAAAATCCGCAGTCTATTCTTTACTGCGCCAAATAACGCGCTCTAACTAGTCCATTGTATCTAACAGCCGAGACTACTTTCCATTAGTTTGTCTATTGTGCCATTATTTCGCGAATTTGATTTAGCTGTGTGTATATAGGGTATGCACGAGAGTGTCTCGCTGTGCTCGCCGGTTTAATTGTTCCTCGAAATAATGCGTTCCAGCTAGTCAGGGAGTCCTCATTCTGTCGTGGCGCGAAGTGATTTATAAAAGCGACTCGATTCAAGGATATATAGATTATCTCCCCGAGAAGTGGAGTACGCGGATAACCTCCAGCAATTTCGAAACGCGCGAATACACCCAGGAAATCGGTCGTCGCGAATTCAATGGCCTGCGTAGGTAGGTTCCCGAGTTAGGCGACGCGCGGCGCGTCGAGGCGCGTCGAGACGCGTCGTGTCGACAGCGTCTCCGCGAAAAAGCAATTTTAATTGTTGAACAATCGAGTACTCACGGGTCATTGCGTTTCGTTGCACAATGTTTACGTGGTCAGGATCGTACCCGAGGATTGTTGCGTGGTCGGAGTCAATGATCTGTGCACACGCAATTGCGTTGTCGTATATATCGTACGAACCCAGCCACTTTCGAATGCCTCTGCGCTTCGCGCCGCGCCGCGCCGCGCCGTTTCGTCCGGCGCAGCGACGACCTAATCGCACTGTGCTCTCGCCGTCTACGCTTGCGAACAGGCAGCGCTTGCTATTATACATTTCGCTGCTCGCTTCGTTGACCCGGCGATCGCCAGAAAATCCATGAAAACTATTGCGTAAAAACGAAGGCACTGTTCGTGCTCCCGGAATCTAATGGAACGTCGAACCTCTTTATGCAATCCGCGTAAAATTTTCGTACCGCTATACTTTTGTAATAACATTAATTTATTGCAACGTCCGCGCACTGTTCAATACTTCTTTTCAGATATGCAACATAAATAAAACAAATTCTTTATGCATAATATAATAGAGATGATCAGCTTATCGTACATAATAAGTACAAAATAATTAGCCCTTTACTGCATGATTTTTTAAATTGGGATAAAGAAATTGAAAGAAGGTCAGATTTTGTGTTTTATTTAAGGGAAAAATATTTTTAAAAATTAATACAACATTTTCAGAAAAATAAACATCTATTAACATAATACCGACTGGTGACTATTGCATAATTTTCAAAAATCTATGGTACATGGTTACACACTTTTTAATGGAACCTTCAATAGCAATAGCAATTTTCAATGTGAACTAACAACTCACTCTCTATAATGTCATCTAATAGTTTCATTTAAGATTGAAATATAAAAGAAAAGATTATTGAAAATCATATTAATAGGTTTCCGGTAGGTAAAGTGTTAAGGAATAGTAACCAAACAAAATGTTGGTTGGAAAAATGTATTTGACATTTTGTGATCAATTAATTCAATTAATCAATTCAAATTCATAATAGTTGTCTAATATTTAGTTACATTTCCACGTGCATGTGTAACTACATTTATGCGTTTTGGCAATGATTCGATTAAATTTGTTCATCAAAGTAGTATTGAAGACTACGTTTGTGATATTTTTCTTCGTTCCTGGGAATACATTGATTTTAGCAATGATCTGCGTCCTTGATTGCACAGATGGATAAAAATAATAAAGTTAATCGGACTCGTTTACAAATTCTGCATAAATTCTGCAAAGCTGGCATCCAATTTTATGGCGAAAAAATAATTTAAAATCTTGAGAAAACATTTTTAGATGAGCATATATTTCTCTACGAAAATATAGTACAAATTAAATCATTATTTACTGTGATAGATTGTGGAAATAATCATCATCATAATTTTTACTTTTTGTACCAATGAAAGTAATACACTGGTCAAAGGAAACAACAAATAGGAAATTTCGATTTGCCAGTGCACACTGACAAAACATTTTACTACTGTACAAATGAGGGTTAAGTGTTTAATGAACAGTCGTGCGCGGCGTACTCGCTCGTGTGAACTTGCAATTGAACACAATGGTTTCGCTTGGAAAAATGGAAAAGGTGTTAGCAAGTTCAACACGCGTTCCGTTCATTTAAAAACGAAAGACTATCGCTGCTTTTCAACATTTCGATAAATCTAGTTCGTAGGATTTTTTAATTAACTGTATTTTGAAAAGTAACTTGATGGCGTTTTCAATGATCACAAAAGGAACTGTGGCGCATTAGGTATCGAAGCCGAAGCGAAGTACGTTCCATTACTTCGTTCTTTTTAATATCGGTTACGCTGCTCGACGACGATGTCTTCCTCAATTATTCTTGATTGGCCCCGTGTAATACTAAGCCAGTAAAAGTGAGAACGCGGGTAAATCTGCCCGAACTTCGGAAAAGTGATTGTAAGTATCTCTAACTTGACAAGTAAAACATTTCTTTTATTCCACGATCAGGTGTCTTGTTTTCTTCTTGAATGTTTCGATCGTTTATTTGATTCATTGAACATATATTTTGTGATAATTACACTGCGAATCTTTATGCAAAATACGCATTTTCCGAGTCAATCAAAAAAAATAAATTGAAATGTATTTTCTGTTTTAATGATTCTAATAAGTCGAAGTATGTAACGATATTATTAAATTCGCTACCGAGTGACACTTAACACGTACAGTTAACAGATTGTTAGATTCTCTTAATGAAAATAGTAGTTAGCTTTAAATACCTACAATATTTTCATTAGAACTTTCTTCCACTAATAGATACAAATTAGTGTACAGATTATAAAATTTATAACTTCACACATTCAAATAATTGGAAATTTTTCAATTAATCGAATCAAGGAAAATAACTAATTGATCTTTTTTATCAAGATCAATAATTATATACGTATAATTCACAATTCATATAATTATTGCAACAGTCCGAAATAAAAAATACGGAAGTGGCATTTTCAACTATTTTGTTGTATTAAAAAATATCTTTTAAATGAGTTCTAGAAAAGTTAACCATAAATGTATTCCAACGCCATAATTAGATTTAACGGAAGCATCCTTTCTAATTTCCTTACAGTTGGAGTAGCATTACGAATCTATTAAATTTAACGTACAGTTTTTGTGTTTCCATCTCCATTAAGTACCACTATATCATTTTTATAAAACCGACATATCTTTTATTACTTTTTTCCACTTTAGACACAATTGGAAAAGTAAAAATATTCCTTTCAACCTAGTATCTATCTCTGATCTACTGCAGGATTTGTACAACCGTTTTGACAATGATATAAATTAATTTAAACACATAAGTAAATATTTTGCCAGCACTATCACATTTGTCTTAGGTATTGCACCCCATAAGCGGAATTTGTTTAACATTTGTGCCAGCCAAATATATCTCGACAATTTTTCATAAAATTGAACTATACAAGGATGTCACACATTAAATGTCTTAAAATTATTAAACTTTGGTATAATTTTATTTATTATCTCAGAATTATTTTTCTTTTCTTTGAGCATATTTACATTGTGCTATCACCCCTAGAATTGAAATTGGAATAATATGACCTCCTAAAAATATTATTATATTTAACCCATATGATATCCCCTTATTACATTCTATTATCCTTATTTCATCTGGATTTAAAATTACATGAAGTCATAATTTATTAGTTAATAATAAAAAAATCTATTACCCCCCTTATTTTAACTATTACACTAGGAAGGTATTTTTCATTTATCCAAATAATTGAAAATATTCATTTATATATCCATTCTGCAATTGAATCACTGTATTATTAGTAGAGACGTGCGTATATAAAATGCGCGCACACAATAATTATGCAGTACAATACAGTAAATGTTACTTACGAAAGAGTAATCTTTCTCGTGGAGGTGAATACTCTTTTCACACTGTTAATTTAGAGCATGCGATGATGAAATTTCGTTTTTAAATAGAACAATATCCATACCTAAAGATCTATTTGAAAACAAAAAATTGATCCTTGTATTCTAAATAATATTCGCAATAACGAACTATATACAATCGATTTATGATTATGAATTATCGTATTTCAAATATTAACAATTTCTCGAGAATACCTTTCTGGATCCAGTATACGCCTAAAGATCTATTTGAATACGAAAAAAATGAATCCTCGCGACCTCAACAATATTCGCAATAAACAACTATACGTGTGTACTTACATCAGACAGCTGGAACACAAGATTACAAAAGCAGCACCGGTTGCTTCATACAATTTCACCTCACCGTAAACCAAATAAATTGTTCCAATATTTATGAATTGTAATCTTGCAAGCAATTTGGATGTCCAGGAATTTAATCTATCGCAACAATCCCACTACATCAGGCTCACACATTGTATAATTACGGAAGCCGGTGGCAAACCATCGCGAAAGTATCCATCTCATTAGCTGTGGGCGTAGATTGCGCGTATTTTCGAAAAATTTCTGAAAAAGAGAATGAAAGAGAGAGAGAGGGAGAGAGAGGGAGAGAAAATCGGACCGTAAGATAACGCAACTGCCGTGCCAGCGAAACCGTTGCCCAATATAAATCTTCTCCGCTTTGAACTCGTATGAACGCGGTTCGAACGGTTCCGCGAACACAATCGGTTTTTACCATCGACAGCCCCGGCCGTTTCTGCAACTCGCCACGGTGGCTAGTTAGAGAATCGCTTCCCGTTCTATGCAGCCTATATCCAGGCTAGCTCCACGTAGGCGTACTCGTATTTAGCGCGTAATTTATATAAGAAGAGAGGCACGCTTGGTTCCACCCCAAAGCACTTCGATCCACTGGCGCCAGCACCTCTTCTTCAACGTTTTCCATCGGGAAAGCGTGGAGCGCGCGTTTCCCCCCGACGCTGCGCTGCACGCTCGTTTCGCAACGCTCTCGCCGGACCATTGATCAACGGCGAGGAACGGACCCGGAAGCAGCACCGAAATGGCGGCCCTAAGGGCCGGTTCCGGGACGGGAGCGCGAGCCGGTATCGGCGCAATTAGCCACGAGGCCGGCTTAATTAAAAAACCTGTACGCCACTGTGCACACGCAGCAATTGTTGCGGAGAAGAGGCGTATAACTTCCAGTGTTGCATCGAACATCCTCGCGTCCGGATCGCGGAACCCTATTCCTCCTGGTCGAGGATATTCTTCCGGCCATTCGACGACGCTCGACCCTAATTCTCATCTTCACGGTTCGTCGACGCGTGGTCCTTCGTCAGTCCTCGCGGGCATCGCGGCGTTTCCGGCTGACCCCGTTTCGCCGATCGGTTTTCGCGAACGCGAAGTAGCACGCGCGGTGGAAACCCCAACATCCTCACGGGATTTTCGAGGGGCTTCTTCTCCCTCCGTGGCGGATTCGAGATTTCGAGGTGTTCGTTCTCGCGCGGGCCTGTGTGCGTGAAGCTAGCTTGTGAAACGAGCCGAAGGACAGCGAGATCGGGAGACGCAGCGACGTGGAGCAACGGAGGAGTGTCGTAGGTGCTGAACACGAGGACAGAGGCTATCCGTGACTTTTAATAACGCCGCGTTCGTCCCGCGGTGTTAGTTCGATCGACGAAACAAAGGATCGTGGTGCGATCGATGGTGTGCGGACCGTAATAATCTCCGGGAAGCAGGATCGCAAGAAGAGAACGACCAATGAGACGCGCGCCGCGCCGGTATTCCCGAAACGTCGCGGCCCGGAGGACCGTTAACGAATTCAACACGGCAGCACGAATTTTTCGAGACTGGTGACCCAATGCGCTGGATAGTAAACTGTCTCGGCGACCTCCTAACTTCGTTAAAGCGAGTTTAAAATGCGCGAGTGCGTCGCGCAGGCCCGATTGTCTCGAATCTTGACCGATCGTGATCGGGTTCCAAAGCGGGTCGATCTCTGCCGGCTGATCGTGTCGATTGAGATAATTGAGCTTGTCGATCGAAGGGAACGCGATCTATCATGCGAACGATCCCAACTATGATGTCGTGGCGATGCTAATTAGCTGCGAAGACGATTCGAAGTTGCACGACGAAATGCCGCGATCGTCGTGACGCAGCCGATGTGGAATGAAAGTACAGGTCACTGACACCTGGATTTGACTAGGAGACACCTTTTCTCATCCTCGGCGGCGGTTCTGCGTGCCGGGTCGTGTTTGCCGAGACTTTCTGCAAATAGAAAGAACAGGGAAGCGGAAGGGGTCTCCCCTGCGTTCACCTTGAACCCTGCAGCAGTCGCAGCGACGATGGATAAAGACGGATAATGCGTTCTTTCGCTTGCGTCCCTATTGGAAAAATCAACGGAACGGCGCAGTTAAAGAGAAACTTCGAAGGCGGCGAATAAAATACCCGACCCCGCGGTTAATCGGCTGGTAAAAATCGGCAACGAAAGTATCCAACGCCGGATCGTGTTACTCGTGGATTAGCCGCGGATGAAGTTAGCGTACGATCGTATCTGGTCAAGCGAGAAACTGGTACCCGGGCAAACCCGTACCGTTCAGGCTGATAACAATGTCAGGTTCACGCAAATTCCGAGTACCCGGTGTTAATTGGTGTTAAACGAGACCGGCATACGCTGAAAATGCCGACGGCCTAGCTGAATTACGTGCTTCGTGGTCTGTTCGTGATTTAATTGACGTTCCCGTTACTGCAGCCTTTAAAAGTGTCTTCAACAGTACATACCGAGCTCGTGGAACGTTCTAAACATGACTTCGTACGGCGTGTCCGACGACTTCGAACGGTTCGCTAATTGCTACAGGGGTATCGGTGACGGAAAGTAGCCGATTTGGTCACACGAAAAAAAAAGCTTCTTCTTCTCTCGTCGTTGCCGACTCTCGTTTTCCAAGATTTTCAACGTCGCCTCTAGGTAGCTGGGTGGGAATAAGGAACGCAACGACAGTGCAGCGATGAAAATCGAGAATTGAACGGGTTCCAATTCGACTGGTCGAGGATCGGTGCGCAACCACCCATCCGTCGAGGAAAGTCCGATAATGCCGATTAAAATCGAACGCTGACCGACCGTGCGCAACATGGAAACCGCGGCACCGTGCAGCAAGAAGCTCGACCGCAGGTCTACGCGATCGTCGACCTCGAAGAATCGGTTTTCGTCACGAAACACGCGCTCGGAAGCTTTCTACGCCGGCGCGGAACCGTTATCCGTTCGACGCGCGTTGCATAATTCCACCGGCCCAGACCCAGATACAAATTCCGCTCCAAATTCCAGCGGATCAGCGGAACGCGCGAGGAGGCAACACGCTTCCGGCCGAACGAGGAACCTGGACCCTAGGACCAGCCGGGACGTTGGTCCGAGGAGCGAGAGATTGGCCAATCCGGAGGTGTTTCACACCGTTCCGCGAGACTTGGCGGTGTCACGGAAAGAGATACTGAGGCGTTACAACAAAGGCGAGAATGGCAGCTCGAAGTTTTCGGAACCGTTGCATCATCGATGGAGGCGAACCTCGGACGCCGACAAGGAGCAAGAGAGACCCAAGACCCTGCCTTCCATAGCGAAACGATCGCACAAGGAGTCGGTTAGAGTGGCCCAAGCTCCTCAGGGATTCCGTAAGGTATCGAGGCAAGACATTCTGCGCAGAAGAGCCAGCGTGGACGTGCCAGTCGGTGTCTCTCGCGGTAGGAGTCGCGTGGAGGAGAAGCTAGAAAGTTCAGAGGCGAAAGGTGGCACCTCTTCCAGTTTCTCGAGGAGCGTCCCGCGACCAAGGACCGGTAGGTGGGGCAGAGAGGACGAGAGAGAGTCCAGGTCAGTCTGTGATTTCCTGGCAGTCGCTAACAAGCTGCAGGACATTACCAGCGGCCTTGTGCCCAGACCGTCGACCTTGCCCAAGATAGTGCACGCATCGAGAGGATCGCGTTTGACGGAGGATTGGGCCAGCCCTAGGCTGGCCAAGGACGCGGTCAGGAAGGAACCACCTGTTTACGGAAGGATACGCAGGAGGAAGACATCCTTACCCGCCAATACCGGGACACTTCGGAACTCCCAGTCGTCTTTGAACACACTGACCAGGTACTCGACGCAAGGGCCCACGCGTTTCAGAGAAAGGGCCGTGGACGTCGAGTTCAGGACAACTACCAGACACCTCCGGGACCCTGTACCAGACGCGCCCTATCATTCAGCGACGTTGCCTCTCGTTGATATGAGAAGCAGCCCACAGCGGAATGCCCTTTACGCCAAAGTGTCTCGGAAAACGTCGAAGAGTCTTCAGAGATATGATATCAAAGCTGATCCGAAAGATGGTAGTGACGGTAGGAACGAGGCTCGCGTAGACTCCGGTCACAGAACTATGTCGCGCAAGAGGATCATCGACAACATGAAGGACGAGAACGTGTACGAGGAACAGAACAGCTCCAGGACGGAGGACTCCGTGGAGGTTCACTCGGAGAGCCAGTCGTACCAAAGCAAGGACTTCGATGTTCACGAGAATAAGAACTTGTGTGAAGTGGAAAGTGATCGATTGAAGGAATCCTGTGCGTTGTCGCGCGAGAATGGCTCGAATACCATGGAATACCGATCGAATGGTAACTGGACAAGGTCCAGGGAGGCCACCAAGTACAGGTCCAAGTCTCAGAGCAGGCTGATAGAAAACTGTCGCGGGAATCATCGAGAGGCTTGCGCCCCGACCAGACTGGCCACGACTCTTCCCAGTTATGTGAAAAGCTCGAGAAAGTGTTCGACCGGGAAGCCACCAGGGACCGAGTGTCATAGGAGACTGTCCAAGGAAACTGGTATCTCGTCGAAACAGAGCAAGGAGAGATCGAACTACGTGAAGAAGTCGGCGACCAGCCACGTGAAAGCTTACAACGACGCGAACATCGCCCGTTCGAACTCACCTGTAACCACATCCTCGATTTTCGGATTCTGCACCGGCAAGAGGAAAGTTCACTCGCCGAGTGCCACTGCGAGAAAGGACGAAAGTGCAGCATCCTACCCGACCTGGAACGTCAAAACGGTTAGCATGGAAAATGTTCTTTTCAGGGAACAACGCGGAGCTATTAATCTTTGTTTGTTATTGGGGATTCTTCTCTCTCTCTCTCTGGTCTTTGATATACAGCATTGTGACGATTGTTACAGTGGTGTCTTAGGAAATATTTGTTTAATCGATGCATGTCTGTTGCGAGAACGAAAGTGAGGGTTCAGTCTGGTGTGACGCAAATGTCGATGACTAGCGGAATAGTTTAAAAATACTGCTTTGAATGTTTCGTAAAATGATTTACGGATTGCCAAAATGTTTCAGTATCGTAATCAACAGTGCCTTGTTTTTCATTGATTTCAAAGTGAAATCGGGAGACAAGTCATTGATTATTATATCATACTACCAGAGGATCATATTTATAAAACTTATTAAACATTCAGATATTCAGGGATCGCATAATGTGTGTTTGATTCGAGAAATTAAGCATACAAACATAAACAGGCTTGTTTATAGAGATTATAGAGATTAAAAAAAATTCGAAAACCTTATATTATACATAAATCTTCGTTAACAGATCAAATATTTAATTGCAATGATTCTTGAAAGGTGCTAGCTCAAACTTGATCGTAGATCTAGTTTCTCTTCAACTATTTGCAGTAAACACAGAAAGGATTTTACTTGGTAATGCTCTGAGTCAACAAATATTGCTAGACTACAGAAAAACGAGTGATTCAAAAATCCAATAATACAACGCAAACATGAACGTTTACATTAGAATTGGAAGTTAAATACCTAAAAATAGAACTGTTCTACTTTTAATTTTAAATGTTACCAGCAGATCTTGAAACTTTGTTTATTTACTAGTTTTTAATTATGAATGATAAATGAGTATATCTATCCAAATAGCACCGATTTTATACCTCTAGAAAATTTATAAAGCAATTATCGATATTTTTAATTGTTACCGTAGATCAAATTGATAATTGTATCGGTACTCCATTTACTGACTTCAGATTTTATTAAACAGAAATGTGATTCAGTACTACACAATTTATAGGACAAGGCCAACAAAGGGAAAGGAATTCTTTCGGTATTTCTGTAGAGACAATGTTAAGCCATGGTACTCGCATAAGAGAATTTCGCACAAAGTTATCGTAGCGTTTAATCCCTATAAATTATTTGACTCATCTGTATACAATTAGATTCTCGCTTTGTAAATCGAGCTTTGAGACGTTTCGCTCGTGTGTAATTTGCTTGTTAATACAATCTGTGTACTACAGACAGGTGAATTCTTTTAATCTTAAGAGATATCTGAGAAAATTTACACAGAATTTTAGAAAGGTCATCTAGGGTGATACAGTATTATCTCCGTAACTGTCACAGAAATCTCTACCATAAGTCAGCGAGGTGCCCAGTATCATAGCGATACTCGCCCTATGCAAACACAGCGAAGGATTGCAACTTTCCTAATTATTAATTATTTTTTAAAATGATACAAAACACTAATTACTATTATACAAAGAATGTAGCACCTCTACCAGAACTGTTGCTCAGCATAGTCAACGCTACAGTGATCGATTCCTCGATTCTAGGTGGACAAAATTCAAATGTTTGTGTTCTCTCGTAGTAATAACGCTTTATTTTAAAACTACACGAACTTGAAAGAATTATATCATTTCATATTGCTTCATAGTGCAATAAAACTTTTTTTTTCAAAAAATATTTTTTGCAGAATCATTAACAGCTTTGATGTCAAAAAAGTTTCGAATCAGCCCTATTGTTGCATCAACTTTGAATTTAGTATATTTTATTTATTTTATTTATTAATGCCGTAAACCTTGTTTGGTTTATATAGCATACATCATATTATACATATAGATGTAACATAAGTATACAATATCATATACATGTAACATAAATTCTAGCTTACAATTAATAAATGAAATTATTATAAATGGTGGACGTTAAATCCTAATCTTACATTTTTTGAGGAAGTTGAAAATAAACCTTAGCGCTGTGATGTCTCGTATGCTTAGAAAAGAATTAATAGTGTAGGAGAGTTAGAACTTGTTGAACACCAGGTTTCAAACATCGGTCTTCGTGGTATATACTCCATGTCTTTTCTAAAAAGTGACATAAATAACTAACGTGCAAGCGATATTTAGTATCATTACTTTGAAATAAGTATTCTTCAAAGCTATCAAAGAACAAAGTCCGGCCGAGTTCGAGAAAAGCTGTTATCGAGGAATCGATCACTGTGGCAATGATGCGACAGTTACGGCGATACTACTGTACATCTGAGTAAACAGCGTACTTACCATTTAACACTAGAAAGACTGAAACTTAGTATATACCTGTATTGCCCAAAAGCAGTCAAAAAGACTACATTGTGAAAGAATAACTAATGTGTAAAGAAATTTGTTTAAAATTAATTTTTAATATTTTTTATATTATTTACAGTTATATAACAAATTATTACTAAATATTAACAATAAAAGAAATTTGTTAGAACAAGTATCACTGCATAAAGATTCGAATAACAAGTACTACTTTAGCTTATTGAGCAACTGCAACTTATCAAGTATACGCCCAAATCGACAATTTATCATGTACTTGTATGCTATCATGTGACGGTAATCGAAAAAAAATGAAAACTGTTATTTCAATACAGAGTCGAACTGGTCATATAAGAAATTTACTCAATTCAATAATAAGAGTCATTTGATTATTTAAAATTTCCCAAGCAGTCAAAATGACTGCTTTTGGGCAATATAGGTATAACACACATACATATACCGGAAATGAAGAAGGGGGGAGGTAACTACAATTATTAATAAACGCATTTATATGTTGTACAAAAGTCACAAAATTCTAAGAAATTGTGTCATTATATATATAATTGTTTTTCTAATTGAAATTAAAAAGCAGTCAAAATGACTTCCTTGGGCAATCTAGTGTTAAAGGTTAAACACAAACCAATCGAATGACTTTAAATGATTTTCTTTTTCAGGGTGAATTGGTGTGGTTTGACCCGGGTGTCGGCCATGTGCTGCCAGGCGAGGTATTGGAGTACCACAGGGCCGCCAACGTGCTCTCCGTACAGGCGGTGATCGCCGGCAAGGTATGATAATATCTGCATCTGCAACCGATAAAAATTATGCAATGTGAATGAACATTCCCCGGGCTCGTTGACGAGTGGAAAGGGGACATACGCAGCGCGTATAAATCGTTTGAGATTCAAACGGTTGGTCAGATAAGTTGCGCAAGATCCGTGGCATGTCTTCGGGTGGCTCGTTGGTTCGGAGAACAGAAAACGCATATACATATCTATATGTATATATATATTCGTTGCATCGTATCGTCCCGAAGCGACGAACTCGCCTCGTTTCTTTCCAGACTGAATAGGAATCGGATATTTACCGTTCTCTCCATAGACAGGCCAACAATGAAACTACACCGTGTGTTATTATCTCGAAGGGATAGAGGAAACTGGATAAAAGTGTGCTAGACTACGTGCTAGTCAACAATACCGGGGTCCACTTCGAGGCCAAGGAACAACCGGTTATTCTGCATTTCCTTAAGACGACGACGCTCGCTTCGGGCGGTCGCTCGACGTTCTAACTATGTTCTATTGATTTTTTGTTGAAACAATTTGGCACGGACACAATGGGAAAGAATGGTTGTTTACCGCGTCGATCTGGGTCGCGACTCGAATACCTGGAAAACGTGATACGCGAGTTACGTGATTCTTTTTTTTTTCGTTATTTCTCTTTGTAGGTCGTCGACCTCCGATGTAGATCATTCGATTATCTCGGTAGCACTCCGAATACCCCATTGCTGTAATATACCGATAAATGTAGTTTCAGATACGAAATCGTTTCTCTCACTTTCCGGATATTGTATATATCGCGAATGATTTCTCTTTGCCGGGTACGTAACCATTAAATCTACAAAAACCGTAAGAAATAGGAAAGCAACGAAATTCATGCTTATTAACTATCGTATAAAATGGTGAGAATAATGTCGGTGAATTATTACTATTAAGTTTAACTTCGACGCGCTAGGTTTTATTGCAGGAAATTGTCGGAACTAATCGTTACGCGAGTGATTAGTATTGTTTGTTGGAAAATTCGCATGGATTTTTGTGTTGTATTTCTTAACAAATCTCTAATCTTATTTTTACGTTGAACATTCATTTATGCGTTAATTATTCGATTCCTCGTCACACTATATTCACGATGCTACAAAGAAAATTGATTTCTATTTAGCAATTCATTAAAATCGACAGTAAATTGTATTTATTGAAGTGTTTTGCAAGTTCAGTTGATAGTCGCATCGTTATTAAGCACTATATTGTACTACAAGAGAAAACACTCTTTAGTAGACTCTACTGGTAGCTCATTTTCCATCGATGCCATCATCAGTCAGGAAGTGTCGCAATTAATCTTCATATGCCATGTTGGAATTCACCGGGCAGCAACATTCAAACAGTTTCAATAATTCATTGTATATGCTAAAACTAATGTATTAGATATGTGCAAAAGTTTTAGTCTTTTTCAATAGTTCATGTTTAAAGTACAATAATAAAATAGATCATTTCAATAGTACAATAATAAATATGGATTCATTTTAAATCTGGAAACCTCTTCCTTCGTGAACTATATTAATTTTCTTTCTAAAATACTTGTGCATGATATAGCAGATACAAAAGACGCTACACAAATTGAATCGTCTGTGGAAGCATCAAAAAACTTTTTATTTAATGAATCTACTACAGATTTAAAGATTGAATTTTTACAACGGCTGCTTAAAACTAAATTTACGACTTTTCATGCTGTTTTATACAAGAGAAATGTGAATCTTATATTATTGAAAATATGACAGCACACCTGTCATTCAAAGCTCAATAAATTGACTAGAAAAGATCGTAGATCGAGTTTAAAAAATTGGCTGTAAAAGTGAAGCTCCAGTCTTTAAATCTACGGTGGTTTCAGTTGCAAATAGAATTTTTCAATACTTTTACAGGCCTTTCAATTTGTAACACTTTGGACCAAAAAAGTGTCTCCAGTTTCGAATCCAAAAAGTATTTGAACACTAAATTTTCCATTCGAGAAATTGTCGATATTAGAAAAGTAATTTAAATCTTTTCTAATGGCAGAGTTTCTTTCTATCTGAAGATAGATCTAATATCGAAAATTTTTCGAATGGAAAATTTAGTGTTCAAATACTTTTTGGACTCGCTACAAGTAAAAACTTTTGCATTCACCTAACAACAACCTTGACAAACCTCGTGACTATATTCCACGTAATAAAACAGTAGTATATTGCAAGTATCGTAAAGTTTGTGACTCGACGAGAAGAGAAATGGCAAAAATGTGAGGTGAAATGTTATCTCTGGAGGGAATTTGCCAGGCCGTATAATTTCTGCGATTCGCAAACGGTTCTGAATTTTTGAGAGAGCCAGTCCCAATAAGATTGTCATTTCTCCGAGCCTTCCGTGCCATTACTCGAGCTCATTGTGTCGTGTACACAATGGTTCGATAAATTCCGCGGCAATTCCAAGCGCGCTGATCAACGACTGGGGTAGAGCAGTATTGTAAAACGTAACGCAGAGATTCGTGTGGCATTGGAGCCTTACTTCGTAGACCCGTTACGAACAGAAGAACGAAAAAGAAAGAGCAGAAATGTCCGTATAGTATGTATCGCGAACGTTCGTGTTCAGATTAACGCGTTGGAAGAGGAGGAGCAAAACACAAGATTTCCATCGTGTTGGCCAGCTAACGGGCTAGTCAAATGCGTCTGGTCCCAGATAGAAAGTCGAATACCGCGCATACTTGGCGAAATACCGCGAAATACTTCCGCTACTGCGGGTACCTTGGAAAATTACTCCAGCAGATCGATGTGTCGGTACCGACGTGAAAGTGCATATCGAAAAGGGGCAGCGTGCTGGCTACTTGCAACACCTTCCTGCACTTTCAAGCTCCAAGGACATCATATTGGCAACAACATCGTGTCCCCGTGTTTTTTCACGTTCCCGTCTTTCACTTTCGTCTTTACTCTTCTTCTCATCTTAAACATACGTATGAATGATTTATCAGTTATTAGTATTAGGCTGAGAATCGTTATACAAAAGGGAATTTTGGAAAATCCACAATCAAAACAAATGTAGACTAGAAGATTCCTTGTGCTGCCCCTGGCAGAAAATAGTCGATCGAATTTGTGAATATGATTGTTGAACACGAAAAAGTATATATATACTATATACATATAACATATATTATATAACTAATTAACTATAGATTATATACATATACATATACATATTATATGTATACATATAACATATATTATATAACTATAGATTATATACATATACATATACATATTATATACATATAACATATATTATATAACATATATAACTATATACATATACATATATTATATACATATAATATATTGTATATATACTATATAACATATATACTATATGTATACAATATAATAGATAAATATGGTGCAAGAATTAATGATATTTTAGAAAAATGTTCGAAGAATAATGTATTCTTTGTCTTTTTGTTAAATGTAAGATAATGTGAATTCTTTTGCCCTTTTATTAAATATAAAATCATGCATTCATGTGAAAAATGTAAAGGAAGTGAAGTAGAATGACATATTTCTAACGATAAAAATGATAATTTTGATGATAGAGATTATCACGAAATGTTCCGAATTCAAGGGAATTATTGTTCCTTAAACCGTTCTTCATATTTGTTCATTCTGTACGAAAAAAACAAGGATATTAATTCCAATATGAACATTTTCTTTCTATAAGACATGAAATATTTCCCACATGAAAAATATGAATAATTACAATGATAGACACTTGATTTGTTTATTAGCTAGCATTGAGATTAAGTTGCTGATTTTTATGCCTCATGCCAAATACCATTAAATATAACGATCAAAGAATAAGAAGACATTCATTCATGTACTATATATGAGTATAGTTACCATGTGATTCTTATTTACATCCATTGATCCTAAAAAACGTGTACAATATAATTTGCATAAATATTTGCAGACCAGTTACTATGTAAATTAAGGATAATTTTGCAAGCGTACCTTGTTGCCTTGGCTTCGTTTATTGATCGGCATAACAATCGGCATAACCCTAGATGTACTAGATTCTTCACTGAATTCATGTCATAACCGTGCACGTATTTACATTTATTACGAATTTTTTAATTCACCAAGTTATTTGAAACGATATTTACTTGTACCAACATAATTGTCTACGTAAGCTTGACCCAACAATCAGCACAAATAAGCTAGATTTCTGTAATAAACATTTATTTCTATTACTAGTAATGTAACCACTTTTCTAAGTATGCTGCAGCAGAATAATAAATGAAGTCTGACGAATTTTTAACACAGTTATCGTGTGTTATGCGAGATATCGTATATCTAATTTGAGGATACATACTAACTGCGGAACGTGGTTAAAGATGCTGCGGTTAGGAGAATTAGCTTCGACCTAACCATTTCTAGCAAATTGAGTTAATCGCAACTCTAGGCTGGATATTAAACGCCAGTAATAATTAAGTACACCTTACAATGTTCTACAACAAAAACAGCTTTACTGAATAACATATTAACGATTTTTTTATTAAACAGTCTTGTTAACGAGTAGTTTAATAAAAATGATTCAGTATTTCAGATTGTCTGTTACTATTATCATTTTATCGTACATTCGAAATACCATTGTTATTAATTATTCAAAGTGAAAATTTGCGATCATTCTCGATAAAATGTGACAAATAACATTATACTATAGCAGTCTCAAACTTTATGTGTCGTACAACGTTAATATAATTTCCAATTATGTGCTAAGTTTGTTAGTAACTCACGCCAGCTTTTATTTGCGCGACAATTTTAGATTTAGATGGTTGACTTCAGCATCAAACATTTCCCTTGTAGCGGTATGTTCGATTTCTTGATGCATTGTTATGCGTTGGTTGCGGAGTATAGTTCAACGGTGACCCATTATAGTTGGCACACAGGCGTCGAATTGGAAAATTTACATTACGATAATTGCACGAACTTGCAACGAAAAAGTAATTGAATATTAAATTTCCCATTTTCGAGAAATTGTAACTATTTAAACAATGACAATTCTCTTTAAAAAATAGTACGACAGTATACCTGGACTCAATTTAAAGCTTGAAGCTTCTACTTTTGCTATCCATCGTTTAGTTTCGTCTATATATTATACTGTTCTTTTAAACAAAATTAACATGGTTCAAACATAGACAATTCGTTGAGAATTGGATATTTAGTTTTCGAATACTTTTTGGATCCGCTGTACACCGTCCGCTTCTGCCTAAAATTTACTCGGAATCGACAATGTGTGTATCGTCCTAAAACCATAAATTTTTGCACACACTGCAACATGCGTCTTGCGTCAATGTCGCGATTTCGATTACAGCAGTTTTTTTCCAACGAAATTCTTTCGGCTCGCTCTTACTAAAAGTGCTCCTCGAATTCCTGTGAAACTTAAAGAAGCGTAACATAAAAACATCATTACATGAAGCGAGTATTTAGAAAACTGGAAAGCACAGATTCGATATTTTATTCGAGCAATATGTTTAGCCGCGGAATGCAGAAACAAGTTGCTCCATCATTACCTCGCGGCACTAAAGTATTTCTCTAAGATAGCAATTCCGTCGCAGCACCGTGAACACTGTGTTAAGCGTAATTCCCAAACAGTTTAGCTCGATTCGGTTCCGTGCTAATTGCTAGAAGAATACTCGTTCGAACGGGTTACAACGTATTTACAAGATCCCGTGGCCAAGAAATTAGCGAGCAGAAATTCGTAATTTATTCGGAGCAGCCTCGCGCGACTTTTATCAGTGGTCCCAGTGAAAGGAAGCTCTTAATTAATTTCCATCATACCGCAAACAGCTCGGGCGCCCATTAAAAACCTCTAACGGAATCAGTTTCTGTTTACCACGCAGGAACGAGCCGTCCGCGGGGTTGATATCCCTTCGACGGATCGCATTCCCGGCGATCGCAACGCAACGCGACGCGACGCCGACGCCAATGGAATCGCAACTGCAAACTCAGGCAGTCCGGTGTATCCGGTTAAGTCTCACGTGAGTGGCTTTCGTGTCTTATGTGAATTCGCGCGGATCTTCCTTTTTTTAAACAAGCATTCTCTCTCTGCGCGCTGGCGCACGCGCCGGAGATCGAGTTACAATCCTCGTGGAAATCAAGCAAAAACCGGCCCGGAAAAAAGTCACTGTTAGAAAAGTTCCGGTAGGATGATCCAACTGAACGGGATCGTTTTCAGAGACTCCGGGCCTTCCACAGGACCGAAATTGGTGTAACGGGCCGTAAAAGTGTTTCGCAGTTTAGCCATTGAATTCTCGCGAACGTTACCAGTGAGCCGTGAAACATGAACCGTTGAAATGAAATCTGGTGGAGGTAGCTTCTGAAGTGACATGTGCATTTCTGACTTCGATAGAACAAATACAGAGGTTAAAGTATTGATCCTAGAGGAAAAGCCTACAGAATAATATTAATGTTTGCTAACTACCGATAGAAGAGTCTTTCTCACGTCTTATATTACGAGTGGCTGAAGGTAGCTATAAATTAATGAATCAAAATCTGGACGCCCAACAGTGTTATATTCTAATCTTCAAATATTTCTAAACAGTTTAACATACCTATAACCATAAAGAGAACTGTGAGGTCGCATTCAAGAGAGCCAATAGATCGAGTGGCTAAAGTAATCCTCTAACCTCTGCCCTTAGAAAGGAGCTATAAATTAATGAACCAACATTTAGAAGCAACGTGTCAAATCTTAATCATTAAATATTTCTAAACAGTTTAACATACCTATAACCATAAAGAGAACTGTGAGGTCGCATTCGAGAGAGCCAATAGATCGAGTGACTAAAGTAATCCTCTAACCTTTGCCCCTAGAAGGGAGCTATAAATTAATGAACCAAAATCTGGAGGATCAACAGTGTCACATAATTATCCTTAAATATTTCTAAACAGTTTAACATGCCTATAACCATAAAGAGAACTGTGAGGTCGCATTCAAGAGAGCCAATAGATTGAGTGGCTGAACTAATCCTCTAACCACTGGCCCTAGAAAGGAGCTATAAATTAATGAACCAAAATCTGAAAGCAACAGTGTCAAGTCCTAATCCTTAAATATTTCTAGACAGTTTAACATACCTATAACAATAAAGAGAATTGTGAGGTCGCATTCAAGAGAGCCAATAGATCGAGTGGCTAAAGTAATCCTCTAACCTCTGCCCCTAGAAGGGAGCTATAAATTAATGAACCAAAATCTGGAGGATCAACAGTGTCACATAATTATCCTTAAATATTTCTAGACAGTTTAACATACCTATAACAATAAAGAGAATTGTGAGGTTGCATTCAAGAGAGCCAATAGATCGAGTGGCTAAAGTAATCCTCTAACCTCTGCCCCTAGAAGGGAGCTATAAATTAATGAACCAAGATCTGGAGGATCAACAGTGTCACATAATTATCCCCAAATATTTCTAGACAGTTTAACATACCTATAACCGTAAAGAAAACCGTAAGGTCGCATTCGAGAGAGCCAATAGATCGCGATAACCTTCCTGCCTATTAACCCCAGGTGTCCAGACACAAAAATTATGAATGGATAATAATCTTCGTGATCAATGGCGAGCCCAGAAGACTATGATTACGCTGTGCCGATAGTTCGTTTGGGATCATCGTCGCAGTCCAGTGTGTCCTTCAGCACCGACACCTTCCATTCATCAGCGCCATCCGGCTCAAACGGTACCAGTTACCATTCAGGCACGTACCATCAAGATCAGGTGAAAGAGTCCGGCTTAGGCGGTTCTTCCGAGGCTAGCCAGCGTCAGAAAACTCTGCCGAGTTACGATGTTCCTGTTCAAAAGTCAAGGTTACGCTCGGAGGAAAGTGTCTTCGGCTACAAGGACGAAGAGGTGTGCTTATGCTCGCCGCAGCAAGACTTCGTCGAATCCCATTACAAAACGACCAAGTCGGTCCTCAAGTATTTCAGAGAGACCTTCGACGGTCTGAACTTCGGCCACGAAGTCGAAGACGATTTTTCGAAAGAATTCCTCGATGAGTCGACTCGATCGCCGACAATCTCGACGACGTCGTCGCGAGAGTTTTTCCGTGTGTACCCAATAGGCGATGACGAGAGTGACTCTAGCTACTCGAGAAGGCAGGGGACCTTCAGGAGAACGGTGTCCCGAGAAACGACCCTGAGGCCGAAGTTGAAGAGGTCGCCGGAACCATTGACGTACCTCTGCCTGTGCGTGATCGACCAAAATGTAATGCGGTGCGAGACAATGGTTTCTGACTCTGCATCTTTTTATGATAGATCGTTATCTGGACCTTCAGGATTTTTATTAAACACTGGCACATTTACAGTCGTTGTACAAAGTATTCGTACACATTTTAAAAAACGAATAACTTTTTCGAAATTGGATCCAACAGCTTGAGCTTAACTTTCTTTTTTAATTGTTATTGGTCGCAATTGCGGAGGAAAAAGTAAAAGTCACGATTTTTAAATTCTTTATCTGTTCCTGTAATGAAAATTTAAAACATCTATTTCATAAATCTAAATAAGTTATATACATATAAAAAGTTTCATTAAAATCGGTTGACGTATACAAACGTTATGGGCATTGTAGGATATCAAAATTATTGTATTTTGGGTTCAAATCGCAGATTCTTACAATTTATGCTATTTTCAAGCAATTATATTTTAGAAGAATCTTGATCGATTTCGATAAAACTTTGTACATGCATATAACTGACTTAGATTTACAAAATACATGTATTAATTTTCATTACAGGGACAGATAAAAAATTTAAAAATCGTGACCTTTACTTTTTTCTCCGCAATAGCGACCAATAACAATTAAAAAAGGAAAATTATATACATTTTAGCTGGTAAACCAATCCTTCTAATGTTTCAAAAAGACTCAAGCTGTTGGGTCCAATTTTGGACTTCTTCATGCGTTTATTCTATATCGTTGAGGGATTTAGATCATCAAGTTATTGCTTAGGTCCTCTTTTATTAACACGTTCACGAATCATGTTTGCACCACCACACCGGTCTTTTTTCTTGAGATAGATGATTGAGGATCATCGACGATGATAGTTAATTTAATACGTTTTTGTAGGCAAACATGACACGTCTGTTGATGGATATCAGAAATAATTAGGACGTGTCCGTAATCGTAGCTAAAAATGATGGGCCTATTAATGGATATCAAAAATAATTAACACATATCCGACAACATGACTAACATTAGTCATTTCACCGATCATCAACGACCAAATGACTAACATTAGTCGGATTAGTTATTTGTGTCCTCCACAGTGAATGTATAATTCTTTTTTTAAATTGAAATTATCTGAAATAATGCATGAATAATAACGAAAAATGAAATTATCATTGAGTAGAAAATATATAAGAAAGAACAGAAAGATGAAGAAAGAGACAGTTCCGGTCGGATATGTGTTAATAATATCGAAATTCGTGTATAAAATGATGTAACAATTAATTATAATTTCGTATTTCAGCCGCAAATTTTCACTCTCACCAATTTGAGTGGAGTGAAACCAAGACAGGATCTTGGGCAGAATGGAGTCGAAGACATGATTCAGTTGACGTAAGTACAATCTCACATGCTCCAAATTATTTATAAATATTGCATTGATTGTATGATTAAAAATATAATGAATATTACAGCGATCTCAATGAAGCGTCGCTACTATGGAATTTGAAAATTCGATACGACAAGGAGTTAATATACGTACGTTCTCTTATTTCCATTTGTATTAAGAAAAATTAACTGATGATAATTCAATAAATTTTTTAACGGCAGACGTACACGGGGAGCATCTTAGTGGCAGTAAATCCATATAAAATGTTTGACATTTACGGTCTGGACCAAGTGAAACTTTACGAAGGACGAATACTCGGCACACTACCACCGTAAGTTTCACTTTGTTTTATAAATTGGTATGAACAACTTGTCTTTATGCACGTATTATAAATGATAGCGAGCCTTTCTAAATTTTCAAATTGCAAAAAACAATCTTCTTTTCAAATATATTTAACACTTCGAATGCCACGTCGATCATAAATGTTTTATTAGTGTTGAAAATCAATTTTTGTTACAATTTATTAAGTAAACTAAATTTCAATACGATCTATAAAGTGTGAGAATATTACAAAAATCATTTTTAATTGATTGGTCAATGTTTGATAAACTTTATCTTTTCTATTATTGTATCATTTATAAGCATTGGTATAGCACGTTTAAATTATTATAAAAGTTTAAAAAATTCGTTTCGTATTTTCCTATCTGTTTTTCACTATATATAATGTGAAACAGAACTGCAGAAATATAATATTTGAAAGCCAAACACTTCTTGCTTGTTTGACTGCAACTATCACTTTCTACTCATTACTAAAGTAGTTTTATTTAACTCTTTCTTATTTATTCATGAAGAAAACGTAGGATGGATTACATTGAACGATCTACTGCTTCAATATTATCAATGTTCAATAACAAAATAGTACAATTAAACTTCGAATTTTGAAGAAAAATAAAAGTTGTCTGCATTAATTTCAAGTTACAGTAACCGCATAAACGTTAATTTCTTTTTCGAATGATTGCAATAAGCTGAAAATGATACAATAGTATTTTAAAATTCGTCAAAGCTTTACTGTTTTCCATTCAATTTACTGAATTCTTTAATAAGTGTTTAATATAATTCTTTGTCGAATAATTGTAATAAGCTGAAAATAATACAGTAGTATTTTAAAATTCGTCAAAGCTTTACTGTTTTCCATTTAATTTACTCAATTTTTCAGTAAACGTATAATATGATCGTTTGAATCAGGGAACACAAGTTCTAAGATCATTAATACCTTGTTCTGATATGCCTGCGATACTCTCCTGATGTATTCCATGCAGAACAGTTTCAATTAACTAATGAGCATGTTACGATGTAATTGTAGTCACCTGTTCGCCGTGGGATCGTCGGCGTATAGTCAAGTAACAGCTGCGAATAATGCTAGCGCGAATCAGGTGGTCGTTATTTCCGGTGAATCTGGCTCGGGAAAAACGGAATCCACGAAACTCGTGATGCAGTATCTAGCTGCTGTTAATCGGGCACCGAACAATCTGGTCACTGAGCAGATACTCGAAGCGACGCCATTGCTCGAGAGCTTCGGAAATGCGAAAACCCCGAGGAACGACAACAGCAGTCGTTTCGGAAAATACTTGGAAGTTTATTTTAGAGAGTGAGTATGCATTACTTCCTGGACCGTTCAATAATGTTCAGTCTAAAATAGTCTTCATATACCATACGAATTGAAGTCACTTTCTAAAAAGTGGGTCAAATCACTCGAATTTCTTTGAGAGTTTAGAGACATTAGGTAACTACATGATGTGTAAAGAAAATTTTGAAGAAAATTGAAGTTGACAAGAATTACGGACGAAATAATAAATATTGATTTTACAGTCTTTACTGAATAATATTGAGAAAACGTAGCTAATAGATAGAAGTCATTTTAAAATTCAACGCCTACCACTTGTCTCTGCCTCAGTGAAACGTTTAACTGTATACAGTCGAGATAAATCTACAAAATTAAACTCAATTGAAACTCATTTGAAAAAAGTAATTCCTTTTTAAAGTGCGTAAGAAGACTTTCTTGACTGACTGCTTTTGAAAACACTCGTTACGAACCAGCATTCAAGCCACAGAGTACAATAGATAATTTTTCTGAAATATGCTCTACGATAGAAATAATACTTTTAATATTTCGTAACTGTTGGGTTTGAGAAAAGCTATCCTCAGTCGCTCCAATGTAAATAGAGAAAATGGTAGCGCGCAAGTGTCTATTTTAAAACGATTAGCGTTAAGAAGCAAGCTTTAACGATGCTGATTAACATCCATCGGCATTGTTCCCACTGTCACTGAAATCATCGCCGAAGCTAATCAATCTTCATCAACACTTCCAGTGGAGTAATTGTAGGTGGGAGGATAACGCAGTACTTGCTAGAAAAAAGCAGAATAGTCACGCAAGCATCGGAAGAAAGGAACTACCACGTGTTCTACGAGCTTCTGGCTGGCTTAGACCAGCAACTCAGGGACAAATACGGGTTGCTGACACCGGACAAGTACTTCTACCTAAACCAGGTTACATGAAATCCAATAATAATCGTTGATAGCCCAACCGGAAAACTCAGAGATAATTAGAACGTCAATTTTCAGGGTGGAAATTGCGAAATCGATGGGAAGAGCGATGTTCAGGACTTCAAAGCACTTTTGTCTGCCATGCAAGTGCTGGGATTCACGTCCGAGGAGCAGGACACGATCTTCAAGATCCTCGCTAGCGTGTTACACCTGGGTAACGTGTACTTCCATCGGAAGCAGATGAGACATGGCCAGGAGGGTGTGGAAGTCGGCTCGGACGCCGAGATTCGCTGGGCGGCTCATCTTCTTCAAGTGAACTCCGACGGGATCATCAGGGCGTTGACGACGAAAACTACAGTGCGTGAAAGTGACACGAAAACGATATCGATCCTAGAAAATGTTGGTCGATGGATGGATTAATCGAGATCATTTGCAGGAGGCGAGAAACGAGAGAGTCTTCACGGCGTTGAACATCGATCAGGCTCTGGATGCCAGGGATGCCTTCGCCAAGGCCTTGTACAGCTCATTGTTTTCCTGGCTGGTGGCTCGTGTCAATCACATCGTCTACAAGGGCACCAAACAGACCGCCGCCATCTCGATCCTCGATATATTCGGGTTCGAGAACTTCGCTGAGAATAGCCTCGAGCAGCTGTGCATCAATTACGCGAACGAGAACCTGCAGTTTTATTTCAACAAACACATATTCAAGCTGGAGCAGCAGGAGTACGCGAAGGAGAAGATTGACTGGACTACCATCAATTACACTGTGAGTAAGAAACGGGACATTCCATTCGGCGAATATCATTTGACGAAATCAATAGAAAAAGTTGAATTACAATCGATATGTTCTATTTTCGATGCGGCCTATGCGAGGTATGCAGACCATTAATGTTTGCGTTTGCCTCTCTCGTTCACCTGCATCAATCATTTATTTTTAGCGGAAATTCTTGACACGATGATGTTGCTCAATCGATTACTCTTGAGATGATGATATTGCTCAATTTAGTAGAGGACTTCGTACGGAATACTCCGTGTCTTTAATTAAAATTGAATTACTTGTCTCCGCAGGACAATTTACCAGTTATTCACCTAATCGCGAAGAAACCAGTCGGCATTCTGCATCTGCTGGACGACGAGAGCAATTTTCCCAAAGCGACGGATCTCTCGTTCCTCGAGAAGTGTCATTACAATCACGCACTCAGTGAATTGTACTCGAGGCCGCGAATGAATTCAGCCGAGTTCGCTATTAAACACTATGCCGGCCAAGTTTGGTACAATGTCGAAGGTTTCTTGGATAAGAATAGAGACACGCTCAGGCCCGATGTGGTGGAGTTATTAATAAGCAGCAAAATATCTGTAAGCGTTTTTCCATTCTGAGAATCTTTTTCATTAACTCTGTTGGTCGTCTAACTTGATCGTTAATTGTCTCGCAGATGGTCAGCAAAATGTTCCAGCACGTAAGGACAACGCACGAGGCTAACAAAACGATGAATAAACCAAATGGTAGATTTGTGACCATGAAGCCTAGAACGCCGACAGTGTCAGCCCGGTTTCATGACAGTCTGCAGCAACTGTTGGACTCAATGTCGCAGTAAGTATTTTTCCTAGCGAACTTATTCTTGAACAATTCGGTGATCAGTTAGGCGTCGTTGGAAACATGAAAAATTCCAGGAAGCAGTTCGTAGTTCTAGCTTTCTAACGTCTCGCGTTCAAATGTAAGCAAAAAGAAACGTTAAAGCTACCTTCCTTGTCTGGCGAATCGAATCTCTGCGCGCGCACTGTGAAATTTAATCAAATGTATCTTGATGTTTATTGGACTTTCACAGCTTGCATGCCATAATCAAACTCCTGTCTTATAGCTTTATCCGGAAGCAAAGTTGATGTACGCATCAAAATTCATTTTGTGGTTAAATAACTTACACGTATACGGTTTACAAGTATTCAATTAGCAAAGCGGCCGAGATTGTTTCCGTTTGTCTTGGAAACAAACTGTACGCGTGTTATCGTCCCATTTGGTTAATTGCAATCTCATCAGCAGACCACCGCAATTTATCAGAAAATTATACTTTCGTAGATAGACATAACGAATGTTTTTTCTTCCTTCGTTATATTATTTACTTTCACTAAATTAAAACCACAATAAGGCTGTATCGAGTCGAGCATTGTATTTTTATTGTATCTCAATTGGAAGATGGAAGTAACGTTAGCAGAATTAAGTGATGCTTCTAATGTTTATTGCACTTTCCAGGTGCAATCCATGGTTCGTACGATGCATCAAGCCGAACACAGAGAAGGCGCCGATGAAGTTCGATATGCCTTGTGTACTCGAGCAGTTGCGCTACACTGGGATGCTCGAAACGATTCGTATACGGAAAACGGGTTATCCGGTGCGACTGCTTTTTGGACACTTCGTTGATCGGTATAGATATTTGGTATCTACGCATTTACCTAGAGGTGCACCGAACAAGGAACTCTGTCGCATCATCCTGGACAAAGCTGCTTCGAAGGAGGCACAATCTCAGTATCAACTGGGTTTGACCAGAGTATTTCTGAGGGAGTCTCTGGAGAGAACTTTGGAATACAATCGCGCCCTCATTTTGGAGAGAGCTGCCATTACTGTTCAGAGGTAATCACCGTTGTCCAAAAGTTTTAAACTATTCTCTCTGCGGTTTAACCGTGTGCCAGATTTGGTTCTTGACTGCAGATTTTATGCATTCTATGCATATGAAGTTTAAAATATTAGGAACTATAAAAGGCACTAAGAATGTCGTATTACTTTCTGTTTATTAAAATTATTAAGGAAAGACGGAACTTTGAATTTGGCTCCTGTGCCTTGCAATTGATGCAGAACATTTTGATTTTCCATGAAGATACGTGGTCTGCTCATAACTGGTATTTTTAGAAGCTGATATTGAAACTTCCAATTTTTACACTTCATAAATGAACACTAACTGCAACGTGGATCACACATGCGCGACACTTATCCTTGACCAATTTAGAAGTTCAGTTTTATGTATGAATTTGTAAGAAGTTTTGAGGTTTGTTATATTCATAGCACTTTATTTACTGCAAATCTACTGATAGACTTCTGCATGACTGTGCTACATTAAATTAAAGTTTCTAAATAATAATCGCTCGAAAAATTATATGTATTATTTAGAAGAATCCGTCCACGGCTGTTTGAAAACTTGATTAAAATAACACATATTTAAAGGACTCAACAGTCACCTTGTAATTAGTTAATATTTTTGCACATATAACAACTTATTCTAGTTTGTGATAAACATTGTATATTAGTAATAATTTGAACCATCCAGTCTTTATCTTCTTCTACAAAAAGTTATTATATTATTTAACTTCTACGAAAAGTAAATTCGTTGATTTGAGATGTATATCTTTCATTACCATGTCTTGTTAACTTAGTGTATACACAACTTGAAATTAGTGGGAAGAAGCAATTAGGGGAAGCGGAGGCGTTTACAGGAGGCCTCTGCCTTTCTGTTGATGTAACTTTCATTCAGCTACACTAGCCAATCATGAATCATTGGAGAAAAGTTTCTCCCAGCATCGAGAAGTTATTGACGATTCGAACATGCTTGTGCATACGTGCAATAATTCGAGTCAGCTTGCTAGAGCTATTATAGTTTGAGAACCTATGCAATTTCATATGAAAAGACGACTATAAACGTTGTATCGTTTCGGTAATTTGAGTGTTTTGTTTATTGAAAAATTGCAGATATACCAGAGGATTCCTCGCGAGAAGAAGATTCCTCAACATTTCAAGAAGTACAGTGCTGATCCAAGCTGTTTACCGTGGTTATCGCGAGAGGAAGAAGTTCAGGGCACTGAAGAAAGGGGCGCTCATAGCACAGAAGATTTACAGAGGGAAGAAGCAACGCGAGAAGTTTAAAGTTCTCAAGGAAGAGATGACGAAGAGAGCGGAAATTGAGAGAGCGAGCAAGGAACGAGCTAAAGCGAAACAGCAAAGGGAGGAACAAGAGAGAACGTCGAGAGCTGTAGCTGGTGTCAATCATTTGGAAATTCCAGCCGAGCTCGCCTTCATTTATAGCAAACTCGACGGTATGTTATTAAAACTTTTTATAATTCATACCGATATTAATCTTTGCGGTACTAACTTAATTGCGGTCTTCGAAGATTTGAAATTTTATTTTTCTCCACCCTGAAATATTTCAGAATGCTACCTTGTCAGTCGCAAATTAAAATCAATTGCCAGCCTCAGTTATTAATCCCCCACTTAGTAACGAATTAACATTAATAAGCATTATCTAGTATTAATATAATCTTCGTACAGTTTTCAGGAAATTATTGCATTTAGATGATCTATTTACGTAAGGAACTCATCTGTGTCTCGATGAAATTATGTATACGAATTGATACGTAGCTCTCCTTTCATAAATTTGTTGTCTATTTACAAACAATTGAAATAGAGAGTAGGTCAAAATTAACTAGTTTACTGAAAGAACTTGTTTACTTTGCGTTACGTCATGCAGAAAGAAGCGACTAGTTTTATTGTGAAAAAATGAACTAATATGAAGACCACGAGTTAATTCGTACTCCTAACACTGTGTATATAAAGTGATATTCATACTAAATTTATATATGGATCAATGATTGTGAAAGTGATCTAAATAAGTTAGAACTCAAAACAAATTCCACTCGTACACTGAAATGCAAAAATTCTATAAGATTCAAATTCTAATAATTTACCATTCAACTCCTACGAAAGTTGAATTTCACCGAAATTGTGGATGATTAAAACCTGAAAAGCGACGTTCTTTCTGTTCAGATTGGCAGCCAACCCACACCGAGAGGAATCTGTTGAAAGTCGTGGGCCAAGTAATCCCGGTGCACCACAATTACAGCCTCCCACCGGACATTGATCAACACCAATTCTCGAAATTCACCAACATATACTTCAAGAGCCACATATTCGGCATGAAACGGGAACCGATAAAGACGCCGTTCCTGACGAAAGCCCGGGACCAAGACTACACGGATTCGTTAATGATCTTCAAGATGATCCTCCGGTTCATGAACGAGAATAATCTGAGCGGCAAGAGGGAGCAAGCGCTCGGCGATTACATAGTGAACAAAGGAATCGTCAATGAGAAGCTACGCGATGAGATCTTGTGCCAGCTTGCCAATCAAACGTGGAAAAATGAGAACGACGCGAACAAAGAGAGAGGCTGGCTGTTACTATCGAATTGTCTGTCGGCGTTCCAGCCGAGTCCTACGTTGTTCAAGTACTTTCTCAAGTATGTGTCCGATCATGCGTACGACGGGTACAAAGCCTACTGCCAGAGGAAGCTTCTGCAAGGCGAGAGAACGATATTTAGGATAATGAGCAATAATCAACAAATCGTGCACCACGTACCGAGGAATTATCCGCCTTGCGTGCTCGAATGGAGAGCGAACAGGAATCGCGTCAACATGGCGCTCAGCGTGGGATTCTATGATGGTAACTATACTATATTACAAAATCTACAACATGTAATTTAAAACTTAAAACAAAATTTTAATTCGTGTCTCCGTAAGAATAAGTCCCTCACAATAATTAGATAGAATTTATTTTACCAAACTTATTGGATTTACATCTATTTTATGCAAATAATTAGTAAATATATACTGAAATGGAGATGAATCAACTAAAATTTTATATTATTACATTTGCTGAATCAGAAAGACAAACGATGTGATAGAAAACCATAATTCAATCCATATGTTATTAATAGACTGCGGAACATGCAATGCACCATAAACAAACAAGGGTCGAGTAATTTCATTAATTCTTTAATAATGTTCACAAGCTACAACTAATACATTAATGTTCTTGAATTTTTTAATTTATCCACTGTTTTAAATTACAACAACCCATTTTTGTCATAAACGCAGAAAATCCGCAGTCTAGTTATTAAATTTATTGGATCAGAACAGTTCTCTGTATCTCGATCGACAATTGTTCAAAACTACAATTAATGTTATTGGCGCACTGGTTCGGTGTACTCAGTCCACATACCACTGGCATGGAACCAACACGTGGTTTCTTGACTCTTAAGAATTTAAATTAATACATTTTTCTAAGCATGTGAGTTAATACTTTTGTTTTTTATTGTTAATAAATTAGTGTTTTCTGTTTTTTTGGAAAGGTATTTACCTAACAATATATTAATTAATTGATAAATTCTTACAGACGCAATACTGAAAATTTACATTCATGAAAATGGTCTAAACTTAGACAGAAACGTCAAATTAAATTTTTGTAAATTTGCTTATTGTCTCCAATTGATCGAACCAGTGCGTCAATAACATTAATTGTAATATGAAACAACATTGATGAAATAGAATGCATAGAAGTACCAATTTAATTATCTACAAAAATTTACATCGTTATGATTTACTACTAGAGATTAAAAAGATATTCGAAGACATAAAGTACGTGTACTTTCAGGCGAATCAGTTACCTGCGCTGTGGACTCATGGACGACCTGCGAGGAACTCGCGAATCTCGCGGTCCACAATCATGGCGTCGACAATTCCGGCTGGACGATCACTCTGTGGAACCAATTGGATGGCCCGGACGCCATCGTTACGGAAACCAACGGTTTCGACTACGTTCTCGATTTGATTTCAGAAATGGAACTGGCGCCAGCTTTCCCAGCCGCGAAACATATGTTCCTGGAACAGCGAAAGAACAGTTTCCCACCTATTAAGAAGCGAGAGGTAAGTCGTTTAATCGAGTTTTTAATCGATTCGTGATATTTAATGAAACTCGATTTCAGCATACGCAGATAATTCGAGAATTGGAGCAAGAGATAGAGCCGCCTGTGCTGAAGACTTTCCA
The DNA here is from genome assembly GCA_916610235.2 of Lasioglossum morio. Lineage (NCBI taxonomy): Eukaryota > Metazoa > Arthropoda > Insecta > Hymenoptera > Halictidae > Lasioglossum > Lasioglossum morio. Next base: position 2,861,032 of record OU744333.1, read on the forward strand.
ACCTCTTGAGAGGAAACCTGTGCCAAAAGTTGTCGATAAGCCTGTCGAACCGGAAATTCAGTCGCCCAGAAGACCAGCTGTTCCGCCCCCGCAACCGCCAGTGGCGAAACCATCGGTAAATCGAATTTATTATTATAATTTATCGTTGTTCTTGTTTACGTTGCATTGAATGGATATTTTAAACGATGGTAGCAACGTGATAAAATTATTTCATAATTGAGACTAGTTCACTTATGCATTACAATATGTTTGAAAAGATAGAGGTTTCAGTTTCCATTGCAATTTGTGGATAATTATACACAAATTTTAATCACGTTTAAAATATCATTCATACATTCAGATCAGTCTTCAAGTTTTAAAAACCGTTTATACGAAAGCATATACACGTTATGGTTAATATCTGCAAAGACTTTAACATTGAATTACAATTTATATAATTTCTGTCATTTACGTCCATCAACCAAACAAAAACACAATTTTGTTATCATGAATTGAAGTTTTACAGCAAATACACATATCTATCTGCATACAAGTTCTTTCCCGATTAGAAAACGATTAACGACGAATTAATTCTATGAACTTGATCTTAATAATGTAAAAATGATCTAATAATATATGAGTGTGAGCTTGAAAGTGTTTAGTCGAAAAGATTGACGTCTATTCGAAACGTTTTACTACTAGTGTACATTACAATCGTGGGTAACCGTGGTCTTGCATACGATTTCAGTTTCGATTCACTGTAATTGAGCAAGTGGCAACGTAACAGTTTCTTGAAGAATGCACAAAAAGTAAAACGAGACGAGAAACGATTATATTAGGTGACCTAGGAAAGACGTTCGCTAGCCTAGATTTGTTAATGAAATATTTCATTTCTTTCTAACTGTGCTCGTTCCAGGTGAGGAAACAGTCTCACGAGGCGATATTAGAAACTACAACGGCGACAGGATTGTCTCGAAAATCGGCCCTGAACGATAGGTATTTCGAGAGAGAGAAACAACGTAGTCGCAGCTTGGACAATCTTCTCCAACCAGAAGTGGTTTTGCCACCTGTGAAACTGGCGAATCTTGGACTATCCTCGTCGAAATTGAACGAACGTTACCACAGCCTCGAGAGAATCGGAGAAACGTCTGCGGTCAGCAACGCTGAGTACATGACGAGGTCTGAAATTACGCAGGAGAGGAAGTACAGCAGGATAACGAGGTCGACAGAGCCAAATATCGAGGAAGAAGATCTGACGATCGATTTCGAGTACCCTGATATTCAGTCGGTTAGCCAGACTGGAAGGTCCGAGGACGATAAGAATAGTTACATTAGGTCGCAGACTAGGTTCATCAAATCCCAATATCCTGGTGAGCATACACTTCTTATCGCTACACGATAGGATCTCGTGCAATCATAAATTACACAAATAATAGAAGACAAAGTTCAATACCACTTAACATAGATTTTGATCACTTTTTCGTTTTTGAAATTATTTTTATGAGAAATATAATGTTACTGAACTTTTTCTTAAAATTGTTTACAACGAAAATCAATTGCAAGATACAGGAGCTAAATATAAATTTATATTTTTCACTAATGACTTTAATGCAATGTCTTTTCACTGTTTTAAATTGCACCTACTTATTTTTGTCATACATTATTATCAATGATCATGATATGGTAATTGGTGTTTAATTGAGACGACAACTTATTTTCGCTCTTCTAATTACAAAACTAAATAAAAACATAAAAGTTACATTCTAGTCGATAGTTAACACTAAATCGTACTACAACCAAATGACCGGCTTCACATATTTTATGCTACAATTTCAAAGAAATGATTAAATGAACTTCTTCATTCAAGAATATACACCGTATACCAGTCACATTTCATGCTCGGCGCAATTAGTGTTAAGACATTCGCTACTTTCTTTCTTTCATTGTTGCCATAATTAATGAAGACTTTCGCTCCTTCCGATTTTGATTAAAATGCTCGTTCTCACCCAACCGATCATCTTCAGAACATTCAGAATATTCTTCCAGCTCCGACCACACGTTGATATTTTACATTTCGTGTTTTCCACGAGTTGCGCGCAAAAATATTTCCTAAGAATTAATGCCATCCAGTTTAAATCACATACAATAAACCCGAGAAAATCCCGTATTCATCAGAGACTTTCCCATTCATTAGTAGTAGGTCGAGCAGTGCATACATGAATGACGAAATTCTCCCATAGTGCGAGCGCGTTATTCGAACAGATGATATCACTCGTTGCATTTTCTACGGCGTCGCCTACAAAAACAGTTTAGTCTTTTTGTAACATTATTTTCTACGATCCTAACTGCGCGTCGCGTTGAACTTGAATCATTCGTCTCGTTCGAGTCGGATTATTCCAGAGAAAAGGTAAATACTGTTTGTTTGAATCCGAAGGTAAACGAGCGCTGCCAGGCAGCCAATCAAGCCGAGCCTACATTGAGAAGAGCGAGTACGGTGTGAAATCGTCCGCCATGTCTGACACGAGCGAAGCTCCTTCCCTGGCGTCGCACGTGAGACGCGTCAGGGTGCCTAGTCAGGCTTCGGATGTGGATCAGTTCTTGGACGAGTTGTTCATGCCGGTTCTGGACGGGAATCTCGACGAGTTATCAGACGCCAGAAGTTTGGCAGCTAGCATCAAAGGTACAGACGAGGACAGGAGTCGAGGAAACGGTATCCTCCTCGATACCCTAACAGCAAACGTCAGTGACGAGGCTCGGACAAATGATACAAGTGTTGTAAGTGTTCGAAACGTCGAGGACTTTATGAAACTGATGTTGAGGGGCTCCGAGGATGAGACGATCACGGCGGAAGAGTTGTCCAGGAAGATCAAGGGCGGAGGTAACATGGACATACCGAATCAGAACGCGACCTACAACTTCGGGGCCATCACGCCGGGGATGATGTCCCCGCCAATGATGATGCCAATGTTCAGCGCGTCGCAACAAGTGCCACCCCCGCAAAGTTCGAACATCAACATGGGCGCCAGCTTCATGCCGATACCCATTTACAGCATGCAGGGCCTCAGCGTGCCGCAGTACCCGAGTTCACCGCCGAGTCAGAACAACGACATGATGGCCTACCAGCAGAACCTCCAACGAGCATTCCTGCAGAGCGCCATGGCGCAGAACATTCAGATCCAGCAGCAGCTCTTGGCGCAGAACCAAGCCCTGCAACAGCTGCTCGTGCAAAGTCCGAACTCTGGACAGCAACCGGTGAGAAGCTCATTGAAAATCTTTACTGTGAATATAATTACACACGTCGAGGTGTCGTCGACGCCTCTCTCGCGGTTTTCTGGGACGACGTAAGTGCTGGTAAATTCTACGCATTCTGAAGTGATTGTTATTCGAGATAGCTCGATCTCGGTTGACCTATGCATACCTTCTTTCGAGTTGTTAATTCGAAAGATGAACGACAAACGATGTGCCACCGAAGATTTGCATAGTTGGAGTGGAGAAATTCTCGTTGGATAATTTTCTCAAGGATTTGTTGTAAAACTTTCTAGCGAGCCTTGAGTCTGTCCAGGCGCGAATCGTGGAATGATCCATCGGTCAAAGAATTTTCTCATTAAAGTTGATTATCCTCTTACGTCGTCCCAGAAAACGAGCACACCACTCGGACATACAGTTCATCGGGCACACAGAAATACCAAAAGAAGAACACACACACGCGCGCGCGCTCACGCACCGTGTAAAAAGTACGACGGACACACTTCGACTCTCGATTGAAATTCTTTTTCCCCGACGATGCAGCTCGTCGGCTCGCCGCAGCACAGTATAACACTTAACGACGTGTCGTAACGACCGTAAACAGAGAGAATTGCATGTTAAATGTCATCACAGTGAATGGATAGCCGCGGTCCGGCGTGTCACTTTCACGATCACATGTAACTAGTACTAACACGATATCACTATTGCACAACGACACTGCACGAGAGCGCAGCTTCGCCGAGATCGCGATCGCTCCTGATCGAGAGACCGTGTCCCTCCGGGCGATCCTGGCGGGCTTTTGAGCCGCATCGCGGCATGGGTGTGTGTTTCCAGGGCACGGCGGTGTCCGCAGGCCCCTCCAGTATGAATCTTGTCCCCCCAGCCCCTCAAAACGGTGCCCAAATGGGGCCCAATGATTCTATTGGACGCTACTCCAAGGTATCTACTGATTTCATCTAACAAACGCTGCCCCTGGTAAAAAGTATTCGATCGAATTATCCACCCGTCAAATCTGAACAATAATCTAGACCCGTCGTCATTCAGAAATAACGTATTTGCTCCTTCACGAAGTACAGAATAAGTCAGCATTTAATTTTGTTACCAGCATAGTACATTGATCTAATAATTTGTTGTATCATGTAGAAGTGATAATCGCAATTATTTTGTATAACTGTAAGCTCGAAGGATTTTTTAGAAAAAGATACACACCTATTTCTTTTACTATTCTTATATAGATATTTTCGATTATTTCGACGTGCGTTAAGAATAGTAGCAAGACAACAGTCATCGTTTATTGTTTTATGGTAATCATTAAAATCTGCAAAATGTTTCCTTGAACCTTGAACTATTTAACATTGTAGAATATACTCGAAGAGTTAAGATAAAACAAGTATGAATTGTAAAAAACGTAAAAATTGTAAACAGCAATTTTCATTCCTTACAAGATTCTCGCCTTAAACTGAAGACCTTTCAACATAAATGCTGTGTGAAAAAAACCATGAAAACTTTTTGTAAATGCTCAATGAAAATAATTCTTGAAACATCGTGGACACTTCTGCTACTGATTTTAGCAATGACGTTAGTTCATCGTCGTTCTGATCGAGCACTTTCTACCAGGGGTAGTAGAACGGCGAATAACTTCCGTGTATGTACTTGACGATTTCAAATAATAATGATCGATATTCGATAGTCGTGTACAAATATTGTATCATAGTTTGAGGATATTAACCGGTTATGGGAACATTTTCCGTGAAACGAGTTTGAAAGTTGACCTGTGCAGTGGTGTGAGGGGAATGTGGGTTCCGGGACACTTGGTACACATTGTAACGATAGATAGCCGTAGCGAAAGACATTGATTATGTTTTATGATTCTCCGGGTGGTGATTGACACAGTTCGCGAGGATCGGTCTGTAATTATTTATTATCCACGGCGAGGAATCGTGTCATGGTTGCTTGAAGAAGGATGTAGAGTCAGAGCGTCGAGATGAGGTCTGTAATTATGTTTTTACGTTAGCGTTAAATTAGTCTTGCTCGAAATAACAGCCGAACTTGCATGAACATTTACTCGAACATGATTCGGCATCGCATTAAACCGCCAGTGTAATCAATAAATTGTCCTCGAGAATTCGATCAATATGGTAGCCATTCTCCCATATTGCTGACCAAAGGAACCCCATTCGACTACAATCTTCTTGCAGCACTGTACATATCAACGCACACGCAACTCGGAGCATGTTTACGATTCGCTACGTTGTAAAATACTTTGTAAATCGCCTCGAACATAACTGGTGATATAACCAGGGCATTGGTAACATTGTACCATTCCAAACGACCGCGAGGCTACAGTCTTTAACAGTGAGTTTGCCACCGCCAGGTATCGTTTAGGGAGCCAGAAGATGGAGAACTATGGTCGACGGAGAAGCAAGGCACGCCTGCCCCATCGTCGGCGAACAGCCAGCGCCAGGAAGTGACGGTCAAGGCTCAGATCCATCGATCTCAGAGTCCGCCGAGGAAGAACTCCGAAATAGTGAGGAAAACCAGCGTCGAGTATGCTGTGAGGAAAGTAAGCGTGGACAGAAAAGTGGCCGAGAAGAAGATCTCGGATCCGACTGACCCGAAAAGGTCGAGTTCGAACAAGAACAACGTGCAAAGTAACTTTACGAACGTGCTCAGTGAACTGAAGAACCGCAAGAGCAGCGTGGACAGCAACTTGTCGAATTCTAGCAACAATAAGGGAGTGCCACCCCCGCCGCCTATGCCACCACCCCTGGAGTCCCATGACCCGTCGGAATCGCGACCTTTCCTTGATCCTTACGGGAGAGCCAAGACTGTTCGAATTGGCAAATGGAGGTAGGCAAATATTATTTCGAATATTCACCGTTACATCAAATTCTTTTACTATTTCCACGTTTATTAAATGGTGACCTGTTGTTTCACCACAATAGAAGCATGACGTTAACCCTTCACCGCGTGATTTTTTTAATTGGGATGAAAAAATTGAAAGAAGTTTTTGTGTTTCATTTGAGGGAAAAATATTTTTAAAAAATTAAAACATTTCCAGAAAACTAAACATAGTAAGGAAACACATTCTTAGTTTCAAGGTGGTTCGGAACCCACCTTAATACACTATACGTCCCGTCGCGAAATAACCTTAGTAAAAAGTCGAGAGCGACGTTAAATGAATATAAAAGAAAAATATTCTTAGTTTACTATATACCAGATTTTTTAACTGTATCGAATATGATGCACTGTGCAGCGAAGGGTTAAAGAATATTGATCTGTTTTTATCGACTTCAGGTGGCCACCGCCGAGCGACTCGAACGAGAACCAGAGTCAGGACAGTTTCATAGAGTTTAAGATGCGCCAGCATCAGCAGCAGCGCAAGATCACGCCACAGTTCGGAGAATACAACCAAGGTGACGGAGAGCCGAGCACAGAGGGTGCAGTCGAATGGGAAGAGTTCGAAATAGAAAATATTGTCGGCAACGAGGAGAGAACGGTGGTGACTCACACGCCAGTTCCCGCGGCCAAACACGAGAACGGATACAAAGAGGAGGGGGAGAAGAAAAAGAAGAAATCCAAGTACGATATCGCGCACAATCGTACACGAAACCCCATTCACTTGCTCGTTCAAGTGAATCAAATTTCCTCATTTCCACGTTTAATTGATAGCCATTCGAACGATGTTTTCAGGTCCGCGCTAGAGGTGGGCGCTCAGAGGCCTTCCCCAGGTAGCATTGGCAAACTGAAGCTTAGTTCCGAGATGAGACAGAGACTGGAAAAGGTGACCGCCAATCACAGCGTCAGATCGACGAAAACGACCGAGAAACCTGCTCTACCGCGAGACGACGACAAGGTGAAGCGTCTCGAAGACAACAGGAAGCTTCTTCTCGAACAGCAACTGGGTAACATTGTCTAAGAATTTTAACAATACCCATCGATGGGGCACAGCAGTATTGGAAGATTAGGTCTCATTCCTCGTGAACAATTTAAACAACGCTTTCAAGAGACCTAATGAATGGAACGCGCGACTGTTCGGATAATGTAACAGTTATCTAACCACTGTGCTAGATTAAACATTGAATCACGTTGCTTATGAATCATTTTAGATTGAACCGTTTATAGGTGAGACAGGTATTTTAAATATTATTCAAATTATATCATGTTTGGTCTCATTAAAATCAGGAAAATATGACAAATATATCGATGAAATTTTCATTAAAAAATAATCAACAACAGAAAAGGTATGTCATTGAATTATTATTGTCTCACTAGTATATCTAATTACGTATCAGGTTACGATTCTCGATCGATCGAGTTTCAGGGTCCCTCGAGTGTGTACATAAATTTTTCACAATTATCGTGCATATCTGATTCACGTATACGCGTATTTCTTAACATACTTCGTGAAGTTATTAAATCGTAGGATACTGGAATCATCGTTTCAATCTTTAAAGCCGTTTATCTCGAAACCACATTTTTGAGAACGATGTCCACATCTAAACTGTCGGGAGAATGAATGCATTCACTTCAAACTTAGCTTTCGAATGCTATGCATCTACAATTAATTATAATAAATGAACAGTGTGTTCATCGAATGGTATTAAAATAATCCAACTCATTGTTGGAAGAAACCATTGATTTTAGCTATCGAGGACTGCTGTACCTCCTTGAGCAGTGTGTTGCGATGAATGGATAATTGTCTGATTTCTTCTAACACCGTTGCAATCATCGCGCAGTTTGAATGGCTTAGGCTACGTAGTTAATGGAAGAATGGTTGTGAACATGATTTGACGCTTTAAAGGAGGTCGATGGGACGATTATGCATCCACGGCCGATGACACGCAGAGCGTAACTTCGAAAGGCACGACGGACATGATGACTCAAGCGCAAGTAGTTAGAACCCAGATCGAGAGGATGGAGAGACCCGTGCCACCTCCGCTTCCGGTAACACCTCCGCAACCCCCTAGTCCGAGAGGCGGAAGCATGTATAGCAATAGGTACTTCGCTCTATTCTTTGTTATCGCTTCATTGTATCTTCTTTTGTGTTCCACTCTTTCGAATATGGAATGCGTCAATGGGAATTCATTCAGTATACTGATTCATTTATATCTAAGTGCACGGTAGTGCATCAGCCAAGTTCTTGCACTACCTCGTTTTACACGAAACAACTTAGCCGTTTTTTACATTCTTATAACTCGGCACTGGAGGCAGATGGAGAGATATAATTTCGCACACTTGTTAAATGCTATCATGTTTCAATATTAACAAAACATTAATCTGTCAATATTAGTAGGTTCCGAGATATAGGACCTCAAAAATCGCTAAATTTGTCACTGACTGACAGACTGACTGACAGATCATCAAAACCTTTTGGGTACTTCCCATTGACCTACAAGCTTGAAATTTGGAACATATGTCCACCATAAAAAACACTCAAAGGAATAATTATCAAAGTTTAAAAGTTTACACCTTAAAAGGGTTTTATTGAAAAAAAAACATTACGAAATAGGTACGTAGGACAGAACATAGCAGCATAACATACATAAGTATACGCTTTATTAGCTTCGAAGTCGCAATAAATACTGATGAAAAGACCAATCAAGAAAAATTGATGAAATCCCAACAAAAACATCCTGTAAACAGAAGCCAAGTTCCTATGGTCGTAAAAAGTTGTGAGATCAAACAAAATACGGCCAAGTTCGTTAGCTTAGAAATACCTGTTGCAATACTGAAAAAAGCGTGTGTAAAAATTAGTTTAAAAGAACGGTATTTAATTTTTAAAGAGTTACATGGAAGGCTAAATTATTCAAACTTGGCCGTTACTTTTTAAACCAATGGCCATTAAATGTGTTAGGTAACGGGCAAGTTTGAATAATTTAGCCCTCCATGGAACTCTTTAAAAATTAAATAGCGTTCTTTTAAACTAATTTTTACACACGCTTTTTTCAGTATTGCAACAGGTATTTCTAAGCTAACGAACTTGGCCGTATTTTGTTTGATCTCACAACTTTTTACGGCCATAGGAACTTGGATCCTGTTTACAGGATGTTTTTGTTGGGTATACATATACTTCAGTAACAATCAATTGAATTACCAATGCGTAAATGTTGGAAATTTAATCAATAAAATAAAAAACCATAGCCACTTCGATGCCTTGCTACGTCTAAATCATTCTGCATTATCCAGACTCTACTTTTTCTCGATAATGTCTATACAGGGTGAGGCACCTAAAACAGGCCACCTGAATAACTCGGCTGCTATTGGTGTTGGGAAAAAATATATCAGATGGAAGTTAGCAGCTTTTCTATAGGTAGACGCGTAAAGGACATATGAAGGTCACCTTCAGTTTTTTAAATAGAATGCCTAATATTTTTGCTCGAACTTGGATGAAGCACAAAATTCTGCGTATAAAAGTATTGACCTTCATTTACCATAAATCTAATAGTTAACGAGATATTATGGTATACTACTACATCTAGGAAATTATATCGATAATATCTCGTTAACTATCACATATATGATGTATGAAGGTGAATACTTTTTTTACGCAGAATTTTGTGCCCCCTTGAAACCCAGCAAGTTCCATCTCATGCATTTTTTCCTAACACTAATAACATCCGTGTTATTCAGACGGCCTGTTTTAGGTGCATCACCCTGTATAATAATTATACTGCGGATTTTTATGCATCGACGAAGAAATTGACTGATTGAAACATACAACAGTGAAAGATTAGAAAACGCTAAGAATATCGTTACGTTGTCCTCAATGTAAATATCTATTAAGGGATGAAGTGAATTTTTATCTAACTCCTACTGCCCACGATCGTTGCAAAATACAAATATTTTGCATAAAGATCCGCAGTGTAATAATAATCAGTGACTGACCAACAAATGCCATCATAAATTACAGCCAATCCGGCGTGCCTCAGCCAAGGTCGCCCCCCGCTCCGATCGAGCCGAAAACTCGGGACACTTTCCGGACATCCCCCGACTCCGAGGCTTTCGATCACTTCGCGAAAGCTCAGCGTGACATGTTCAGCCACAGTCGAGACATATTCGCATCCCAGCAGCACCTGAGAGAGAATCACGAGTACAGAAACGACTTCGACAAGTCTAGGTCCCAGGATCAGAAGTCCAAGGACTTCTACAGCAAGGATAGCACCGACCTGGCCAGCTCTGCGAGGGACAGAAGCTCCGATTTCGACTCGCGTCGGGATTTAAACTCGGACATCTTCGACCCTAAGTACGCTAGGGACATTTTCGAGAACTCGAGCTCGAAAAGGGATCCTTTCGGGATGACCCGAGACGTATCCCCGAAGTCCAGAGACAGTTTTGGTATGCCTTCGTCCAGAGACTTCGGCGTCATGCCAAACACGAGGGATTCCTTCGCGGTAGCTCGCCAGAGCTTCAAGAAGCTGGACAGGGAAGTTGATAGAAGGTCCAGCATCGCGTCTACTCATCGTACCGACAAGATGGAGAGGATCGAGATCGAGGAATGGCCTGAGTTCCTCAGACCCGTACTGCCGCCAGCTGACAAGCCAGAGATAGAAAAGGTCCAGGAAGTGATGAACACAAAGCTCTATCCCCAGACCTCCACTGCCCACTTCACGTACAATCGAGTGACTTGGACGTTGAGGGTGAAGAAAGAGGTGTTCGCACCCAACGAGACCCTTAACAGCCCCCTGGCACTTCACCTGGTGTTCTGCCAAGTTGCTTACGACGTTCTAGCCACGTCCAGCATCAGAATCACTAAAGAGGATAGACAGAACATGCTGAAGATGCTGGACAATTACGGTATCACGTTGGATAACCTGCAGAGCACGCAGCACAAGATCACTATAAAAAAGAACGTCGTCGACATGGCGAAACAATGGCCACTGTATTTCGCTAGGATATTTCCCGTGTCGGTAAGTATCCAGAGGTACACAAATAATAGCAATCAATTGGAAACCGCATTACTCGCGTGGTTTCGAGCTGCAACTAGTTGGCCGTGAATTCATACATGGCTAATCAGACGTGGCACTCTCAAGTAGAAAGTTTTAAAAAGAAAATGGGGATTAAATTGGTATCGTGTACTCGATTGTTAGCAACAATTTAACGTCTTATTCTGATGCATAGGCGATGTGGTTATCCTTGAAATTTCTAGAAGCTGTTATTATGTCCATAAGTGCCTTTGTCTATTGTTCTCTGACTATTCCAATGCGCCAGTAGTAGAGTTATTCTCTACTCTTTCATTTTAAGTTGTCTACCAAGACCAACTACAAATTCATTGAAGCTAAGGGTATCGCACTGATTGTTTAACTAGATTGGACCCCAACACCCAGAGACCCAACACGTGGCAGTCTCTCATCATGGTCTGCGTCTTGTGAAACGCACTCCGCAAGGGGATCTGGTTATCCTGGAAACTCTACCTCTGGAGGACATCGTTTCCGTCAGCTCTCCTCGAGCTGGAGTCTGTGTCATGCAGATTGCATCGGGTGTTAGGCTACCTTTGCATACGAATCGCGCGCCACAGCTAACGGAGATGATCAACAACTACATCAGACTGGTGAGTTACAACTGTCTAACGTTTGCTATTCGCCAAAGAAATTACACAAATCAACAATTTCATAGAAAAACTACGGATTAGAAGTTAATCCTTCGCTGCATAGTATATCATATCTGATACAATTAACAAATCTGGTATATAGTAAACTAAGAATGTGTTTTCTTATTATGTTTATTTTTCAGAAAATGTTGTTTCAATTTTTTTACATATTTTTCCCTTAAATGAAACACAAAAACTGACCTCCTTTCAATTGTTTCATCCCAATTAAAGAATCATGCAGTGAAGGGTTAAATTAATTTTTCGAAGGTAGTTTATCGGAATGAACAGTGATTAATGAAGGAAATTATAGATACATATTGACTTACAATTTCACTCTCTGATAATTAACCAGTTCGAGACGATGTCGATCGAGACAGTAGATTACGGTTAATTCCAGGATTAGAAATGTGGAGTTGATGCTCGGAGAAAATCCGCGTCCTTATTCTTTTTCGTTCGATTAAGATGTATCAGGGTTATGATTCTTTTCACCTGAAAATAGAACGCGTCATGCAAAACGCGCAAAAAGATTGGAGGATGTTTCGGATTTTCGCGGTGAGCCGCGGCGCGTACTGTCAACTTTTGCTTGTCGCTTTTCTTCGGCGATCGTTTCTTTAAAGTTGATAGGTTGATCGTGCAACCGTTATCCACGTATCGCATTATACAATTTGGAACGGGCGTTGAATGCGGTTATATTAACAGGTGTTACTAATTTTACATCCGCGGTGTACTGCGACGGCAAACAGTGTAGAATAATTGCAGTTTAACCGATGTTTCGGTAAGTATTGGAATTTACACGGTACGCGGGAAATTGCGCGTTATTAAGTATCATTTCAAAGAGTCTGCCTCGCCGCACCATAATCTACGCTTTATTACAACTCTAAAATTGCTGGAATAGAACCGCGTTAAAAATCATTTTAACTATAACTCAGTATCCATTAATTTTTTTCACGTGTGCCTCTATAGTATTTTCCTCGGGGTTCAACTATTCCTTGAACCACAATCTTGATATTTACACTTTAGAAATAAAAAGAAGCTCAAGGCAACTACCCCTGAAACCATACAACTTTCGATTTAAATACAAAATTACAATAACTTCCCTATAAATCGGGAAGTTAATTAACAAAAGTGTAATCAATAGACAACGGATTTTTATGCAAAATAAAAATTGTGTGTACCGATTCCAATGAACAGGAGCCAAACAGAAATTACTTCGTAGCTTTAATAATTTCGTTAAACTATGACCCGTACATTAAAGTTTTTAATTGTTAAGATCCTTTTAATTTGTCTATTGATGTACATTGCACATACTTATTGTTACTATAAATGCATAAAATCCGCAGTGTAGTGATCAACCTTATAGAAGTATAACATATATTCGTGTTTTCGGCGCACTGGTTCGATAAAATACTACTACTTAAGCAATTTTGCAAATTGTCACAAAAATTTTCAACGTTTCGGTCAACTGTTTAGACCATTTTCAAGAAAAAAGATTTTTCGTATAATTGCGTCTGTAAAAATTATTGAAATAGTATAAATTATGTTCAACCTGATACTAAATAATTCAGAATGTTTTTAGTACAAAAGACCACATACTTGCTAAGTGAATTAACTATTTTGAAACTTTTAAAACTTTAAGACACATGTTGATTCCATGCTTGCAATGTACAGAATGATGAAACAGACGTTAGAGTCTGAAGAACACAATGAAAAAGCATCGATCGTGCCATTGGCCGATGAATGTAGCCAATCTATACTTGATGGTAAATATGAATGTGGAAATTCAAAGACCAACAAGTTTCACCGTTTGTATACCATATGTAGAGATGTGCGGACGTCCGAGATATCAGACGTCCGAGTGTTCGGGTCGGGTCTATCGAAGTCGGGCAGTCTCGGTCGGACGTCCGTAACAAACGAACGCTCGGGTAGTCCGATGCTGTCGGATAGTCCGATGCCGTTGGACGGTCCGATACCGTCGGACGGTCAAGCAGTTCAATTCAATTGCGCTTTCGGACCCAGATCGACAATTTCGGGCAGTTTAACACCTTCAAGCAATCAGACTAATGGAAGCGGTTCATCGTGTATACAAAATTTAGATTATAATTGATTTTTAATATAAAGTTAAATTTAATGAATTGTTTGTACAGTACTACCAAGTGTTTAGTACTACAAATAATGTAAATGCGTAAGGGAAACACAAAAAGTTTTAGATACAGTTACATCAGTTACATATTTTTATTTGCGTGTAAAAAACACAACTCCTGTACATTTTCAGGCAACAGTCTCGTACGCGTTGCTGTTACGATGTTGCCAGTGAGCGAAAATAATCGCTCACTTGTTACCTGCGTTGCAGGTATTGCCAGATAATATTTTGCAATAGAACTCAATATGGGGAACCTTGATACATTGTCGCTCCACCAACTTAAGATGTTAATGTTAATCTTGCGTGACAACACGCCTTCCGAAAAATACGTGTGTAATTCGCGATTTTTGCGCGTATCAAAATCGCACGTCTCAATTTCGGAGTTGCCCAACCTCTTATCAAGAAACTCTAGTAAACTGGATGTTTGTCTTCTATCTATCAGTAATACAATGGAAATTTCAAAATTAATGCAATTAATTAAGAAAAATTGTACTAATAACATAAAAATATAGTAACAACGAAAAATATACCAGTTTGAGCTATTCCATTCTGAGGAACATCTTCAGCAAAATTACTGTTCCACTCTCTATGCAAGGTTGACACTTGTTTATTAAATTTTTCCTTGATAGCTTGTTTCTTTTCTATTGGCAGTAATTGATCTTTATACCGTGGATCGAGCAACATAGCATATATGTAAATCATATTGTGATTTATAATAGGTTCGAAACGTGCCTGCAAATAAAATATTATATTTAATTCAATACAATTTCTCAAGAATTTCTTTTTTTGCAATTTGATATCGAAATAAATAATTGAAATTACTTTTAATGCGTTACGAAGGGTACTAGTAACGTGTGAAAGCAAAGTATTTTGTGTACTAGTACATGGTTGTACTTCTAGTACGTTAAGTAGTGCAAAGTATAACGGATAATATTGCGAAAGGGTTGGGTACAAATCGCCGCTCATAATCTCCGTCGCTTCTTTGATCGGTTGGAGTACTTTTAATGCAGACTCGAGAAAATTCCATTCTGCTGTATTCAAATTTTCCGGCATATTTCCTTCTGCCGATATTAATACCATATGTAATGGTGTACGTAATTGGTATAACCTTTTCATCATTGCATACGTGGAATTCCATCTTGTATCAACTTCCTGAACCAATTGCAAAGGCGTGGTATCTGGGTTGATATTTTTTTGTATTTTAACGAACTTTTCCCTAGCAGTACTTGATCGAGAAAAGAATGAAACTATTGTTCTACACTTTTTACGGAGTTGTGCATATTCAAAATTTTTCATAGCCTTTTTAATCGCTAATTGTAAACAGTGTGCAAAACACGGTATTCTGGTCCAACTACTGTAAGTATTTACGGCTTTAACAAGGTTGCGTCCATTGTCGGTTGTAAAGAAGGCGGGTTTTTGTAAGTCTAAATTCCACTCATTTAGACAATTTAACAACATGTCTTGAATATTCTTATATGTGTGTTTCTCCTGAACATGGTGTAAGTTTAACATGTAATGAACTAACTTAAAATCTTTTGTTACATAATGAACAGTTAAAGATATGTAACTTTGGACTGCTCTGGATGTCCATCCGTCTGTCGTGTATGCAAATATTTTACATCCTGTTAATGATGATATATATGAAACATATAAACTATGAACTGTACCAAATATTGTACAACAGTCATAAAGGAAAGAAATGTAAATAATGTAATACACATAAATATAATTTACCTTCTTGTATGTCCGCAAATATTTTACTTCTCGTTTGCGATTTCAATTCCTTATACATATTTGGAATTAGTTCCCGTGAAAATGTCGTTCGACTGGGTATTTGATATCGCGGTTCCGCGATATGTAATAGTGACCGAAATCCAGAATTGTCCACGATACTATAAGGTTGTAGATCCATTGCGATCATATTAGCTATTCCATTTGTTAATTCTTTAAATCTAGCTGAATTTTTGTCTAAGTATACAATATTGTTTTTTCTGTTACTACCATTACTTGACTCTGCTTCTGTATTTTCTGTTAAAGTAACTATTCCACTATGTACAGTTTTTAAGTGACGCATGAGCGAAGATGTGCAACCATATTTTACTTTAAATTCCTTTAAACAAATATTACATCGTGCTCCGTCTGGATTTAATTTTTCAAAATGCTGCCAAACATTGCTCCGTCTCTGTCTCATAGATTCCACATTTTCACGACTATCGGGTAATATCACGGTATCAGCACTGTCTGAATTGTTTCTCTCGCACATGATTAAATTTGTATTCTCTTATTTATAAACTATGCAACGAAACTGTTGAAACTGTAACAAACTCGTATTGCTATAGGCTGTGACAACGTGCTCGGACCAGCATCAGCTAAAGACTGAGCTCGAGTCAGTTAAATTAAAATAAACGAACAAATAAACGAACAAACAAACGAAGAAACAAACGGAGAAACAAACGAGCAAACAAACGAAGAAACAAAAGAATGCATACTATAGACCAATGTATTACTATTATACTTTCAAACTTTTCGCAACTCTCTGGGATAATTCCAAATGTGTATAAAGATTTGAAATCGCAAAGAAGAAGTAAAATATCTGCTAAGAGAACGTACACGATGGTAAATTGTATGTATATTGTATATGAATTATATTTTTTTTTTATCACAATAGACTTTTTTAATAAAACGTTGGGCAATACGGAAATTGATACGCGCAATAAACGAGAAATGCAGAGCTATTTCTCGGAAGGTGTATTATCACGAAAAATTAATATTTTAATTTCAAAATATTATCTGGTAATACCCATAACCCAGGCAACAAATAAGTGATTGTTTTCGCTCTGTGGAAATATAGTAATGGCAACTCGTACGAGATTGTTGCCTGAAAATGTACAGGAGTTGTGTTTTTTACATGCAAATCAAATATAAAAATATATAACTCTATCTAAAACTTTTTGTGTTTCTCTCTTTGTGCATAGAAATTAGATTCCCTTACGCATTTACATTATCTGTAGTACTAAACATTTGGTAGTACTATACAAACAGTTCATTAAATTTAACTTTATATCAAAAATCAATTATAATCTAAATTTTGTATACACGATGAACCGCTTCCATTAGTCTGATTGCTTGAAGGTGTTAAACTGCCCGAAATTGTCGGTCTGGGTCCGAAAGCGCAATTGAATTGAACTGCTTGACCGTCCGACGGCATCGGACCATCCGATAGCATCGGACCATCCGACAGCATCGGACTACCCGAACGTTCGTCTGTTACGGACGTCCGACCGAGACCGCCCGACTTTTTCCGAGCCCGACCGAGTCCGAGATATCGGACGTCCGCACACCTCTAACCATATGACATTATGGTAAATAATTAATTGACATTCAAACTGCTTTTGATTTATTTTTAAACCGTTAGTGGATTTTATTTGTTAGAAAAATTCATCATAAGACATTACTGGTTCAGTAATGTTGCGTAAAATTCATGTATTTTAGGTGTTTCATACCTAAGATTTATGCTCTGATGTTTAATCATATGAATTGTTTCTAATAAAATCCTGTGCTGTAAATTGGTTTCTTTTTCTACTATTTTGGAATTTTCAAAATCAAAAGCATGGTCAAATTCTATTGAATGTCTCGTCAATGCACTATGTTGTGCTGGGGGTGAAAAAATGTTGTGCTTACGTTCTCTAATACATATCTCCAAATATATGTTATTAACAAGTTGTCGATCGAGATCATGGAATCAGTTGCTTACGGGAATATGTTCATGAAGATGTATTACACCAAACGTTTTGAAAATGTTATCTTTCCGGGTGACTCGAAACATAACCATTCTCAAAACATAATAAATGTTTTCCAACGGCAACAATCATCTGTCGTTCCCCATATTTCCCTGCACTCGGTTCTCTGGAAACCAATAATTTCGCAGCGGTTGAAAGAATCGCACGGCCAAGTTCATTCAAACGAAGTAGTAATCAGAGGTCAATTATCCCATCAGAAGCAAATGAAGGAACGTCGCCCGTCCGATCGGTAGGCCGTTTCAATTTCTCACGAGGGAACTGGTTGTCCCGCGCAGCCATCCCGGCGATCTCGCCAGGACCGCCGAAGGTCGGCAGCTGCGTTCGATCTTGCGCAATTAATCGCAGCTAGGTGAAGTAACGCGATCGCACGTGTGGAAATCGGTACGCGGCTGTAATAAGCCCCCGAAGAAGGATAACGACGGCGAAGCGAGAGGGGGGTTTCAGGCTGTCGATGCGCGCGTCCGATGGACAACGCATTCCACCGCGATAATGCGTGGGTAGCGGAAAGCAAGCCCACGATTTCCTCGGGAAAGGACGAACCCGGGTAACGATGTCCCGAGGGAGGTGTCTACGCGTGTCGCTGCACCACCAGAAAAAAAAACGTAAACGTGACCTCGAGCTGGTTAGACGCCGATGCACAGTGCAGTACCTTGTGGACAAAAATCTAAAAATTCATTGTCTAACCCTTAGCGGTCGAGTGACGCCTCTGCGGCGCCACTAAAAATTGCTGTACTATTATTTAAAGAATTGTTTACACTATCAGATATGTCAGTATCTAACCAATTACTACACATTTAAGTATTGTATGAGGTATTATATCAATTTCATATTTATCAAATTTAAAAAATCATAGAGAATGGAAATATTGTAGGTCAGAAGAAACGTTTAATTTTCCAGTTAAAATAGCTCCGACCGCAAAGGGCTAATATCCACTGGACTCTATGTTGAAACTATGTTTTAACATCTAAATTATCATGTTTATGAATCAAAAATTCAAATATTTCAGTAGGGGATTAGTTACAAGCGTTTTTTTTTCTCAAGAAAATTCTATATCAAGCAATTTATTGATTCAAAGCGTCACGTACTTTCATGGTATCAGGAAAAAGAATTTTATAAAATATGTCCTATGGGATATGGTAGCTTAAAGCTAATGTGACTGAAATTTAAAAATTTGTAAGTCTCTTATATGGAGTATAGTAGTAAATAATTCAGTTAAAATAATGTTTCTCACCTTCTTCTCCTGTAAACAGAGATATTTCAAGAAGGGTTCAAAACATTCTGTAGTTTTTGGTTTTTCGTAATTAGTAGACATTATAATTCAATTTCCTACATGTTTTTCCTGCTACAAACTGCTACACTCACAGTTATTCAACATTAACCCTCGGCGAATGCTACTCTTCTACTCAGCTATGAATACTTACTTGTTTTTTATCGATTTTTATTTATCTGTTTTCTACACGTAATATATGCCCTATATGTTCATATTTCAGTTTTACATTATACATAAAAACATGCCTCTTATTGTTTCTTTCAAATCTGTGTAGTGTAGAATATGGAAAATTCTAAGATAGTGTTCCAAATCTTGAATTAGTGTATTTAAAACAATTCTGAACATGAAAATATAAATTACTGCTATGCTATACGAATTTTCGTTATTTTTGTCCCAAATTCCTATCAAAGTACCGCACTGTGCGATGGCTCCGTTAACCTGGGATTTCCTAGATGCGTCGCGACGCTGCGTTTTCCGATCCTCGGGTCTCTTACACTTCATTCGTCGAACTTCATCAGAAGTACAGTTCCTGGTCATCGAATTAGGATCACGTACAGAAATTTCACTTTTTTATGGTTATAACTCAGTGGTGGCGAAACTATGACACGCAGCTCAGATACTGACCCACGAATGCTTTGTGAGTGACCCACACGTTTCTTGTAATATTGACCTATTTTTTAAAATTATAACAGAGAGAATTGATAATCGAAGGTATTAAACAATTATCAAATATAAATATGTAATATCAGATTTATAAAAAAATAAATGAGAACAAAATATATAAATTAAAAAATAACAAAAATCCAAGTGGAATGTGAAAACCACGCGTTTGGGTGACTCATTACATTGTGACATAAACTTGGCGCGTTTTGTCGTTGCATTGAAGTGCGGTAATTCAAGACATCAAATCAAGTTTCGATATTTACATTTATTTTAGTTCTTCACCTGCAAAAGTTAAAGTTATAAATCAAAAACGAAACTAAAACGTTTTTTTGATTATTTCAAAATTGAGAACCGAGAATATTCAACTGTCAACTTTATCTTTTAACAAAATGTTTAATGTTTCCAAATAATTGGCACCCTTTTTACCCCCCCCCCCCCCTTTCTAATTGAGGCCACTGACTTATGACCCACGGGCTGGTATTTAAAAACGAAATAAAAATAATTAACCCACTCTTCAAAAAGATTCGCCATCATTGTTATAACTAGGCCACGGATCGTTATGCAAAATAAAATTTTTACACTTCAATTACGATCTATTGAAAACAAGTAACATTTTATTTTCTTCATTAATACTTTTTATATGTTAAAAATAGTCTATCGACACCATTAAACTCATTTAATCTTCCTACTGTTTCTAATTACAGCTATTCATTTTTTTTACAAATGCATAAAATCCGCACTGTAATTATAATCATACAATATGGTTAGGCATATCGTAAACTCTTTTAAACGATTTTACACGTCTTTGGAGCACGAAGATCCTATATACATATATGCACGATGGAGCACCATGTCAGAGCGTTACTTTCATCGAAAACATCCCTGTGCTCGTTGAATAAATTCTTACTAATATTTTCAGTAATGCTCGGTTAATACCAAGTAATATTAAACATTTTTGTAAAAAATTGCAACGAAGATGCTTTTGCATATTTGTTTTGCACCCTGCAAATACCAGTTACGATTTTCGTTATCGATAAGCTTTCTCGTTCATAGCAGAGTAATTATTGCAACAAGGTCTACATATGTAATTGTGAAAGAGGAATCATTTATGCTAATACCAGAATATTTAGTTAATGCTTGATCGTGTACGCGTCGTGGCTGCAGCAAATAAATACTTTATTCCAGGAGGTAGACTTGATTAATCGTTTTCGAATGGAGCAGGATGTTCGGTGAGGTTTTCCATTTCCTCGTTTTCTTGTCACTCTACTTCTTGAGCCGGTGGCATCGCTAGGAATGCTTCTGGTTTTGCGCTCATGCGAGAAGTGATGGAAGCGATGATCGCCGGGTCGATTATTCTTATTGGAACACCGGAGGTATTGCAGGAATGATAAAACCTTTGATACTTAGGCGTTGGAAAGCGGATGATTTATTCGAGAAGAAACATAGTATTTTCGTCAATTAAGATTTCGCGCTGGCAAATAACTCGACGCGATTAATTGTGTAAAAATTTGAAAGCAGCGATATACATAGGAATACGTCTGCAGATGATTCTGTACATTGGCAACAACTAGACTGTGAATATTGACGCGTATCCTGGTTTGCATGACCTGATTTAGTAGAACATATAATTAAATAGGATCTGTATCAATATTTAAATAGATCAGCGGAAATATAAAGTTTACATTCAATCGAATCCTACTTTGTAATTTCCGCGAGTTTACACTGTTGCATCCGATTCTTAATTTATCGGTTATGAATGCCAGCCGCTGATGCGAAGCTAGTTTAATTTAGATTGTATTAAAGTATTTTAATACAGTGATAAGTACTTCGATCGATATCTATTTGTAGTATATTTATGCATGTGTAACTCTCATGACTATATTGCGGATTGTTATGCAAAATAAAAATTGTACGTAGTTAAGAGATACTAGCCAAATACACATTCTTTGTCTAATAATTTCAAGAATTTGAAAATATCGGGTTGGTAAGAAAGTAATTTTGATATTTCAACGTGAAATGAAACCGAATTTCTTTATTCGAGCGGTGAACTTTTCGTTATTTAATTTGTTTCGGCAAATGATCATCCAACAAAAGAGAAAATATCTTATTCGTTAAAATTCATTGTTTGAATAAAAAAATTGGTCTCTATTTCGCCTTAAAATACTGAAATTACTTACTTGCCAATCCGATAGTACATTTATAAATCATTCACATCTTGCTACTGTTTCAAATTACATCCACTCATTTTTGTTATAAATGCATAACATCCGCAGTTTATAAAAATATCATTCCAACTATATGAATTTTTAGAAGAAATGAAATAATTCAAACTAAGGACATTCATAAACGATATTATTTATGATACAAATCAATAAACATTTAATCTATCGTTGTAATTAAGCAACTCATTTATTATAGAAACTTTCATGTATCCCTGTTTAAATCGAATAATTTATGGCAAAAATCAATAAACATTTAATCTATCATTATAATTATGCAACTGTTCAATTATACGAACTTTCATATTTTCCTGTTTAGATCGGACAATTTATCGTATAAATCAATTAACATTTAATCAATAATTGTAATTAAGCAACTCTTCTATTATACGAACTATGTTTCTCTGATTAGATCGAATAATCAAGGTTCTATTGTATAGAAAAATAGAATTTCATTCGATTTCGTATTTACTGATTGACGCTATTGATTGATTCACTCGTCAATATTTTGCGAGACGTGCGAAACATCGCATTTTACCGTTAAGTCAATACCGATTGTTGCCTCCGATGTGTAAACATTCGAGATTTCGAAAGATCTTGTTTAGGTCTCAAACGAGAATTGTCGAACAGTTCGCGATAAGAAGACTTAGGAATGGTCGAACGAAACTGTACGCAACAATAGCTTGTAATCTTGTCAGCTGCGACATGAATGGAATCCTGATTAATTATCACAAAAGCGGCTCGAGGATTTATCGACGAATGGATGATGAGCCACGTTTTGAAGGCTCGTTTAACCGTTATTTCGAAATTGCCTTCGACCCCGATCCATTCTTCGCTAGTAAATATCTGGCTAAGATCGAGGATGAGACTGACTGGAATTAGCACTAATTTTATCCAAATAGGCGCTTTATTCAGGCAAATTGGAAATCTATTGTAATTTATACTGGAGGTGAATCGTCATTTCCAAATCTTCTGTGCTCTGTAATAGTGTGTCCATCTCAATCGTCCGAATAGTAGGTGGATAAAACATTATTCTTTTATTTAAACACGTCTATTCATTTCGAATTCCTAAATGTTAGTCAAACTCATTATTTTCCCTCGACTTGTCAATTTTTTAATTCGTTAAAAAGATTTTAACACTAAGGACTTCCTTCGAACTGGGCGACCTTTGAAAATAATTATTTTTGCAAACGTAATTTCTATAGAGAAATACTTATAGAGTTTTTACTTGTACTTTACTTCATTTTTCTTATTCATTTTACTATATTATATGTATACTTTTACAACGATATTGGTAGTATGAAGTAAACAGCGGATTTTTATGCAAAATAAAAAAGTTTTACTTAAATTGCAACAAACTGGAGTGAAATATAAATTTATTTTCTTTCTCAACACGTTTAATAAGTCTCAAAGAATATAACAGTATTTTGAAATTTTCCTAACCTTAGTCTTTTAAATTATACACTTACTAAATTTTCTCATAAATACATAAAATCCGCAGTGTAGCTAGAAGAGTTTATTTTAATTAGGAAATTGTAAAGAAGTCTGTGAGTTTCGTGTAGACTCAGGTATTAATTAATTATCGGACAAAAATCGACAGGGAATATATGTTTGAGAATGTGGGTAAACCGAAAATCCGGATAAATGGATTCTACTATACCACAACTGTTCTTTGTCTGTATGGGAACGATTAAAGAATGTACAATTACGAAAATAGTGAAAGAAATCAAGCAATAATAATAGACGAGCCACTGTGGTTCTAGTGTTAATTGGAGGAATTTTCAACGTCCGCAGAAATATGATTCCGTACGAACGTCTCTCAACCGAGCTGAAAAGAATCCTTCGACATTGAATATTAACTGATGCCACGATATTCGTGCGACAGTCCAACCTCTGCACGAGTAGCAGTGGGATCAGTCAATCGATCGGCCCGATCATTTTACTACTGCGATCAATGGCGTAGCAAAGCTCCCACAAACCGAGAAGAAACAAAACTCAACAATCATTACTTTCACGTGATACGCTCTTCTGAAAATAAGAGACTTTCGATTTCAACAAAATTCCGATCGCTTTCCATCAAACGCCACATTATTTCCCAAGGTTTCATTACAAATAATGATCGTAATAATAACAAACATCCTTATTACACCTCGTAAAAACGAAAACAAACAACGACTGGCGAGGAAAATCGATTGTAATGCGGCTCGATGAGAATTTGCCATGAACAATTTAAGTATCGATGATGAAAAGAAGCAAATACGGCGAGTTACGTGTGAAGTGGCTCCGAAATAAAAAGAACAGCAAGCTCTATCCTATTCTACTGTGCAAACACAAAATAAAAAAGAAAGAGTAAAAGTAAATTATGTGTTGTAAAGACTGGGTTTAGCGCAGCGGTATTTACGCTTGGTTTAATTGCGCGATATAATTAAGACGTGTAATTAGAGAGGATGTTAGGAAGGATATCAGGAAGGATTAAGAAGTGAATAATTGCCTAGGGGAATCCCCTTTTCAATATTGCCGAAGGTTTACGTTCTATATTTAGGAAACTCTCGATATCGGGAGGCACTCCTTATCGGCCCCGATCGAAAACTGTCTACGCTGATGATAGGTCGCAGATACGTTGCCACGGTATGAAGAAAAAGAGGAAGAAGGAGGCATTGGCCAGCATATATGACCACTCACTGGAAACGCAATTTACACTAGGCGTTGCCCGAGGTTGCCTCGTTACGTTGCAGCACGGGTATCGTGCTGCTAGGATTTCCAAGTCGATCGTCGCTAATTGGTGCTGTGCCGATCGCCTTGCGGTTCGTCTGTTCTTCTACGGAACAATTTCAGGTGCGCAGGATCGCGAGAAGTCCGGTTCCGTTTCTGTTCAGCCGTGACGGAAACGGATCTGCCGCGCCGCGTGCCGTCGCGAATTCCTAGTGACATATTTTTCGACGGTTTCGCCAGTTTTTCCTGGCCACTTTGGAGAGCACGCAAGAAACTGCGGGTCTGAGTAAACAGTTATCTTCCGTTTTTAAAACAATTCTGCTCGAACTTTTCTTACAGTTAGCCTCGTAATTGATGGTACGCGCTTTAACCCTTCTGTGAGCAACCGGATACCCATTCACTGTATTTCTTTCAATTTTTTTAATGCTCCTTTAAACATGTTACAAAATTGCTCTGAATTGTTTGTTCGCTATTACTATATTGATTTATGGTCTGAAAATAAGAAATTGTGCAAAAATTTTGAATATAAAAGTTTTTCAATTATTTATACACTGGTTAGCAATGAAAATTTTGGAAAAATTGCGTTTTATAGAAAAGTAAAAATGTAATGTTCAATTTTTAGTGTAACTCTCGGAAAATCTTTTCAATACTTAAATTAACTCATCAAATAATGATCATACTTGGTGGAACTGGAATCATGATTTATGAAATATTAAATTTATAAATGCTTTAAATTATTATACATTTATAACAAAACTGAGTAGATGAAATTCAAAATTGTTTGAAAATTTTTTTAATTGAAAATTTCTCCTCTATTAAAATCATTAAGGGAAGAAGAAAAATTCAATGTAATTTTTACTTTTTGCAATCGACACAGATAATTTTTATTTTGCATTAAGATCCGCAGACTACTGATTATATTTTATTGTAGTGTATTCGAATTTTTCGAAAATATTTAATGAGCAATCGAATAGTTTATAATAACGATTATTATTATTCGAAGATTTCTTCACACTATTCTATAATTACCGTCCAGTTAACGCGGAACGTATTTGGACAATAAAAAGCAGGAATCACAGTAACCGCGTGAGTTTTCTAAGCAGACGGCTGTTCGTTAGGGTAAAAGGCATTCGAAAGGTGCAAAACCGGTAACAAATTGTTGTTCGCCTCTTTTGTCACAAGCGAAGTGACGACATCGTACACGAAGCTTGACGACACACACAATAGCCAGCCTAACCGGAAGAAGTCGGCGTCTTCGGAGGTTTCAAGTGATGCTTCTAGATGCAAATCCCGCGAATCTCGCATAATAATAGTCAATTACACTACCATTCTCGTTTCTCATCTGCGCGAACCTCTGGTGGGAAAATCACGGATTCAATCAATTTTCTTGTGCCCATTAATTTTCACAAACTGGTCTCGATCTTCCTGAATACACCTCGTTTATATTTTCAGAAATATCCGCGAACCGGGTGGAAAATGAATACTTTAATCCTGGATGCTCTCTTCCCGGGTAGTTAAATAAATCTTATTAATGGACGAGCGTAAACGCGAATCCCCGTTCTGAATTGCAAATTCTTAATCTACCTTACGCCATTCATCACCAAAAGAAAGTTTCCGGCCAACTTCCCGGCGAATAATTCGAACGCGATATCTTACAAGCGTTTTCACCGAGCACCTGTTTAACATCACTAGTGATTTCGTAATTTATCACGGGACGTATCATCCTCGACGCGACCGTAATCAATTTTCTATGCCGGCGCGGAAAAAATAATGTCACGCGTAATGGATACCGATCCGATCTACCGCAAAACCCCTCAGACCAATTAAATCAGATGCAACCACTGTTCATAAATCACTGAATTAGACAGTCACCTAAGAGTAATATTCAAACGAATCCGCATAACATACCGGTGGCTATTCTTCCTTCATAAATCATCGATTCATTTATTCGAACCTGAAGAAAAATCACGGACGACTATCTAGAACCAGTTAGCAACTGATTGCGTTATTCTCCATATCATTATAATTGTTATAGTCGTTAAAATTATTCTTATAATGATTAACAATCGAGTTCGTATCGTTTCTTAATTTCATGAATAGATCTGGCAATGAAGTGTACAGTTAATAAGAAATCTTGGACACACTGCTGTTCTCAAAGTATGTAAACTGCATCTCGTTGGATATTTAATATTTCTTCTGAGTCAGAAGTCTCCTATATCCACATTCTTGAATTGCAAGATATACGCGAATTCCTGTTTCTATATTATTCCTATTTTATATTTTATGATATTTTATAAAAGTCACAGAAAGAAAACAAGATTTCTTATGATAAAAATAAAATAGTTCGCACGATAAAAATAAAATATGGAATATCAAAACGGATTTTATAGAATTTTATCCAGCCGCACAGACTCGAAGGGGAATTATTAACATAAAGAAAATATTAATTTCATTTTACAAGAATACGAAAAATATTATAAATTTTCTTAGACGAATGAATCCAATAAAAAATATCTCAAAGTTATCACTAGGCTACAGATTGTTATGCAAAATAAAAATTGTTTGCATTCTTTGCGAGAAACAGGACGAAATAAAAATATCTTGTGTTCTCTAAAAATATTCTGGAGTTGGAAATAATACACCGACATCTTAATTTCGTGTAATCTCATCACTGCTTTAAATGTTACCATAAATGCATAAAATCGTTCGTTAATATTTTTATAAGTAGAACAAAAGAAGAATTTAATTAACCTGTTAAGAAATATAAAGAAAATTAGATAGGAGCAACAATTTTCTTAAACTCGTAGCACTGAAGTATTAAACTAACACGAAAGCATCAAGGATAGAGAATGTAAGTTCTCCAGCTGCACAAGTAAATCTGCGAACTGTGATACAAACGCAACAAAGATCTGAAAGAGCAGGGTTTGCCGCAAACAGCGATCCCGGTGAGTGTTTCTCCTTCAATAGAGCATCGTTTACGATTCCGAATACCGTTCCGCGATTTACGATGCAATTCGCAGCCAGTATTATATACCAGTCGCATCTTTGCATTCCATTACGACTGGAGACAAAGGAAAAAGGAATTCCTGCCGGCGACGAGGGAGGGAAATGTCGATCCGTTCTGTCGCATTCTTACTACCGCACAGTGGTCCCAAATCATGATTGAACAATTCAGAATTAATATAAACAACTAGCTTCAAAGTTTACAGAAAGTATCGTCAGGGACGTCCGAAGTATTTGTTGACATTAGAACAACCGAAGGTTAATCTTTCACTCACGGGACCAACAATGTTCAACTTTTCTGATTGGAACTTTAAATCCTAGTGCAAGGAATTCAATACCTAACCTAGACTTATATCTGGCAACCAATGTGGCAGCGTTCTAAATTCTCAAAAGCGCTTGTAATCGAGCAACATTATTCATGTATTAACTTTTAAATGAGTAAATTCTGCACTAAAGCTTTATTATGTTTTCGTCAAATTCTACAATATTATTCAGTAATTAATTGTATAATATAATATAACATTCAGAAAAGTTGAAAATTGCTGGTCCCTTGTGCGAAATTTAGTCCTACCAAGTATTATATAAAGTGACTACATAATTTGTATCGCTTTTCAAAATAACAAGACCGCATTTATCACTGCACGATTACTTCCAGAAAGCACGTTTCAATAAAAGCGACATTTTCATTTGTAAAAATGTTCGTCTCGACTTAAAGATTTTATTAACCAAAAACACGGACTAATCAGAGCGCGGCCACGATGCGCGAGGGGAGTCCGGTTCGGCGGCAGGTTCCACTGAGCGCAGTGTTGTTCTCGCGCCGCATTGAAACAGTGAACAAGGGAATGAGCAAAATTGATTTAATTAGAACTCACTTATTCTCACTCGGAGACGAACTGCACAGCTGACGTCAGGTATAAGGGAGTAGAAGGAACACACATATTAACAACCGCGAGCTTCGAATTGACACGTCACTAGAGATGTTCTCTTTATTAGGAAGGGGAACGAGAGGGACAGCTATAAAACTACAATTAATGGCAATCACATGTTTCGGTTGTTCTGCAAATTGGTACGAAGAACAATGTAAGGTAGAAATACCTTCCTTATTATTATACTACTATATCTTTAATACTACCTTCCTTAACGCTTTGCACTCCTCTGTCGAGCGCGACTCGACATTGGAAAAAGTCTAATATTGTCTTATTTTTTAGTTAAAAACATATATAAGTTCCACAAATATATAAATTACAACACAGTGTGAAAGCTATATTTAATATAATTAATAAACAAAATTGTTTAAAACAAGCAGCAGTCAAGGAACTGTTCTTTGGAGTGAATTTCAATTAAAAGAGAAACATTCTAAAAGAAGGACAGACGATGTTTTGCCATGTGATTGCCATAAATCCAAGTCTTGCAGCGGTCTCTCTCGTGTACCGTTTTTTTTTTTGTTCGATTTCCCTCGTTCAACATTTATACTATAATTCGCCCTTTCTAAACTCTTCAGAAAAATCTCGCGTACAATCAGTGTTGTTCGAAGAACGATAGAGAGAATATCTATAATGACGTGTCAATTCGAAGCTCGAGGTTGTTGTCGTTGATCTGACAGTACTTCATTGCCGTGTACTTCAAGTCAGCTGTGCAGTTCGTCTCCGAATGGCCCAGTGACACTCATTTCGAAGCAGCAACTGCATTTACGACTGAATAAGTAAGTTCTAATTAAATCACTTTTTACTCTTTCTCTTGTTCATTGTTTCACCGCGGCGCGACACCAACGCTACGCTCAGTGGTACGTACCTACCGCTGACCCGAACTATCCCCGCGATCGCGTGCCGTGGCCGCGAACTGATGGATCTGTGTTTTTCGTTAATAACTTCTTAACACTAAACCTACCGAGCACTAAAAACGATTAAAATTCTATTAAATTCTTAATATTAATAAAAATAAGTATTAAATTCTTATTAATAAAAATGTTTTAGCTTATAAAAATGACAAAGCTCTATTTCTTTAGATTTCATGCATTTTTTATCCAAATGTGTGGTTGAATAAAGAAATTTATCGAATCAATTTCTATGTAAACAACTTCATAATTTCAATAATTACAAAATGAAACATATAAAACGTGGTAAATTTAGTGTTAACAAAGTCAAGGAGGACAATTGTGCAAAGGAAAATGTCGATTATACATTTTTGGGACACGAGGGCCATTTTTGGGTACTCGAGGTCGATTGAAATGATATTTTCTGTTGCAAAAATGTATATTTTTGTGGTACTGTATATACAATCCTCAGGACAACTGTGGGGAGGCCCTAGTAGTGGCGAGAGGAGTCCTACAGCTCGCGAGCCACAAGATTCCCATGGAATAAAATGACGTGTAATAGGTGCCAATGCCAATAGCTTGGGGGAACAATCGTAACATCCTCGTGTCTCTCGTTCTACGGGTGCAGACCTCGCACGTTCAACGAGCGATCCTGTATTTGTGAACACTTCGCGCGGGTGCAGGTGCATCGGTGCAAGCGCCAGGAAAACTCGGATCTCACCTAGTTTCTCCTGTCCGTAAAAAATCGTCTGTCACACCGCGCCGGTATAATTACGCGATGAGGAAAGGCGCGATCGAACCGGTTGGGGTCCCCACAGAAGAAGAAAGTTTGTGTCTCGCTCCTTCTCTCTCTCTCTCTTTCTCTCGAGTTGGTTACTCAAACGCATCCAACAAGTGCATTGTTGCGCCGAAAGCCTGTTGTTCTACCTACCGATTTCGTAACTTGAAATGTTTGTTGTTTCTGCAACGACACGCACAGTATTGAACAGCACTCTCGGCTGTCAGCGACGACAATTCTAAATGACCGACTGGATAATAATAATCATTCTTCGGTGCTGCGCACACTGTCGTTAGACTTGAAAGGGAATAGAAGGATGTTTGTAAACTGAAATTGCACAAGGTAGTGAGAATTGTGGCATAAATAAGCGAAATTGAATGTTGCACCGGCTTTGCTGTCAACCCATATGCTTTTCTTCCCAGATACAACAATTAAAGTTTCTTTCTACTTATGTAATTCCATAGAAGAACAAAAGTTTATATTTATTGCGTGCTTGAAATGATTACTTGAATTTTAAATAGTAGATAGATTAAAAGAATTTGAAGGTTCGACTACATGATTTTCGATCTGCTCACATTTTTAACACATTATCTGTTAACCCTTTTAGTGCCGGAGGCCGATATATCGGCCCTCGCTGCACTGGCGAGAAGTGCCAGAGTCGATATATCGGCCCGCGCCATGTAGCGCTTTACTATTCGCATTGCGAGAGAACTCTATCTCAAAATAAATTTATAATACGTTATAAATTGTCTAATTTCATTATGAAAGAATTAAAAAAAATAGTTTTTCTTTTCAACGAATTTAGAAGAACTAGTGTCATTGTTTTGTTCTCTATTTCGTCCTTAATATACTGCTTTTTGAATCATATTGTTTCTTGTTTGGTTTTTATGAGCATTTTCCCAAATCCTAGTAAAACCGTGAAATTCGGCCGGTTATTCTCGCATAGGCACCTCTTTTTCGCCTGGCACTAAAAGGGTTAATAAACCTTCCGACAGCAATAACAATTTCTATCGCGAACCAACAAGTCACGTATTATATCGTCATCTAATAAATTCTATTGGGATTATTATGAAAAAATAAGATTTTTAAGCTTCCTTTTGGTATAGCACAATTGTTGAAATTCCAATAAACAGGCTTCTGATACATAAAGTGTTAAGGGTAGAAAGTCATTTTCAAATTACTCTTGTTTCTGGCGAGACCTAACCCAGACAATTTTTATTTTGCATAAAGATCCAGTCTAGTCGTAACCCATAAGTAGACTGCGGATCTTTATGCAAAATAAAAATTGTCTGCATGGATTGCACGTAATAGGAACTAGATTGAAAAATCATATACTTACTATATAGTAACATCTTCAATTTGTAAAGTTTTTCAACAGTTTTGATTTTGCTATAAATGCATAAAGATCCGCTGCCTACTCATACGTCTCGTTGATAAATAATTTTTGATCCAGAAAGGGTTAACTGTACAAATTTTCTATATCGAGAGCTACACAGTGGTCCGGTATGCCGCTTCTTGTGGCCAAAACTATTATAGCTTATTTCAATATTTAATATTATCTTATTATAGGTCGTTAGATTCGTCTTGATACTAGTTGGAATATTATAATGTAAAAAATATATGTTAATACTTAAGAAATTGAGGTAACCTTCATTTTCTCTTTATTAAAAAAAAATTGTTTTCTTAAATTTCTTATATTGAAGTTTGTAGAAAAATGAATACTGATCAATTTTCGTTGGAAACATTTTCTTGTCAGATCATCGGAAATATTTGCAAAATCGTGTTAACAATGCTCACAGTGTATATTACAGTCCAGAAATCGCGAAAAAGTAACCAAAACTTAATTCTTCATAAGAATTATATGAAATCTAGTATTGAGAGGTTTCCGGGGTCTCTGATTACGAATCTGAAGTTACAAAATTCGAAATTCAACATTCAAAATGGCGGATCCCATATGTTATATTAAAATACACGCTTGTTAAAATACACGTAGAATTATAAAACGCAAGAAAGTGCAGCTAAAATTTACATGTGTACATGTTGAAGGTCTAAGCTTTCAGAAAAATCAAGTCTGAATGCTGACGTTTTTAAACATTTTTTTAAAACTCTACCTAAAGTTTACATTGCACTTAACTTTATGTCCTTCGTATATTGATTGAAACATGCTTATACTATCATTAAATAACTGAAATATACCTGCTCGCACATACGAAAATGTAGTACAAATTTTCATTTTAGCAGTGTGTAAAGAATAACTCAACTATTTAGTTGTTCCTCCAATTTCATAATTTTCAACTTCAAACGCTATATCTGCTCGGAATGCTATCAGAAAGACCTAATATTTAGAATTTCGAAATTTCCAAATGTTCTTATTTGAGAGAAAAAATATTTTTGTTGAAATTTGATAGTCGAATAATTGAATTTTGGCCACAAGTAGCGGTCTCCGGGACCACTGTGCGCTGGCGAGAGAGATTGCGGTGAGAAGGAAGCATGAATGAAGCGGATCAGGAACGAGAACTCGACATGAAACTCCAATTTCGTTTGTTTTTTTCGTTATTTGCGGATCGGATGCACACGGTTGCATGCGTGGCAGGCTTCTCGGATATTCCCCGGACGAAGGAGCCGAAGCCACGCAGTTACGTTCAGACGCGCAGCTACTTAGGCTTCTTTCGAGCGATTCCGAGTTCAAGCAACTCGTGTTTACCGGAGGCAACACCTTCGTCTTTCTCTCGTACGCGGTACCAGCATGGAGGCCGGAAGCCGTTTGAATTGCTAATATCCCTGCCAACGATCGCTATCTTCTTCTGACACCCGATGGCTGGCCTAAATTCTCGGCCCGGTGTCCTTCCCGGTCCTGCTGACTCAGAGTCGCCCTTCCTTGCTCGCATTTTCGGAACAGATCTGCACACTATGCTCCCACTCTGGTTTCTACAGTGGTTTTATCTTACCTTCCTAGGAAGCCTCTATTAACACTTTGTGAATGGAGATTTTCGAAAATATTAACCCTTTCCACGCGGAGCTATTTTCACTCGAAAAACAAACAAACAAACAAACCCACAAATTCACAAACTCACAAACACACAAACAAGAAAGCGAGCTAATAAAAACGTGGTAATTAAACATTTCTTCCTAGCTAGAACAATTTCATTCTATATGATTTCTTTCATTTTATGGGCATGAGATTGATATAATACCTCATATTAAATAAATATTTAATAATTGATTAGATACCAACATATTTAATATTGTAAACAATATTTTGACGAGGCACTCGCTTTTAAATTAGAATACCTTTTCTGTAAATGAACAAAGTTCAGTTCCTCTGCCAAGCTACATAGATGGACCAGTTTATTAAATATGTAATGAAAATTTTGGAAAGTTTCTCTCCATAACTTTTTTTATTTCAGCTTGTAACGAAACTTCATCCAAATTTATTAATTGGTTCATGATTGAATACACTTTAAGATTCATTTGATTGTTTAACAAGAATAGTAAAAATTTGTCTCTAATAAGGAATTGTGCCCGAATATATTGTAAAAAGCTTTGTAACTCTATGCCATTTAGTTTTCCTGATATACATTTATAAAAATTATCTTCCGTGTGATTTTATGGATGGAAAGAGATGAAAAAACTGAGCTGTCCGAACACGTATCACTAAATTTTTTTGAAAAATATTTTATGAAAATCTATGTAGAAGGCGTAAGTAGGTCACAAAAGCAATCGCTATTGTGCATCTTGACTTTCCAGTCCGATTTCATTAAATGATTTGCTTCTATTCTGCGGAATTCTGATGGGCGCTAGATAGGCAGACAGTGCAAATCCTTAATGGAATTTTATGCTTCTGAATTTAACTAATTAAGCCCGAGCTGTGAACTGCGAAGCCTACCTAACAATTTGATCGATATTTTCAGTACTACTTTCACATGTTATTAACATTCCCATACCCGCAGATAATAGATTACTTCCAAAACTTTTCTCTCATTAGGTTTAATTTTTTAATAGCACGTTAAATATTCGCTTAAGTCGTATTAAAATGTATATTTTACTGCTACGAATATTTCAACTTAAACGTAGACTTCCAATTAAATGAAAATTATTTTTGTGGCAGATTATTAACTGTAAATTGTGTAGCCCTGCTGAGCACGATTTTTAAAGAAATTGTGGGAGGTGCATAGTTTAATTATGCTAGTATTTGTTTACCGTTATGTAAAACAATGAAAATATCTGCAAAATTTAAAAATGTATTGGTTTCGACTAATTCAAACTATTAAGAAAAGAAATAGCATCTGTATCTTGTTAATTCCGGCAATTTTTATTTTGCATAAAAATCCGCAGTCTAGTAATAATACATACTTTCGGATTCGCGTTTTTATCAGTGAAAAGGAAATCGCTGTCGCCTGAGGTGTTAAATGAGCCGCTGATTACCAGAAATAAATGCAGTTTTTTTGCACTCGTCAATTAACTTGATTGCATCGGTTACCGGCTCAGACGAGTGTTACACAATTCAGGAAGCATATTTTGTATACGATACACTATTATTAGGGACTAGGACGCTCTATATAGCGTTAAATGAACCATTAATACTCCGCAACTGCATGTTCAACAGCCGATATTCTATACAGAACAGGTAACTCTTTTCCCGTGAGGTGGAGTGCATCCGAATTAACGAACCTTCGTTACCTAAAATCATAATGTAAATTGGAATCCGCAGCAGCGAGACGGTTAATTACGGTATTGTTGTAACGCAGAACTGAATATCGTAATTTTTTCTTGCCAATACAATGTCTCGCAGGAAATTTAGTAATATACACTGGTTCGGAGGGGCCGTATGCAATCAGAGTTGGGGAAAAATTTTATTTAGATAAAAATTTCAAATAAAGTGGGTTTAAAATCCACTTGGAGAAAACCCCATTTTAATCGAAAGTTTTATTGAAATAAAATGGTTGCCCAACTCTGTATGCATTAGTTCATAAAATTTCAAGGTACAGCAAACAAAACATGGGTTTGACAGGAGATTGAAAAAGTGATAAATCTGTGAGGAATGCTCAAGGACAAAAAGTTGTCGGCTCAAGAACGCAGGGAATCAGGAAGTCAGGAATGCAGAGGTGTGGAAATGCAGAATCTCAATTACAATTTACAATTACTTTCTTTGCACAGTCTAGTATAAAGTTACTTTGAAAGTCCTGACATTTCAGGTGCTAAAGAAGATCTATGTATAATAACTTCGATGTAATCAACGTCGCTTTCAAGTAATTCCGTTTAATTGCAGTTTTTTCAAAATAATTTCACATCTTGTCGTAAACTAATTGCTCTAACTTGTTAAAGAAATCCAAGTCGTACGATCGGATATTATAAAAGTTATCGTCTTTTTAAAAGTGTACGAATATTGCTGTGATTCACTGTAGCAGATACTCTACTTTCGATTCAATACCGTAGTAAAAGTTGTTTTAATAACATAGTAAAAGTAAATATGGCTAAAATAGTAAAAGTTGCTTTCCATAACTATTTTTATTTGGGCTAGTAACGATACTTTATAAATGTGTTTGGTAGACTCATATAAGTTATGTATCTGCTGCAAATTCCATAAAATTTTATTAATTGGTTTTAGATTAATTACACTTTCAGATTAATTTTATTGTTTAACTTTCAAGTGTGAGAGGATTTAAATTGAAACGTTATTTATTAAAGATACAAATGTAATGAAATATATAGAATACACAAGAACATCTTTACATAACCATATCAATGAGAAGAGTGAAGTAATACATATTTAATAAATCAATATTATGTCGCTAGGAAACGATTCGTTGTTAGTTGTTATCCTTTTGAAACATTCTTCATTTATATATTGGGTGATTATAAAAATGGAGCAAATCAATCCACATCAAGTATAGTAAAAAAAATTTCTATAATAAGGAATTATGCCTGATTATATTGTGAAAAGCTTTGTAGCTTTGATGTCGTTTAGTTTTGGTGAAATAAATTTTGAAAAATTATCTTCTGTTCGATCTCATGGCAGAAACGCTACAAACTGTACGTTCCATTCAATACCGTAGCTACGAGCAATAAAACATCAGATAAGTTTCCAACAAGAAGGCTTGCCATCTAGGAAATGCAAGTATTTGGCATCCGCGTGTCATGTCCACAGAACATGGACGCGTAACGCGCCGGGGGAAAAGGTAGTTGCGAAAGAGAGAACGTCAGAAATGGAAAATGCGACTCCGGATCGCGAAACAGGGGAGAGTTTTCTAAGAGCCGACTGGTATTTCTAGTCACGACATGCGCCTTTTACAGTGCACAATCATGTTGATGGAAAAGATTTCGCCTGGATCGCGTTCTTTTCGCCGTGTTCGTATCCAACCTGCGTGAAAAAAGGTTCGGAGACAAACGGAACTGGTTAGGAAAATGTTTTGCGGGGAAAAACTGCGGTCGAGAAAGTGTTGAAATTGCTTCGCCAAGAACTGAAATCAAATTGCATCCAGTTTATCCGCCGAGTCCCTCCCTTAGCGGTTACTTCGACGAAGATTTCTCTCTCGTTGTCGGATTCCACTTTCCATGCTGATTATTGCGCAATTTACGAGGTTAATTTTTTGCGGGAAATTCGGGGAATTTACGTAGGTTCTTAATGCGATTCAAAGTACTTCGTTATTCTAGTTATTCTACAGAGTTCTCATAAGTGATGTCGTTTCTTAGACACTTACAACAAGACTACCGCTTTTATGCGTTTATAATAGAAATGAGTAAGTGGAACATTAAATATCCGAGAAAAATAGAAGGCATAGAATAGTGTCGATATATTTTCATCAGCTTATTAAAATTATTAAAGAAAGAAACAAATTTTTATTTCATTTCAGTACCTTTCAATTGATACAGAAAATTTTTATTTTGCATAAAGATTCGCAGTCTACTTATAAAATAAATTCCGGATAATCAGCATTGATTAGTCATTTTAATCAATTGGAAATAATATATCCATATTTATAAAATCTTTACTATTTGAAGTTTTATTATTGTAAAATTATTAGAATTTAAAAGTACTGTCACATTATTTTCAACTTATTACACATATTAAGAAAGAAACTAAATTGTTATTTCACTCCAGTTGGTTGCAATGTCGGTAGAAAATTTATATTTGCATAAAGATCCGCTGTCTAATAATAAGCAATCTTCACGTTATTAAAATTAATTGGCTAGCTAATTTTCTTGAAAGATAGCAAAATTTATTCAATCGGAAAAATACAATCATTTATCGGTACCTATGATCCAGACCTCTATGCTTTCTACATTTGCATTTTCGTAGACTATTCTTCAAAGAATCGGAATAGATCAAATTTAATTTATTAAATATTGAAGATTGAAAGCATTCCTAATTCTAAGAATACGTAAGAGTATTAACTATCGCTGTTTCATTCAAAATGATAACGTAAAATGTTCGACGTGCACACAAAATTTCCATAGAATGGCAGACTGACTTTTAAGCTGCGCAAATAGTGTTGAAGAATCTTAATTGCCCTCTCACATAATGGCTGCTAATTAAACATGCATTTAATTGAACCTCTGTTAGAACGCTAAAGTGCAATCTGAATAGCATCGAGGAGTAACGACGAGCAGAGTTTCGGATTCGCTATGTGTATATTATCCGGAGGACGGAATAATAACTAACGAGCTCTCTGTCTCATCGCGATTGCTAAATCATCAATGATTTCATCGGGCCTAAGTAGAGAAAGATCGAGGTCGCAGGTTCGGCCACGTAGAAACCCGTGGGAACCTGTTTCTTGGAAGTTCGCGCGCATGTGTGTGTGTGGATCTTCGTTACTTCCGGCGGAAAGGGGCGACAACGGTTCGCGTTCCAGTAAAAATTTTGGTCTCTGTTAGTCGCTGATTACATCTTTCGCCTTCCATAAACACCAGGCGTCTTTTCCTTTTAATTACAGAGCTGTTATAGCGACGACGAAAATTGCACAATCAAAGACACCGCGAATTATAATAATTGACGTGAAATGCTGCATTTACGTTCAGATTTAGCTGATAATACGAACGCTTAAAATTACATTCGTTTCTTACAGCTCACATGTTTTATATATTTCATGCACAAGACATTACTCTAGATAAATACATTAATTTTCGTGCCATTCTGATTTATATTTTGGTTCCAAATATAAACGTGTTTCTTCATTGTTTATAACTGAGCCGTGGATTATGTGGATTTATGACAAAACTGGATGAGATTATTTTAATTTATTTCTTAGCATACGAATTAAAATTCCATGTGACTATCGGTACTATTTATTTGCTAATTTAGTATTTGGATAAGTTTAACAATTTTTGTATAAATTCGAAATATGCTTCTAGAACGATAATGTACATATTGTTGGCAATACTTCTTATTAACATTAGAAAGACTGAAACTTAGTATATACCTATATTGCCCAAAAGCAGTCAAAATGTCTGCATTGTGGAAGAATAACTAATGTGTAAAGAAATTTGTTTAAAATTAATTTTTAATATTATTTACAGTTATATAACAAGTTATTAGTAAATATTAAGAATAAAAAAATTTATTAGAACAAGTATCACTGCATAAAGATTCGAATAACAAGTACTACTTTAGCTTATTGAGCACCTGCAACTTATCAAGTATACGGCCAAATCGACAATTTATCATGTACTTGTATGTTATCATGTGACGGTAATCGAAAAAAAAATGAAAACTGTTATTTGAATACAGAGCCGAACTGGTCATATAAGAAATTGACTCAATTCAATAATAAGAGTCATTTGATTATTTCAAATTTCCCAAACAGTCAAAATGACTGCTTTTGGGCAATATGGGTATAACACACATATATATACCGGAAATGAAGGAGGGGGGAAGTAACTACAATTATTAATAAACGCATTTATATGTTGTACCAAAAGTAACGAAATTCTAAGAAATTGTGTCATTATATATATAATTGTTTTTCTACTTGAAATTAAAAAGCAGTCAAAATGACTTCCTTGGGCAATCTAGTGTTAATGTGCAGCAATATTTTACTTGAACGTGTACCATGCCATAAGAATCTGTGACGTCTTTGTACAGGGTGTAAAGAAATATTTGGTTGCGGCTGCTAAAATCGTCCCTGACCTTGAATTTCAAGGTAGAATATTTTTTTATTGCATTATATTCTACTTTTTCGTTGAATGTTTACTGTTTTAATTTTCTTCAAGTTATTATTCTACTAGTTTTATACAATATATGAAGAATATCACTATGTGTAAGATGCTCGAAAAAGTAAGAAGGGTAGAAAAGTGCATTTAATTCTTGCATTTCGCACGAACACATAAAAATTCGCAGACTCTTTGCAATAGCCAAAGAGCAGTAAAAACTCAATAAACATTGGAGTATTCAACGTGATAAAGAATGATTTTCGGAAAGTATGGGTCTGCAGAAGCACGCTTGCGTCGACCACAACTCTCGGAGACAATGGGAAACGAAGCTATACTTCCGCGATCGGGCTTCACGATGACGCCGCAGTATTATGGGGTTCTTTTCAGGGTCCGAGTGTAATCGTTCGTTTCCGTTAACGACAGGTGCGGTCGCTGTTACACGTACACGCATGAATCACGCGTCTTTTACTCTGTAGCTTCTTGGTTTTTTTTTTTCAACGTGGCGTTGATCGGGAATGTTAAATTGTGGACTGGTCGGTCGAGGTTCGACGAATTCGTACGGTTCGAGAAGAGAGCTTTAACTCGGACAGGATTCCTTCGGCTCCGATCTTTACAAGTCACTGTTCTAATTGGGTCTTTAGAAAGTTCTGATTCTTTGCTTACACATTAAGCGTGGCAGATCGAACCGCGCGTTATGCTTCGGAATATCACCGAATGGTTTTCCCCATTTGGAAAATAAAATCGAGGGAATCGGGCGGGATGCAAGAGAAACGACGTGCTAATTACAGGTGGAGTTAAGCATCTGTGCGTACGTTTCTCGTTAATGCAGAGAAAGAGTAAGTAAAATTGCAAACACGCGTGTCCTGCGGCGCGAATTGCTTTCTCGAATAGAAATTTTTATTTTTGCTAAAGGCGCACCCGATCGACACGAAGAAACCGTGATTTTTCACTGTGAACTACGTACTATCACTTCCGACTTTTTCCTGCCCCTTCCGGTTCTGATTTCTATTTCACTGCGAACCACTCTGAAAACGTTGTTCTCGGTAACGTTCTCTCTCAACGTGCTCGCTGCTTTTAAAGGGAAAAGTAATAGGTAAAGAAAGCAAAGTGAGCTGTTTCAACGTAACTCGCAAGTCGCAAGTATTTGGAGACGGCAGACACTACTGCAGACTTTGAGACGCTGATTTATCAGCTCACGAGGAAAGTGAAAAAATAGTTTACAATCCACTTTCTCTGCTTTCTTATACAAAACTAATCAAGAAGTCATTTGCAGTTCTGATGCTTTTCAAAACTCATCAATATTTGAAATTACTGAAAGTCGAGTAAAAACATATCTAGAACGAAACAAACTGTGATTGACTCATACGTGTAATGAAACAAGTTATTAAATAATCCAGGCTTTCTCTGATCTAGTACAAAAATTAATGTAGAAATTATTGAGATCGTGATAGTTTAGAAAACACATGTTACCTTTTAAATTGCTTCTTGAAAGTCAAAGAAGAATATGTCTACAAGTTGTAATTTATGGATTCGCGAGTGTAATAAAAGCTACATTTTCTCTGGTTCATTATAAAAGTTAATAGAAAAATTCTCCAATAGTCGAGATCGCTTTTCGAAAGTCGAATTGGAATTCAGATGTAAAATAACAATACAGACGTTCCGCGTCTTGATTAGATCGCCATCTTGAAGCGGTTTGGATCTAGGCGAAAAGAATGACTTCTTTATCTGAGTAATTAATTTACTTCCAAGTAGATTAATTCGCTTCCTGCAGCTCCTCTCGGTTTCTCTTTCTTTTCATAATGCGCGCTCAGTGCCGAGAGCACAGCCATTAGCCAGCTGTCGCCAATGAAAACTTATGGCAACCCTCCGTCGCGATTTCTGCGTCTGCAACTTTATCGTCCAGCACACCCCTTCACAATGTAGAGGATATGAAAAAAAACAATTTTTGATGATAATCGAATTAGCGAACGGAGCTTAACCGAGTATAGTAGTAGTTGACGCTGTGATTCGAAATTAAATATATTGCACAAATACGATTTATAAAATCACTATCGCGATGCTTCATAAAAATCCTAAAATGTAATAATTTTACCAATTACTGTAAAAAGGGGGCATTATTTTCTTCTTTAAAATCACTTGAACTTCTCGAAACATAAATTATTGTACTGATTAGAATCTGTAGGAAAGAGGCATTAAGTTGTTTTATTAAAGTCACTTCTTGTCATCCTAAAAATAAAAAATACTCGTTAAGATCATTAAAAAGGAGAGCTGTTCTCTTAAAAATGTCTCTCCTTCTCACCATCTTAATATAAATTTTAGTTCTAATTAAAATCTCTAGAAAGGGGGCATAATTTTCTTATAAAAAATCACGTTAACGTGTTCTCCAGTGCCTGAATATTCACTGCGATAAAATGAAATTCCATTTCAATCCAAAGGGAGTCGATAGCATTGCATTTAGAAAATACAAGGGGTCAAGATCTCTTTAGAAAAAGAAATATCGTTTTCTTCGTAAACAGTTTCCCGAACCAGAATGCTAAAGGAACAGAGTATTCTGACAGAAAAATGCAAAGTAAGGAAAATTAGTTTTCATCGGATAGATACAGGAAAACACATTAATCACAGATGTTCAATGCAATCAGCCAGAAGCACGATTAGAATCGCGAGAGCTATAAATATAATCGTTGGCTCGTGTATGTACGTGACTTTCCGCTCCGAATCGAATAAAATCGGCGGTGTTTAATGAAACAGGACGACCAGGAAATTTTCACTTGTCTGTTACGAAATGAATGAGCACGGCGGCTGCAGCAACTCGTTGGAACTTTTCTATTCCACATTCCTTGTTTTATAATGCGCATACCAACACGGTGCATTTCTCATTGGCGCTCGATGAGAACGCGCCTCGATGGTCAACGAACGATTAAGTCTTGCGCGGCCTATTGTGCGCACGGAATCGTAAGATGCTGGGGCACCTCGGGAAATATCTATTGTTCAAGTGGCTTAGTATCAAAAGCACGCGTGAAATCTCCTCGGTTTGCAATACTAAAACATTTCCGTTTGTTCTTCCACATACTATCAACAACGCGCCATAATTTATAGCAATACTTAAACGGATACCTCAGAATCTTTGAATTTGTTCAGATTCCAACTCGTTACCATTTATCATCCATGTGGATTTTATACATTTTTATGCAGTGGAGAAAATTATTTACAGAGACTACATATACGCATGTTCTGCGACAGTGAGTTTTTAAACAATCCTTTTTATATTTATTACTAGCTGACCTGATAGACGTTGTCCTGTTCAAATTTCAATAAATTTGTTTGTGATCGTTTTGTGAATTTGTGAGAAGCTATTGGAAATGTGTAAACAATGTGAAAATGAGAAAAAAAACGTATTTCTGAATGATCATTGTATGTATTAACGATTGTGGCCATGGATATTCAATTTAAGGAAGAGTACATTCAGAAGTACGCCAATGGGAAATTTTACATGCGAGATGAATTGTATCAGCAGTGCAGGAACCAATGATGCACAGCCAAACATGTTAACCTGCTATGTACTTGTACCGTTTCAAAAATTAAGATTTTTGTAGTTTGTCCGAATTTTCTGACTTTCCTTTGTAATTGTCTCGAATTTTTTTGCTGTAAACTTTACCAGTACCATAACGAACAAAACAAAAAAAGAATTATGCATATCCATCGTTCAAATCGTGGGTTCATACAAAAATCCCATAGAAAAAAGCACTTTTATTTTTTCCAGAATTTTCTATTTTTCCGGGCAACTTTTCCAATTTTTCTTTCCCTAAAAACATTATTCGGACTACTACGAACATTTTCTTTAAAAAACTAGCCAAATCGGTCCAGTGATGCGCTCACCAACGAACAGCATTTAATTTTTATTTAGATAAAATGTCGGAGAACCTTGAAGGAGGTGGTTTCTTAGCAACTTCTTCCTTTGCAAAAATGTTGATTTTGTGAAGGAGTTATTAACGAAACAAACGGACCAACCAGACAGCGGTTACAGCGAAAGGATTTTGAGACCTGTCCGCTGTAGCTATGCACTGATTTTGGTTCTTGTTTTTCAATAATAACTTCTCAACACTTTACCCACCGGAAGCCTTTTAATAGGACTTTCAATAATTGCGCTGTATCAAAAGAAAGCAATGAAGAATAGAAATCTTGTTTTACATTACGATCTTAAATGAAACTATTAGATGACGTTACCGAGGGTGACTTGTTAGTTCACAATGAAAATTGCTGTTGCTATTGAAGGTTCTATTACAAAGTGTTTAGCCATGTACCCCAGATTTTAAAAATTATACAACACTCGCCGGTCGGTAATGTGCTAACAAAGTCGAGGCGGTAATTTTCGCTAAGGAAAACGTTACTGAAAATGACTTCAAGATTTTCTGACATTTTTTAAACACCTTGTATAGTCTTATCGGATTCTATCGCAGACTACTGTAGATCAAATGCTAAACAATATGAACATTTAAACAATTTTAAAATACAGTCGTATTATTTTCAATTAATTAAAACGATTAAACGTCTATGTAGCTCCTGCATCATGCTGTTAATGCAGCCAAAAAAACGTTTCACTATAGTTTATTACGTTACAAAGATATCTGATTTCAGTTTGTATAATGTGACTGTTAAAATAGCACCACATTAATATACATTAATATTCATATTAATAAACGGTTAAACGTCTATGTAGCTTCTGCATCATGCTGTTAATGCAGCCAAAAAAACGTTTCACTATAGTTTATTACGTTACAAAGATATCTGATTTCAGTTTGTATAATGTGACTGTTAAAGTAGCACCACATTAATATTCATTATTATTCATATTAATAAATATTAATTCAAATACACTTGGAGCACTTACTGCTAGAGTGCATTTTAGCAGAGAAACGAGTAGTCGAAACAAAATACTGAGAGCGTCAGAAAAATTAACGAATAGTTTAACGCTATTTTCCACGTATGAAAATTGTTAGGAGAAGAAATATATTTTGATGTAGTCTTAGCTTCGTGCAGATAACTTTTATTTATTACTTAAATCACTATCGTGAACATGATTATTCTAAAAGTACATGAAATCTTCGTATTAAAATTTAAAATATAAATTCACAGTATGTTTGAAGATTGAATACCGATAAGTACGAGCTGTTTATCTTCGTTAAACGTAGCATTATTAGAGTACCTGAGACTTTGTTGCCGGGCATTGTATGCAACAGTAACTGTAATTAAACAATCGGAAACTGTTCAGGATGCAGTAATTCGGGATAGCATGTGGCAGCTGTGTACGCAAATCGTGCATCCACCAGACAGTCAAGTGGGAACATTCTTGCAGGGGTCTAATGTAATTAAGACACCTGAGGCCTCGTTGTTATGTCATAAGCTTCACTGACCTATGTTAATTGGCCTTTAAGCCAGCTCCTTCCGTCGACTGTTAAACACTCGACTAGTTCGCGCGCACGCAGCTCGCATTCGAAATTACGAACTGTACATCCAGCGACGCACTGTCATACCAATTCAGGAAATTAAATGCTAAAGGATGCAGCCGTGTGCAGTCTGGCTTCACCGTAAAC
The DNA here is from genome assembly GCA_916610235.2 of Lasioglossum morio. Taxonomy (NCBI): domain Eukaryota; kingdom Metazoa; phylum Arthropoda; class Insecta; order Hymenoptera; family Halictidae; genus Lasioglossum; species Lasioglossum morio. Next base: position 2,905,986 of record OU744333.1, read on the forward strand.
GAGCAATTTATTTTAATTACAGGCTCCGCCGCTGGAACTTTGCTGATTGGTCCGGGCATTAATTGTTTATCGACTGCTTCGGACGTTTCGCTCAAAATTTAATCATTGAAACAACCAGTAGTGACGTCGTAAACAACAAATACTTATTTTACCGTACTTGAAAACGTGTGTGTGTCAGTGTTTATATATATTTTTGAAATAGTAAAACTTTATGAAAATTTAAGATTCTTCTAGCATACTTCAAAAACAAAAATTTAATACTTTTAAAGTCTCACAAAAATAAATGCCCTTTAAGAATAGTATAAAATAGGATTTTATATTTGTACTTTACACACTTTTATATATTTGTACTTTATAATACTGATGATAGTTCTTATTATCTTGTCTAAAGTTTTCTTTATATACAGGCTGTCCCAAAAAGGTTGTACTTACTCGAAAGGGTTGATTCCTGAAATAATTTAAAATAATTTTACCTTTGAGAAAATGTTCTTGAATCAGCCCTTTCAAGGGACAATATTTTCGGGATAACCTGCATTTTATACTTTAACCACTTGCCTTACGATTCCTCTCACGACTACCACAATTAGAGCAACACCGTTATCAGTTCTACATAAGAAAGAAAATTTATATTTAATGTGTACTCCAGAGGCTACAAAACAAAAAGATTGTATTTTTATTTAAAAGAAATAAATTATTTTACTGTGGAGATGCTACAAGGCAACTTCTAATCAATAAACCGACAATAATTAATTTTTGTCAGGACATTTACAGGACATACGTGATTGAGATTGCTCCATACCATAAAACACATTATGGAATTCTCGTACCAATTCAAGAAGCATATAACACACTTCCCAGCAATCATTTCCATCCCCATTCATTCGCTCGATCACAACTGTCAAACAATTTCCCAGCAGTCCGTGTAACAACTGAATTTCTGTGACAAAATTACTGGTCGTCGTTCTCCGTTGCCGCCGGTAATGTTCCCAATCTAAATACCTGGACAACCCTATTTATTAAGGTCGCTCGCCTCGAAAGTTTCACTCGGTTATCTAGTCGAGCCTAACTCGGGACCCCGAGGAAACGTTTTTAGTCTACATTCCCCATTTCATTATGTGCATTCCGAACGGCGCGTAACGAAACATGAAGAAGCAGACGTCCGAATAGGGTGTGAGAGAGAAAGAGAGAGGTTGTGCGAAGTCATTGGCACCGTGACGGTTCCGATGTGTGGAATCGCTGCGGGAATGGGATACTTCGACGCTGCTCGGATCAATCGGAGCACATTTTAATAAATTCTATTCCCAGCGTCCGTGGAAACTTGAGCGTCGAGCTGTCCGCCATCGAAGAACATGAAGTTTAAGTGGCTGGAAAATAACTGAAATTTTAAACAATGCTATGCAGAAGACCCCGATTCCGTCCGGAGACTTCACGGTGCTACCGAAATATTGAGGAACACGACCGCTATTTTCGCATCTTTCTTGGACAATCATTAGAATAGTTCTCTGTATCTCGATCGACAATTGTTCAAAACTACAATTAATCTTATTGGCGCACTGGTTCGATCAATTGTAAATTCAGACCGAAACGTTGAATTTTTCATGTGACATTTTGCAAATTTGCTTATTGTCTACAATTGATCGAACCAGTGCGCCAATAACATTAATTGTAGTTTCAATCGTTAGAATGTTATGATAACTAAGTAATTTTAGAATGTTACTTTCAAAATTGGTTAGCGTGTTCAGATCAATTATGGTATGTTATTCATCAGTTTAATTTGTGTAAACATAGCGAGCAACATGATTTTTCTTCATCACCGAGTTATTATACTTCTATTACGTCAAAATATTATGTAAAAAGGAAGGGTCTAGCAATTTTGATTGGCATTGTGTGTGCAGAACAATGATTTTAAGTTGAAAGATAATCACCAAAAATTTTAAGTCGCGCCCCTCTTTTAAGGATAATATGAGAGTAAAAACTCGTAATTTTATCATGTTCTTCTCGGTTGTTAAAATACTCCAACTTGCCTTCTGCATTTCACATATTTTTTCACTAATTTCAGCATTAACCGTAGAAAGTAAAATTAATTTGCTTAGGGGTTGGGGTTACAAGGTTTGAGTGACACCTACCAAAAAATTCTAGAACCATGTTCTGTTACTTATCTAACAATACATGAAAGTTTCAGTATGATCGGATTGAATAAATTGAAAAACAAATGAAATTACGTGGGAACGTGAGAGTTATCTTTCTTTTTCAGAATGTGTTCTAGTATTTCTAGAGCCACCTTATCCGACATTTGGTGTTCGAGCACAAAACAGAAACGATTTAATCCATTAAATACTTTAATTTTACGGACATATGAAAATGCAGATATATCTCAATTGTATATGTATATATGTAATGGATATTTGGTACCCTCTGGGTTTCAAATCCCGTTCCACACTTCTCACCTTTTACCAACACTCTCCCTATCGCCTATTTCAGCGGGACCTACTTTTTATTACGGTGGGTTCCGAACCACCTTATATTTCAATTAAAAGCATTTAAATTAAATACCCTTTCAAACAGTAATTTGCAAGAGTTAAAATACGTATTTTCGGCCAATACAATGAAAGTAATGTTAAAGAGATTAGAAATCATCATATTTTGAGTAATGTTAGCAAAATACATGATGAAAAAAAAATGAAACAACATCATTAAGAATTTAATACCCCTCTATGATCGAAATGTCACACTGTGCGCTGCGCGTCTGTGCGCGATGCCCATCGAATGCCCATCGAATGCCCATCGGCGTGTACGCTGGCGTACGCACGCTGGTGGAAAGGCCCCTCGACCCAGATATCGGTGTTTCGATGGTGCCGGGCAGCAGAGCGCAGCCGGGCGGGGAACAGCGCTGTCTATCGGAAGCCGCGCGGCTCTTCAGTTCATCGACTGTCGTCGCGCGGTGCAGCAACGTGCAACCGAGAGCACCGTGTTCGTGTTCCTCGCATCTCGCCGTGTGCATCGCGTCGCGGCTCCGACCCTCTTCGCTGAGAGAAGCTTCGCGAGCCCTGACATCGGTGTTCTTATCGTGTTTGATAACGTGGTCAGTGGAGTGCCAGTGAGTCGACACCTCCGGAAACAGTGACACTCGAACCCTCTGGTATACCTTCGCTGGTTTTACCCCTTGTCTTGAACGTACCGAGGATTTTGGAGTCCCTTTTGCTAACAGGACCACCTGACATTTCCTTCGTTTCAATCGATTGTTCAAGCTGCCAGGAATCTATGAAATACGTAGGCTGATTAGCAGATTTTTCTGAAGCTCGAGCAATCTTACGGAGGGTGATTTAATATGTCCTCGAGAAGTGTAGTATTTAAAGGTCTATGGATAATTTTTGAAATGAATGGTTATAGGACGGTTTTGTTTTCTTTTTGACTCTTGGATGGCGGAAATATTTTACTATATAATTGACGATGCTTAAGACCATCCGCAACTTTGTTTATCAATATTTATCATTAGGCTGTCTGTTAGATCTCATCTACTAGCTACTAATTTAATATTAATTGTCAGGAATTAAGACCCTCCGCTGTCGAAAGATTAGTGACGCCTATATCGAAAAATGGAGTGCTTATACGAATGGTGTAATATCAATAGCGCTGAAGAACTTCAATAAGCTGAATAACGAAGTTCTTTAACCCTCCAATGACAGGGGCTGGATCTATTTTGACTCACAGTATTAAAATCGTTATTTATTTACTCAAGCACTGTCTACTAAATCAAACGAGTGCTATTGCATTAGGAACAGCTTTAAAATGGTGTATAAAAACCTGTAGTGTATAATAAAGGGTCTTCCATTAAGTGGTGTCATTTAAAATTTCGCACTATGTTTTATTTGTGAAGACTAGAGTTGTCACTCTCCAACACGAGGTTAGTAAAGCTGTAAAATGAATTGTAAATTGTAAAAAACAGCGTTTTTTTTTTTAATAATTCAAAACCACACTTCTTAATGGAAAACCCTGTAGAGTTTCTACGCTAGGAAGCTCCATTACATTTGCATTCTAAAATCGAACATATGTCATATCTACCAACCTAACATTAAAATTAAAATTATGATGGTGCACTCTCTCGGCGATTGCAATCGTTCCATTATTAAAAAAGTACTGGGTGTTTCAGAAGAAATAGGAAGCAAGGGATAGTCTGAACGTCCGTAGCTTAATGCGCGATCACTAGAACGTAATCGCACGAGGCAATTAATAATTGTCAATTTCGATTACCCCCTTCGCGCGAAGGAAACGCGGCTTGAATAATTACCGCGGCACGTGAGTAACTGTATCCCTGAAACGTAAATACAACATTTGTGATTGCCCGATGTCGTTCATTACAAGCGCGCGCCTACCCGAAGACAGTAATTTCTTCTGCTACAAGATACGAAATTCTATTCGATTGCAAAACGCTTATTAAGTATGGAGAAATGACTTGCACGTAGTCAGATCGTTTCGTATCGGACTATGAGTTTACCTGTTCGACGGAATACGGAGTGGAAAACGTATTGAAGCACGCGGTTGCGTAACCGGCGAGAGAACTCTTCGTGCCTATTCCCCTGTGACGGGAAAAACGGAGAAACGAAACGCCGACGTTGACCCGGCGAAACGAACTTCTTACGAGCCGCTATTTTTCTTTCGGTCTCGCGCGTCAGTGGTTTTTCTTCGTCTCGTATTATTTGCGTCAATCGTATGAACGCTTTTCTGTCCCTGGGATATATGGAAATACACTGGATCAGAAAAGTATTTGAACACTCTGATCCTGGAAAATTGTCGATATTCGACCCGCGTAGTGATTTTGTAAAAAACACAAAATTAATTTTAGCTGATTTTAAAGCACCAAGCTTCTCCTTTCGACGAACGTCGCTCATTTTATGCTAGGATACTTTTTTAAATCATTGGAAAATTGTTTTTAAGGTTCAATCTACCACAAATTAACTCTTCGATGCATAGTGTATCATATCAGTTAACAAATCTGGTATATAGTAAACTAAGAATGTGTTTTCTTACCATGTATATTTATTTTTCTGAAAATGTTTTAATTTTTGTTTTAATATTTTTCCCTTAAATAAAACAGAAAAACTGTCCTTCTTTCAATCTTTTCATCCAAATTAAAAAAAATTCGTGCAGTGAAGGGTTAAGATTGTAGCCTTTGCTTATTTACGATTTTTTCCCACTGTTTTACAGACCTTAATCGAAGGACAAGTTCGGTTTTGTAAAGACCTCATGGCGTAGCATGTATTTACACTGCGAATTGTATACATTTGTGGGAACAATTTAAAACAGTGAAGAGATTACAAAAATTTAAAGATGACGATACATTATTTTCTACTGTATACAATTTTTAAAGAGAAGAAGATATTTGTATGTCGAAGATATCCTGTTTCTATGAAGAACATTTTTATTTTGCATAAAGATCCGCAGTCTATTTATATCGCTGTAAAGGCAGTATACCTTTCGTTAAAACTTTATAAAACGGTATCAACTATAATAGTCTACGAAGTAGAAGTCCCAAGCTTTAAAATGAGACGAGGTTTATCATTGTAGTATTTGTTTTGATGTTTTTTTTGCAAATTTGAGATATGGTGCTCAAATACATTTTGCATTCACTTCCTCTTATTTTCTATGCGAGTTTCGATCGTTGCTAGAGAACAGTGACATCGCTTCTCATTCTCGGGACCTCCTTTCGGTGTAAAAACCGTTGAAAGTTGATATTATTCGTATGGAAAATTCTCCTCTGAATACAACGGTTTAAATAACGACGCTAATAAGGCAGGCCTAATTGAATGAATAATTCTAACTTTTATATTGCCGGTAGAATGATAGAATAATTAGAACAGCAAATAAAGATTTCATGAAGTATTATTTCTCTGGTAGTTCTCATTGAAGGATGTTAAGAGTCGTTTCGAAGCAGCCTTCGCTTCTCCGTTTCTTTCAGCAACAAGCTTTTCGAATTCGTTGTTTTCTCACGCTGTCGGGACGATGACATACCCGCTGCCTCTAACAATCGGTTTCCGTCCTTAAGCAGAGGAGCTCATTAAATGTTACCACTGTTTGCGAGTCGTCGTTCGATTATGGACAATTATTATGATACCGTGCAACATCTTTGAAAGCAAGCGCTGCGCGCACGCGGTCGTATAACAGTATCGTACACGGCAGCGTGAAATCAGCAAACGGTCTAGTAATTAATAGCGCGTGACCTGAATCAAAAATGGGCAGCGAAACACTTGATGGGATGTCTGTTCTCGAACACGAGCACAAACGTTCAATAAGAAACTATGTTATAAGAGGAAATCATTGAACATTGAATATTTTTACACTTCCACTACTCGCGTGCGCGAAAGAGGAAACATTAAAATCTTCTATAACAAAATGATGATGAATTTTCTCGTACCTAATAATAACTAATTTTTTAACGTTATCAGTCACTGCGTTACTCAACAGTCCTATATAAATTAAGGGTGAATTATTCAGGATCTTTTTTTATAGGATTTTTCTGTAACAAAATGACAATTTTATTGTGTCAAATAATATTGTCGATTTTTTAACGTTACCTACCAGTAGTTATTTAACAGGTATTCATGAATTACAGACAGAGTTGGACGATAAAAGTAAACATTTCGAATAAAGTGGGTTTTTTCCCAAGCAGATTTTAAACCTATTCTATATAATTACAATTTTTGTCCAACTCTGATTACAGATCAATAATTCGTAATTTTTCAATGAATTGTTCGACAGCGAAAGCAATTTCCACTGTAAGCCAATCAATTATCTTGGGGAATGTAGTTTAAGGACATCTTTGGACATGTTATTTAAAAGAAAATGATTACGATTCGTTTGAATATAGTATCATTATAGCTTTTAGGTGGCTACTGTTGATTTATTAAAAATTTTGGTACGAAAGATATTTTACACTCTCCTTTTGAGACAGAAAATTCACACCTTCAATGTGAATACGCAACAGTGATGAATATTCAAGTAAAACAAAAATGCAACAGTTGCGTCAGCAGTGTTATTCAAACAATCGACGCATCATTAGCAGTGAAAGTGCGAATTAATCAGTAAGCATATCGGGTTACGTTCACGCAGGTTTATTATTTGATATACATAAATTCCATATCGATCCACAGAATCTGTGCTGGAATTCCATTATTTCAATCTTTTAGATCTAGAAGCTACTTTACAGGACCAATTTCATCAAAATTCTTCTATATACCAATTTTTAAATATATATTTTCATTTTATACAATATTGAACAATTTATTCGATCAATAAATTTAGTGAACCTTTCAAATTGTTACATCAATATACATTAAACAATTACCAACATGAATTTAAATAATGCTACATCGGTTCTTATTGTCCATTTTAGGCTTAATTGAGTTGATATAAATTATTACTATATACATCTATATCCTAATAATTGTAAAACATACTCACACTTAATATACATATTATACGATCTCCGAATCATGCCGAAACAATTTAATTCAGATTATAAATTTTATAATCACTGAAATTATAAAAGGTGCTATTATGAGAAATCCCTAAATACATTCATTTATTCTACAAACAAAATATTTTACAATTAAAATGAATTAAAAGCTGTTTAGAAGAACCGTGTCTATATAAGTATTTTTATGTGGCAGTAAATGTACAATAAATGTTTAAAAACTTGTTTTGTAAAATTACATATACGTATTTTATGTATCAGCAGATGTACAAAACAAGTTTTTGTATTTTTATGTGGCAGTTAATGAACAAAACGATTTTATATATAACTTGTGTAGCAGTAAATGTACACTGGAATTTTTGTATATTCGCTGTACACTTACTGCCACAAAAGATACATGTATACTGTTTTTCTCAGCAGTTTTTTGATCGCATTGTACGAGTCTCTTTGTCCCAGTGAGCAAGAAAAATCCCGTGAAATGTCAACAAACAAATGCTTCTAATTTCAATAAGAAACGGTAAATAAGACACTTTGTCGTTCGGTATTTTTATTCTTAACCACACTATTTTATCTTGGCTGATTTGAAATAACGACAGCAGTAGAAGGATAACGGTTTCAGCAAATCTGAAGGACATGTGTATCAGTAAAACGTTCGTGCGTCTCCTGTAAAAAGATCCGAGGTCGTTCCCGCGTACCAGAAAATATATGTGTAATAATTCCGGATTTATGGAAAACAGGAAGGCATCGGCCCCGATTTGCGATATCGGTGCCGATCTATCGGCGAGCAAGGAAAGCGAAGGTTGCGCTCGAGCAATGTCACACACATCAGCCTCCGCCCTCTCGGTTTCATAGGGTTCGGAGCGGGGGAATAATAGTCTCGATCTCGATCGTGTCGCAATAAATCGGTTTCACCGCGCCAGTGTCATGGCGAAATCCTGGTATTCGTGTCGCGACGTTCAATTACGACTTAGCAACGTTGTTTACCTCGGGCCGGTTGCCGCGAAATGCCACACGAACCAGTTGAGAAACGTATCCAGAATGCACAACACGCCCAGATAATTGTGCTCCCGGGACATGGGGAGCACCGTTCCTTCTTTACGCGGAGGTCTCGTGCGAATAGGTCAAAACATCGATTTTTTTGCATTGTTTGTTTTTAAAAGGACCTTCATTTCGATCCTCGAAACATCGTAATAATTTCATGGAAACAAATTTGACGAGCATGAACTCGTTTCAAAGCTCAGAAAATCCATTTTCTTTAATAAAACGTCTCCAAAACTTTCAAAAAATTTTCTCGCAAATGAAACATCTATAGATTCGAAGATTAATGTCTCCTCTATACAACGACTTCTTAAAAATTGATGTACGATTTTTTCCCGCTGTTTTGTGGAACCAAAATGAGGAACGAGTTTGACCTGCGAAGCTCTCATGATGCAACTTAACGCTACTGCAAAGTTGGCGGGACACCTCTCATTCAAAGTTCGACAAAACGTGTAAAAAGAATCGTGCATGTATTTTTAAGATGGTGTTGTAAAGAGGATGCTTTAATCTTTAAATCCATGGTAGTTTCGGTCACGGAAAATTTTTTTGAAAGTTTTTACATACGTTTCAATTTGTTACATTTCTTCAAAAATGTGTCTTCAGTTTCCCAGTGGCTCCTATTATCGTGCTAAAATGTGTTAGACAAAAATGACCGATGGATTGCGAAAGTAGTGGCTGCTAGTTTTAAAATGAGAAAAAACTCATGGTCAATTTTTACGAAATTGTCACAGTTTAAATATCAGAATTTTTTCGAGCATTAAATACTTTTTCGACTCACGGTATATCAGCAAAATACGATTGTTTTTTTTTTTTTATTTTGGAAATCTCATATGAGATTTATTACAACATAATGCTTAGTACAGAGTATTACATAACAAAGTATTAATACAGAGTATATTGTATAGTATAACAAAAATATTATAAGCAATAGAAAAATCAAAAATACTTAGGCACGTAGGTTACATGTATTTAAAAAGGCTATTATATATAAACAACAAAATACGATTCTTAGATTTATTACCGCGGAGATAGAACTAAGGAACAAGTAGTTGGTATAAAAAATTGTTTTGCATGACAAAAGAGTAACTAAATCAATGACGAAAGAATAGTAACGTAAGACTTGTCGAGCCACTTTGAAAAATAGTCGTAGAGATCGTTAAATTATGTAGCGCTCGCATGAGACTGGCTCCTCGAAATACAAATTACGACTGCGCGCAGACATTCCGCGCGTTCACTCGGTTAGACGCAAACAAGAAATGACGCGGCGATCATTAGCGGTTATTGTTAACGGATGTTGTCGTGATCAGATTCATGCTACCTCCGGGCGATTCATTTGAATCGGATTGTCCCGGATCGAAGACGTGTCCTGGTCGTAAAACTGGGCCGCCATTTATCTCTTTTCTTCTGTGTTCAACTACCTTGCGGTTAGCAGTGATCACCAAACCGCGCGTCTTCATGCATTCATCAAAATGATCGACAAATTGTATCGGCTTGGTGCAAAAATAATGATCGATTTTCAAGTTTGCGATGCTAGACGTTAGCCCTCCACTTCTGGAATTAAATAATTTCTTTTTGTAAACGATGCAAGTGATGCTGAAGATCATTTGCGGTTTTATTTTTTCAATTTTTCTAAACGTAGTTTTCTGGACTGTTTCCATGATCTCGATCGACAACTTGTTAATAATATATATTAGTGTTTTCAGCGCACTGGTTCGATCAAATAATTATAAAATTATTTATATACAATATACATATAATATAAATTACAATATAAATATACAAATAATCAAAACTATTATACAAATAATAGTATTATTTGATCGAACCAGTGCGCTGAAAACACTAATATATATTAGTAGTTTTGTGGAGTTGGTCCCTGTAGACTCATTAGAGTGATTTTATTTATCGAAAGAGTAAAGAGTAAACCAAATATACAATAATAAAAAAAATATTGTGCGTGTGTGTTATACCATCTTCGACTTATAAAAATTATTATCGAGAGAATTAGACGTCTACGTAACTCCTGTATCTTACAATTAATTCAAACATTTTGTATATTACACATAATCCTCCACTTTTAGACTTCAATAATTTATTTAACTCTCCGACGATGCTTAAGATCATTTACGATTTTGTTTATCAACGTAATCGTGGACTTAGTTATGTAGACTCATTAAGTGACTGCGGATTATCTTTTATGTAAATGAAATTCTCTGATTGTATCTAATTTTGTGGATCCAGAGACGTGCCTAAATATTTCCATTTTCTAATAATTAATCACATTAATAAAGAAAAATGACTTAGAATTTCAATTTCCTTAAAGCCTTCAAAAGTGTAAAATATTTACCCCTATTAAAATTTCTGCACTCTGCATATCTATTATTCACAAATGATACTCGATCGTAACTTGTGTAACCCAAGTACGAAGTATTAATGTCCAGATTATTCTGGATTTACCATATAATCTTTCTCAAGTAGAGATAACTTGTAATTAGTAACTGTGTATTCAAAATTGATTATAATCACATCCTTCTTAACTTCCTTCCTCATTGCCATATTCGGATCGCTAACGAAAGTCCTCAATTTCTGTTAAGCGACTTTTTATAAATTGCATAATAACGGAGAAAGCATAAATGAAATTGCGAAGAGATAATCATTGCTGTAAACAGTTTTACTATTTATCTAGAAGGCAATCATAGTACAACCTAATACAATAATCCTAACACAATACTGAAAGACTAACTAATTTCGCTAGGCAAACAGCGACGTTCTTCCTCAAGGAAACATTACAGCGATACTAATTATGTTAGAAAAAATATGAATGTTTCTAAGTGTGTTCCGAAATAGTACAGCTCGTAAAATTGATTTACGTTAATGAAAACTTTCACAAAGGCGTACACGCAATCAAAGTTCGTTCACTTGAAACTTTATGATAATCTCTTTATTAGGCACGATGATTTGCACGAAGATATTAAAATTGCTCAACAAAAAATAAGCAGGCATGCATGTCTGAAATAATACGGCTATTCTTAATGCGGAATTAATTTAAAATCAGAGATTAAGGCCGGGCGTGGCGATATGATAGCGTTTTTACACGCATCGGAATCACCAAAGAACTGCACCTATCAGCAGGCATAGCTTTCACAATTTCTATTGTAGAGTATGTCACCATATTATCAATTCGATCGTTTCATTATGCGATCGATAACTGATTTCCCTACGACATTCCACTATTTTCTATATCGAGAACTGACAAACGTGAAAGTATTGTAAACTATTTCGTAGTCCACCGACGTTTACTATCACTTACTTGACTATGTGATTTAAATATCTCCTAACTCATGCTATTCTGGTGCTCTTAAACTAGGAATATTATTCCCTTACAGTGTACAATCACGTGTGCAAAGCATGAAATAAAAACATGAATTTAATAATAGATTGAAGTAACTATGTTATATTATATTATACTATAGTGTAACTATATTTATTATCTTTTCATATTTTATAACTACTTTTAAGGTGGTAGAAGTAAACAAGAACATCTAAGTTACTTTTTATGTATAGAAGAAGATATTTGGATTAATATGAAAATGTTCATAAAGTTGAAGTAAAAGATTATCTTTTCTCTAGCCTGTTATTTTGTATGTCACTTTAGCTGCAGCTCTCTATTAAATTCCTACTAAAAACTGTTTATTTATATATTTATTTTCACTTTTTCTGCTTTCTTGTTCTCATCCATGTTCATTCGGTATGTTTGCATTTATGTTACTACAGGCTTTGAAAACGTTGACGTAAACACGAACATTTATAAATAAATTTGTAGAAACGAACACGCCATGAAATTGATTTCCTTCGTAAAGGCTTCTAGCAAATTAAAATTAAACTTAAACACTATTGCACCTTTTCCTTTTGTATTCTCTTGGCCTATATTGAAAATTTTAAAAATACAAAAGATCTGCAAAAGATTTATTTCCGTTATAGGCTGACCATCATGAACAACTGCAATTCTCACTATCTTTAAACGTTTATAGCTTATTGCAACGTTGATCAATTTCGATGACAGTTTCATAATACGTATTAATTGATACAGCTTTACAAAACGTATTTTTTAAATTTCCAATTACAATTTTTGAAAAAAAATTGATTCTTGTCTTGTAGCAAACTAATCGCTCAAACTTCTCCGAAAATATCCAAATCGTATGATCTGATATTTAAAAAGTTATCGTCCTTTTAAAAGTGTCCAAATATTACTGTGGTTCGTTGTATATAAAATTCCAAAAATTTAGGCGCTTTGAAATCGAATTAAAAATTCAAATAAAATTGATTGAAGAAGCCTTAAAATTCGTGAACAAAGACCGCGATTATATTTGCATCGAGGGAATAATACAGGCGCGCGAAAACCTTCTGAAGACGTTAATTAGAATTTCTGCGCAACCGAGTAGAAAGGGTTGCGCGCGCGTATCGTTCGTTTTCCATCGGCGTTTCTCGATGAAGAAGCCACCCGAGGAAAGGGAAAAATAGGCGTGCGATCGTGATCTTCCTTACGCAAGCCTCTCCCGATCACACATGCGAGATCGTTAACGATCCTTCTGTACGCAGGTTTACGCGTTCCGCGGATAGTTGCGTCGTGCTTGCCGGCGCGCCAACGAAGGCAGCTTCTTCCCCCGAAGATATCGATCTTCGATTGAGCCAAGGAATAATGGGTCTTGATTAACCATAAGTTTGTTCGAACGACGCGGCGTAGCGCCGGCCCGATGTAAATTAACGATCTATCGTCTATCGTCATTATCATCGGGCTGACCTTGCCGGGAAAAGAAAATCGCGCGCAGAAACAATGAAACAACGCACCGAGATCGGCCTGTAATTAAGCCGAAAACGAAACTGTTGTTTGAGTGCTGTAATTACGATCCTACGGGCACGTTCTTCTCACAATCCCACTGCCGCGAGAGAGTTAATTAAATTGAGGAATTAAAGGGCCCCGTTTGGTCGAGCTTGGAATTATGTAGTCAGCCCAGGACCCTCTCACGTACATTGGAACTCCTCCCTGGTTAAGCGACTATGTTTAATTTTCCCCTTCCACAGTGAATCCAATTTATTATACAAGCTGAACGTGCAGTATCCGAGAACTAGCTTTTTGAGAATCGGTAAAACGAGAATTCTATAATTGGTAAATAGTTTCGAGAAGATATTCTAGTCTGCAAGCAATGTTTTCAGATGATCTATAAGATAGAAGGTTATCAAGATCACTGTAGGCCAAGCAATTTAACATCTTGCGTGTCTGGTCATGATTCAGTGTAATTTTTATGGAATTATGTGTAAAGTTATTTATATTGATATAGTAGACTCTCGCTTATTACACGAAACACTTATGGAACTATTTCTAAGGAGCGATGATAATATCTCACCCGTTTTTGCTCTACACCTAACAAATTATGCTTCATTTGTATGACATCACATTGTGGAGAAATATATCACACGACTAAGATAAAGAAACATCAATTTTTTTATTGATTGCAAAAATAGTAAATGAGTGAATTTTCAATGAATCTCCATTTGAAACGAAGAAGACGAATCATGTTTCAAGAAAGTAGCAACTGGCAACTACGCGAAACAAATAAACATTCACGTCAGAAAAATTTAAAAGAGATACTTCTAGTACGAACGAGGTACATTTATTTTATGTGCGTGTAAAATTTCAATCGCTGTAACTTAGTCACTTCTCCAAAAAGTACGAGAGAGGAAACACATATCGAGACGTTACACTTAGTGTTCCTTCTCGAGAATTTCTCGAGAAAATTTATAATTAATTATTTCTCATTTCTCGAGATATTTAAATCTAGGAAAATTCTTATGAATCTCATTTATTTTCGGAAATGAATTTTTGATTAACTCAAATTGCATATTACTAATCAATCGCGTACGTATAAGCATATCTACAAGCAGCATATCGATGCCTACGTATGCATGTTTGTAATATGATAAATTATTAGTAGCAAATATTACCAGGGGGCACTAGGTTTAGCATGACAATATAATAAAACACGATGAATGACCGTTTTTCATGCAAAAATATCTGGGAACGGTACCGACCAAATTTTAGGTCAATTTTCTGCTGCTAGCGCGGGGCCCGTAGCATTTGCTACTCCAGCTACGGGGCTTAATCCGGCATTGATAATTGTTGGGAATGCGTGTCGATGTGAGATAATGCATGATATTCTGCAGAAATATCTAGAGAAAGAACAGAATACAAAATTAAAACTCATTTTGAATTGTAAAACCATGTGGAACACTATGGAGGCTATGATTAGACGATTTTTCAGAGTACGGAATCCTTTTAAAAGAGTACTGTTTGAAACAAATGTAGATTATATGTGGAACTATGAATATAGAGCCTATAAGAATTACAATAGAAAATCTTAGTAGAGAAGATTCGACATTATTAACTGCTGAAGGTGCTCTTAAAGTCTTATTTAAAATTTTCGAAAAACTGAATAATGAATTGAGTAATGATAATTAAACTTTAAATGTTATCGGCGCCAGGTTCGATCAATTTTAGAACAACAACAAATGTGCAATTATTACATGTTTCTAACGTTTCGATCCCGATGTGGATCTTTTTCAAAGAATCATTATTGCGTCTGAAAAATATTTTAAATGATATAACAGTATGCAAAATTAAAGGAAACCACAACACCGTATATAAATAATACTTACATGTTGTGCAGAAAAATGGACAATACATTATAACAATTATTGAAGTTAGTATGAATACTATTTTAACCTCATGGTGGCAGATGTGTGACTGGGCACATGCTATTGAGTAATGATTTTCTTGTTGTTATTAAAGTACAAACATCTAAAAGAAGAGACAATATTGTTGTGTCCCTTATGAAATATCTGCATAATCCAGACTCTTTGCAAAAAGATTCAGAAGATACATTTTTCTATTTAACATATAAGGCAGATATGTGAAAATGGTAAAACAAATTCTAAGCAGACTTCTCGGAAAATATAACAATGATTCTTATGAAAATAGTGAAAAACTTTCAGATTCTCAGAATGGGGAACTATCTGTCACTGGAAAATAGTTAGAATGAGAAATTGCAGATAGCCTTCAAGAATTTAGAGTCAACAGTTTAGCGTCAGAAGAAAATAAATTCCGGACTCTAACAAAGGAATTCCAAATTTTTCAGTCCACTGGAAAAAGGACACCGAATCTGCAGCAACTTTTCGATAAATATTATCAACGATATTCCAAATATCATAAGTTTTCCAATATTTTTTTATTTTATTAAAAATTCTTGAGACTTCTCGAGAAATATAGTCTTATGTCTCATTTCTCGAGAAATGAAAAATGTTGAGAACTCAGGAACACTAGTCACACTCGAAGAAAGTGCGTTAAAAAACCGGTGTTTTATTAATCCAATCGCGCATATAATTTTCTATAGAAAATCTACAATTTTAGTTTGCGGAGAAATGCCGAGCAAAATTATTAGAGCGATGAAGCGAGGAGCTGATAAATTATGAAAAACATAGGATGTCCAGTTTCCGACAGACCATTCACCGGCTCCGGTGGGCCGCGTCTAATTAGATGTCGGGAAAAGGATTACGCGAGATCACGTTAATTACAGTAGGTACCATCCGATTTTCTAATCGGCAGCATCTTCGAAAAGTGTAACTTCTGTAGGAACGTCTACACCGAAACTGTAGCGTACGCGAAAGAATCACGGTTGTCTTTTAATTAGAGCCACGCAACAGAGCAGAACAGGACAATGCTAATTAGCCGTTTCTTAGCCGATCGTTTCTGCATCCCCTTCGCGGGATGAATATTCATGGAAATCGCTTCTTTTTCTGCCACCGAATGAAAAGCTTGCGCGATTAATTAAGCGTCCTTGGCCGCACGTTCCTCATATACTCGATCGCAGATTATAGCCGCGTGCCGCGACGCGGAGTTTCACCGTCGAGAAAATATTCTCGAATCTCATCCGCAAAAAAAGATGAGAGAAAAAACGAACGATAAGCGATGGGAGAAAGAGAAAAGTCCGATCTCGAGGAACAGGTCCGGTACCAGAGGTATACGAGATAAAACACGAATAAATTATTCCCGGGGACAAAATATCCGTGTTTCCGAGCCGATGGCTGACGAGCGGACAGTAATCACCGCGAAGCCGAGGTGATAAACCGATGGATAAACATGACAATTATCATTCAAGGCCGGAATTATAATTTCAAATAATCCTGAGGACGAAGGAGCGCGGCAACGAAGCTCTATCGCGAAGATAAATTGACTCCGTTCAGCATCATTTATTTCATTCGTTGCAACGACTCGATTCGACTAATCGCGAAACGGGAGACATTTTGTAGGCCAGAGAGCCTGATCGTTCCATTAGCACCAAGCCAGGATTTGCCTGGATTCCGCTTCTTATAATACCTATACGTCGCGTCGGGTCGAGTTTCCAATGAACTTCTCTTGTTTTCGAATCTGGGTTTTCAACCGACACTCTTCCCCACCTGGCCACACGTGTAAATTCTTGATCCGCAAGGAGGACAGGTGAGAATTTCTCGGCGGGCATTTAAACACTTTCCAGAAGAATATTCAGAGAACAAATTGCCTCTTCGGCAAATCCGTTACCGCTCAAACCAGGCGAAATCGAGTAAACGCGGAATTTTACGAATTCGCATTTCGGTTTTATACAAATTTTACGAAAGTTTCAATTATACATTAGCTCGCAAATGTAGTCAACCCCCACACACTTTACACATTTTCTGTTTTGGATATTGCAAAGTTTTGTATTCTCCTATGATTTTATTGCGATTTGATGGGCACACATGATTGCATTAATGTGTAAAATGAAAATCTTGGATAGCGTGTGAACACTAGGCAAAGTCCCAGTCAAATTGCAGAAATGCAAATTAAAAAGTAAATCGTTTCTAACGAATAAGCTGTTTGTAACGAAATTGGTCTGTTTTATTCTAAATTATAGTAAAGTGAGATCATATGTTTATCAAAAATATATTATAAATTACAAGAACAAACCAATTTCAAGCTTTTTTATTTTGAACAAAGATCCGCATATTCGTAATTATTAAACATCAATAGTTTATGAAATATAGTAGATATTCGTGCTAACCAGACTTTCATTTAAAAATTGTTTATTTTCGTGTAAACATTGGTGACTTCGAGAACTTTAAAAAAATGTTCTTTTATCGTTAGTATAAAAATATAAATTGATTCTACATATAAATTAGTTATTGTTCGCTGCAATCTAAATGCAGCTTGTCGATCTAAATGTAAATTCTGATCTAATTTATTCAACAAATTATTAATTCAATAATTCATGCCAGCTAGACTTTCATTTAAAAGTTGCTTATTTTCGTGTAAACATTGGTGACTTCGAGAACTTTCAAAAGAATGATCTTTTATCGTTAGTATAAAAGTGTGGTAATATATATTGATTCTACATACGAATAAGTTATTGTACGCTGCAATCTAAAAACAGTTCTTTTCCCTTATTTATCGTCGCTTTTTGAATTCTGTTTGAGAATTACTTCGCGACGGGGACCTACAGTTTAGTTTAAAGGTGATTTCTAACCACTTTGGACACCACAGTATTAGATCTAAATACAGTTTGTCCATCTAACTGTAAATTCTGATCTAATTTATTCAACAATTCATGCTAGCTAAACTTTCGTTTAAAAATGGCTTGTTTTCGTGTAAACATTGTTGACTTTGAGAATTTTCAACAAAAATGATCTTTTACCGTTATTATAAAAATATACATTGATTCTACATACAAATAAGTTGTTGCACGCTGCAAAAGTTTCAGTTGATCGATCTAAATGTAAATTCTAATCTAATTTATTCGACAAATTATTAATCCAACAATTCCGAGCGAGATGTGCAAGAATTAATTATGCAATCCTGAATGATTGAATAGTGTTCTCAGCCAAGGTTTTTCCCGTAGCGGTTTGTACCGGGATTTTCATGAAAAGCGAAGTGCCCTTCCCAGTCCCGGCGATAAGCCCAATTTCCAAGAAAGCGGGGGCCTTTCTAATTCACTGACGGAACGTAGGAGAGTTCGTTAGTACGAGAGATAATTGCAATGAAAAGTGTACATTGTTTCCGCGATCTCACGAGACGCTTCTTCGCCGGTCTTCTCACGGGGGCCCTGAAGAAGGTCTTTCTTCCGTGATCCACATCCAGCGTTGCGTGTTGTAACAAGGACAATTCTACAGCTTCTCGAACGAGTTATCGAACGAAGGACGCGTCGAAGAGTAATATATACGGTACCCCCATCCCCCACTGTATACCTCTTCAAAACGAGGTCTTTATAGAATCTTCGCTTTCTCTTTTATGTGTATACATTCTTCCGTACATACCTCGAATCTGTCCGTTCAATTTCATTCTACGAATATTCATCGATCATTCCCACGATTTCTTTCCCCTTTCTCTCTGCTGGTTAATTGCTAGTCTTACGGTTTCTCGAAATTTTATTCGCAACAATCAGTGAGAACTGTTACTGTGATGTTTAGCAAAATTATTATCGACATCCTTCTTCCAATATTATATTTCGTTATTATCGCGGAAGTATTCTTTCAAACATCTTCTTTCGTCTTGTGTTCTACAAATAAATTTTTCAATTCCAGGAGGCACTTTCTTGCTCCAAAATGTTACAAATTGAAAGATCTGTAAGAACATAGAAAAATTTTGCTTGTAACTCGAACTGCCGTAGATTTAAAGATCTAAGCTTGCCCTTTACAACGAATTTTAAAAACTTGATCTACGATTTTTCTAGTCGATTTATTGAGATTTGCGATAACGTAAGCTTCGCATTTTTGTTTTATAAATCAGCTAAAAGAATCTTTAGTTTTAAGCAGTCGTTGCAAAAGGGAAAACATTCAATCTTTGGATCTGTAGTAATTTAATTGAGAAAATTTTTTAATTCTTTTACAGACGACTCAATTTGTAGCATTATCGACCGAAAACGTGCCCGTAATTTTTCACCTGATATATTATGCACAAATATCCTAGAGAAAAATGAATGACGATATACAAAAATATTACTGAAACTTTCTCGAGAGTACAAAATTTTATATTGAAATACTTCTAGGATCCTCTTACAAGTAGAACTAAATGAAGGAAAACATTCTGCGTTTAATGACAAATTGTACGACATTATTTAAGAATAATTTTTGTTTCTTGCAACCCCAGCAAGATGTATACCAATCAGTGTTATTTCAAAAAATTTGTATTTCTAATTTTTTTAAATAACGTTGAATGGCATACAATACTCGAAAATACATCTAATAATAATAAATTATATTCTATTAAAATTGTAGAAGATTGCATAGAAAGTTGAATGTTCTCCAAGTTCAGGATACCCAGATCTGGAAAGTATGATAATTGTAAGATCGCAGATTTTCGTTTTCTCTCGGAGCACTGCAATAATTACTCTTTTGATTTGCGATTGAAACTTCACACAGCAAGAAGTCATCTTTTATTATGTAGTTATCTGCTGTTGTTTTTGCACGGCTGCTTCGCGAAGAGCGCATTTTTCAAGAGAATGCACAAAGGTGTTTCCGTTCGGGAAAAAGTTCACGGCCGGCGTGCGTAAATGATCTTCACCGATTCAAGAAATCAGGGTCAATTGTATTCTATGAGATGTAATTTCCATACACTTTGCTCGCAGCCACTCATCGCGTTTCATAATGCGGCTTATGCGGACTTCGAAAGTTCTTCTCCCATCGACTTTGCCGGTAATTTATTGGGAACGGTGTGTTTCAGCGTGCATTGTCATTCGAAACGTTGTCGCATTGTGTGTTAACAAAGAACGAAGGAGACTCCTGTCAGCAGTTGTCTTTTTGCGTCATCCGAGTCGAACGGGGATCCAGTTGCTCGAGAAAACTCGGCTGGAACATGTTCCACTACCTTTGTTTAAATTTTTGCAAGAACAACACGTTGCGAACTTTTTCCGTAGAATGCAACTGCTATCGGATATCTCGTAAATTGAGAATTTTTACCTAATTCTCCTTTTTCCACGAAAACGTTTGGTAAACAGTGAGATCAGTAGACTACAGATTTTTATATATAATAAATATTTTTTCGAAGCATTTCTTTTTTTAATAATCTTAATAAGTCTTCTTAACCCTCATACGCTCTACAAAAATAGCTGCATAAAAGAGACTAGGATAACAATTCACCCATTTTTATTTTATACGTTAAATCGACACATTATGTTTCATTTGTAGCGTCACATTCTCAAGAAATACATCGTAGTACGACGTAGACATAAAAGGATGAATAATTTTTACAGTATATAAATAAATTCTTCCTACGTTTCTACAGTTTCTATAACTGCATAAAATCCACAGTCCAGTGATCAGGTTCTATGTAGAATAGCTACTTAGCAATGGGGACTTTCAGAAATAACTTTACACCTCAGTGGGAATAGAATGTTTATGTGCACGATCTAGAGATAATTTCGTAT
Source organism: Lasioglossum morio (assembly GCA_916610235.2). Lineage (NCBI taxonomy): Eukaryota > Metazoa > Arthropoda > Insecta > Hymenoptera > Halictidae > Lasioglossum > Lasioglossum morio. The sequence goes on from OU744333.1 coordinate 2,926,983, forward strand.
CCAATCTTCATGTTCCACTGCTTCCAAAAAACTGAAGATACAAGAAAGTCTTCTACTCTGTAGAAAATTAAATTGAATCAAAACGGTAGCAAGATCTCGGTACGTTCAAGACCCGAGCAAACAAATTCCCCACTTAACGTCCCCGCTAAAGCAAATAATTACTCGCCAAGCAGATCAGTATATCTAGTCTACATGGAGCAAATACGTGTTCGTTTGAAGTGACTGTACCCTGAAGCGATCGCGCCAAACGAACGAATGTGTTTACGGGAACTGGTGAGCCAAGTGTCGATCATCAACTGACCGCGATGGAGAGGGAAGTGTCGGATACCGAAGGGATCTTCTCTAAGAGACTGTCTAGCAACTGGGCAGAGCTTCCGACGACCCTGAGGAAGAAGCAGAAGCACCGGCCGGAGATCCTCTCGCAATTCTTCGACCCGTCCGAGGTCTCGGAGACCGATTGCCGGAAGATCGAGCCGAAGCCGTTCAACAACGTCCAGAGGATCGTTCGCCGATCGGAGTTCCTGCGCAAGTTCGAGACGAACGAGAACAGCAGGAACCTGGATTACCGGCGCGAGGTAAAGATCGAGAGAAGATCCACGCCGGATTATTCGTTCTGTCGGGTGAAGGAGGACTACAGGAAGCATTACGACGACCACGATTCGAAGCTTGGCCCTCGACGGAAGAGCCTGAGCAATCTCGTCGGGAAATTCGAGCAGAGGAATTTCTCGGACGAAGATCGCAAGACGAACTCGCCGGACAGTCTGCTGGTGAAGTCCTCGGAGTCGGACCTGAGCAGCGACGAGTATGGGCAGACGGACGACTCGGGAGCCTTCCTCGAGAAGGCGTCGAACCGCGACCGAGGTCTGAAGAGCGAACCGAGGAACAGGTTCATCAAATTCTTCGCGAAGGATGACTGCAAGAGGAAGAAGAAGCAGGACGAGCGAAAGATATCTCCGGACTCGAGCCAGCTGGACGTGAACAAGAACAACGTCAAGCAGATATCAAGGGGCGTCGAGTCGAACAAGAAAGAATCGAAGTTGTCCGGGCAGCAGAAGTTCGAGTACGAGAACATACCGAGGATCGACGTCTCGAAGCTGGAGCAGAAGGCCTTCCTCAGTCCTCTGACCCCGGCGATCAACTCGTCGAACTCGAACAACGTCGAGCGGACTCAGCAGAGTCAACCGACTATCGAGCAATTGCGACTCGAGGAGGGCTGTCTGCTGAGAAACTCGAGGAACGCCAGCCCGGCCGGACAACCGAAGAATAATGAGTTCCAGGAGATAAAGTATCGCGCTCAATCACCGGCTAAACAGAGGCAGAACTCGGAAGAGATGCAGGTGAACGATCTGATCCAGGATTTTTACGACAGCGATCAGATCGTCGGCCGCATGAATGGGGAGCGGAAGGTGTCGAAGATGGAGACGATCGCCGAGGAGAACGCCGACGGTAGCAAGCTCAGCGTTCGGGAGATCCTGAAGAGGTTCGAGGAGCTCAGAACGCAGAACGAGGCGCAGGTCGAGGAGAAGGCGAATGACAAGACGCTCACCACCATTCAGGAGACCTTGAAGAAACTCGACGAGAAGGTCAAGAGCTACCAGGTCACGATCCCGATAAAATTCTTGTCCTCGATTAATAAATAGTCGGTAAATCTTGTTGCCGGCTCCGCGGAGAGATCGGACACGTTCGCGTTTACGGTGTCCACCGGTTCTCCTTACCTTGATTTTATGTACTAGCGGGCCAGCTCGGTGATGTTGAAGAATTTCGTTTCACGGAGACGGAGTTTATGCTCGAGGCGTTCGATAGCGATCAATCGAATTCTGGTACGAGAATTTTTACAGTCGATCTTCCGCCTAAAATGGTTCGCTTTGAACGTTGAACCTTTCAACCGTGACGAGTCAACTTGTTATTCGTATTCACTGTCCATCTTGGTTTAAATCCAGTCGATAATTCTCTCACGTTGATATACGACATTTTTGATAAAATTATTCATTAATATTATCTTGTTGGCAGATGTTCTTAATAATACTGCTGAGATTTTACGAGTAATCTTCTTCTGAATTTATATTAGTTCGTTCAAATGGGAAAATAATACTTTGGTCGATTTCTTTTCCGTCGACTTACGCGTTAATTAATTTCACGACGCGTTTACTGCCAGCTAATATTCTGTAAGCTAATTACAAAAGAGAGTTATATAATGTAGGAAGCGTCTGGAACTCAGTCTCTCGATTACATAATAAAATTCATCACTATTCTATGCACAAGGATTACGTAAAATCGATATTTTCGCCAGGAATCCATGCAATTTTTTAATTAGACCAGCACGGTAATAACGGTATCTGCGTAATTAAAAGTTTACGTCACACAACGCATGCTACTGTTTGATTGCTTAGTATTAACTACAAGGTGCTAACAATCTCGGTAACTTTCTCATTTGTTCGACTAATTGACTTGGCGAAATACAATTGGGTGTGTAACATTCGTAGCATTCTTTTGCAATTTTTCCTGGCAACAGAATGAAATGAGGAGAAAATTTGGAATTCAGTCTTTATTAAACAAGTCCCGTTTCTCTATTTTTTTTACGAAATGGCTGAGCTAGTATCAGCATACTGGATCAACAACTTTAACGACCATTGGTGGCATAAATTACAGTCACAAAGCTTCAGCTAATAAAACAATATTAATAGTATCTGCAGTTATTCACAAAATTCGTGAAATTTATTATACATTTTAAAAATAAAACGTTTCGTGTTTCGGGTGAAAATTAATTACAAAAATGTCTGAAACAGAATTGCCAGACTAATACTTGTGGAAAAAAACATTATTTAAACTTCACCTTTAATGTAGACTGCAATAACATTCCAAAGAAGTTCATGCAAAATAATTTCCACAAATGCAATGTGTAAGCAATCGATTTAAACAACTTGAATATTGCATTTACAACTACAAACTGCGAAATGGGAAGAAATACCAAGACTGGGAAGAAATGACTATTTAAATTTCACCCCTTAATGTAAACTAAAATAATATTCCAAAGAGGTTCATACAAAATTATTTCCATGAATACATAAATAAAACTAGCTACAGACTTCAGGAGAGTTTCCAACGAACCTCCGAGGTATTTAAACGTTTGCACATTCGCGAAAGCATTTTCTATTTATAAACTTATTTCTAGCAGCGAGATCTGCCATTTCGACATTCCGTTTTTACGAGGGTATAACATTAGACCCCGCGGACGTTCGGCCAAAAGAAAAAAAGCAAAGAAAGTCGGGAACGAGTTCGCGATTTCTGCACGGCATTTCCCGGTGCGGACGCGGCCTACGGAAGTAATTAACTCGGGGTGATTTTCCTGAGCGGCGATTTACACGCGTTATGACGATGCGCCGAGAAGCAGGCTCGTCAACTCTTGTGTTTTACGAGGGATAGAGTTTCATATCCTATTAATCCGAGCCGCGGTGTCCTTGATGACGCGTCGGGATTCTGCCCGGTCGCCACGAGCATTTCGCCGCGCCGCGTGAAAAGTCGATTTTCAGAGACAGTTACTCGGAACACGTCGTCCGATTCCCGAAGACGAGAAATCGTCTCGGAACGAAAATGCTTGTTACCGTTATCCGGACGATACCGAAGCACCGAAATGGAATGCAGAACGCAGAGGCTGCCCCGGAGCATCGCGCATATAATCAGCCCTGTTTACGTCGCCACTATGCACGAGCCGGGGATATATTAGTAAAGCCGATGCGCCCTGGTGCAAAGGCACCGTAATTGAAGGCTACGCCATGTGTAACGAGCGGAACCATTAAAAAGTTTAAAGAGAATTAATGGTGCCACCTTAGAAGACGTTACTCGCCGAGCAATTAAGGTTAACGAACAATGAATTACGACTTTATACCGGATAAAATAGTGCATTCCGCGCGCGACGCCCGCTGTCATTGCTTAAGCGTCTTCATTTACCTTGCTATTCTGCATTGGCGCTAGCTCAGTTTTACATTAACGATTTTATTACCAATGTTTGATTTCGACTGAGGAAATCTGATATCGTTCTGACGTTTCGTCATTTCTTCGCATTTCATTCAGTATTTTATATTGGTGGAAGATAGACACATTCAAGGGAACTGATTCCAGCTAAAAATTTGTAATATATTCATTTGATATTGTGTAGTCTTGGATTTTGTAGATTTTATATATTTGAAAATCTGTTATTTATTTATTTATTGATGCCGTAAACCATGTTTGGTTTATATAGCATACATTATAACATATATATATATATATATATATATATATATATATATATATATCATACATTATGACTTACGATATAATAGTTTTCAGAAAATTAATGAGGTATTACCATAATATGAAAATCTGTTATGTTCACTACAATGCATTTAAAGTTTGATGTAACGTTAGAAATCAGAAATAAATTGGTCATTTCTTTCTCATTTTCTTCGTTATTTTATATCGGTGGAAGATATACACATTAGAACTTATTTCATAGAAAATGCATGATTTAGGTGATCTATTAGACAATATAGATTATAGATAGTTTTTGATTTCTTAGAATTTCCTTTCTAAATTCTCGTACGTTCACTAGAATTGATGTTTCGTTCGGGATAAAGAATCACTAATACAACGGTCAACAATAGATTTTCTTAAATTTAAAAGAACCAATTTCATAGACAATTTGTGGTTCCAATTATTTCTTAGAGAATAAAAATAATGAATATGGTTCTTTTATGAAGTAACAACGAATATGGTTATTTTATGAAGTAACACAAGCCCTACCATTTTATTATGTTATTGCTAAAAGCCGTCTATTTAGTACAATGTTTTCTCATCACTTGTTGTACCATGCTTCAATACATTAGCTGAAAAAGTAGGCTAAAGAAGAATTGTTATTTGCATATTGAGCAGGTTAATTAACCAACGTTACATCAAATACACGTGGTTTAATGAGGCAAACGTATTCCAAGGAATATTAATAAAAATGGCACGTGCATAATTTTTCTAGTCATTACGTATAATATTATAGTGCTCGCTACTTTGAGGCTAACGCTGATGACTTCTTACCACGCGTTCAAGTCTCTCGGAAGACGTCTATATCGCAATTTTATTCCACTCATACTAATCGGATTTTAAATGCGATCTCTAATTGCGATTTCTTCATCATTTATAGTTACTTACACGTAATACCTTAAAAATTCCCACTAAAATTTGTATTAGAAGGAAGAATATTGTGCCGACATTAGAAAATTATGATCTGCGGATTTTGTGCATTTCTGACAAAATTGAGAAAGCGTAATTTGAAACAGAAGAATTTTTAGAACTACTATTATATTACTTTAAATCTATTAAACAAGGAAGAAAATAAGTCTGCGTTTACCTGCAGTTTCTTGGAATTCTGATTTTGTATTTTACATAAAGATCCGCTGTCTAATGATCACATTTGCGACTGACATACTTTTCTTTATACAAAATGTGTACAACATATGTAAAGATTGTCATTTCAAACTACGAAACTGTCATTTTATATAGACAGGCAGATAATTAATTTAATTTATTCACGCAACTCAGCGAAGCCGCGAGCAAATATCCAAACAGGCCAGAGAAATCATGTGGCTTCTTATTCTTATTAATATTATACCGTAACTATGTGTGTTGATGTCTTCCACCATACCTGGATACATTAACGATTATGTGGGTCAGGGTCAACATCTGATTATCCCGCTTGCTCAGGTACATTCAGGTCTTGTCAGCGGTGTGTTAGGCATGAATGTACCAAATACTATTTTGTCACATCTCACACTAACTAATTTCTCACCAATTTTAATAAAAAAATCATTCAAAACCACTTATTTCTAGACTGTGAATTATTATGGAGAATTGTCTAAATTTGTTTTACAAGGAACAGAAGTGAAATAAAAATGTATTTCTTCTTCCGATCACTTCAATAAGTCAAACATTAATGGATTAATGTATCAATACTTATCCATTTTCCCCATAAATGCATAGAAACCGCACTTTACTTATTTCCTTTAAATAGTTTCAAAATCATGAAGAAAATTTTTCAGATTTCTCGTGATACACTTGCAATGAAATTGCATAATTTTTTCCTGGTAATTACCCTGTGATTTTAATCGGTATTCATTTAGGTTTTCTTGAACCGTGCATATTCCTTCCAAAAAATAATTAGCAATTTTCTTGTCGAAGGCGAAACTAATCTATAATTAAAATGTACAATCATTTTCTAATCGCGGTTGCAATCACCATTAATATTTTTCGAAATATCTAAATCGCTGGTTCTTCTGGAAGATTTATTAGTACGATTAAAATCGTACACGAAAGCCTTCTCTTCCTCGTGACTGTTTAGAACCTGTTATCTTCGTTTCTTGGAACGTTCATAGTGCATCTAACATTTTCTTTTTCTCTGCACAGGACAGCTGCTCGTTACTTTCGAAATTGCAGCTGAATGAGGATTATATTATTGTAATATCATTCCTTCAATAACGCTATACTATAGGTACATGCAGGGGAAAGAAACCATAATGTACTAAATATATGTCGGCCGAGGCAAATATAATAGCAATCATTCGGACCAATAAACTTTCACAGTAATAAGAACGTTAGCGATTTGCATGTGAAACGTAGATAACAAGAATTTTCTCTTATACATTGTTGAATAAATAATCTACTCAAGTGTTGGACAAATCAATATTATTTGGTTAGGTTAGTTTTTATTCAATATTTCCAAAATGTCTGTACTAATTGTAAGATATAAAAGCTACATAGATATTCATTTATTTTTCTTAATAACTTTAAAGGGATGAAAATAATGAAACAGTATTCTTAAATTCTTTAAATGTTTTTAACGCATCAAAGCAGAAGTTTGATAACAACACTTAAATAATATTTCTAAATTAATTGTCAGAATACAGTCCAGCAAACTGCAAATTTAAAAATATATTAAAACTTCAAGTTAATGATACACTTAAATAACAATGATAACACTTAAAAAATATTTCTAAATTAATCGTAAAAAATTTTTAAAATACATTAGAAATATATTAACCTTTTGAGAACGATTATTATTAAATATATATTATCAATACTTTACTTCCTCAATATTTAAGACTGATCTAGTTCTCTAAAATATTATTAATATTTCAGAAAATCGTCGTTTAGCAAACAGTGAAAATATATTGAAATTTCTAGTTAAAATTTAAGCGAACGAAACAAATGAATCCTCGGAACGTGAAAAATACGAATCTCCCATCTGAAACGATTAAATGCGAAGAATGCGAGCAGATATTTAACTGGAAAGAAGGTTCAGCGTTAGGGTATCATTAATTCGAAGAAAATAAAGCTGCTCGATGAAATCGCAGATTAAAAGGTATATTTGGAAAGTATTAATGGCCGCGGATCGTCTGTGAACCATTAATGCATAGTTTCGCGAGAAAATGGAGGAAAAACCTAATATCTGTACTCCACTAATCACGTTATTCCCCGCATTCCTATTCTGGATCTCGATCGCGTGCAAGGAAACTCGTTTTCTCGTCCGCGAGATCGATCGATGGATCCGAGATATCCGTGACGGCGGCGTCGGTGAAAAGCAGGAAATGGAAGGCGAAAGAGAAAATGAATAATAGGAAAGGTCGAGAAACCCTCGTGTAAATCACTTGCGAAACCAGGGCGTCGCGTCGTATCGCTCGGCATGCGAGGATTTTACACTCGTAATTTACACTGCCGAATGTAATTTCGATCGAGATAAAGGAAACGGAAGAGGCGCGTTCACGAAAAACGAAATCTCGACTGATTACGTCGTTCAACAATAATACACCACGCACGCCTTCCCGTCGGGCTACCCTAGCAGAAAGTGAACAATTATTTACTAATTACTAAAACGTAATTATCCGGGTGTCACTCACAATGCGGCTGTCGGCCCCACACGCGCATTAAAAAGTATAATTAATCATTTTATAATTGTCGCTTTCTTGGGAAATAGTCGAACAATCTCCTTTGACGCGGTTTTCCTGTGTGAACCGCGCGAAAGGTCAATTTCGCGGAAATTCAATGTGCGAAAAACTACTGCACCAAAAAAATCAACTCGTTGGTGACATACTGTCGTGTTATCCATACTGTACTTTCTGTTGACACATCTTATCTGTAGAGATATTTAGGCGGGTATATCTACTTGTTTAAACTGTGCGAACTACTTTCACGAGTTAGATGTTGGTAAAAGATACTGCACACCAGGATGTTCATACTCTTTTGATACTTGATAGGAAACTATGAGACATGTGTATTTTAACTATACCTATATTTTGACTTCTTTACCATGAAAGAGTTGAGTGAATAAAATGTCTCTCGTATTTTTGATCTCATTATTCACACCGTTTAGAAGTAGACTATGAATTTTATGCATTCAGAACAGAAATGAATATATAGAACTACTGAGCTCTAAACTCGTCTGTTCTTGTTGTAATATCAGTGTTGAACTTATTCAGATTTTTTAATATAAAAATGTACTAGAAAATTTCCGAAGTAGACGTTTTTATAGTTTCCATGATTGTTAAGGAACAATTGTGCTCGGTTGTTTTGACACAATGAAATTATTAAAAGAAGAAATACATTGTCATTGTTATCATCATATATGTCGTCAGTATGTCGAATGGAAAACAGTTAAAATATTTAAAGGATTACCTTTATATTATAAAGGGAAATAAATTTAAAAAAAAAAATTTATTTTGTTATATAATGTACATTTTAATTATTCCCTCGGGTCTCGATTATTATAGATCGGACCTTAATTTATCTAGGCTGTTTGTCTCCTGATGAAGCCGGTTAATCGAGGTCCTACTGTATTATTTTCAACAGAAAAATTATTAAGAGAAGAAATTAGTGTCTATCCGTTTGATGATGACGATTGACAATTATCATTTCAATGTGTTCCTTATAATAGACTTAGAAAATTTTAATTTATAATTATGAAATGTACATATCTGGTACGTATGAGTATTAAAATTAAAATACGGAAAGTGTCAATCAGATTCTTGTGAGGAGATCGGTATGTAGTAATTGTTGAAATGTAAATAATACTAATAATAATTTGAAATGTGATTTGCTTGCAGGTCGATCAAAAGCCGCTACATAAGTCGAACCATCACGAGAACCACGTGTCCCAGATCACAAAGTCGATCCAGTCGCAGGCGAATCACGGTTCTCTGAATCACGTGCAATCACACGGTCAGTCTAATCACGTTATCTCGAATCACGAGAACCACGTGCCCGCGAGTCGTGTGCCGAACAACCACGTGTCGGCGGCGAACCAGACGAACCATCAGAAAAACCAGCAGAACCAGCGGCTCAGCCCTAACCAGGAATGGCGGCAACCGGAAGACAACGGCAGGCTACAAGAAGATGGCATCTACGAGAGCGGACCAGTGGTGAACGATGGAAAACACTCTCTTTTGCAGTACGCCATGCTGAACTTCAGACAGAGCACGGAAAAGTTAGTACACCTTCTAACTGAAAGCCACACGTTACTCTTCTATTTAATTCTTTGCACTCTGAATCCTTTCCCAACTTTCTTGCCACCATAGAGGTATTTAATTAATTTTATTTTTCTTGCCACCATTTTAAATGTTTCATTTAAAGTGTATCTCGAACAGTTCCTTGAGTGGTATTGATTCTAAAGAATTTTTTTCCCGAATCTTCTAAAGAACAGTTTACAGACGCAATTATACGAAAAATCTTTTTTCTTGAAAATGGTCTAAATTGTTAACCGAAACGAAAATTTTTGTGTTAATTTGCAAAATTGCTTAAGTAGTAGTATTTGATCGAACCAGTGCGCTGAAAACATGAATATATGTTACTTCTAAAGAATTGTTTACAGAAAATACATAACTATCGTTATCCTTAACCAATTCAAAAATTCAAACTTAATATAAAGTATTTTTAGAAAATGGTCTAAATAGTTGACCGAAACGTTGAAAATTTTTGTGTTAATTTGCAAAATTGCTTAAGTAGTAGTATTTGATCGAACCAGTGCGCTGAAAGCATGAATATATGTTACTTCTAAAGAATTGTTTACAGAAAATACAAAACTATCGTTATCCTTAACCAATTCAAAAATTCAACCTTAATATAAACTATTTTTAGCGAAGTTAAATACTAAAATAGAAAATACATATAATTCATTAGTAGGTGAAACATCATTTTTCTGAGTTCACGTGCCGTTGCTGTAAAAAATAATTATTTTATGCAATTTTTTACGTAATTACACATAAATTGTGCATAATTGAATTACGCTGTACATAACAATATCCATATTCATGTTACTAAAGCATTATCAATTCAAAACACGAATTAGTTCCAACGTAATGAACAATTTCGCAGCATTTGCAATTCCCGAACAAAATATAAAAATCATAAAAATGATTCACCGAATTAATCATTGAACAAATAGTACAGTGTTGAACGTATTTGATCCACATTACAAAAAACGTGTTTCTAACTGATTTCCTTCTTCGAATGTTGCACGCTGTACACTTTAGACCCGGATTTTAAGTAAGTACGCATAATTATGTCGTATTGAAACATGACATTTTCTCGACAATCTTAAACAGAAACACCTATCCCAAACCAAGACACAGCAATAAAAGGGAAATTAATGTTAAAGTCTAATTGGCCTCTCTTACGCAAGGAACGCGAGACAGTCGTGTTGAGAAAGCATAACGCACTGCAGTTCTCATAGTAACATCGACCATCTTGGCGAGCGCGCGGCTAACCAGTACTCCTCGTCCTCTTTTGGCATCTTTCCATCGAGGTACCCTTTTGAAGCTTCTGCACCGTTTCACGTTGTGATCGCGGGAAATCGATTTGTCAAAGTGGTGTTCATTCATAAAAGTGTCATAAACTTGACGTCAACGTCCCCGTTTTCATAGTGCATCGAGAGAACAATGGGATCATATTGATTACAAATGTTTTACTACGAATGTGGCTGTCCTGTAATCGTTTGTGAATGTGTGTGTTTGTCCACGTCACTGCCAGCCAACAATATCTCGTGAGAACACATTAATCATTTATATTAACACATTATCCACCGGTGATTATTTCCTAATATTTCAAAATCTATGGTCCATGGTTAAGGATTTTACAATACATCCCCAGTAAAGTAATCTGATTGTTTTTCTTATTACATAAAATATGATTTTTAAGCTTTTTTTGTACAGTGCAATTATTGAAAATCCTATTAATAGGCTTCCGATAAATAAAGTGTTACATCAATAGTGATGGATGAATGTTAAAAGAATGTCAATTGCTAGTAGACTGCTCCTTTATGCGAAATAAAAATGTTCTGCATCTGTTGCAAGAAACAGGAGTAATCGAAAAAATTTTCCTTCTCGCATAATTTTAGTGGAGAATAATGTATCAATAAACCCTGGTTGTTTTAATTCTTCCAATCTTTCAAATTGCTAATTATTATTAGTATGTATAATAGGAAGATATCTTATTTTGGTAGTTCAAGTTTATTTTTAAACGATAGATGAATTGTTCGTTACGAGAAAATGAGATTGCAATGAATGTTAGTTCGACAGTTTTATTTTGTGCTGGTCATAATGTTGTGCAGAGGAAATTATCATAGCGGTCGTGTTTTCTGTGAAAGAGTCGCGAAAATTACATGAAGCACCGCTCTGGTAATTTCAATGCGTGGTAAAGTAACATCGCCTGTTCGCTAGCTCACATAGTCAGTTCCATCACCATCTTGGCTCAGCATGCACGTTGAAGTTGGAAAGTTCTGTTCTACTTTGTGCAACTGCAGTTGTGCTGTTTCGACAATATAATTCAACAGTTATACTCTAACATAAATGACCGTAAAAACTCGAATTGAACGTAGACAAGTGTGAATTAACAAAAATCAAATGGTTGAAGAAATCGCGAGAATGCTGAACCCTACGTTCTGGATGAAGATTCACCCATTAACTATTTTCACTATAAAATTTCATTCTGTCTGTGAGTTGTATGTCTTGAAAATATGCCGACATAAATGGGACATAATTTGTTGATTGTGTAAAACAAAAGTGCAACCATTTCTGAGGAGTGTATGTGAATTAACGATAGAAGCATAAAAATAGATTTCAAGTACAGTAATAAACCGAGCGCGAGAAGAACCATGGTAAAAACGTAAAAAGAATAACGAACGAGCAGGATGCGAGGAGCAGCGTCAAAGAAGGCTCATTAAAACACCTAACTAGAGTACCGATTTCCTAAACACGACTTTGACAAGCGACGACCACCCATTCAGTACTCTGAACGGGACTTTTTCCCCTCGGTAACAACGTCCAGCAATGGAAAATCCGTTTACGGGCCGGTGCACCTTCGTCAAGAGGTTTTCCATTTTGGACGGCTATTACTCGCGTCGCCTCCGAGTCCCGTTTCTTCATTAAATTGATTCGAACAGTGTTCTTGCGCGGTTAGAACCCCGTACGATCGCCGAACCCGTGCCGATAACACCTTAGCTTTCTGACATCGACTTTTGTTGAACGCTTCGGACAACTTCTGAACGAACGAAAGTATTCATTTGTGTGTATTCCGTTCGACAGATTCGAGATGTTGAAGACCGCGGATGGCTCCATAAGCGGTTCCCTGAAAGTCATCGAGTCGCTGAAGAGCAAAAAGAAGAGCAAGAAGAGTAAAGGTCAACAAGATGGCGCGGAATGGACCTGGAAGGAACAGGTGGACCTCGTCAAGTACTCCCCTGTGCCAATAGAGCAGAGTCTACTTAGGTTGGACGGTGATTTGAGTGGTCTAGCCGTCGAATGTTTCCTTTGCCTGATGAGGTACATGGGCGACCAACCTCTGCCTCCGGACACCAGCGAGGTCAAATGCGTTTACACCATCTTGATGGTGAGCACTACAGTTTTCCACAAGACGGAATTTTTAGACCAACCTTTGGTTAACAGGTTCAACGATTTAATACATTCGCTGCCAGCCCAGCAACCCCAAACATTCCATAAACTCAAAATTATTTATTTAATGAGATTCAGAACACTCTTTCAGTCTGCAGATTACATTCTGCAGATTCTAAGTGAAGGTACACTCTCAATATACTAACACAACTGTATCACAGTTAGGCAATCAGGACTCACGAGGATTTACATCCTGCATTCTTAGGAAGCTTGAGAGGCCAGATGAAATAGAACAACTATACAGACTGTGACTCGAGACTAAGCAATTTTCAGAGTATAGTAATATCGCTATGATAAAATAATTTATTGTATGGCACGAGATTGAGCAATTTGTTTATGTATTGGATTAATTATTCATCGATTAATCCTTCAGAATCATCGATCTTAAGCTTCAATAGAAGATGTGTTCAATATTCTATTTGTTCAGTTATCCTCAATATTTTCTTTTCATTTATTAACAAAGTAGAGAATTACAGACAATCAATTGCTAGACTGATAACTGTATGTAGTTTTCATCGAATCACAGCTATCTACATTCTTGCAAATTAAACTTAGAACGTATTCACAACCTGATCTAAATATGCATATTCTCCGTATTCTGAGATTGGTAAACGCAAAGAGTACACCAGGGAAAGGTGTGTAGACGATTAGACATATTAAAAAGAGAAGCAAAGTTGCACAAATATCATGTTCTTCACATCTAGTTAGAAAGATTGTAGGGTATTATAATAATTAGTAGTATTTTGTGACTTTCAGCAAGTTTCCAGTAGAACAGAAAGATATCATTAGATGTAATTGACGCTTAGAAAGCTTTATATCTCGTTCAGCTTTGAAATAAAATTAGTATAATGTGCCGAAGAAGTCTATATAGGACAGTGAAGAGTAGCACACTGTAGGGTAATAGTCTACATGTGGCAATAGAGGTTTGTGATTTCCCTTGAATTATCTCATCAGACCCCATTTTCTCTGAAGAAAGTGCATCGATCACGTTCTAAATGATGCGCGAAGATCACCTTAACTAAATCGAGGTTCTTTTCACTGCTACAAAATGGAAACTATGCTTAATGCTTGTCAATTTAATCAGTCTTTCTCTGGGTTATTATCTTGAAACTATCTCACAATTATCACACAATACAAGAATAAGTTACGAATATTACCTGAAGAAGAATAAGCTGGACTCCTAAGTGCACGATGATGGTTTTCATTTCACTGTTCCTTCTTCATTTCTACCAAAATGATCTCCCAAGCCGTACGAAGAAAGATCAACATCTTAGCGGCTGCAATCACTTGCGAGGCGTTAATTCCTCAAACAATTACCGAGAGTGAAACCAGCTTTCTCTTCTTCTTGCTGATAGGTCCGCAGCAATCAACGTAACTTGACACTAAGGGACACCATTCTCACCTCGTAAACAGGAACTAATACTGAAACATTAAGCAACAATTAATATCGTACTTTTTTTATACTTATCTCATCAAAATGGTATAAAAACATCATTATATAAGTCGAATCATTTTATAAGTATATAAAAATTGGTACATCATTGTATGTAGATCTACTGGTCGCTTTTCGGTTTCACTAATCAACTTGCTAAAATTTATAGATGAATTTTATTACCCACCACAATCCAGCAAAATTATTATGAAAACAATTATTGTTGTGGTAAACTTTGTCTCTTTTATTCTTGTATGATTAAATTGTTGTTTGGAGTTTGTGTAATTTTCAGGAGCATTGGTGTGGCAATCAACGTGTTAAATAAAGAATATTTTTAGAAATTAATGTTTAAATATACATACAATTAATTTGTTATTTAGTGGAACTAACATTAGTTACTTCTACGAGTAGAGAGTTTGAGAAAGATAAGGTTTTTTGTTTAAGACACTTCACACGTAAGATGCTTTTGCAAACCAAACAATAGAGAACATTGACTTTATAAAAATATTGATGTACAAAACAATAATACAGTAGTGAGAGGTGAGAATTGCATAATTAACACTACAGAGATTTACATTTGCTACAGACATCCAGAATCGTAACAGGAAATTTTTGATTAGTTTTTGGAAATTTTATAATAATAATATGTTGCAGCACTGCCACAAGTACGAGCAACTCCGTGACGAGGTCTACTGCCAGTTAATGAAGCAAACGACGAACAACAAAAGCCCGAACCCCGATAGTTGTCAGCGTGGATGGAGGATCTTCAGCATCGTCGCTGCCTACTTCACCTGCAGCGACGGCTTGAGGCCCTACCTGACCAAATACCTTGAAACGGCGGCGTATGACAAAAGGAGAGCCTACCATGGCACCGCAACGGTGTGTTTACAGAATCTTAGGAAGACTGTTAAGTACGGAGGAAGGAAGAATGTACCGAGTGTCGACGAAATCATGGCGATCAGCGCTGGTAGAAACGCTAAGAGGCAGATCTATAGATTGCCAGGTGGAACAGAGAGGGTTATCAACACCAAGTGTACCACGGTTGTACAGGTAAGCCTAAATACTATCATGCGTATTTTTTCAAATTCTATTCAAACATAAAATTTGTTGAAAATTGCTCATGTTATTGATAAATAAAATTGATGTACTGGAATAGAAACTACTTATGTTTTACGGAATGCATCATGTTATAAAACAATATGTTTCAACAATAATAAATATTGATAAATAGACTGCCGATGTTTATGCAAGTTTCAGTACAAATACTCTTTGGAGATCAAAAATAGAAGCAGTATTTTCTTTTAAGTTTTACTTTTAAATATTTGCAGTACTTTGATAAACAATTGGGAAATGATAGATCGACGTTTTAATGCTGCAGATAATAGTTAACTTTGTCTCTTTTTGAAAGGATGTCATCGAAGAAATGTGTAACATAATATCCGTGAGACATCCTCATGAGATGGACGAATTCTCGTTGTACTGCATCGTTGATGGTGATGCATTCACCATGCCGTTAGCTAGAGACGAATACGTGCTGGATGTGACGACTGAACTTCACAAAAATCATCAAGTCTTCTATTTAATATTCTGCAGGTACTTAATTGCAATTAGAAACATATCTAATATGTACTAAATGTATAAATTAATTCGTGGCCCTCGCAACTTTATTTTAGATCCGTCAAATTGAAAATTCATTAATCATTTATAAAATAGAATAAATCCACAACATGCGATGAATTTTACCTTTGGCAGTAGAATGTATTTAAATTGTTTATACATCATCAACAAATCACAAAGAAAGGCTATGAATTAATTTGTATGTCTAATATTTCAATTTTACAAGATTTTATGTCTTGAAAATATTGTTCATTGGAAAATTTTTTATATAATATAGATCCGTTTGGTACTATCCTCTGAGACTGGACGCCCCGCTGTATATAGAAGTTGTGTTCAACCAAATCGCTCCGGATTATCTGGAGGGTCTTCTGCTAGTTCTACCTGGCGATCATTTACCTCAAGAAGTTGTCGTAAGTGTTGCTAACGTTACATTAAATTACTTTTACCTATCACTGGTGACAGGTTGTATTGCTATAATAATTGCTATAAAAGTAACTCCGCTATAAGGTGAGAACTTCATTATCAAATAACTAACAATTGTTATCGATAACATTGACCAAATAAGATACATAAAATAAGCAAACTTTGATACAAAATAATTCTAAATTTTTGTGAAAAGAATTTTTTAACTGAACACAGATTTTTATGAACTGTTAGGCGACTAGCAATATTAGCAATAAGATATCCATACCTTCTTTCTCTAAATTCTTATGTGTATAGTCACCTCAGAAACTAAGTGAAGCTTGCATCAAACTTATTCTCAAATATCAGCGCAAACAATGAATTAATATTACAAAATCTTCAAATTAATTCAATCGAAAATTTAAACGAATAATTTTATTTCGTGTAGTACGACATGGCACAAATAGCAGCCCTGCTGCACAGAGCAGCGGACATGGCGCATGAGCCAACCACGAAAGAAATCAAATACTTGTTGCCAAAGCCGGTGCTCAGTTTGAGAGAGCCACGACCGCAACAATGGGCAAACATGGTTCAGCAAGCATGGAACAATGTGCAACATAACACAGTTGCCGCCTGTAAAGCACAAGTTCTTGGTGAGTAATGTAATTGAAATAATTAGATCATTACACAAATCGGCTACCAATTATTTGGTATTCGAGCATGTAATGATTTCAAATATGCTTGTTATTTTCACAAAGAAATTATTAGGTGTACAAATTAATAATACGTGTCTCTTACAATTGATTAATTGTAACTTGATTTTGAATCCAAATCTTTGAATCAACATATTGGAGATTGATTAACCACTTGTAAGATGACAAGTGTATGGTCAATGCATGATAAGATGATAAACGCAAAGAAAGCAATGGAGATTATCTTGGAAAGTAGAACGGTATTTTAGTAGTACAGACTCAAATAAAATCCACGAATAGAGAGCTACGAATTAGTGCATACATTTTTTATACAGTGGATCTAAAAAGTATTTGAACACTGAATCTTGGATTCTCGAGAAACTGTGAATATTTAAAATATGACAATTTTTTTAAATTACCTCTTTAATATCTTTGGGATCCAATATTATACCTAATAGCATATGAATAGGACAACATGAAACAATTGTGATTACAAAGATCTTATAGATTCTTTTCTATAATATATAAGAATTACTAGGTCGATTGGAAAGTCATTTCGTTTTCTCAAGGGAAAGTGAAAGCCAATTTGATATAATCTCTATATATAAAAATGATGTCCTGACTTATTCACCTATCAACGCCCAGGCTAAACCTTTGTCTCTATATATAAAAATGATGTCCTGTCTTATTCACCTATCAACGCCCAAGCTAAACCCTTGGACCTAGAAAACTGAAATTTTGCACAGAGGTTTCCTTTATGATCTATACAAGGGATAAGAAAGGATATTTCGGAATTCAACCCCTAAGGAGGTGAAAAGGGGTTGCAACGTTTGTATGAGGAATATTTTGTTCGCGGTCCGATTTGCTTGAAACTTGGTCTTAATGCTCTTTGATATAATCAATCAAACACCTATTTCAGCATTTTATAAAATTCAACCCCTAAAGGGGTTAAAAGGGGTTGCAACGTTTGTATGAGAAATATTTTATTTTTGGTCGGATTAGCTTGATCTTAATGCTCATTGATACAATCCGAATGGGGTGAATGGGGGGGTTGAAAGGTTTTATGGAGAAACAATATCAATTTTCGAGGGCATTAAACAGTTTCCTGTGCGAGCGAAGCCGCGGGGAAAAGCTAGTAGTATATAGAACTTACTTAAGAACCCAGCTTTAGATAATATACCGTGTTCCAAGATTACATAGTCTACCAGAAGACAGTTGCGGGCAAAGTGCTATTATTGTACTATAAAGTACAGTGAAGCTAAAATATTAGAGAGGAAAGAGAAATCGTCACCATAACTAATTTTGCGTATATATTTATGGAAACTCTAATTGTAATATATATTTCATTTTATTACTCATTCATTTTTACTTTACTCTTATTATTTTACATAGTGCTAACCCATTTTGTCAATTATAATTTGAAAGAAGTTAAATTTTATTGTAGATGATAATATGAAATCTGTACTTATTTCCTCACAACTTACTTTATTTAAAAGAACGAATAGTGTTTAAAATAGTTCTTTTAAATAAAGTAAGTTGTGAGGAAATAAGTACAGATTTCATATTGTCATCTACATTAAAATTTAACTTCTTCCAAATTATAATTATATATATTCGTATTGGAAAAAGATCCCGTATGATATGTAAAACTGTGGTGTCCAAAGTCCCGTCGTTAACGACCATGGCAGTTAAAGTAAAACTGTGTGAGCGTAAATATTAAGAAGCACATTCAATGATTAACGATATAAATATATTTCATTAAAGAATACAATAATATGAGTTATGGTAATAATACTGTAACACGACGCATCTTCTATATGCCATGCGCAACCCATCAACGTCCATAGGTCGTAAATTACGTTCCTCGATCGTATCAATCGATAATCGATCCAGTCCTCGTGTGAACACAGCATGCGCGCCACAAAAACAAATAAATAAAATATTTTGGTGAAGCGATTACACGAAAAAAGAAATTGTACTTTCCGTAATCGGAAATGTAATAATCGCAACAGTTTCGTACAAGATCGGGAACGTCGATTTCAATCGTATTGGGTATCGTTCTTCAATAAAAATTCTCGATAGAAAGGATAATAATAACGGTCCCGTTCACGTTACAGAAATTTTGTGGAAGTGGCCACTGTTCGGATCCAGTTTCTTCGCCGTGAAGAGGGTGCCCGAAGGGAAAGAGAAGGGCGGCGATCACATTCTGGCGCTCAATAGACACGGCGTGCATTTCATTGATTTAATCACACACGTAAGAAACCTAACACTGTGGAAACATTATCTCGCTGACTTTCCGTTTCACTTTCTTCAAATTGCTATTAAGTTTTCAATACGTTTAATGCTACCACGACGGCAACATTTATGCCACGATCTCATTATCAAGCTTTCTTATTCTTTATTTCTATACTGCGTATTTTTATAAAAAAAA
Organism: Lasioglossum morio; assembly: GCA_916610235.2. NCBI lineage: Eukaryota > Metazoa > Arthropoda > Insecta > Hymenoptera > Halictidae > Lasioglossum > Lasioglossum morio. The sequence continues at coordinate 2,946,522 of OU744333.1, forward strand.
AGATCTGTATTAATTGCAAGATACAGCAGCTCCATGGACATTTATTTCTTCTGAAAAGAATAACATCGTAGAGTCAAAAATAATATAAGAGCATCTTTAAATTCTTTAAATACTTTTTACTGTTTTGCATTGGATTTACTCATTCATTTCATTAATAAATAAAATCTGCAGTCTATTTTTATTTGATAATTTATTTGATAATTGATGATGCTGCAAAAGATTGTACAAATTAACTCTTACATATATTGTGTATAATTCCTTTTTGTACGAAGTTACAAATTGGTTGACTTTCTAGGAAACTTTTCACATCTGATACAATTTCATGGAACCTGTACAAATGTAGCAGATATGTGAATACAACAGAAGGGTTACTAAATAAACTAAAAATATGAAAGAGAAATGTACATTAAAAAAATAACTTTCTCTTTGTTTTAACAATTAAATTAATTGAACGGATCAGTATACATTTGTATTTCTTCTCAGTACTGAAGACTTTGATATAGGACTTAGCTTCCTGAAGAAAATATTTCCAATATTTTAAGAAATCCTTGTCCACAAAGAATTAAACATTAGCTGCTGTTCTCATTCTCAATAATCAGAATGAAATGTTTCAACAGTAAAAATCAAATGACAAAAATGATTTGCAGGAAACGTTGCATCAATATCCATATTCCGAAGTAATATCCACCAGAAAAGTGAAATCGGAGGAAGGAACCCTCTACCTAGACATGAAGTGTGGCAATTTGATGCAGCAACGGATCACCAGGCTCCAAACAGAGCAAGCACACGAAATCTCGCGGCTGATTAGACAATACATCACCATGGAGCAAAGGGCGACCAACAATCAAGCCACTGGGATTGGATTTGGAATGAGATAAGGCTCTCGATCACCCCTGCTTGTTGATTAATTGATCGTTGATCGTTGTACATACCTATTTAAACGAAGGAAGTACGAAGCAAAGAAAATATTGGTGTCCAAGGAGTCTGTAGTCTAAGCATATTGGAGCGAAAGTCCTCCAATAACGTTTAATTAAGTCAACGAATTCACAATTAATGTATTAAGATCTTGTATGCTTCTTGCTCGCAATCGACCTCTCCAATGAAGACAGAAAATAGGAAAATCATTTTTCGAAGCTGCGAAGAGCAAGATAGAAAATATTTACTAACAATGAAAGTCAATATTCTGTTCAGGAATGATGTTATTGTTCGTGGTTCAGGGAGATCCCCAAATTTCGCGTTTTACTCTGTTGTTATTTATTTATTATTGCGGGGTGGTATTGTAAAAATGATGGGGAGTCATTCGGATGTTTAGAGAGATAGAGAGAGAGAGAGAGAGAGAGAGAGAGAGAGAGGTGTTGAAAGTCTTTGAATCTGTAAATATGTTTAGAGAGTGTTAGTAGCAAAAACGAAGAACGAACGCGAGGTTTGCCACGAGCGGAAAACAAGAAGAACTCAGTCCCATGCATTTGTTTCTCGTTGCGAGAGATCTTTCATCGACGTTATAATCTTGTATGATGAAAACGAAAGAATAATGAACGATTGAGCAATGATCTGATGCATTCGCGAGAGTGGATCGATGATTAATACAACCGAGATTAATGGAACGTTTTAAATATTATCATAGAGTTAGACAATCTAGTTACACCAGAATCGGTTCTCGAAACCGTCGTCTTCGCCAACGTGAGCCAATTTGTACGTAACACGTGAACGTTGATGCACCGAAGACAGAAGAAGACAGAAGAACGAATGCTCAAATATCTAAGCAGCTATTCTCGGCTCTGTAAATACGCGTTTAGAAACGTTTTAGACGGGAAAGTCGATAGATCGTAGAAGAAAACGACGGTCCTGCGCGCGAAACGTTGTCAACGTTCTCGATTTTTTATGAAAGACAGCAGGACGCGTTGGCACACTCGACTAGAGTCGCCAGATTAAGACTTGTCTCCCCACTCTACCTTCCCCTTCTACGACGCTGTTTCCCCACGCTTCCGCCACGACCTCGTCACGTAACGCGTTTCGTCAGAATGTCACGTGACTAATCCGGTACTGGCAGAGAGAGAGGGTAATTTTGTCCCCTCAACGAGAGGCAATTCCTCTAATCTGGCGACACTGCTCTCGACCAATTTTGCGTCTTCCGATTGATTTCTTTTTCTTCTCGATCGTGACGGCGAGTTTCTCCCGGAGGAGTAGCCGGTTAATTAATTGTTACGTTGGTTAAGAACGGAGCCTCGGTTTAGAGTTGTTTTATTTATACGAAACGTAAGAAAAAGAAACAATACGGTACACGAATGATTATTCTTAATGTAAATCCGTTTGAAGACTAATGTTTAACGAGTACTGTTTTGATGGAGACTAACAAGTTGCGGTTACATGTTATCATAAGGAGACATTATTATTAATAATTGTACGTATTGCGTATCGATGTGAACAGAGGTGTTAAACTTTATATTAAAATTTCTACATATACGAACCCTGTGGAGTTTGTATCTTAAAGTTCCCACCCCTTTTTAACAAGATGAAGTATCGTTACACAGGATTTTTTTAATGCACTGAAGGATTAACTTTCAATAATTGTTTGAATAAACAATAAATAACAAACATGGTATTACGTATGTATTTATTGATGACCGGAGGCAGTGAAAGTAAGTAGAAATCAATATAAAATAATAAGTTATTTCAATATAATTGTTTCTTTCTCAGTAAAAGTAATATTTATCATTTTTAAACATTCGACATTTCCCATAAAGTAATAGAATGTTAAAGTCGTGTATAAGGTTTCTATAAAAAAGTTTTCTTTAACAGGTATCATAAAACATGAAACTTATAGATAAAATATATTTGATCATATTCATAAAACGAAGAATATCATGAAAACTGAGTAGGAGCTTTGGTTCATGAAATCGAGACTGGACGAAACTACCAAACACAGTATTAAATATTTTTAAAAATCCTTAAAACCCTCAATTACAATGGATTCTTTTCTGTTTTGATAAAACAGTCTGAGAAAATTTACTGATGTCAAATGGTTGATAAACCAAAGAGAACTTAATAAAACTGATCGCCAAATACTGTACACTGAATCTTACAAACACAAATAAAGGTTCTCGAGTCTCACGTGTTAAAACTAATAAAAATACATTGTTCATACTGCTTAATATATAAAAAAAAACTTACTGTCACAAATAAATAGTTACGCCGGCATATATGCGAGTAGCTTAGTCTTTCTAGAGTGAATTAATTTTTCGCATGAACGGGGCTACCACCGGGTGTCCTCATCTTCGTTTCTTGGGGCCAGTTACTGGCAGTGTGTCGAACATAACCAGGATCAGTAGGCGACGAAGGTGTTCGAGCAGCTCCAGGTGTTTGAGTACCTGTGCTGGCTGTTCGAAGAGAGCTGAAACAGTCTTCCAACATTTCCATTTCGTCTTTCATTTTATGGTACGCCTTTCCAAAACCCTTTGGCGGCGATGGAACGTTGAAGGAGACGTCGCGATTTTTTTTCTGATTCGGTGATGCTCCTCGCATGCGAATTGGCACGTTGTCGTACTGGCTGGTATCCGAGTACCTGTTGAGGTAACGAGAAAATAAGAGAAATTTCCAGTACAGATTTTCATGCTATGTAATACCGAAAATGAATATTTTTATATTATTAGCTTATAATAAGTTAGCTAATGTGTTTACATGAGATGAATATGTCATTGTTATTATTTATATTATTACATTGAACTGTAAACAGGGCAACGGCAATAAATAATAATAAGAATAATAAATAATACTTTCTGCTAATACAATTTTATTACCCTCTTTCATTTTCTGTTACTGTGCGATACACCGAAGATAGTACAGATAAAACTTATTCTTATCATGACACTGTAAATCACTATACAAATTCATATTTTTATAAAAAATTTCAATGAGTTAAACATAAAATGTGTCTGTGTTAAGCTTCGTCAGACTGTCCCTTTAAATATAATAAACAGTTCTTATTTAATATAATACATAATAAACTATTCTAACAATATCTCCATTTATTACAATATATAGTAAAGTATAATATATAATTGCATTTAAATAATCAAGTATATGTAATTAATTTATATGCAATTTTGAACGGTATCATCTCTGAATATGCTATTTTATATGTATAATGATTGATCTACCTGTAAGACTCGAAGGCTTCGTCAACATCGTGCTCCACCTTCATAATTTTCACACCTGGATTAACAACCTTGGCAAACATGGTTTCACTTCTGGCGTTTGTTTCCGTTGGAAAACGGGGAGTGTCCACTTCATCTACGGGTCGCTGATAAATATCGTGTACTTTATAAACAATATTAGGCATGTCGTGTCTGTGGTCCATCTTGTACGAGTTTCGGATTCCATTCGTTTGCATCTCAGAGCTTCGAAGCCTCGCCGAATCTCTGAGAGCTCTACCATTCTCGAAGTTCTGCGTGTATTCCCTGCGTTCAGATCCATCATGCACCAAACGTCCGTTCTCTTCGTCCCTTGGCATCCCTTTAAAGGACTGACTCGTTGGACGATCTTGTTCCCATCTCCTCGGATCCTCGGAGATCTCTTCAGGCGAACTTTTCTGATGTCTCTCTTCCGTTTTATCGAAACCGTCGTTTATGGTACCATCCTCGCTTTTCGAGGATTTCGCAGTCGGTTTTGCCGGTTTTGATTCCTTCTCGGTAGTCAGGGTCGCCAAGTGTTTAGCTATAATATCGTTAAACGGACAAAGAATAATTATACAAAAGTTCATTATAATATACAGGGTGGGGCATTTTAAACAGGTCACCTGAATAACTCGCTTGCTTTTGAAGATAGAAAAAAAAGGATCAGACCAAACTTACTTGATATCGAGGGGCTCGTAATCTGATGTCATTAATTTTTTTATAGGTGGAGGCGTCAAGGAGATATGAAGGTCAACTCTGTTTTTTTAAAGGGAATGAGGTATTTTTTAATACATCAATCGATACAGCTGGACATTCGAAATAAAAAAGTATTAACCTATGTATGTCGCAAAGTTAGTAGTTCAGGAGATATTTCAATTTAAATAACTCTAAAATACCATTACTGTCGTGCTAAGACGTTACACAAGTAAGTAAACACAAACGTCTTAGCACGGCAGTAATGGTATTTTAGAGTTATTTAAATTGAAATATCTCCTGAACTATTAACTTTTCGACATACATAGGTTAATACTTTTTTATTTCGAATGTCCAGCTGCATCGATTGATGTATTAAAAAATACCTCATTCCATTTAAAAAAACAGAGTTGACCTTCATATCTCCTTGACACCTCCACCTACAGAAAAATTAGTAATACCAGATTATGAGCCCCCCGATACCAAATAAGTTTGGTCTAATGCATTTTCTCCTATCTTCAAAAACAAGCGAGTTATTCAGGTGACCTGTTTAAAATGCCCCACCCTGTATAGGGCTGATTATCATATTTTCTTTGTTATTTTTCGTAGCTCGGTTTTAATTCCTTCCTCTTGAATATGTAATTTTGTTGAAAATTATCTTCTATTTCGAATTTTTAAACTTGACACTTTTGTGAATATATAACATATTCGAGTAGAAATAATTACGAAGGTGTTTTATGAATAATTTCTATGTTATTTGTCGTTGAGAACTTTGATTTTTCACGAGTTTCAGTAAAAATTGTTACTTTGTCAGTTTATTAGGACTTTTAACACCTATCTATCTTGGATTTCTACTTGTTAAAAATTAGACGATAACTAGAAAAAGAAGTAATAAAATTAATTAATATTTTAAAAGTTATTCTAATGGTTCCCGAAGCATATGACCAGGAAAGTGGAAAGGTGACAACCTTCTGGTAGGAAGACCATAATGAACCCCATGGCACTCACCCTAGAACCTCTTAAGAGAACGGGTCTCATCGCGAAACTCTAACAGATCGATTACATAATGAAATAGTTGTATAGTAATGCATCAATCTATAACCGGAACGTCAAGTTGCCTGAGCGGAAAGTGGAGCAAAAACGTCTGAGCACGGAACGAGTGTTTAATGGATGCAAGGCGTTATTTATAGGACGATAATATTCTCCTCATACATATACATAATTCCTCTCTTGGCAGTACCTTTTTTGCTAGACAATTCTGTCATGCCTTGACTAATTTTCTTCTTCGGAGAACCCATCAACAGATCGGCGATGAACACCAAAGCCGTCAATATACACAGTGCTCCAAACACCGCGGCGTTGTCTACCAAATCTTCGGGAACATTTTCAATGGACGCCAGGGACAAAGCGCCGACGATGCCGAAAAGAATAATGCCAAGTCCGAGAAAGAACAATTCCTTGAAAAAAAAGAAATCTTATTCAAATCTACTGAAGGAACAATTATTTAATAGAAATCGTTTCCGTGATTATGTAATTTCTTTTCCAAATTCGGGGAACAAAAGCGAGACAATGAATCACGGAATTTGAACGAGGTGGAGCAAAATACAGACTACCTTGTCAATTTAATTTGCAATCTTGTTAATTTTTAATAGATATATCAATTAGTACATAAATCACTAACTACTGTGCAAAAGAAAGAAGCACCCGGCCATATTTAATAGAAAAGCGTAAAAAATCAAATAAGAACATAGTAAGTTTAGTTACAGTATTTAATGGAATAGTTTTGAAATAGCTCTTTAAATGCAATAAATCAATCATTTTACAATACAATTTCTACATAAAGATACTGTTTGTCGTTTGTATCTTATAATTACACTAGGTGCTCCTTTCTTTTGCACAGTAGTGAATATCGTGGTATAAAAGGTAACTAGGCAAATATTTTACTGTTGCCGGGATCCTGATCACGTCATTTGGCAATGTACAAAATATGAATATATTTTATATATGTGGTCCAGACATTAAAGGCCTGTTAATTATTTTCCATTTTATTAAGCTATGTGCAATTAAAATTAAGTTTCATTGAATTAATGTAGCCAAGTTGAAGCTTTACTATATATGCTATATAAACCATAGTTGGTTTAAAGCATTAAATAAACAATAATATTTCATTGTTGTTCCATTACTATAGAACAGTTGCCTAATATTTGGAACTGAATCCAACATCGTGCAACTCTGTCATTGGAGATGTCGGCAGGGCGTAGGAATTTTTAACGTAAATATCACTTATCACAGATAAGCATACACGGATATGCATGCAGGAATCATCGTGACCCGCCTAGTCTGAGTGGTGAGTCATTAAATAAGTCACAGTGGTGCACGCATTACGTGGTCATACTCCAAGGATGTGGTTACGTGCTTCATCTTGCAACTAGCGTTGCGCTAAGGATACCAGCAGCCTTGGCCATCAATGACAGATCTACCTGAACGCGTTGCTACGCTGATGTTCTCACGGTATCGTTCGGATGCGTGATCTATTTCGAAACGATTTCGCGGCGATCGTCGCGGCCTGCATGAATTAATAAGGGGAAAACATGGTCCTTGGGAAATAGCGATCTGTCAGCCTGCGTGCCACGACGCGTTGCCATTCGGCTCGATTACTATGCTGATCGTGCGTAATGGACGAGGCGTGTCCTGAAGAAACCGACGCGCACCAGGAAGGATATTGGAAACGTAATAACAATTGAGATTAGCATCGTGAGAGCGTGAAATCTTTTGCCTTGAAAATGCTTCTGATCTTAATTCCTCAGGAATTCTATTCATTTTGCATGCCCACTGCGCACAACATCGTAAATTTCATTGCAACAAGTTGTTGTAACTAATTGGATACAGCTATTTGTTTTCTCGAACGGTTTCCAGATTTTTATTAATACCACTCTAACGTATGTCTCGCATTCAAAATATCAGATAATTAATCGTTGTAACTAATTGGATACAGCTATTTCTGTTCTCGAAGAGTTTCCAGAATGTATGCTTCGCACATTCAAATTACGATAATTATAGAAATATAATTTATTCAAGATGTAGCAAGTGTGACGATGTGTTCTATTTTTTAACATTTAGTGAGCAAGAAGCGGGAGGAGTTATAGCTCTGATAATCCTTGTTATCCTTGAATTAGAAGATACTGTGCTGATTTGCGAGGAAGAAAGCTTAGGAGGTAATTTGCAATTCACCTTCTTGTCATCAACTCAGTAATAAATTAATGGAACGTAAAAATAAACCAATTCTTATAATAGTCAAAATGAAAAAGAAATATTCTGTCTTCTAAGAGATTAACTATGATTATTATTGGAATACAAACTACGTTTTAGGTGCACAAAGTAATTCGTATCTCTTCCATTGTGAATTTGCTGATCATTTACAAATATTTAAAATAAATTATAGAATCCTCTAAAGTTATAATTAATTAATTCTGAAAGCTATGAATTCATTTGTATATATAAAAAGTATTATCTCGAAACTAAAATTTATAAGTGTATATTAACTTGCAGCCTAATAATTGTGAAAAATTATCTTTCACTAGTGATACTATAATTTGTAAATGTATTAAATTCGTAATTTATTAATTACTAGTTTATTTGTAATTAATTAAAATTTATATAATTTCACCATCTCTTAATTGCTATTAAATATTTCACTATTATTATTAGTATTTGTAAACGTACATAAATTCATCTATTAACTTTTCTCAAATGTTTTCTACTTTACGCATTAAAATAATTTCATAGCAAATTGTAATATCACGTGAAGGGAGGGGGGTTAACTATATAATTAAAATTTTATCATTGTTATTTACGTATTTACATACACTGTAAATGTAGAATAATCTAAAGACGGTAATTACTACAATGAAAGTCATCCTTCACGAATAAATAAATTGTTTGAATAATGGCTAAATTTTTATAGCCATGTCATTCAATAAGACAACAGTGAGGCGATAAAAATCAGTGTCTCCGAAGGACACCATGTTCCGTAAAGGGGAAAGAATATCTCCGACAGCTCAAACAATAGGTCTATTAGGGAATGCAAGGTCTCGTATAATTGTTAAACTGAAAGAACATAAGAATTCCTTGGATACGCACTTGACGAATTCTCATCCGTGTTGCAACTACTACACGAAAAAGACAGGAACGAAAATGGAAAAGAATTACCGTCTTTCGACCAGCAAGTTCTCCCGTGGCAGCGGCAATGAGAAGACCCGTCGTTATTATTATGTAACCACCACAAGTCGCTGTTGCTAGAGCGGCGCCTAGATTAACAAAAGTCACAAGTTATGCATTTTAAAACCACAAACAATTTTAAGAATCACTTCCTCTTAAATCACTATTTTACAAAATTGTTCGCACTCCTCCGAACTATTCTTCATTTTTTCTTAGTGCACCTGGTCAATAAACTGAAAACGTGAAATTTCATTTATGCAATTTTTGCAAACAAACCAGCTTTTCCAATTTTCCCTTAAATATTTTACATAATTGTTTGCACTCTTTGGAATTATTTTAAATTTTTACTCAGTGCACCTGTTCTACATATACATAGATTACAGATGCTCGTACAATTTTTGCAAATAAACAAAGAAATAGAGAAATGATGAAGGCTTCCGCATTTTTTAATTTGCAATTATTGAAATTGTAAAGATGCAGTTGTTTTTGAAAGTTGTTCAAGTCCATTCATTTATTAATTAAAAAATAAATTTATATCTATATCTGACTAGAACCACCATTAACTAATTTTTTCCAAAAATGGACTTATTCCATTTTCATAACAAAATTAATCCATTTTATAACAAAAATTGCTAAAATCTGAATAAGTACATTCGTATTATTTTTATAAAATAGTGCAGAGCTTTTAGTGTTTTGTGGGTCTAGAGCTAAATGTTTTCTTCTTCTGTTAACACTTCAAACGTATCGCCAGATGTAAAAGGAAATCTTCGTTAATGAATGTTTTTATGTCTTCCGGCACTCATTTATTCATAAATTCTGAATCTTATCAGACAACAGACTAGTATGCAATTACTGAACAAATGAAAATGGAGACTTTCATTTCCTTATCTTTAGAAAGGAGATGAATGCCATGATAGATAGGTGTTTTAGAATATCAGACTAGTGAAGTTCACTGAATCGAGAGGCAATTAGAAATGAAAGTGTTCGAACGAAAGCATCTCGTATCTCCATTTTCATAAGAAGAAATTTATTTATAATCTATGTACATTCTACTATGTGTGGTTTTTCTCGAGTGCCTCTGTATGTAGCGATCGTCTAGCAATACGCGGTTAGTTTTCTTCAAATTAATCTAATTAATAGATTACGGACTTTGTGCGTGCATGACAAAAGTAATAGGTCAAATAAAAAAATGGAAAATTATTAGAAGAATTAATGGACATTTTTCTATTGTACTCAACTATTTAAAATGATTAAAATAGAAAATGCATTTTCACTTCATTTCTCACAACTGACTTGAACAATTTTTGTTTATATATAAATATCCGCAGTCTGCTATTAAAGTATGAATATACAGTTATAAATGTTTTTAATATCAACTTTCTCTCAAATACATAGAAGACAATTTAGCTGTTCAGATGACAAATCGATTAACCACAAATTTTGTAACATTTACTGCCAAAGTACTTGATAAATTCTTAATATTTTACACTTTGAATAAATTTCCTTAAAAATTGGGCATAACTCTCACACGCTCCTCAGAAGTAGTTGCATAAAAGAGCCCAAGATAATATTTCACATATTCTTGTTGTACGAACTTTCTAAATACCACCAAATGACAGAGGATCAAAGAAGTTTTAAAAATTAATGTACATGTACTGTTTCAAAATTTCCACTACTTTTCATTTTATAGAATTAATTGATTTGGCAAATGAAGGGCTCAATTATCTTATTATTCGAATAATAAATAGCTCGTTGATAAAAGTAATGAAACAATTAAATTGAATAAAATCAAAATGTTCAAACCTATTGCACCCCAGGTGACGTTATTCAAAAGGGACCATTCCCTGCTTCGACTTCTCAGATAATGGAACACCCTCCGACTCTCGTCGTCGGTTACCCTAAGCGCCACCACGCAGGCGAGACAAAGCACCTGCAAACCGAACGTTTTTCTTCAATTGCAATCTCTCCATTTGAACGAACGAAATAGAAAGCGGGGAAACAATTTAAATTCATTGTTCCTTGTTCAATCTTTTTTCTCACTTCGCCGTGAGTCGTTAAACGTGGGAGTAATTACTAATAATTGATTGTGGGAACATCCGAAGGAATCTTTGTGCCTTGAGAACGAGGAGCTAAATCAATTAAGATGGTTACATTGGAATGTACCATATATGACGAGGATTTATTTTATAATTTAATTGTAAATTCGACGAAAAATGCAATTTTAAATTTTCTGCGTTAGAGTACTTTGGATATTGACTTTCACACACCACTTCGACAATCCTGATGAACACCTTCCGGTTCCACATGTTCCACACGGATTGGTCGCGTCACTCACAAAAATTTAAACAAAACAACGGCGATGAGCTCTTTGTGCAACTCTCACTCTTGTTCGTCGCATTACGAGGAGTCTCAGGCTAGTAACGAATTATCCTGTTACGAGGCAGATAGGTAGGAGTCACTGTGCTGTGATTTTGAAACCAGTTATTATAGTTATTCTTCACTTCAATAGCTCGTCGCGAGCCTTTCGAAATTTATACCCTGAACTCTAGATTTCATTCAATCCCTCGCTCTACTTATGTTATGTCACGAATTCATGAAAATCTGTGCACCGAAAACTCATTTACAAATTTTTCCAATATATGTAATATGCTAATCTCTAATGGTAATACTATTTACTGTCACGTTTTTTTAAAATTCTACAATGCGAGTCATTTCAGTATAATATTAATCGAACCAATTCATTATTTTTCTACTCGATTCTAAATAATAACTTCGAACATGTATTTACAGTAAATTAACATATTTAGCACATGTTAAAACCAGAAAAATTATAATTTTCTCTGTTTTCTATAAATTTCTACATTTATTTAATGACCATACTAATCTTTAGTAAAATTCTAATATTCTCAGACCCAATTTAAAAGAAACTAAAGAATATATTTATTGACCCGTTTGTTAAAATTTTACACTGCGAGTCACTTCAGTATAATATTAACTGCACCAATGCATTATTCATTATTTTTCTTTTCGATTCTAAATAGTAACTTCGAACATGTATTTACAGTAAATGTACAAAAATTGAAATTTACTCTATTTTCTGTAAACTTCTACACTTATTTAATAAACATACTAATCTTTAATAAAATTCTAATATTCTCAGAAAATATTTTGAAGAAAATAAAGAGAATAATTTATTGACCCGTTTGTTTAAAATTTTACACTTTGATTCACTTCAGTATAATATTAGGTGCGCCAATTCACTATTCTTGCTTGATTGGTAACTCAAAAAATTCGAGTATATATTTACTGTAAATATTGTTGCAACTGGAAAATTCTAAATACGTTTTGTTCACATATACTTCCAATCGGATAATAGTGTTTGATTGGTGCACCTGATCGAATTGACTCGCACAGGCGAATCTTTCGCTGACACTGTCCGACAGATAACCGATTCGACACTTCTCATCCTAGTCCATGGTATGCGACAGGTTCGAGGACCACTCAGAAACAAATTCAAAGAGGAGCGAGCAAAGTCATTCCGGCACAGAGCGCGCGAGGAACGGAATTAGCAATCGATAAAGAAAAGAGTTAGGGAGTCTTGTCACTCGTATTAGACCGGGCCTCTTGTCGAAAGGATTGCGAAAAAGAAGACTCGGATCGCGGCGCGCTCGGACGGCAACTGAAGAGATAGGAAGGCTCGTGGTTTTAGTAGCACGAGCTACTCCGTGTCACGTTAGAACGTCTGTGCGGTGCAGGTAACAACAATGCTATTATCGCAGAGTGCATTGGCGCAGGACGGTGTGAATTTTTCCAATAAGTGCCGCGAACCTGCCTCGCGAACCTTGAAACGGTTCGACACCGTGTCGCCCAACAGTTCAACGCCTACAAACAATATTTCATTAATGGTGTATTGCAAAATATCGATTTCTTTACAGTTTCTTTAAGTATAAGTGTCGAAGAATATCTGTGCAAAAGGATTTGTCTGGATATGGAAACTTAACGTAGTTATTTAAACGCATTTTTATCGAAACCACTTTTGTTTTGAAAATGTTGCCACGATATCTCAAGTTCTAGTTAACCAATACACCTAACATTTTCAGAGAATCTTCGCATACCCCAAAACTTTTAAATCCGCCCCTTTTCTTATTTTTCCAACGTGTCAGAGGCAGAAAAATATTAGAAAATCAGTCGTTTCAGTTAAAAATATCGGCATTGTGTACATAATTAAGATTTCAAATTTATCTTGGTTTAGATGTCAGCCAGATTCATAATGCACAATTTACTTCCCATTTTTGTGTTTCCGTTTGACAGAAGGAACAGTCAACACATATTTCTCAAAACATACTCTATAAAAAAATATGTAACATAAATTATACATAATTTTCATTTATCGTAACACATTACTGATCGGTGATTATTTCATAATTTTCAGTAGTCTATGGTCGATGGCTAAAGACTTTTTCATGGATACTTCAACAACAATTTCAATTGTGAACCAACAAATCAGCACCAGTAACGTCGTTTATAAAAAGATCTTACAACTGTGTAGATTTCGAATGTTCACAAAACATACCGAGCTCTAAAAGTAACCGATACATGATACCTTATAAAAATAACAAGATTTTTATTTGAACTTTGTGCGGTTCATATTATAATATCTCCGCTATTAGATGTATTTATTTAATCATTTACCACGAAAGCATCTTTACAATTTCAATAATTGTCAAAGAAAAAATCTAGAATGACTCATTTGACTCCTCGTGGTACGTTTAGTGTTAGAGAAACTCTGATTATTAAATTAAAAATCTATAAAACCGCGACATTTTTATGTGTTCAAACTTGAAAAATAATTTTGTACTAGTTTTTCGATTTTTAACAGCACAGTGGCGACAGGTCTGTTTAGTCTCAACCACCCTCTCTCGAGACCGCACGCTGCGCCGTTTAGCAAGAAGACCCCGTCATAAATTCGTTAAAGTCAAACGCTATTGTAAGAGTCGCGCCGGCACTAACCCTCGATCTGCGTGAAACGTGCGGCCGCTAACGCTAACATATCTATGCCTAGGTTGAGTGATTTAAGACTATTATATGTATTTTGCATAAACATATTTTTCAATCACTGTTTGACCCACGTAGATACATTACTCTGCAAAAGAAAGAAGCACCCAGTATAATTTGACAAACAATATCTTCATGTAGAAATTGTATTGTACAACGATTGATTTATTCCATTTAAAGTATTAGATAATCCGCAATAACTACACTCCGGATGTTTATGTAAAATAAAAAAGTTTGTAGATCAATTGCAAGACGAAGGAGCTAAATTATTAAAGTATTAGATAATCCGCAATAACTAGACTCCGGATGTTTATGTAAAATAAAAAAGTTTGTAGATCAATTGCAAGACGAAGGAGCTAAATTATTAAAGTATTAGATAATCCGCAATAACTAGACTCCGGATGTTTATCCAAAATAAAAAGTTTGTGCATCAATTGCAAGACGCAGAAGCTAAATATAAATTTATGTTCTTCGTTAATAATTTTAATATTCTCCATTTTTAACAATCGTAAATTTTGTATATGTACTACATATATGATATCGGCGCTGCAGGTTCGATCACAAATACAAAAATTAGCAATTTTGCAGAATTATAATTTGAACGTTTCGGTTCAGTTTTGAACCATTATCAAGAAAAGTCCGCGTCTGTGAAAATTAAAGTAATAAAATTTGTTATTCATTAAACTGACTATTTAATAGTTGTGAAAATTAGATATTTATACATACTTGCTAATTGTGAAAAAAACAGAATGAATTCAAAATAAGTGAAATGGTACTAGTCAATAAGACGGTTAGAACTGTACTAAAAATTTTGCTGTTCTGCAAAATTGCTAATTTTTGTTTTTCTGATCGAACCTGTAGCGCCGATATCATATAGTGTATAAATAATTTTAATGTGGCGAAAATAATATATTAATACTCTTAAAGTCGTTCAATATTTTCATTTTTGTTATAAATAAATAAAATCCGGAGTCTAGCAAAAACACATATATTCTCAGAACTGTATAATTAAACAGCAGAATCCTTTTTCAAACCTGACTGTGTTCTTTTTTGATTGTTTACGCTGTTCTATTAAATATGGCCAGGTGCTTCTTTCTTTTGCACAGTAGTGTGTATGTAAATAATTTATTAATTATTTCAATGATTTAATTCTTTCTGATACGAATTTTGTCTAACTAGAATTGAATTTTGCTAATTCTGGTGAAAACGTATTAAACTGTAAACATTTAATGGATCGACATAAATCACGAAGTTTCTTGAAACTGAAATAAATTATAAGAAAGAAGTAGAACTTGTTTATGGCTGGAGATAAGCATGTGAATAAAATGCCTTTCAAAAATTAGCTGTTTACTCCGCAGGATTGATTCATGAACAAGAGAGAAGTTCTGGTGGAGGATTTCTAGAACGTCAGTACGAATGATTTTTGCTCTGTTTAACATTCTTCTCAGAGAAATTCTGTTTCCGTATCGATGGATGAATGAATATATATGAACTTTCGCGGGTGAATGTACTTTTAATTTACAATTTCGCGTGACTTTCTTCTCGAAGATCTTCTTCCTTTTCGTGATACTGTAAAATAAATTTTTTTTTCACTCTTCATTCTTGCAGGAGAAGTTATCGAACCCGTAAATTCAAAAAACTATAATACATTACACGCAAGTTGAGTGAGTTATATGCTTACTAAATACAATCTACTTTTTCGTGATACTTCTGACATTGAAAGGGTCAAAATCAGCCCTTGAAAAACTTTCAATTTTCCCTTTTTAGTAAAATATCTCAAGAAAAAAAAGTGATATTAAAATAAAAGTTCAAACGACAGTTGCATGGTGTTATTGTGTCTACCAACCTGTGTAAACAAAATTTTTTTAATGCGATTGTATGCACATGCTAATATTTTGCATTTGAGTCATATCCGTGAGTCATCTGCAGATTTCAAATTAAGGTAATTTTCTATTTAGCAGGATATGCGATGACTCTTCGGTGAATAAGTGTTATGAACAATATGCTTGAGAATAATTTCTCACAACGACAGGATCTTTGATAGAACATTTTTGTTTATACATATTTTTTATCTACAAGGGTTGCATCAACATATAGGTCATTAGCGATCACATTATACAATCTAATTACAATAATTTTAAGTCTATCTACATGTGGGTAACAATTACATTTTATAATAGAAATCTACAGCTTTGAGAAATGCAAGAATAATCGGAATATTCATATTTAAAAGATTAAATATTTGTAAGTTATTGTTAAGAATTTTTCAATGCAGTGTTTCCATTTCATGACGTTAGAAATAAGAATCAAGCAGCACACTGTAGTTCTTCAAGTGATATGAGTCATAAAAACTTCAAAGACCTGAAGACTATACATTATGCATTATTAGATGCATTATATCTGAATACATACATAGATAGACGTTATTGGAATCACTCATCGTGTAATTTGAATTTCATAGAAATGAGAGAAAACAAACCGGCTTGCGTGCACTTTATAATCGATAGAAAAATACGATTACAGATAAAGAAATTGTTGATGGAAAATGCAAATATGATGAAATTTCATATTTTATTTTCACTTTTTATATGAAGTAATAAAAAGAATCACTTGGAAACGTTTATAACTCGTTGCAACGTTAACCGATTTCGATAGAATTTTCACCGTGTATCACAAAGCTGAAAAATTGTTTTCAAAAGTTAATTAGCAATTTCAAAAGTCAATAGCAATTTTTCCTTAATTTTGTTTACCCGTTATTTAGTAAACTAATACTTCTAACATGTTATAAAAGCTCAGCTCACTTGGTTCAACTTTAAGAAATTTATTCATTCATTTTCTGTAATAAAGAGCAAATTAAGGTAAAAATTAAGATAAAATTAAGATAAAGATAAACTGAAAAACACAAAGAACAAAGTCGAAAAAGTCCTTCGGCCTCCACCTCCACTAGGCTAGGGTAGTTTCCGACCTAACGATCACAGTGCGGCAGGGAAATATCAGCCTTGAGAGTAGTGTTCCTGAGTTCTCAACATTTTTCATTTCTCGAGAAATGAGACATAAGGTTATATTTCTTGAGAATTCTCGAAAATTTTTAATGAAACAAAAGTATATTGGAAAACTTACGATATTTGGAATATCGTTGATAATATTTATCGAAAAGTTGTTGCAGATTGGGTGTCCTTTTCCAGTGGACAGAAAAATCTAGAATTCCTTTGTTAGAGTCAGGAATTTATTTTCTTCTGACGCTAAACTGTTGACTCTAAATTCTTGAAGGCTATCTGCAATTTCTTATTCTAACTATTTTCCAGTGACAGATAGTTCCCCATTCTGAGAATCTGAAAGTTTTTCACTATTTTCATAAGAATCATTGTTATATTTTCCGAGAAGTCTGCTTAGAATTTGTTTTACCATTTTCACATATCTGCTTTATATGTTAAATAGAAAAATGTATCTTCTGAATCTTTTTGCAAAGAGTCTGGATTATGCAGATATTTCATAAGGGATACAACAATCTTGTCTCTTCTTTTAGATGTTTATACTTTAATAACAACAAGAAAATCATTACTTAATTCATTATTCAGTTTTTCGAAAATTTTAAATAAGACTTTAAGAGCACCTTCAGCAATTAATGATGTCGAATCTTCTCTACTAAGATTTTCTATTGTAATTCTTCTAGGCTCTATATTCATAGTTCCACATATAATCTACATTTGTTTCAAACAGTGCTCTTTTAATAGGAGTCCGTACTCTGAAAAATCGTCTAATCATAGCCTCCATAGTGTTCCACCTGGTTTTACAATTCAAAATGAGTTTTAATTTTGCATTCTGTTCTTTCTCTACATATTTCTGCAGAATATCATGCATTATCTTACATCGACACGCATTCCCAACAATTATCAGTGCCGGATTAAATTCCGTAGCAGGAGTATAGCAAATGCTAGGGCCCCGCGCTAGCAGCAGAAAATTGACCTAAAATTTGGTCGGTAACGTTCCCAGATATTTTTGCTAAAAAAAAGGTCATTCATCGTGTTTTATTATATTGTCGTGCAAAACCCAGGGCTCCCTCGTAACATTTGCTACGGGACCCGCGCTGGCTCAATCGGGCACTGACAATTATTATAAATTATCACATTGCAAACATGCATACGTAGGCATCGATATGCTGCTTGTAGATATGCTTATACGTACGCGATTGATTAGTAATATGCAATTTGAGTTAATCAAAAATTCATTTCCGAAAATAAATGAGATTCATAAGAGTTTTCCTAGATTTAAATTTCTCGAGAAATACTGTAATTTTTTGAGAAATGAGAACTAAGTATAAAATTTCTCGAGAAATTCTCGAGAAAAAATCTCGAGAAGGAACACTACTTGAGAGGTCCTTGGGACCTTTTTTTGCGATCTCAAGCACCAGCGTAACACCTAGGATTGTCTTAAATTGTCATCCGAAGCAACGTGTACAAAAGAAATTTGGGCACAAATAAACAGATATACAGGGCGAGTCTAGTAACGTGAGGATCTCAAATAACTCGTAAGTTATTTGTTGTACAAAAAAAAATGTTCAAACTAATGTTTCATTGTTCCTAGGGGACATACACTGCTGCAATCTGATTTTTGTTCGATTTTTTATCAAGATATGAAGGGCACCTTCAGTTTGTTAACACTAAATCTACCAACACCGGTTAAAATGGCCGGTTCCAGGTTTTTTATTTTACAATTGGGAAAATTATAAACTTGATTTCATAAGAAATGATTGTATAGATACTTTTAGTAGTGCGCGTATTACAAAATGAGCCGTACAAAGTCTAAATAAAATCAATCTTGTCATTTTTGTTTAAGGGAGAATGTACCAGTTACTTTTAAGGCTCGGTAGGTTTACTGTTAAATATAGAATGCACAATATTTTGCTCGAACTCGGATGAAGCCCAACATTTTGCGTAAAAAGGTATTGACCTTCATATATTATAAATATATGAACAAGATATTATCGAAATAATTTTCCATATGTACTTATTCAAGTTGAGGGATATCAGTTCCAGCTTCCAGGTAAAGACTATTATACATACGAGAAATTATATCGATAATACCTCGTTAACTATTAGATTTATGATATATGAAGATTTATACTTTTTTACGCAAAATTTTGTGCTTCATCCGAGTTCGATCAAAAATATTGGTAACAAAAATCAGATTGCAGCACTGTGTATCACTTTAGGAACCATGAAACATTTGTTTGAAAATTTTTTTTGTACAACAAATGACTTTCGAGTTATTTGAGATCGTCACGTTACGAGACTCATCTTGTAGAAAGGGATTATTGATTATTATTTAATCGACGGTTTTAAATGAAATCCAAACAGTCGATTACGTATTTCATTTGGGTCTGTCGTGTCTCGAGAAACATACGACCAGAAAACATTGTATCCCGCATTCAAGCAAGGAGATTTTCGATCTCAACTTTGAACGACTGGCAGATTGCCTGGACAACAATGTAACGTTCTCGACGTTGTCGACGCACTAAAATTGGCCTGCAACGATTCTGATCTTTAGCCGTGTTAAACTGAAAACTTTGATTTCAATTTTACATCGTTAAACAGATGTTATTAATATTACATTTAGTGAAAATTACTCGCATTATATTTTTTTGGTAATTGATTCAGGAGAATTATTCTGCATTTGTCACGTTGATGTGAAACAGATTTTTAAGCATAAACAGTTATGAATAACTTGATGATATTTTCTGCGATGAATATACAAATTATGCAATTTAGAGTGATATAGATATTATGGTATAATAAAATGCAAGAAATATTACTTAAAAGAGTTGTAAAATGAAAAGTTACTGGAACGTGAACTTACACATGAATAAAAATGTAACTGTGTAAGTCCTGATCAACAAGTTAATCATTCATACTTATATGAATATGCAAAAGTAGGATCTATTTGTGCTTGCAGGTAATTTACATTGCATTGGTTAAAAAACAACTTTCATTACAAGAAATGATAATTTAATAAATAATAATTGAAAAGTATTAAGAATATGCTTGAGTTTACTAATGGAATTAAATAATAATGAAGAACATATAGGAAGAATTGAACAGAGATCTTGCAAACGTGAATTTGAGCCAAATTAAACGTTACAAAAAATAATACTAAGACCAAAGAGGTGGTTCTGTTTTACGAATAATTGTTGATACATGTAAGGAATCGCTGGAAACGTTAAAAATAAATGGCCAGCACGATGACCGAAGCAATCGATGACTTTAAACGTTAAAAACAAAATTTTAGTGGAAGGGATACAAACAAATGACAGTAGGGGGGGAGACTGAAAACAGATGAAGTGATAATGTAGAAGCAGAGAAGAAATTGCTGGATCGAAAGAAGAGAGAAAGATTACCTCCGTGGGCTGAAGGGAAATAACTTTATCCAATGGGAACCGTCCGAAATAAGCGCCATCTGATCCCGTACACTTGACCCGTAGAACCCATCGTGGCCCGCCGCATCAGTCCCATTCAAACCGTCGTGATGCATTAATTTGTCGATCATCGATCCCACAATCGAAATCTTCGTGTATTCCTCTCCCTTCAACGAGCTCGATCGACTTTACTTTCTAGTTTCTGTGAACATTGTTACGTGATTGTTTAAAAATGTTGTAATTAAGAAAGTGACAGTAACACTTAACACAGAAGAAATGTCAACCAATGTTAACATGGGTCCGCATGAAATGGGAAATAAGGAGGACAAAAAATTAGTCAAGAAAAAATTGGGTAAGTACGCAATGTTTTAATAATTGTAGGGGTTGTTTTTTTACGCGGGATTCCTTAGAATTTTCTGAGAAAATCTTCTCGAAAATGTCTGTCGATATTGTTCGTTGGAAAATGTTTGTTCTTGATTAATCTGGCTACAACTAATAACTGATTTTAGAATTTAATGAATTAGTTCTTATACTGTGTTATATTCAATATGATGATTTAAACTAATTTTTTTTAAAATCCGATTTATACAATTCTTTTTTGTAAATTGCAAAAAATACGAATTAATTAATTTTCAAATTATATTTTTATGGCGAATACAGTTCCACACATGTAAAATAAATTTAACAGTTAGGTGAGGGCAAAAACATCCTTCTTTATAAAGTTTGTTTCTAAAATGATTAATTTCAACATGGTTTTCAACATTAACGAGACAACAAGCACAAAATGGTGTACATTATTGTTTTAAAAAAATTACCAGACTGAATTTATTTAGATTTTCTTGCAATTTCTATAACAATATGTGCTTGTGTAATGAAATTCATTTCATAATTTCTAATGGAAACATCTTTGTAATTTCAACAATTATAAAATACAAAATTTGAAACTGGTCAATTGAGCAGTTGTGATATAAATTTGAATACTAAGGGGGTATATAATTTTGTACAGTTAAATTTTGTTATAGCTTTAATTTCTATCTTACTGCGAGTTCTTTTTTTATAATCTTTGTTTACTTTAATAACATCCACCGTGTAAAAAGGGACTCAGGTACACGGGGATAAATAAATGTTTATTAAATCGCCTAACACAGTAGTTCCAAAAAGTATATGAACACCAAACTGATTCTTGAGAAATTGTCAATATTAAAATTACGATAATTTGGTTTAAAATATTTATACGATACTACATTTGGACTCATTGTAAAGCTCAAAGCCTCTACTTTCGCAGACCATCATTTATTTGCCCCTAGAATATTTGTGCGTAATATAGCAGGTGAAAAACTGAGAACGTGTTTGTGCTCGAAAATGATACAAGTTGAATCGCCTCTTTAGACATAAAAAAATACACGTAAAAATTTTTTGTCATTATCACGTTACTAATATCGACAATTTCTTTAGAATAGGGAATTTAGTGTTCAAATACTTTTCGAATCTACTGTGTGTACAGTAACAAATTGTTATATGAAATTATAGTCTGCGTGCCCAATAAAAATTTTACGACACCGGTACAATCCGCCGACAAGCTGCTGAACAAGAAGGATCACATGGACAACTGCTTAGAATTGCTAAAATTTGTTGCCGACTCTGAGCTAACATTGACGCAAGTCAACGGCCAAAGGAAGCTTGGACCACCCGTGAAATGGACAGGGCCACCTCCCAGTCCAAAATGCGAGGTTTTTGTCGGCAGCATTCCTCGAAATTACTACGAGCCAGAGATCGTTAAAATATTTAGCTCCGTGGGGCAGATCTATGAATTGCGTTTGATGATGGACTTCTCCGGCTCGAACAGGGGATATTGTTTCATTATGTACACCACCGAGGAGGAAGCACTTCGTGCTGTAAAAGAGCTCGATCAGTTTGAGATCTATCCTGGAAAGAGGATCGGCGTCGTAGCCAGCGTTAATAATCGTCGTCTCAATATTAACCACCTATCACCAACCATGGACACCCCAACTATTGTTAAGGTATGGGGTTTTTGAAATTGATAGCAGTGTATCATTTACATAAATAAAATTTTTCTGTGGAAGTATGAGAATCATTAGTACAGTAAGACTTCCATTGCATTGTACAAATCTCATTTAGTTTAGATAATGGAAGTCCTACTTAATTATTTACTTCTCTGATGTTTAATTTGTTTCGAATTTGCTTTTCATAAAGTTCGTGTCTAGAGAATCTATAGATATATGAGAATTTATATATATACATGTGCCAGGAATTTAAGAGATCATAGAATTTTATTTTCTAATGAATTAATTGTCGTGATGGTAAATTATATCGCGTTACCACCTTGAATTTATAATGAAAGACTCAGGTTAGGTTTAAATGTAGCATATTTAATATTTGTATCATTTTAGTTACAAGAATACAAGTTACAACAAATATGTATCATTGTAATATTATTTTGTATACACACAATATACATTTATAGTCTATATTTTCTTCTCTAATTTGATAAAAACTCTTAATTACAAATTTTAACAGCGATAGTGAAGCAACACATTTAAAAAAAAGTAAAATTATAATTACATAGTTCTATAATTTTGTACGAATATCGGAAATGTGATAAGAGATTTCACACAAGAAATTTTATTGTACTTGTGTATTAATGAATCTTGAAAAGTTTATAGCACACGAAGTTTAACCTTCAACCATTTCATTTTACGTTTAATTTATTGATACCATTTGCGAGAGATAACAAATTTAATTAGTTTTGAAAACTGCCCTTTTTGTCGATTTTATGTATAAAAATGTAAATTTGCAAAAACATTTACAGTCTATAAATTGTTGTGAGGCTGACACAATTTTCGTTTTTCTAGCGTTTCTACGAAATAACTGACGACGTCGAATGCGTTTCCGTTTACCGGAACATGAACGGCTTCGTCAGCTATGTATTGGTATCGTATAATACACATCGAGGCGCTGCTATGGGAAGAAGAAGATTGGTACCAGAATCATTGACACTTTTTCCAAATTGTGAAGTGATCGTGGAATGGGCGAATCCTCACATGATTCCTTGGAACGTGGTGAGCATACATAAAATCAATATTCTTTCGTTTTAAAGTAATTGATATTTTAATCAGATTATCAGATACAAATAATACAAATTTAATAATACAAATTTATCTTTGGATTGGCCATCCCTTTTTTCAGTATACTAAATGTTTATGAAATATTAAATTTATAAATGTTTATTTTCTATGAAAAGAATAAATAATTACTAAATCGTGAATTTTTATGCATTAAAAAGAGATTTCAAACATATGAGGAAACAAGCCTCATTCATAAAGTTCTAGAGCTGATTATGAAGATGAGAAAGTGCGTACAAATTTACAATTTAATAACTATAGCGCATATTTAAATAGATTTATATCAGGTCATATAATAGCTTCCAATTTTAAGAGCGAAATAGAGTTGCATTAAAATATCATTGCTATTCTATTGATGCTATATTATATTATATTGCTACTATTATTTTAATTGCAATTAT
This sequence comes from Lasioglossum morio, assembly GCA_916610235.2. Taxonomy (NCBI): domain Eukaryota; kingdom Metazoa; phylum Arthropoda; class Insecta; order Hymenoptera; family Halictidae; genus Lasioglossum; species Lasioglossum morio. The sequence goes on from OU744333.1 coordinate 2,970,616, forward strand.
TGAGAAGTAGGTTGCGGATTTTTGCAGCAATTTTATATTAAATACTCGAAGTACCAAAGAATTTTAAAAAACTGATACAATTTTTTAAGAAGTTCCAAGACATTCATTTTATCTATATGCATTTCTGCATACGTCTGTGTGCATCGTACATGAGCGAAGTCCGCAGTCTATTGATAACAATTTATTGTTAACGTATATAAACGCCGAACGATAAGAAATGACTCTGACGAAGGGATGTTTGTGTTTGCAAGAAGGCGGTATGTTGCGATTTATGGTTTTCCTTTCGCATGTAAAGAACAATGACATCGGTCAGTTATGGTCCCACGTGAAAATGGAACGTGGGTACTTCCCCGGTTGGCTTGTCTGCAAATGGCATCACAATTTACAAGAACCGAGACCACGTACGCGAATACTTAAACGCGGATGATTTTATCCAATTTGTAGATCGCATTATATTATTTATGCAAATGGAATCCAATGTATTATCTCACAAATAAGTAACGTTGCGCAACAAGACACTTGTAAAACATGAAAGTTGAAGAAAATTTACAAAATATGTAAATTTAGATCGAAAAATACTTGAAGCTGAACTGTAGAAATTCAAAACTGCGTTTGCTAGTCTCATTTCGGCTTTTTGAAGATTTTGTTACATAATTTTATATAGGAATGCTTTTCTAGAGTTGCAAGTACTTACATTCTTTAAATAACATTGCACAGTTTGGCACACTAACCTTGATTTATCACAGTGATCGTGGAATCACGATCAGGGTCGTGATTTGAACTTCAATCACGCCGTTATTTTTTAATCTAGAGTAAATTTGGTCACTGTCATCTTTATTTTTCATCTCGATTGAATTCGTTCTTTTTTAACCAACTTCGTTTGAATACATCAATTACGTAGTTCACATAAAAATATCTGCAAATAACGTAAGTTTAAAATTACATTACGTTTTCTGTACATGACCTAAATTAACTTCATTTAATATGATAAAAATAACTAATATTCAATTTTCTTTTCTGTAAAAAAATTAATTCTTCCTCCGTTTCGAAATCGCAATATTACTAAAAAAATAGTATACAAGTAAAGACAATTTCTTTTATGTTTATGCATATGTATTTACTAATGTATAAAGTTTTACAAAATACCAATGTATTGTACTTAATAATTTACCAAAAGATCATCATTGATTAGTAATTATTAAATAAATTTTTCATCCGGGTACATATTGCTAAGATCTAGATAAATTGAATCTCGCAATTTTTATTTATCGGTAAGGTTAATCTCAAATAGTTTGTACTTGGAAACAGAAATTGTGCAGAAGTCTAATTTTACGGAATTGTAATAGTGACGCAAGTTTGAACAAGGTAGTTCGAAGTTTCGCCGACAGATGGCGTCTCGATCGCCAGCGGTTATTATAGAGAATGCGCAGCAGTTGATATTTAGAGTCGATCAGCTGTTCGCGTGCTTCATAGTTTTCTCGTATTGTACGAAATCGATTTAAAAATTTCCCCGTCTTCTGATTCGATCGAAAACGAATGAAAATGAGTGCAACCATGGTAGAAAACGGTGTATACAGTGATTATCGAAGTCCTTTGGCGACTAGATACGTATCAAAGGAAATGCGGTACAACTTCAGTGACCAACACAAGTTTAGCACGTGGCGGAAACTGTGGATATACTTGGCAAAGGCAGAAATGGTTCGTAATCTGTTTATTACACGGGCTTGAATGGATTAGCATAACCGGCCTGCTATCGTAGTCGCAACTTCCAGAAAGAGACAATTGAAAACATACTGTCTTTTATTATACATCTATGTACTTTATTTCAGCCTTACGGCTAAAAATTAGACTTGGAACTGTCTTTTATTAAAGACTTGAAGTGTGCTGTATTTATTATAAAACTTTGCAGCAAGTCACTTCTGTATATTTTTTCGTGTTATTTATTTCAACACTATTATTGATTGCTAGTTATAACAGATAACATTATAAGCTACGACTTCGTTCAGTTGTTTTATTTCTTGTCAGGATTTTTTGCTTTATCTGATTAGTTGAAAACTTGATCGAAATAATTCTTCATTTGCTCTGGTTTTTCTAATGCTCAAACGACTATTTTTTTATTCTCTAGTCTTTGTTTGCAATGATATTGAATAAAGAAATTCACAATTTGGTAATAGTATTTTTATACAGACATTTTCATTTGTTGTTTGTGTTTCTAGTTTATACGAAACGCGGAAAGGGATCATCTTCTATCAAAGAAATATGACACAATCTTTAGCGTTTAATTGCCACATTTTATTTGTTGTTAGGAAACTTTCGAAATCATGCTTTTCATGAGGTTATCAGAAGTTCATTGAATTGCATGATAATATTATTTCGGTAGATCGTGTTTCGAAAATGGCTGTTATGCTAATTTCATAAGAAAATGAAGTATAGAATATTTTTTTAAAAAGATGTTATGAGAAAAACAAATACGGATGAATCCTTATTAATTGGTATAATTGCTAACATTTAGTGCAACAATAAAACAGCGTGTTCAAATTTTCTTCAATATTATTAAATGACAGTTGTCAGTTCAAATAAGAATTTGTTTTATCATGAAAAGAATCATTTTGTTTTATCAGGGGTACCCATAGTCATGTTGTTTTTTTTTTATCGAATATACATGGTTCCCTTATTGTGAACGTTATTTATTATTGAATAACGTACATTCTAATCTAATTTATTGGCATTTTAGTGTGCTTATTGTTAAATTAATGTGTACTAAATGTTAAATAAAATAAAGAAGCTTGTTCAAGTATTGAAACACGATATTAGTTTTGGGTACTCTTGATAAAAAAAAAATCAAAAATGAACGTACTCAAATATAATTTATAGTATACTAGTAGACGTTATAGTATATTATATGTATTATACTATATTATAGTATATCATAATATACTAGTTTTATAAAAGAATAAATACTGTAGATACTGTGCAAACGCGTGTGATGTATTTACAGAATGCATATTGTTTAAAAATCAACAAAAAATGGTTATAAATGGTAAGAACTTTAGTTTCTTGAAGACTTCATAAAAATATATTTTATCATAGCTACTTTTTAACATAATAATATAAATGTGTGATTGAAACATTAACGAATATATGTATAATTCGTTACATTTTTTAATAATGCAGGGGTCAAAACGTACTCTTCTGTTTCCACCAAACTTGATTCTGGTCTCTATTCACACTCTCTCGTTCTCTCTCATATCAACACAATAAAATTAAGCTCCACAATATTAATTATTTTAGTAAAGTAATACGATTCATATACAATGAACAAACACTATTGAAACTTTTACATTCCTTCAACACTCGAATTTCATAAGTATTCTAACTAACATACAATTTAAGATACCACATTATGGAGATGCTGTCACCAAGCATTTTGTAATTGCAATCATCTTCATTCATAAATTCAAAGACACAAAATTTATTTAACAAGTTCAAATGTCTTGTTAGCAGTTTTAGTGTCACGGCAATATTTACGAGGAAATATTTATTAAGAACATCAGTGTGGTTACCATTTGCGTGGTTACCATTCAATAAATAATGAAAATAATGGCGAATAATGGGAATACTGAATTATTTAAAATACTTTATTACTTTTGTTTTACAAATAACGCCAGAAATTTATTTCCTTTTGACGTTAAAATCAAATAATATATCATTTGAATTAATTTGGTCCAAAATATAAATAATTTCAGCCGAAGAAGAAGTTAATAACGAACTATTAGAAAGTTCAAAGTGTCTTTTTGTAGTACATATAATGATTAAGGTTTATCTGCAATGATATGCATGCCTGATGCAGTTGACAATGTCAACACGAAATAAATAGAATTTTAAACAATACAAATTACTTGATAAAAATTAATAAAATGGAAAATTATTTCTTTTGAAATTCCACTAAAGAAATAAAGAAATTATATAGCTGTTCAAATAAACGAACACACGATTATTTCAAATGCCATGCAGCCATATAAAATAATATATTATCTTAACAATTATTAATTGTCCAAATCTGGTGTAGTTTTATAAAACAGTTTATCTCAGTCAGGTTTGCAAACACGAAACATCCCTTCGTCAGCGGTCTAATTGAAGTACAAGACCGTATGAAAATAATGTCTTACGCATTATAGTTTGAAGAAAGGTGTACCTGTGACGCGGCTGGCGACGTACAAATACAAACGTTTTCTCTGATGCCGTCGAAGCCGACAAAGTCTATGGCCCGATCAAAGCAGCCGAAAATCATGGACAAACGATTGCTAACAACAACTAGCCGCTCGATAAAAGCAGTTTCAGAGAACGTGCAAAGGAATCCCAATCGTTCATCGAATCCCTGTGCGCTCGAGAAATGTCAATTAAATAATCTAGCTTGCCCAGTTGTGGAGTGTCGAAAGGGGCGCAGGGGGAAGCAAAATGGCGTTGAGGCTTTGGACGTGAACGGTAACTTGGGAAACACTTCGGACCAGTTGTTTTGCTGCGACAACATGAAGAAGAATTATGTTCGGCATCAGCAGAACATGATTCTTCCATCAATCAGCGCGTTTTTGAAAAAGAGAAAGGGTCCCAGGCATTTCAAGGCGAACGCAGCTCAGAGATACTCTGAAGCTCAGAGATACGCTGAAGCTCAGAGATACACTGAAGCTCAGAGATACGCTGAAGCTCAGAGATACGCTGAAGCTCAGAGATACGCTGAAGCTCAGAGATACTCTGAAGCTCAGAGATACTCTAACGAAGCTCAGAGATACACTGACGAAGCTTTCGCATCAGATGCGAGTTTAATTAATAATCGGGCATTGTCTTGCTCCTGTCAGTGTCCACCGAACAACTCCATTTCCAAAAATGTGAGTCTTGATTGGAACTCTGTGCAACATTTATTGTCGAGAGTTTCAAGAGTTGTGCTGGTGCCCAACGAACATAAGAGTCAAATTTTGTTAGTAAACAACGTCGACAGTGCTCCCAACATTATTGCACCCCAGCCCCTCGCTCATCCCAATCGACCGTTCGTGAATCACTTTCAATACGGTAATTACGGTGAGAATTACTCTGTTATGGGGCAAAATGGTGCGATGGCTGTTCACTTGCCTGATCAAATACCGGCACACGTTTATGATGTTAGGGCGACCATGTTGAAGCCGAGTCGCGAATATTTACCGCAACAGTTTCTGCCAGGTAACATGAACTCGGTCGTTCTGGATCAGAATAACGATTGGTATTACTCCAGCTCAATACCTGACCAGGTCTGCGAGAATCAAAACTTTCCAGAGTACGTCAATGGGGCCTGTTATCAGACGAATGGCCCGCAAAACACACAAGAAGTAACCTACTCTGATAGAGAGGTCAGTGGAGGACCTAACTTGAGCACGCTCAATTTTGATGATCCGTATGCTTGTAAGACTCCCGCGAAGTCGCCGATGTTTGGAAACAATGATAGCTTCAACGGGAACAAGCAATCGATTGGGGAATATGTTCAGGGTGAGGAAAAGTTTCCCATGAGACCGATTTTGAAGGTTACTAACGCTAACGTCAAGACTGGCAATTACTGATATTTTTATAGTAAAATCGCGTTGAAGTATATATTTTTAAACATGGCGAGTTCCTAAAATAGTGCCTTGGTACGTGTCTACATACAGTGCTGGCACAAGACAATTTTTACAGTAGAAATATTCATAAATATGAACAAAATTGAAAGGTTTGTTTTCCAAAATATACAATTGCTCCAAAAAGTACGGATAATCTCAGTCATTAAAAAGTTGTCGAAATGAGTCACGATTTTTACAAACTGAAACATCTTAAAAATATTGGAAAATTTCTACCGTAGATTTGAAGTTTCTTCTTTACAACGACGCTCCTAAAAATTGAAGCATCATTTTTTGGCTGTTTTATGGAGCATCAAATAAAAGAAGATCGTAATTGTTAAGGGAAAACTTCAGTCTACAAATTTACGGTGTATTCAATTATGAAAAAATCTTGAAATGTTTTTAGAGACGTTTCGATTTGTAGGATTTTCGAGAATAACAATATCTTCCAACAATATTCTAGAAAAAAATGGATTGTGGAAGTAGAGGCTTCGAATTACATGTAGAATGAGTTCAGACTGTTTCACAATTAAGATCCAGATTATTTTAATCTTCAAATATTTTTTGGGAGTAATTATATCACAAGAAATAGTAATATAAATAGATTTAAATGAAAGTCATGACAAAAATGTTTCCTGGTTTCATAAAATTAGCACATTCGAATAATAATGTTCACGAATGATTAGAAATAATGTATTGATATTTTATCGTCGTAAGTTTTTAAAAAAACTGTTTCGATTTGTTTGGTATCGAACGACTATGTTGCAAAATAATAAAACATTGTACTAGGTATTCTGTAGGCAAATGCTTTGGAAATATTTGTTATTACTGTTAGCATAATTAGATTTGTTATTATTTTTATATACAAGGTTCTTTCTTTTCACATTATTTTGCAAAATACCTTTATCCTGAAAAATCAATTTTTGATTCAATTTTTGTCGTAGTTAAGGATGTCCATATTGTGAAAATTGTATTATGCTAATATTTTCGCACAGCACTGTTTGATGATATTGAAGTATATCGAATAGCTTTTCTGTAACATCATAAAATTGTAGTCTTATTATCGATTCGTTAGTTGAAATATTCAGTAGTTTACTTGTTATATAACATGTTCTTTGCGTCAGAAGTGTGTTTCTAACTTCAAAATTATATTAAATGTTGGGGAACAATGTGAATAATTGATTAATGTATCACAACAATACTTCTAAAACAGTTAAATATAAGTGAAGTCTAAAGTTCATTGAAATTGGTAAAGAATACTCTTTCAAACAGATTATCATGGTCACTGTTAGAAAATATAGTTCTGAGAATATTAGCCAAAATTTGCAGACATTAATATGTCACAGATTAAATATTTCTATTTTTAGATAATTTTTAAAAATTACTTTGAATCAGTTTTTAACGACTGATATTACATTACGAAAAATGGAGGCTATCTGTTCCTTACTTTAGGTTTAGTTTAAGTGAAAATAACTTTGATATCTTTTTTTTCACTATTAGTAGAAATATGTTTTCGTCTAAAAATAATTTTTATTATAGATGGAGGATCGTAACTTAAATATTCGTTCGGTTAACTTCAATATCTCGTTTTCATTCATTAACAAAGTAAACAATTACGATCAATCAATTATGAAACCGTTGACTATAAGCAGTTTCCATTTAATCGCAGTTATTTGAAATGAGGGACAACCAAATCATTTCAATTAAAGTGTATTTACATTTGAAATGTTCCAAGTTACAAACCATTTGTTCAACTAAATATTTTTTGCCGAGGTAATTAAATACAAAGTAAAGCCACAACCGAATATGTAAAGGGAAGTGTAAAATGATTCTGAAATCGAGATACAGTCTGTCACAGTAATATTGGGACGCTTTTAAAAAGACAATTATTGATGGCGAAAGTGGATTGTTTTTAAGTTTTCAGACAAGGTAGAGCAATTGGTAAAGAAGGAATTTTTAAAGCAAACTTTAATTGGTCTGAATTGCAGAGAAAGTATTAACTGTTGTTTTTTACAACTATTTGATATGAGCCTATATTGTAATTTTATACATTACTAAGAATTATATACATTTTGAAAATTTCATCAGTCAACGTTGTAATGAACTATAGTTAATGGTGGTGAAAATCATAATTTTTCACTTTTAATATTGTCTCAAAATTTAAAAAAAATCGAAATCATATGATTCAATATTAGGGGTATTATTGTTTTTTAAAAAGTGTCTCAATATTATTGTGACAAACTATATCTTAATAGCTTCATTGGGTGTCATTATGCAAGAATTACCAGCGGCGAAAAAAGTAAATTGCTTGTTCCCCGCGATAAGTTAAAGTGATGCAAATGTTCCATGGAAATATCTCGACCTCGGCGACGAGGATTTATCTTTGTAAACAAATCAATAGGAGAACGAGAAGAGATTTCTGATCGAGAAATAAAATGCAACTATTGCGATTATCGAAGAAACGAATGTTGTATGGTATTGAAAGGTTGTAAAAGATTTTGCTAATCAGTATTTGAAACGAGGCAGCAGCAGTAGGCATTTTTGCAATCGGTGTAGCCATAAGTTAATTTATAAGGATTTATATTAAGTATATAGGATATTTTCACATGGTTTATAGAAACCGATGTTCTTGATTAATGTAGAGCAGACCTGGGCAATTGGCAACCCAGGTCTGATACGAAGGTGGTTTGTTTTACACCAAAGATTATTAAACAAGCAATCCTTATTTCGTATTATTATAATCTTCGAAATCTATTTGTATACCGAATAATTGACGTTTGTATAACTTTATTTTCTAACTATGTGTTATTATCGCTTGTAACATCTTTTTTAATTTAGTGGATCGTTTGCAGCTTCTGGATCTTCATTTGTTTATAATAGAATCGAAAACTTGTATGCCACTTTTTTTTTAATGCGCTGCTTATTAATGCATTTTGTTTTGTCTTTGATCAAATGATTCGCGCTGTCATGACATAGTGTAGGAAACTCGCAAACTTATGTTAAGAATTTATTCTGAACAGTGAACGTAAATAAATATTGCTTTACAATATTTTTACGACAATTCATCAATTTTTAATATCGTCAGAATATTACTTCATCTGTATGGATTCGTATCTTTTTTATTTCGAGGAACATACGAGAGCCTAATACTTTGAAATAAATATTGGTTATACTTATTTAAGCAATGTACAAATTGTGTTAATTTTCTTTAAATAAATACGGTCTAGTGTAATCAACGAAACAGCATGGTTAATTATCAGTAATTACAACAGAGCTGGGCACGTTTTCCTCAATTGAGGAAAAATCGTCCCCACCATAGTGTCCACTGTTTCTTTTCAGTAATGCCGTTACAGAGAACACAGTGGTGAGGTTGACGATTTTAATTAAACTTTTTCTGGTGAATGTAAAGCAAAAATAAACACACCCATGTCCGAGCTTTTTTGATATTACTCATTATATGCAAAGATGATTAAGATTTCCTTTTAGGATATCCAGATAATATCTTGTTATACTTCATTTTCACCAGAAAAAGTTTAATTAAAATCGATGACCCCCACCATTCTGACGTCTTCTTGTCAAGTACATTCGGCGGGGCAAAGAAAACACGAAACAGTGGTGGAGGAACAAATATTTGAGGGGCCTGAAAAAATCTGAAAAACTCTGGCCATTTATGAGGTGAACATATTTTTATAATAAAATAGAATTATATTTCAATATAATTATACAATAAATAATAACCATCATAATAATTATACAATATACATACCCATTAATCTCAACTCAATATATATACATGAGAATGTTTCTAATAAATGGCATTAACTCTGAATTATTTTTACAGAATCTATTCAAACATCAATAATTCGATTTATTCTAAGCTTTGATTGTTTTCATACGTGATTCTTCTCACGAAGATCCCGTTTTGTGGAGTATATTTATTTCTTGTTGAGGGAATGTAGACGTGCCTGCATTTGAACGCATTTTGCACAATTGTCATTCTTGTTTTTGAAATACTGAAAACATATTAAGATTATAATATTATTGAAAAAAAACCGTGATCTCATTATGGGGCAAAAGTAGAAAATTGTTTTACCTCGCTTCGAGTGGTCTTCTGACGTAATAGAGTTCCACAGCGCGCGCATTTCAAAAATTTCTGCTCACTTGGATCGTGTTTATACAATACCTATAAAAAATTAACTGGGTTATAATAAACTGTGAATACTTATGTGAGTATTCGTCTTTTCCCATGACAACCATCTGCCAGATTCACGGTAGAAGTTCCAGCTAATTGAGTTTTATGGACTTGTCATATTGTCAATTATGTAGAACGTGATATTTTGTATAAGAAGTATTTGTCGTACTTTAATTGCATTTCTCGAAGCACAATAATCACAGTACAGCCTGCCTCGCTTATCCCTGTAAACGCTATAGTAGTAGAAAGCTGATGACACTGCAAAATACTGTTAAAACATTAAATATTAGTTACCTTAATATAATAACCGCGTCTAGTTATTACCTTAACTACATTATTTAAACTTAACTAAATTAACACGTTCAATGTTGCGTGAATTTTGTGCTTTGGCAATTAATAAAACGCCAACAATAAAAATTGTTAGTTACTTTTGATAGTCTATTATCTAGTTAATTTCAGCGTTAATAAATCAATATTTCGTGACAATTATTTTATGATAATCATCTTTAAGCAATAGTGATCTCTGTGGCATTTGACATGTTAAAATATTAACTAGTAAAATAATAATGTAAATAATTATTTAAAATCAAATTATTTCGATCGTTTAATTGTTAATTACAGGTAAGACTAGAGTACTCACCTGTATTTTTTTACAAGCTGGACAAATGGGCATTTCTCCCACAACACCTTTCTTGTCTGCTAGAAATCTCTGTAATAGATGCCATGAAATTGTGTTAATTACTTTTAATTAATCAGGATCAAATCAATAACTTCCTGAATTTGTAATATTTCGTTAAAATATTTTCTGTCACTGTTGGAAGTTTTCAGATGGTGCAGAACTTTTCTACTATGTATATTCAATTACCTCAACTTCTACTTTACACATAGTAGGCGTACCGGGTTCACTATAACACTCAGGGGTCCAGGATTGAACATCTGTTTCAGCGTGCCTAAATGTTCACATCATTGGTTCAGTTAATCATTGGAAGAGGAATCACTAGAATTGATCAATTAATTAAAGCCAGTAGTCTTTATGTTCTTACATTGGTTCGCATGGTTCAACTTTGTTCTTTTTCTTAAGGAATGAGGACTTTTTCGCTTTGTTAGACTCGGTGTCAGTTCTAGAATAATAATAAATTATTTTGCATTATATGCATTGCATTATAGTTCGACATAAAGTATTTACGTGAACTGAGATTGCTCTTGCAATTCTTACAAAAATAATAATGTATTTACATGTTTGCTGAAAGATTTTTGCAATAGAAAAGCAAAACAATATATGCAAGGTATTAACTTTTAAAGTCTATTTACAAAATTGAAAATATAGTTCATTATTTGTTCAAGTTCCTTATGTATTGTTTATTTGTAGTAAAATAAGATGAAAGAAAATACGAAAGCTTGTATTCTATTGTAGTTTATACTTTTTCACCAGTATTTCACCAGTCACCAGTGTTAACACTAGCTTAGGAAATGTCTATTGCTCGAATATTGCTGGTATTACTTCAGTCCCTTAATTATAAAGTTGAATAATGTTACATTCATGCGAAATTAAAGCTATTATGAGCTGCTCATTATGCCCATGGGATTACGTAACGAAAGAAACGTGTTCGAGCCTGAAGACTGATACACTAATAGATTCACAAAGCAATTTCCGGTTAATTATCAGTTGTGCATTGGGGCCGAATGAGATAGAGGCGAGTTGGGTTGATGCACTGTAAAAACTTCACTGGGAGAAACATGTTATAATATTTTTTAATGAATATTTTCACTAATTAGACTGAAGATTGAAAAATTCTATAATATATTACTCGATCTTCAAACTATATATATAAAAAGATAATTTAAAAAAATGAATAACTTTAACATCCACTTTTAGGTGGTTTCCACTTTAAAACAAAAGGAGACAAAACTACTTCTCCTGTATAAAGTTAGAAACAGTTCAACAATCATTAATCAATGAATCGTGAGAAAGACAAATAGGTACAATAAGATGCGTTGAAGCAGCTATTGCAGTATTATTGTCCTTTTTTATAATTACCTGGAAAAATTGAACTTTTTCATGTATTTTTAACACGTTTACTACTAGCGTCACATGATTTTGTATTTCTCGTAAAGAAAATTAAATTAATATAATACGATGGTTATTTAAAATTATAATGCATAGCATTATATTTAGAAAATATAAGTTTCTTCTGAGAGTATCTGTTTTTCAAATGAAAGCTGATAGGGAACGTGTTAATGAAAAATTATCTCTATATATATATAATATAAAAACAAATAAAGATATTCTAATACTAATAATTCTAATACAATAAGCGGCACCGTTGCTAATGTGCAAAGAAAATTCAAAATACAGTAGAATTTCCGTAACTGTCGTATCATTGGGTCTGCCGAGCGACAGTTCTAGTAGACGTGCTGCATTCTTTATATCGTAATTATATCTCGTTTGGTGTAAATTTTAATCAGAAGAACGAACTAAATACGATGGTAATAGTTTGATAAAAAACAGATGAAAAATTAGGAAAGTTGCAAGTCGATTCCATTAGTGTGAGTCTCGTCGATATTCGACCCCTTGCTAGTTTGATCGTCGAGCGTGTTTACGGCTTGACTGGTCCCAACGAGGATACCCCACGGTGGGGATACAATGTTAACAGTTACAGCAGAGACCTTTGCGACAGTTCCAGAGACATGCTGTATCGATTTCTACAATACATGTGGAGTTACAGTATATTTTCTACAGACGCGACAATGTCTAACACGATAGATGCGACCAAGAATATCGCCCCCAACTTAGGAATCTTATCTTGGCTCGGTATATCGGCGTGAATCATTACAAACACGACGCGGAGAGTCGTTGTCGCTGACACAATTGATACATTCATTATACGCGTTGTCCTTCTCTATGTTCGGCTCGCCCTTTAGAGATAAAAAGAATAGCTTCCCCGTACGATAGATGCGACCAATTTCCCCGAGGCTGTCGCTCCCATAGAAAATTTACTGTATTTGAAACTCCAATATGAATCTCTTACGCTTGCGTTTCTGCGCTCGGTTTCGATGCCGTCGTTGTTTCCACCGATATTTCCCTTCTCGAAGCTTCCGACGGCCTTGGCGATGACGTATCCATCCCCGCTTCGTCAGTTTCAAATTTGTCACCGGAAGCAAAAGCTTCATCCGCGCTATGCTCGCTTAGAGTGAACTCACTGTCGAGACTCTTTTCCCCCGGTTCCATCAGTTTGATTCTACCGGACGTCCCTGTCTTTTCATTCGAGTCATCTGTACTACTTTTTACCGGTTGTGTAACTGTCTGTATCAATGATGGTTCAAAGTCCTCAAAGTCCTTCTTCTCAACTTTGTCGACCACATCTTCCTTCACCTCCTCGGCTTGTTGTACAGGTTCTTGTACAACGTCCTTCTCCGGTATCTCTTCCTCTACAACGATGTCTTTCCCGTCTTTCTCAGCCACATTTGTGAAATCTTCGTCCGTAGCGGCAGGTTTAGTTTCTTCCAGCCCTTGCAACAGGTTTATCATTTCTGCTAGCTTTTGGGGCGGTGAAACGAGTGCAGGGTCCGTCGTCTGGACTTCGGATACTGCACCCAAAACAGTGGATGATGCCACGGGAACGTCTTTGTCAACAGCGTCTTTGTCAACAGCATCTTTGTCAGCAACGTCTAGCTCCGTAGTATCTAGAGTCTAATCCACGTTGGATTTTACTGATTTTGACAACGACATTGTTTTATCGCTTTTCTCGCATATTGCTCTACAGATACAGTCTTACTTTTGCCGTATCGCTCACACGTCCGTGCACTTCCGGTTTCAGTAATACCTTCCGTGTCTTTTCTTTCAACGACGTTCTCGTTTTTTGCTTCTTTTGCTCCACGTCGTCGCACATTCTCCTGCTGCAACTGTTTTACCAATATTATGATCCTTACTGTCGGAAATGTCGTTTATAAGACGCCGGTGACGAAAATTCTATCTCTAAATCAAAATATGAATTGAATTCGAAGGCAGAACAAAATTTGTTTGAACTATTTCCGGTCTAATTCACAGTGCAAATGATAAAATTATGAAAATGTACATTTTCTAAACAGACGTTTCTTATACTTGCTTTCTAAAATAAAATCATTTCGCATAAAATCGTGAAACAAATTTTTACGATTTGTAGAACTTATTACTTCGATGGATTGTAAGTGTACAAATAAATAATGTGTTCGTACGAAATAACAATAGAATTATATTCTCTATTTTTAACGATCGTAAATTTTGTATATGCTCTATACGATATCGGCGCTACAGGTTCGATCACAAATACAAAAATTAGCAATTTTGTAGAATTATAATTTCGACGTTTCGGTTCTGTTTTGAACCATTTTCAAGAAAAGCTAATTGTGAAAAAAACAGAATGAAATCAAATTCAATGTAATGTTATTTACTAGTCACTAAGCCGGTTGGAACTGTACTGTAGGAGTACAAATATTAGCATACGCGGACTTTTCTTGAAAATGGTTCAAAACAGAACCGAAACGTCGAAATTATAATTCTGCAAAATTGCTAATTTTTGTATTTGTGATCGAACCTGTAGCGCCGATATCATATAGAGCATAAACAATAGGATTATTCGGAAAATATTTTATTATTTAAGAGTGAGTCTTTTCGGAATTAAAGTTTGGTAATTTTCCAAGAAAATATCTTACATGCTTTTCGTGTCCTCGTCCGCAGTTTGACTAGAAATGTCAGATCGCCTGCTCGGTGTTACACAATACGAAGCGACAGTGAGTTTAGTGAGAGCACTCGAGCCTCTTGACGATTTTCTCTCCTCTTGTTCACCTTCAAAATGGCGAACACCGCAATCTGAGATCTCAGAAGACCAAACATTTAGAGTAAATCGAGAAAAGTACCGATTTTCAGAGCCAAATCCTCCACCCTGTTTCTCTAGTTACTCGAAATTCAAAATAATAAAATATATTATCGAAAGAGACTCCGTATCCCCCTTTCCTACAGTTACTTGAAACTCAAAAGAATAAAACTTGCTACGTACGCTATTTAAAAAAAATAATTATTTTGATCTTTCCGAATTGTATAGTCGACAAAACTATCATTTAAATAATTTAGATCTTTCCAAATACACAGTCAATGAAATAATCGTTTTAGACCTTTTCAATGATATATTTGTCACATTCGTTTATAATGATAAAGTCTCGGTAACCACCGAGACTACGGAAAAAGTGAAGTGTATCACACCGATCGTGGGGATCGGTGATACCTAAATTAGTATCGAAGGAAAGTTATTTCTTTTTCGTGTTAACGCTTGTACTCGCAACCTGATCGATTCGAGCTTTCTCACTCATCAACATTCCGTGGTTTTTCTGTTCCGGTTGAATTCGTTGCCCCTCGGTCTTGGACGCCGATTGTTCTTGATCCTGTCGCAGCGTCTGTTGCTGTTGGCTTTGCTGTGGCATTTGGACTATACCTGTTGTTACGCATCTGCAACTATTTGTTAAAGAAAATAACAATTCCATGGTACAATGTAACATCAAAACAGTTTTCATATTTTATGAGATTGCGAATGCCATAATTCAAATTCAAAACGATTTTATGTATTAGATAAAAAGTTTTTTTGATCGCACTTGAAATATATAATAAATTTATGATTTCGGCGCATGGTTCGATCAATAAACTGGTTTATTGAATATTAATAATATTTAATGTTTATTGATCGAACCATGCGCCGAAATCATAAATTTATTATAGATTTTATCAGAATTAGGAAAATTATTGAGGACTCATTGCATTGTTTAGTATAGGCCCGGGCAACTTCATCTCCGATGTCGCTTCACGACTTTCAGCACCGTGCTTTGCCTCACGTAACTGCTACCTTACTTGATCTCTCCACTTCTACACTCCACAGGAGTTTGGTGGAGAGGATCTAGAAGTAGGGAGACGACTCCTCTCCGACTCCGCAGAGCCGCAAGTTGCCCAGGCCAAGTCTAGTATCAGTGGATCAATATTTTGTAAAATAAACGAACCACAGACAATATAATCTTTAATTGTACTTTGTTCTGTACGTACTTTTATAGGTTTCTAAAAAATAATCTTTGTTTAATCGATTAACACTGGATCTACAAAGTACTCAAAGATACTACTTCGTGACTGCATAAAATTGAATGATTTCTTACAAATGCATCTTTACAATTTGGAATTTGGAATTTGTCATTCGGACGTAGCTCTAATGTTAAGAAACAATTTCAGATGAACACTGACCATTTATAATTATGAGTTTCAAACAAAGCTGCAAATCAGTGTTCACAATAATAAATTTGCTTTTTATAAAATCGTGTAATGATAGTTATGATCAGCACAAACCCTGGACAACACGGCATTCCTCGTATAAGCTGCACAAGCGCAGGACAAGGTGCACATGGTGCGCACGGTGCGCACGGTGCGCACGGGGCTTGCTGCTGCATTCCTGGTTGCACCTGATCCGTTGGAGTCGTGAACATCCCCATTTGTCGGTGGCACAATTCGCATTTGCTCACTGTTTGGGTCGGCATTTCGATCACGTGACGCTGAGTCTAAAGTTTTGCTAAAGTTTATCCAAACTGTCCAGTCTAACACATTGAAAATTGGTGTTCTCTACTTCATGAGTTACCAATAAATGTTTAATGTTCTCGGCGCTACGGTTCGATCAATTGTTACTTAGAAAATCTAAAAACAATTTTGCAGATTATCAAATAATCATCGACGTTTCGATTCTAGTTTGAATCCTTTTCAAGATGTATTTGCACTGCGTTTGTTTTTGATATGATTTAATACTTTAATGTGGACATCGTGATACACGTGTTGTACGTGTGTCGTCAATGCTTGTTATCAAGACACTGACAGTCAAGACAGTCAAGACAAGACAACAAGCATTGACGACACACCTACAACACGTTTATCACGATGTTCAAATTAAAGTATTAAATCACATCAAAAACAAACGCATTGCAAATACATCTTGAAAAAGGATTCAAACTAGAATCGAAATGTCGACGATTATTTGATAATTTGTAAAATTGTTTTTTGATTTTCTAAGTAATAATTGATCGAACCGTAGCGCTGAGAACATTAAACATTTATTATTAACAATAATACGATCGATATAAGTGACATATTTTTCATGAGTTACCTTTCGTTGCAGTCTCAATTATATGACTAAATTTCGATTTTTCAGACTCAAACAATTTAAAAGAAAGTTATTTACATATACCTAGTAAAGTAATGCCTCTAACATTTCCAAAAGACACAATCCGTTTGGTCCAATTTGAAAAAAGTTGTTCGTTTTTGGAGTGTTTTTTTTACGTCCACTGTACTACAATACGTCTTTGAATAAATAATCATTTTGGATGGTTTGGTGTCAAAGCGGCATGTCTTTTTTAGCCTGGTCATTGTGAGAACTATCTATGCTCAAAACTAAGTGTACTTTTTTTATAGTAATCCGGAGATACGTAGGACGAAGACATAAGCAAAGAGAGGACTAAAATAGTTCAGGACCGTCAAGAATGAAATCGTGGATTTTTCCGTGCTTCTTTTCTTTTCGTAGACTATAAGTTAATTGGTGCTACTCGCTTGGCTTTGGATATGAGTCATCACAGGAGAATCCGTTTGACATTTGGCAAAGTCAACGGTGGAAGTTGAGCGTGCGCTGGATGGACGATCGACGTACTGTCGTCGCCGAGCGTGTCCGATCTTTCGGTAACAATGCTCGGGCATGTCTTCCTCGGTACCGGTACCGGGTACAACTCGGACGTCGCTGACGCTGGTCATCAAGTCGAGTTTGGCCGTCTAGATTGCAAAGAGACACCGTCAAAGAAACGTCGATACTCCAGGAGCATAAATTACTTCACACTAGAGTACTCCATTTACAGGCCGATTCATCTAACAGTTAACCCTTTGCACTCCTACATTGAGTGTCATTCGTCATCAATTTTATTCGTAGGGACATCCCTAGATGCATTTATGGTTGGCCAACGCTATTCAACAGTTGGGAATTAGTTGGAATATAGTTACGTTATATTTACAATTTTCATTAGACTGTGGATCCAATTTCAAATTTGTATAGACAAATTTCAAGAAAGTGGTATGTGATCAAATCCTATTTTTAATGGGATCAGCCTTTCTAGATCCAAAACAAATAAAAATCGTACTGAATTAGTTATTATAGTTGGTTAATTAACAAGAAATTTAGCGGCCCAGTTAGCACGTTGTATTATGGTGACGTGGGCACTATGATAGACATGATCATTGACCCATTTGTAAAAGGGTGAGAATTAAAATCGTTGGCCAACCAATACTGCATCAAAGACTCATTGAAATAATAATTGCTACTAGGGTTCTGTGTACATAACTGTATGCGTTGATATTTTTAAATTGTCACTTTAAATGTGTATTATGTTTTATAATTGTATTTGCTTTTACTTGGATAAGTGAGATATTTATATAATTTAAGGAAGTGTCAAATTGCATAATTGAAAATTCAAATTATTTTGCAAGCTTTCTTTCGAATTATTACTTTCTGTATTATCCACTTTTTCATGACAGAGCTAACGAATTATGTATAGAACCTCTGCAGTTTGAATTATGGTATTAATAGGAAATTAATATGACATTACATGGCGTTCAATAACTGCGATAAAATTGTGTGACCTTTTACCTTACAGTATTGTGTTATAACGTTTTCTGTGAGAAATAATTATCGCACTCACTTCGCACTGAGGATCACAATAGTTATTATCGGTAAAATGTATTTCAGCCGGGCCGGGGAACATGCAGTGCTTGCAAAGACATTTTTGCTTCCAATACCTGTAAAAAATTCACAGTTGCAAATATTTGCAGGTAATTTATAATAAAACATGCGATACTCACAAGAGCATGATTATAATATCGATTAAAAATAATATGAACGCCAGCAGACAAAGACACAGGGTTACTAGCATGTACCATAGGTTGAAGAACGATAGTATTAAAAGAATTCCAGCGATTCCAAAAAGTATTGCGCCCAAGAAGGAAAGAATAAATATCTGTTAGGGAAATGGCATAGGAAAAATTTAATCAAGAATGTTAATTACCACTTTAAATCATTTTAGACATATACTTCGTCCAACGAGACGAGACAGTAAAGTACCAGCGCGAGTCATTGCTACCTTTACGTTTACTGCCTCGTCTCGTTCGATAAGGTATAGAACTTATGATGAAACGTCGCTGTGTATATTATTACCGGAATTGCATACAGTTCTCCTCCACTGAAAAAGCTGATCAATTCCACCGCGAGAACGAAAACGTAGACACCAGAAAGGACGATAAGCAACAGACAGGTCACAGCCGACACTCCCGTGTCACCGAGCGTAATCGCATAAATTACGAACACGAAAATCAGTAATACCACTAGCTAATTAATTGTAAATAAGCAATCGTTAGGTTACGATGTCATTAACGCGAAAACTTATTGTTAGTCGAGGGTCAGACAAATATCAACACAGAATGCCTGATTAAGATCTTTACAAGCTCGAAACACCTAAGGGTACAGTTCAGAGTGCACTTGTACGTTTTCTTAGAAATTTTTTGGCAATTTGACTAAAAACTGTTTTTAACAACCGGTAGAATTTAGTTCGTTCAATGCTGATTCTCATCTTTCCACTATTTTTTCGTTCTTTCTACTGGCGCGTACATGTGCATAAGACTGAACAATATTATTACTGTGTAAAAGATGTAAAATTCAGAAAATTTTTAAGGTGCCCCAATTCTTCTGGTATTATTGAGTTTATTCGTTGGTCCAGCACTGATTGGACTTTGCGAGAGTGTGAGCATTTTATTATTTTCCGTAATAGCTGGAATTATGAGTTAAACAATTCCGCTGAGATGTAAAATTAAAGAAAACGTGCTGTTTATTTTGGCCTGACCCTCGTAACCAGAGATCGAAAGAGTTATGGCACTTTTCGATAAGTTCCATTTCAAAATTTCGAAGAAATAGGTTACAGAAATATAAATTTTAGCTTAACAGTTACAGATATTTTGTTCGTGTATATTAACAAAGTTTTCAATTATTGTCACAAATACTTGACAGTATTACAATATCATTATTACATACTGCATAGATCAATAAGGTAAAGGCACCAGTAGTTGACCATTTTATAGAAAAACGTAAAAAATAAGGTTTTTATAAGCTGTGCACTTCTGATGAAAGTGAATCTCGGGTGCTATGGCATTTGTTGTTTAAATTTCAGAACAATTACTTGCGAAGTGAAGTATGCATAGTAATCACGGACGTCTGAATTCATTGAGGTTAGTAATATTCTGATATATCTCTTATTTTATTCTTTAATTGTAATTTGTGTTGGTAATTGTTGAAATTAATTGATACTAAAATGATTCCCAACATTATTGCTTTAACCCTCTTTCTAGTATAAGTGGCCAACTACTAACGAAGAGAAGGTCAATTACTAGATTTTTCATGTTCAAGAGTGGTCAACTTCTGAAGCAATTACTGAATTTTTCAATATGTTCCTTACATTTGTATAAGTAAACTTTTTTTTAAAAAGTGGCCTTGTTACATAATCTAGAAGACTTAAAGAGTGTCTTCATGCATCGACTCTCGCTATTTGATGACAGAGCAAGTGGTTACTATTGTTCTCGTGGAAAACTTCTCTCAACTGGTCAACTACTGGTGCCTTTACCTTAATTCTTCGTGTTTCTTTTACGAAACAATGTTTAATAAACATTCTCAATTAACTTAATTGCCATAAAACTTGTATCATACGTATTCTAGAATGTATAATAGTAGAGTACTCTTTTCAAAAGTTCTTTCTATAAAAATTTGATAGTTACAGATGTTTTTTTGAACATGTAGATTCGCGAATTAAATATTTTGCAAACGAGAGATTTTATTTCGATCTCTGCTTGTAACATTGCTCACAGAATCAGTGAAACGTTCATTACTGATACTCACAAACTGGAATATCCTAAGCGGCCTGACGATTAGTTTCGCGCTACCGTTAGTCCCGTTCTTGGGAATTAGTGGCTTTTTAAACGGATTTAATCTTTGCAGAAAGGTACCCTTACCTACAGGTTAGGAAATATACATTGTTTATCTTTGCTGAGCAGTGACCGAGAAACGAGAAGATACGATATTTTAGGTAACTTAGATTAGTCAACCTTGTCTTTTCATAATTCCCTCGTTTCGCTAGAAATTCGTTTTTTCTTCGTTTTATAGTATCGATCGAACCTCCGAGTAATCATTAAGACCTCCGATGTCATTCAACTTTTTGTTACATACATTCTGAACGTTGGAAAGTTAAATTCGCGCCTCGATAAATTTCCTACTTCGCGATGAACAATTGCGAGAGTGAGAGAAGCCGGCGCAAACATATGCGATAATTGATCCGCTCGAATGTCAAGCTTATCAACTCCATTTTTTGCCAATTTCTCAATTCTGTTGGCCGAACGTGCGAAGTATTCAGCTTTTAAAAAACAAAAGACTTTTTCATTAATTTTTATTCTAAAACACAATTATTATTAGTGAGACAGGAAGAAAAAATAGTTAGGGCTGTTATTGTAAATTTTGAGTGATTTTCTTGAGGGTGTCACATAAATTATATGTAAACTATTTATTATATGAAAATCGGCTCCAACAATAAATATCAAGGGTAATACATAATGTAATAAATTATTACATAATTATTATTACCAATAATTATTTAACTTTTTTCTATTTTGCTTTCTTATTTTGATATGCAGGTCAGTTTGATTCTTTCTAACTATACGATTTTTTACCCCTTGTGATTAACAAATTTAAAAAGACTTGAATACGTCGATGAAAAAGCAAAATATCAAAAAACTAATTGTTAAATTGTGTGTTCAGTACCATACAATTTTTGTTTCAAACATTTCTCCATATAAAAAATAGTTCTTGCAATTTAAGTGGTACACTTAGGAATTACGTGATTCAGACTATACATACTGTAATTGCAGGATGATTCATAGTGTATAATACAATTCAAGAGCTACGTATTTACATGTTTCAACAATATAATTACCCACCTAGCACTGTATGCAGTGCTGTATAGTGAACAGAGTGTAAAACTAACTTTTTCTAAGTGCGTTAAAATTATTTATGTACATTGGTTAGTACACTTATTTTTAAAGTGATTAATTTAAAAAATTGTTAGTTTGGTACACAAAAATGAAGAATAAATCACGAAAGTAGAAGCTTTAAGCTTTAAAATTAGTTTGATGTTGCACTCTTTTTTTTTAAGAAATTATCGCAGTTTAAATATCAATAATTTCTCGAGAATGGGAACTTTAGTGCTGAAATATTTTTTGGATCCGCTTTTCTTACTTTTAATTTAATTCAATACTCTTGAATGCACTTGGAGAATTCTAGAAAACTGAAGTCGATCAATTATTACTCCATTGTTTTGTTAAATATTTTTATTGATACAGAAATCACATAGTTATTGCATATACAATATACGAAAGATAGCGTCTCCGTGTTTTTACTCGATTTTTTAAAAGTTAAACATAAGTAATACGAACATTTGGTAAAATAGATTTACGAATTATAAAGCTTACTCGAATACGCACGATAATCGATTTACATATCTAATTACATATTTCATTTGGTACAGTTCCATATGCGTGTACACGAATGATCTCTGAGATACACGATTGTTAATTTAATATTAAATTGGACGGAATTGCTTTGATAAAGACTCGCCAAGATTCGTTAGATCTACGAGCGCGTATTTAAATCGATAAGCTTATGCGATAACTAATTGCAATCTTTTCGGTTCGCTCATATTACTTGTTAATATTACAAAATATATTATTTTTACCTAAGAATATTCATGGCAATTCTGAGATTGAATTTCGTCATACGTACAGAACGTATAACTTAACAACGCTACTACTAATACTTTAAGAAACAGACTGTAATTCTTTACGCATATGCACATTCTAAAAAGTTATTTTACAAAAATCAGAATAATTTGAAAATTTCTATTTCTGTCCATTAATTTTTCGTAATGTACACGTTATTTCATATTTCGATCAATTTTAAGTATCACAAATGACAGCAGACGAAATGACCGAACGTTAATTTTGGGACCCAAGGTTAACACTCTTTGGAGGGTAATCAAATTAATCCAAATTACCTCAAGTACCAGAAATTTTTATATAAGTTATTTTTGCTCAAGTTGTTAATTTAAATGGTTTTTATTTTTTTTTTACCGCGAAGGGTTTTCTTTGACTGAACGACTATTGATAAGAAATCTACTCTACCTAACACGAGACTCATCACATAACTATACAGACTTTGGATCGTAGCGTAGTATGAATTGCTATTTCTCGGTAGTCCTTAACACATATAAGGTATGCACAAATTCGATAAATCTTTGGATACTTGTTTTAAAAATATTAATAACTTTCTTACACTAATCACTAACACTAATCAAGATACATTGAATACAAAAGTGAAAACAGATTTATAATTGTAGAAACTTACTCGTTTAAAATTACGCTGACTTCGAACAATCTACTAACATTCATTAGTCACATGAACCAATAATAATTCAACATAATGCATACTACAGATTTAAATACACGATTTGATTTGTACATTTTTTAGAGATAGTAACAGCTATTATTTTCTATTTACGATTCCTAAAAACTTCTACGATAGACTAGACTGCGGATTTTATGCATTCATGGCGAATATAAGTGTAAGTTCAAATAATAAAAAGATTAGAAACTTTAGTCCTCCACCAAAGAGAGAAATAAATTACTATTCGGTTCTTATGTCGCACAATTAATGCGATTTTTATTTTGCCTAAGTATCCGCAGTCTAATGATAATAACTTTATAATTAATCCGCGAATATTTGGCTCAAACGTTTACTTGTCGATTGTATAGTTTGAAACATGGACGGCATTATACTTTACAAGTATTTCCTGTCTCATCATAGCTCCTGGTTGTACAATTTAGAACACATTATTCGGCAGCCATTCTTTCATTTCTTCAAAATTACTAAATTTAGTCTGGTCAAAGAGCATAATCAGAACAACTATGTACATGCACGCGCATGTGGTCGCACTGTACTAAAATATTATTGACTAAGCGTCACTCGTGAGATTTTAATTCGAGAAGTTAAAATATTCTTTATCCTAATTATATGCATTTTCTCGAAACAACGTGTCTCAGTAAACAACCTGCTCTTGATTTACTATAAATCAGCCACCAAAACTTGTCTATAAATTCCCACCAATTTGTTTCCGCATTAGGCTCGGTATTTTCAGTACATTTTTTTAGTACAAAATTTGCAGACGCAACTCCATGCCAAATCCATGCCCTCGTGAAGAGAACAGGTCGGTCGCACCAAGAGCGGACCTAAACTTGCTCTAACAATAAGAGTAAATCTCGGGAAAAATCGTTATTGTCATTATGTAAATTATTAAATTAATAATTCAGAAGTTTAAATAAAATACTATATTCCCTTCTACAGCAAGATTTATTCCGATTTGTCCCGGTATTTACTCTTATTGTAAGGTTATGTCCGTTCTTAGGCTTGACGTGGATCTGCCATGGGTTTGGCATGGATCTGATGGCAAATTCATAGCAAACAGGAACCAAACTTTGCTCCGAGCATGACCTTGGCACCAAAATGACTGCCTTCCGTTCGCAAAGTACGATTACAAACGATGATCAAAATTTGCTCGAAGTAGGTTCGGCTAACTGAGGTGTAACATCGTATAATTATTTAACTGACGATTTGTTCATAGCTTCTCGACAGCTGTTGTATACCGTTTCCGCAACAAAGATATCTCAAAACAATGATTTCCGATATCTACCTATTTCGAAAGATACATACGTTTTCCTTTTCACTGCGTACCCTTCGTTGACGACCTCACTATCACGATCACTTCGAGGACGAAAACCAACGCGTCGACGAAAGTGAACACCGCCCCTGATATGAACATGTCCATGTACTGTTTGCTGGGGTAGAACTCGTTGTTGTTGTAGTAGGGGCCCTGGATCTTCCTCCAATTGTAGACGATCACGCTTCCGGCGACGACGTGCAGAAGCGCGCCCAACGAAGAGAACAGTACCAACTGGAACAAAACGACACCGATACTCGAAAACAAGGACGACTCGATGCCATAACACCCCTGGCAAAAAATATTCGATCAAACAAATCAAGTGTCTACAGTCCCGGACAAAAAGATACAACTCTGGGTATCCATTTGATACCGGAAGAAAATGTACAGTTTGGTAACTCGATTTATTGTGCATATATACAGTCGGTGAGAGAAGTGTTTGGACACTCTTTAAAAGACGATAACTTTTTTACAACTGTACCAAACGGACCGATTTTCTGTGAGCAATTAGAAGCATTGGTTTACTAAATTTTGGTAAAAATTACAATTGGTAGAAAAAACAAAGTGCATTGGCTTTGAAAAAGCTCAAGGTGACCTTAATATCTCGGACGAAATGAGATATAAAAGAATCAGACTGTACTGATTCGATGTGGCTCTTGAAATGCTTCAATAAATAATAAATGACGTGCAGAAAAAAATTGCAATTGATAGAAATTACACAAAAATATGAAACAGTTTGACGATGGAAGAACAAATTCAGCAACCTATACTGATTTGTCATGATAATGTTTAAAAAATTTCGTTAACTTGTTTATCATATTTCATGGGTGATTTCTTAAAATCAGTCGTAATATTATTATACGTTCTAATGATTTTTTCTGTAATTCACAGTGTTGATCGAATATTTTCTGTGGAATGTAGTATTATCGATAAAATATACATGTATAATATGGGGAGAGGGCTGATTTCGGGCTGGGTTAAACGAAAACTAGAAAAAACATTTAATGGAACAAGATCTATACCTTAATAATGCTCATTTTGGTAGGTTTATCAACTCTTCATTTAATGGACACCTACTTATTAGTTTAAATTTTCATTTGTTTCTTGTAAAACATAATTTTTAGAGGAAATTTTATTAGATTGTCCTTGAGTTAACCTCATGGTTAATCATCGAAACGGTTAGTTTTGTTGAATAATTTCTTAAGGTCGTAAAAAGTTAGCCACTTATTATTGATTTTTAGAGAGCGTATGAGAGAAAGAGAGAAGGAAAGAAAGAATAAGTCGAATGTGTGGATATGATAGTTTTGTAAAAATACGATAATGTAAACCAAGGTCCAATTCTTAGCTGTAAAGCTGAATAAATCAGTAAACTATATTATTCATTTTTACAGGTACGGCAAAAATGTTCTTTCATTTCAACTGTTTATAAATTATTTTTTAATGCTTCATAATGCAATGATTAATATGGCCACTCGTTACGTTACATTAGAGATAAAGCTATTTTATTAGTTTATGTTCTCCACAAAAATAAAATAAAATTGTATCATGTTTTAGGAATCGTTATTCGATACTGTATTGGAATGTTACAATCTGTTGAAACACTTTACAGTCGCTAATGACTTAAATGTTGATGCGACTATAAATAAACGTACAAAAAAATGAAGAACATCTTTCGTTCAAAGTAAAACCACGGAAAGAAATCAACGTACTAATATTTTTATTGTATTAATACGTAATTAATATAATATAAATGAACATGTAGTTATATTACGAAATGAAAGTTCAATTTCCTAGATGCGGTACATTCGCCAAGAAAATAAATGTATTGAAGTTGAAAATAGACCTTTCCATACTATGTACTCTACTTTTTCTTATATCTAATCAGACTCGAGGGTATAACCCGTCCCAATGGCGTAGCACAACCTACATATTAGTTCTCGAAAGAACATTGAACTAACAAACGTAAATGCGTCTGAGTATAGAATAATCTCTTAGCTTAATTGATCATTAATGGGAACGTGTACCAACTTCTTCCCACATTTAATTGTCATATCCTCAAAGATAATCTTTTTACCATTACGAAAAGCCATTCTTCTCGAGTATTATGACATGCAAACAAAGTATTAGGTGCGTGCAAAAATTCTAGTTCGTTCCGATCGTTCAATCGTTGTATCATTTTCAACTTATTCAAATTGTTGGAAGAAGAAATGCATTATCGTTTGGTTTACGTTCGTTAGAAACGATGTAGAATATTTTTATTTTGCATAATGATCGGCAACCTAGTCGTAACGATTTATTCCGAAGTCCCTTTTTTTATACATATAGACTGAAGGAGGCCACGGTGCTCTGTCCGCGTTCGCATTAAGGAGTTTAATTATACAACGTGCTATCACTGTGGTGCGACGGTGCGAGTGTCGTCATTTTTCGAATAAGGAGTCCTCGCGTATTACAAGTTTCGATCGTTAAACAAGTATAAACGTCGCAAAAGTAGGTGGTTGATAAGACGAGGCATGGGAACCGAAAGGTTGATAAGTTATGAATTTCCGTCGAAGTGGAACACAATACGTAGGTACTATAATGTTGCTCATGTGAGCATACACGTGTGTTCTGGAAATAGTTACTATTTGTAATAGTTACTATTATATCCTCTGATATAATTGCTGTTTTAACTTAGTAATCACGGAACTGGGAATCTTTATGTAAAATAGAAAATATTTGCATTGATTGCAAAACACAGGAGCCAAATAAAATATCATATTAAACTGTAATAACTAGACTGTGGAACGTCATGCAAAATAAAAATTGTGTGCACCAACTGCAACAAACGAGGACCGTATAAAAATGTCTTTCATCTTTTAATAATGTTTATGAGCTAATACATTGATGTTCTTAAATTGTTTAAATCTGTCTGCTGTGTTAATTCGTAACTACTCATTTTTACGATAAATGCATATAATTCGTAGTCTAACTAATATGATTTTCTTAAATTTTTTATTATTGCCACTCCTTTAATTTGTGTGTACCCATTTGTATCATAAATGCATAAAATCCGCAGTCTGGTAATAATAAAGTCGAGTTATCATGGTACATTTCAAACGTGCTGTACGGTATTTGCACTCTTAAACGTTTAAAAATGAATTTCTAATTACGTAGTATTTAATTAGGACAATGACAATTTTCAGTTAATCGGTAAATAGACGTCTTAATGGTTCTCATTACGACTGTTACACTTATTTGTAGAGCCATTAACAGTGGATTAGTGTTCAATGCGAGTGTGCGCGCAACAGTAGTGTTCACAAAATTACATTTTTCCAGGCTATGCTATTAACTGGATCGATACGGTTACTTAACTGTGGTTTGCAATGCTGGGTGTCGTTTATGTTCCGAGAAAAACAAGCGAACCTTCATTAGGCAGCCTTGAATATCTAATGCAATTCGGTGAAGCAGTATTTTCTCGACAGGTTGTCGTGATTCCCTTTATTTTGCACACGCACTTTAACAATGCTAACACACAGGTTATTAGAACAGTCTCACCAAAGAGAGACAGAGAGAGAGAGGGGGGGGGGAACAGATTATGTAAACTAAATCCTACACAAAATGGTTAGACAATCATGGTGAAGCAAAAGGACGCGATTAAAACTCTTCTCGATTAACATCAGTTTAACAACTACAGTAAAACCTCGCTCGTTGTACGAAACGGGAAAGAGTAAGCAAGAAGTTTTTTTCGAATATCTCGTAAACTAAATCCTACCGACAAAAACTTTAAAGGGAAATGTCGTTCAGAATTACGACTGCGATGATTCTTTACTACAAGTTCATCCGATCTTCTTTTATTTCTACGTAGCACAATCCAATAAACGAGGTTGTTCTGTACACAGAATAAATTTTTTTAGCTCTCGAAAGAAGTGTTGCCCAAGAATCCGTTCTCCTATGAATATATCTTGCTAATCTAAGTATTAGACACTTGTTTGTTTAGAAATTTAATGAAAATGGAAGGAAAAGGCCGAGGATTGTAGTATGAATATTACCAAGGAATACAGTACAAGTAGGTAACTGTGAAGTTTCACAGTGAGAGCAAATAATCGCGTGGAACGAAGAAGATGTGTGTTGATGCACGCACGAAGGACATGACGCATCTGTTAATTATTGACTCGGTTGTATGTGGTATATCTTCGACGTCTCAGCTGTACAAATGGGACAGGCTCTCGATAGAGAGTAGCGAATTGGAAATTTGAACCTCGCCAGAGTGAACACATGTCGAAAATATTAAATGAAGGAGACGGATCTATAGAACTCAATGCCGTCCTTCCTCTTTTGATCGTCACGCGATTCCTCGATTGTGTCACCTTGTCAATTTATTGTTACGGGCCACGTCACGTAATCTAGATTCTATCACGGGTGTGCATACGAATGTTTCACGGATTGTTCAACTGTTAGGACACTGTTTTACTTCGTTAAGTATGCATCAGGTAGTAGGGGTAGATTGTTAATTAATTTAAAAGTCACACAGTTTCTAAAAACATCATTGCATACATTTTTAAATTTCGTATTATTAATCGTTCGGTTGTACAATTGTTTTCGTTCATGTTTCAATATAAACACTAGTTCAATTAAATTAAAATTGAATTCATAGAAAATCTAAGCATGTCTGATCTATAATAACATCTAACATGTGAATATAAAAAGTGAAACTGTGCAAACAGTACATGAGATATTTCAAATTTTACTACGTTATTTATTAAATAAAGTAATTTATTTTCATTCTATTTATTGGTGTCACAGATGATTATAAATAGTTTGATTGTAAAAGTATATTTTATTCGAAGCGGAGTCGTCAGATGGGGGAATTGATTTTGAATTGAGGGGAAAAAGTCACGTGACATTATGACGCATGCACGACAGAGACGAAACGCGTCACGTGACCGGACAGTGGCGGAAGCGTGGGGAATGTCGTTTTAGAAGGGGAAGTTAGTGTGGGGCCACAAGTTAGGCATACATTAGAAAATTGTTTAAATTATTTCGAGCCTCATATTTCTCCGTGAATCTGAAAACAGATTATTTTATGCATTGAATGTATTACACAACTTACCGTCCTCTTTGGTATTCGATCTCCAAGGAAGTGAGAGATCAGGAGGATCGAATTGATGATAACGTATCCAGCGATGGTGATGTAAATAATAGCGGCATCATCGAGTTTGAATTTCGACCGGATCAGTATGCGTTGGAACGAGTTCATCGGATCCACCACTAACCCAATCGCAAACACAGCCAGGATCTGAAAATAATAAACATGCATCATGTCAAAAGTGTACATAACAAACATTACGTCATAAACATTACATCATGAAGTACACCATAAACAATAATCGCTATTAATTGTTCTCTGCGGTCTGAACAATAAGTCGTATCTTTTATCGCTGTCTTGTTTATCGACATTTCTTTACAAACATTTATTTGTATAAATATGTATACTATTTGAGCATATTTTTATGCCAATTATACGGATTTAAAGTTTAAAGGTTTTTATAATTATTACGTTATTTATTATTTTTATATATCTCATGAAACATTTTAGAAAATGGTAAAAAATTATAACGTGTTTAACAATTTTAATACGATTTTCGCAGTACTTCTTTCTTTTAATACAATAGTTATAAAGATGTTTCCATAGTAATGGATTATTGAATTTATTTATTCGGATACACGTTGTATTAAAATTCGCGAAGAATCTGAATAAATTCAATTTTTATAAAATAACACATGTCAGTTGAAATTATAAATTGTATCAGTATCTGCAATAAAACCCGTTGCCTTATAATATATATAGAGTCGCGATGAAGATTTGGTGCACAACTTAAGTTCTTTTAACTTGAAATCAAATTCTATTGCTCTGTCATCGAAACTTATCTTTTAAATTATGATCGACAAAGAAGTTCTAATCACTGTAATTATAAAATATTAGGTTGGGACGAAAGTTCGTAGCGTTTTTAAGTTAGGTAAACGGTTAATTATGAGTGGAGAAAGAGTAACAAGAGAAGTAGACTTGTTTGGAGTAATTATAGGAGGAACTCACAACTTCCACAATTTTGATGATGAATGGTAGATGTCGGACCATCTTGGGCTCCTTGGGGGCATGCTGCTCCTGTTGACCCTCGTCTGCCATTCTGACTCTGCGGTGTTTCCCTTTGCCGTCACCCAGTTTGAAGGATTTCAGGCTCGCCTTTTGTTCACGGTCAATTTTCCTGCCTTCCGATTCCTAGCTCTCTTTCATCGAGCGCATCGACCCTGCTGGTAGCATACGTTGCGATAAACATCACAGCGAACAGGGAGAGTGCCGCGTAACCCCCATGAACTGAGGACAAGTGCTGATGAAGTGATTCTTAGACGTGGGTGGAAATTAAGAGTATAAATTTCAGTATCTTTCTCCTCAACTCTTATTCGTTACAAACTCCTTTCCGTTATTTATTTTCAGAAGTAATTATCGAACGTACATGATATTTTTCGGCTTGGAAGTCTTCGTTATTCATTTAAAGAGCGAATAATAATTTGCTTCATCAGTTACAACAGATAGGAGTCGGATAGAAATTTTGTTCTTGTTTTAATAATTTTTAAATTACTATTTCAAATTCCACTTATGTATTCATTTCTATTATAAATGCAGAAAATCTGCAGACTAATTGTTATTAGAAATTTATTATAAAAATCATACGAGAGGTGCACGCTTAATAACTACGAATATTTTTTATTAATCTAGAACATTCGTTTCTGTCGCTAAAAATTCATTCAACCAGTGTGTGGTATGAAAGTTGAAAATCGAACGGTTTCATTGACAGTTTACACCTAGTAAATCTCTGCGTCTCGAGTTGAATAGTATTAGCATGACTGTGTCATTCATATTATGCAATCAGCGAAGACCAGATTGATTAACATTCTATACTACGACCGTCGTTTAAATTTATGTTCGTTCGTAATAGTAAGTTACAAGAGTCCCGCTATGCAAAAGGACTGCGTGTCTGAAGCATGATCAGTTTCCATCCTTGAACAACTTCAACATAAAAATTCAACCCCATTCAATTTTCTAAATACTCAACATTCAGAATTTTTCCATTGGGTCAAACCTGCTAATTTTTACAAGCATATCTCTTCATCATTGTCACTTTCTATGCAATAATACTCATAAAACAAATGACTACAAAGTAAACGTACATAGATTTTCGCAAACTATGATGGCACCACCTACCAGGAACTAAACAACACGTACCTCTTGCGACGAGGAATCTACGCTGTGTGAATGTTCCTGAACACTTCCTGAAGAATCCTCTTCTCTACTAATTCACCAATCCTTAGGGGAGTCTTCTGGTCTAGAACCTTGAAAAAATTGTTAACCTCAGCAAAGAAGTTTCACTTCAAAAATAGATTTCCTGTTTTTTCTTTTTGCATTTTCTTAAAACATACTGTAAGTAATTGATAGTCGAAACATTCAAGGCATTTTTCTCGAAACCTTCGTTGAATTTTCACAAAACTAGCCGCTACCAAATGTACCAAAAACTTCGACACATATCGATATATATTTCTATTTTTTTATTATGTCAAATGTGAAGAGAGGCCTAAAAAAATCAAAATTCAATATGCTGTCGTTTTGTTTTGTTTGGTCCTTTGTCAAGAAACTATAACTCCTACAATTTTAGATATTTCGACTTGAAAAAATCATATCGTGTAGTCAGAATGACATAAAAAATTTCCAAATACGGCCTGCGAAATGACGCTTCAGACTAGAAGACTCCCGGCGATTTTCTAAACGCATCGCTCAGCTAGATTTTGCGATTTGTACTCAATTTGTCGTAATTTAGACGGTAAATGGTAAAACAGAAGCATGCGATTACTTTTAATCAAGTTTGACAAATGGGTAGAAGTGGCACGAAGATCATAGAATGCAGGGCGTTTAGAAAATGCCAGCTTTATAGAGGACTCTTTGCTCTATCACCTGTCCATTGATCTCTTCACAGCGTCACAGAACAGCTCCCGTTCGTGAAGTAATTTCGCACGTTCGATGGCACGAATGATGAATGAATCGATTGATCGATAGGTGGACGTGTCTGTCTGCAGGTGCGGGATCGCGGTGATTGTCGGCGAACGACGCGAAATCGACAGTGAACCGTGCAGTTCCACGCTGCGTCGCGGCACAACTTAAACTGGAACGCCAAGCATGACACGCCGAGACTACTTCGTATGAACGTGCAACTTGCGCAGGCGGTCTGTAGGCTTTGTTAGCAAGGTTCACCGTATGACCGTGTGTCGTGGGCTCACAATCTTACGTCCGATTGTGTCACTGACGTGTAGTTTAGCGAAAAACTGTGACCGCGGTCGTGCGCTCCACTACCCCTTTCGCTTGGCTCACTTTTTAGTCGCCCACTATAGTTTTGTTCCGATATAAAGCGATGATGTTTCTTTCGAAATACGGAGATCGCTATCCCCTCTTCTTCTTTTGAAGCTGTTGGCTCGACATCGCTTACCGCCAGAACGAGGATATATGTTCTATCATTTTTTATCGAAATATGGCGAGAGCCCGTCCAAAGCCATCGTCTTATATCGGAATAAAACTGTAGTAGGGTCTAAATATCCTGTTGACGAATTCTTTCTTATTCATTCACTCATTTAAACAGCTGATACGATTATTTCGTCCTTTCTTAGACCCACTTATTTTGTACTTCTTCTCATGCTTGCTAAATATTTTTTTTAGGCTCATTTTATCTTTCCTTGAAGTAATTCGTGTTATATTTTTTCTGCCAGCTAATTATCAATTATTAGTAATCTATGATCTACAATTTTCCATTGATAATGCATTTAACGACATTTTTTTTTTGATTGAGACTGTATTGAAAAGTTTTCAAATTGTTTATCGGTAATTATTATAATAATCTTATTGATTGAGTGTCCTTGTGTTGGAAACAATCATTGCAATCATATTACATTCTTGCTAGTGCTGAATTAAGAATACATTAAAAGATATGCTGATATTTAAATGGACAATTAGTTTTCAAAATTGAGAAGTATAAGGATTACATTTTTAATTGTATTTTTGTTTGAGTACATGGAATAAGTCCTCCACACAAGTCTTGAACATTTTCTTGTACTGAATTGTTCATAATATTTTGTAGTCTTCTTTTATTCAATATAAAATGAAATTGCACAAAAAGTTACAAATAGAAGTATACAATTTTTGCAAACGACAGTTGTACAACAGATAAGTTCGAAGTGAAATTTTGAGCAAATAAAATAAGTAAATGACTGTCTAATGAAAAAAAGATTAAAAGCGTCAAAATTGCCATATCATTATTTAAAACAGTTCCTGAATTATTATATTCTTCTGTATTCTATGAATTTCTAAAAATTCCATTGTACGAGCAAACAGGTCCAATTTCGTGCGAATAAAAAAGATTACGTGGAATAAAAGTCTTTTAGGTTGAAAGAGATGTTTTGATTCAGGAATGAAAATTCCTTCAGGTTCAAAGGGTTAAAAAATCCTCAGCCATGAGCCATAGACTTCCAAAAAATGATGGAATAATGGCTAGTAGATAATGTGTTTAAAACAAACAGAAGAATAATGATCAAACCAGGTACAATTTTATGCGAATAAAAAAGATTAGATGGAATAAAATTCTTCTATCTTCAGAGAGATGTCTAGATTACGGAGTTCGTCATTGACTTCCAAAAATGATGGAATAATCGCTAGTAGATAATGCGTTAAAACATACCGTGCAGCTTTTGCATGGGAGAATCCGCGTCGTCGAATTAATTCACTGAATCCCGGACGCGCGACCGAGGATTTCGAAAAAAATGGCCGCGGGGTAATTGGAGCCTGGAACGAAGGGCGAGGTAACCACGGGATTTAATTCATGAGCACGTGTTGTTGGTGCGTCGGAGAGCCATGCATCGGAGCATGCTGGACTTCACGTGACTCACGACGTATAATTTGCGTGGACATACTGCGGATGTATACACGTGCAAAGCCTTGGAGCGCAGGCCAGCGCCACAACGTCTTGTTTAAACATGCATGAACGAAAGTGGAATTGGATCGGCCGCACCGATGAAAACCGTGGCGAATTTCCTTCCATAAACGTTCTTCAATCGCCGTGCCACCGTATGAATTCCATTTACCACTGTGTGTACAATGTGCAACCTTGGGAAACGATCTCTCAGCGCCTTCTTCCTCCATTCCACGCGAGCTCTCGCGTTCTCGCTTTTTATACCTCCTTTCGCGAATTCATTTTTGTTGGGAAATTATTCTCTTTATCGGATCGCAGATCTTCGTAGTAGATTGATTGATAACATGAACGTTAATGTCAAATCAGACTGCGGATTTTGTGTATTCGAGACGAACATGAGTAAAAGAAAACATTTAGAAATTTCAGAATAAAAATTATTTTTAATTTTGTAATAACTGGACTGCGGGTGTTATTCAATTTGCAATTTTTGTAGACGAATTTTAAGAAACTCGAATCAAATAAAATCTTATTTTCCGTGGTAGTAGCCTTTGTAGATCTGAAATAAATGAAAATCGTACTAAATTCCTAGCATTTTTTGAACATTTTCAAGAGCCATAATTACACAGAGATCTACAGTCTAGTAATAACTTCAGTACAATTTAAAATTTTGGTGGATATGACCAAATGTTAATTAGAAGATTCAAATTGATTTTACGTTCATCGTCCCATAAAAATAATATTCTAGCTCAACAAACTCCATTTTTTAGTTTAGTGCGTCATTTCTTATATATGTTATTGTTAGTTTCAGAAGTGCATCGTGTATTAGAAAAGTGTGAATTAGTTACGATTAGCGATCCATATTCCTAAGTTCGTTACATAAGAGACGTTCAACAGTGGTCTGCGATAGAAAGTTACGTTTTGGCCATGACACGACAGAGGCATGGCACTGTAAATATTGAAGTACTCAAGGATATCAGTAATTTTACGATGACGATTGCGGATCAAATAGAAGAGTCAGCCTCTAGACAAACTATCTTCTTATATCCAATATCGATCACAAACTTCTAATTCCAGATATGATTCTATGTCGCAAAAAGGAACATACCTGCAGACAATCAAGCCGTGCTCGCGTTATTTAAGTTGGAAACCTTAAAAATAATTCGAGTACTCTGATTCGGAAGAGTGATTAAACCGAAAAATTGTAAACCATATTTTCGCAGCTCTAAACAATTTTTACAAATGAATTTGCCTCCCTGAAATTAAATTTAAACTCCATTTTCTCATCTCGATTAATTTAGTATACATCTATAATATTTATTCGTCTTCTATAATGAAAACACTGTATTGAAAACAAGGAGAACTTTTAATTAGCTCAACATTTAATAATAATACTTATTTTGAAGTATTATAAGTTGGCTCGAGCGAGTAATGTTTATTTTTCCATTTAATACAAATTATTGAAGAAACAACATTTATTACGTTCTAAAATTAATTTATTATTATTTTAAGGAAATACTAGTAAAGTGTATTCATTACACAAAAGTGTAATAAATTGAATTGAAACAGTCGTTTGATATTCATCAAATATTATTTCAATTTGAGTGTAAGTAGGTGCGTTCCGGTCTAACTATTTTCTAATTGCGCAATAGTCTCAACAATACGCAGCAGCTACAGGAAAAACTATACTATGCGCGCGTCACTGTAGTAGCACACACTTACCTACACATACATGGACACTACGACACTGTTCCTACCATTCATGAACGCGAATGCCGTGTCATGTGTTCAGTGGGTCAGTAGGCGCGGCATCTTCTCTAATGATCTTCCTATCGATCTTGAATTATTGACAACGATTTCCGGGTCTGAAATTTATCTACTTGAAAACCACAACTGCTGCCATTTACTTTTCTTTAATTTTAATTTCAAATGTAGAACTCGAATGGAAATCTTACAATTCTACTAATCGTTTTTAATTATTTAAATATTCATTTCAATAAGTATTATGTATTAGCAACATGTGTTTTACATTCTTTTATAAAATCTTACAAGTAGATTATGTTTGAACACCATTTTATAAAGATCTTCTGTTGAATTAATTATTAGGTATATATTAATTATTTTTATTTCGTATGATTTAGTTCAAGTATAATACTGATACGTTTTTAAATGGAAGATTTATAATCAAAGTAAAGTATGTTTGACTACTATTTTATAAAGATCTACTGTTGAATAAATAATTTCATATTAATTATTTTTACTTCGTATGATATAGTTCTTATAGCTTTTAAATGGAAGATTTATATTCAAAGTAGTGCATGTTTGAAGATCTTCTGTTCAATTAATTATTTCATATTAATTATTTTAGCCAACAACCGTAGTCCCGTTGAAAGCATCGGTTCTCATTAGATCACCGAAGTTCATCAATGTGGAACGTGAATGGCGCTAGGATGGGTGACCGTCTGGTAAAAAACCGGAAAGTGACCCACCCGGGTGTTTTTCACGTGTTGTTGGCAAAAGGTGGTTCGGAACCCACCATAAACAGTAGATCCCGCTGAAAAGGCGATAGTGAGAATGGAAAGAGGGGGAAGAAGATTGGTAAATGAATTTGAAACCCTGAGAGGGACGTACACTTGTACGTACGCATGTAGACACACACGAGTATTACGGATTTGTGTAGTCGTGTGAATTATACTATGCATGCTACATGAAATAATTAGGAACTCCAAACCATTGAACGGTTTCATACATGAATCGTACTCACTGATGCGAGTCCCACAAAATATATTAATTATTTTTATTCCGTATGATATAGTTCAAACATAATACCGATAAATGTTTTGAATGGAAGATTTATATTCAAAGTAGAGTATGTTTGACCACTATTTTATAATGATCCTCTGTTGTATAAATTATTTCATATTAATTATTTTTATTTCGTATAATTGTAGTTCAAACATAATACTGATACATTTTTTAAATGGAAGATTTATAATCATGTAACAAATAGAGACTACAACAGAGTAGAATTATGTCAGAAATTGGCATTTTTAGTTATCAAGACACCTCACGATTGTGCACAATAGGATGATTTAGAATTGGCAAAGAGATTTCTGTCTCTGGATCAACATAATTCTTTCTCTTTTTCCTTTCTTCAATAAATGGGTGTCGTTTTTCGAGTCGTACTACGAAAGGTTAAATTACCAGCAACGCTCGTAATTAACGTGATTATGTATCCGGATCGTGGGTGTGGGATCGTACCGGTCATTCACGATGATTACGAGGTCAAGTAGACTAATTGATGCATATCGTGGTCGCTTTGTAACCCTCCTCCGGTTCGCTAACACGAAGATCATGAAAAAAGCGCGATGTGTTTCTCGTGGACTCATTCTTTTCTTTTCCTTCGAATCATTTCTCAAAATGTGTTCGCATGTCACGAATATACAAATGCCACTATTTATTGACAATATGACTATCACACAACGTTCTACAATATTTATTTCATGTATGAGAGTATCGGGAAGATTTTAAACATGCTTACAGTGGATCCAAAAAGTACGTTTTGCAAACTGTGATAATTTCGTTAAACAAAATAGCACAGCACTATAATTGGACAAAAAAAATTAATACTGGAAATTGGAGAAAAGTGAATAATGGTTTGCGAAACTAGAAGCTTCAGGCTTTGAAATGAGTCCGAATTTATTATTGCACTATCTTGTTTAACGAAATTATCACAGTTTAAATATTAACTTATCGGGAATCGGAAATTCAGTGTTCGAACACTTTTCAGATCTACTATAGTTCATTCGTGTTATAGCAAAGATTGAAAAAGAAGCTATTGATGAAAGTTGAAATTTTGTCGACAATCCATTAATTTGTTAATGCAAATATTATACAAACACTAGGACGATCAGGGATCCTCTTCGCTCGGTGATAGAAGTCTATATTCCTGAATGTAATGAACTACGACAGTTGCCATCGCCACAGAATGAACTAGTAAGGCAATCGAGAGTGCGAATTCTGAAAGACTAAAACAAATTCTATTAAAACATAATTTCATATATTAAATTAAGTAGTAATTTATACTTCTTTAAAAAAAGAAATGACGCGGATTTGTTAAATTTTTAATGAAATTTTTTCAATTTATTTCTTTTAAATATTGGATATTTCTACTTTTATTCAGGAAGTTAGAGTCGACTGAATTGATTGAGTCTCCTTGAATATCCACGCACTTTTCATTTTATTCGATAACGTTCTAGCTACTTTCAATGGACTCATTTATAATTTTAGAGAAATATTAAAAGTTTTCTATACGAAAAATAAATTCACAACAACTGCTGATGCAAAATGCTTACGAACATACTTGTAATCCTTATCAGGATCATTTGCAGCATTGATTATCCACGCAAACCACTTGTAAAGTACATAAAGGCCGCACACCAGACTACCGATTGCGCCACTCACATTGAAACATATTTCCTTATTGGATCGAAACCAGACACATTAAAATTTCTCACCTGAACATCGTATCCCGAATTCATTAGCGTGTTACGTACGTTTCACTTACTCACGATGAGCATATAGTCCTCTTGTGTGAAAAAAACTAGTAATTCGATGGAGATGATGATGAGGTAGCCGATTATGAACGTTGGTACTAAGATTCCGAAACTTGGAACCTCCAGATATGGCTCCAACGGGCTGTAGTATGACAGTGTGCCAATTATGCAAGCAGCCTGCGAAATGATTAATTAATCGAGAAACAATTACATTGCAAAACCACTTCACTCCTTTCGTTACAACAACTCCATTCTAGTTTAAACGAAAATTCTTTTGTCCTTGTTCATTAATTTTTAATTAGTACTATGATATCAATTTTTAATGAACTTGTAGAAACGGGTATTCCTCTCCGATTTCAAATATGTTGTTAAGGTCACCTTTTCTGAACAATGTTTCCCGTCAAGTTTTGTGCAAATATCTTTTAAACTAAAACTGACTGACAAAAATTTTAAACGGATGGTTCACTCAATTTTTAATAATATTGTCTTGAATTCAAAACCAAGTTTCTATACGTATTGTTGTGAAGAAAATATCTAGCTGTAATTTGGAATGATCTACCTTTAGCTGTAGTTTACGAGAAACAGATTGTCTATTTTACTTCTACTAGGAATCAATTGTATTTTAATAAATGTTTATTTATAATTTTCGGAAACGTACCAGAGATGTAATTTTACATATGAACAATGTCTTCTCCTTAGTCCAGTCGTTGAGTCTCAAGAATTGTAAAGGTAACGGAAAGCTGGCCATGTTTTCCTTGTTGATTAAAATTTCATCCAAGATACAATATTTTGTAATCTAATATTTGGAAAAATTCGCGTTCGTACTTTGTTTAACGATACTATCCCCTGAACATTTTTCGAGATCATACTCTCCACATCGATCACATTGTGTTATGAGAATTTCATGTTGCTGGTGCAGAAGCGAACAAGTTGACAGTGACCGAGAAAGTTATAATCGAAGATGAAAGACATCAAAGAACTGATCACCGATATTAATTTTATTTTAAGGCTGATAGAATTTGTAAGTGAGCATTTTCACAGAATTTTCCTAGAGAATATTCAATGGATATGATATGATTATTGTTTGGTTATGCCTTCCAGGTGCTCTGCATCCTGACATTGATTTTCTACCAAAATGGTATTGGGATTGTATGGGTGATTTCTATCCACGGTTGGCTGTTCTTATCGTTCTTTTATATTGTGTCTTACATTTTCGAGGATCAGAATGTGTGGACGGTACGAAAGTAGTCTAGATAATTCAACAACAATTTATTTTCTTTGATACATTAGATATACCTAATAAATACTCGAAATTTAACCTTTATATGGTGAAGTGGGGTCTTTGAATCCTCGACGAAATTTTAATTGATCGAGAAACTGTCCATATATTTATTTTTTAAAAGAATTTTAATGGATATGATTTGTTTCGATATACAGAGTGTCCCACGAATGTAGTATTTGCTTGAAAGGGGTGATTCCTGAGATTATTTAACCCTTAGCACTCGAGAGGCGCCTCTGAGGCGTCACTAAAAATTGCTGTACTATAATTTAAAATATTTTTTAGATTATTAGATATGTCCATGTTTTTCGTTAATAAAGCCACGGAGAAGATTTTCGCAAAAGAAAATTCAAATGACTCGAGGAATCACCATTTTCAAAGTAGTGCAACATTTTTGGGACACCCTTTATTCATAGTACCAAATTAACTCCTGGAAGGAATGTTAAATGTTTATGGCTTAATGAAACAAGTTTGGGTTAAGGGAGAATCTACTTCATTAGATGAAGATCGGAGATATGCCTATATTGTT
Organism: Lasioglossum morio; assembly: GCA_916610235.2. NCBI lineage: Eukaryota > Metazoa > Arthropoda > Insecta > Hymenoptera > Halictidae > Lasioglossum > Lasioglossum morio. The sequence continues at coordinate 3,011,680 of OU744333.1, forward strand.
GCTAATCTAATTTGAGCAACTGTATACAATGAACAAGATCGGATTTCTTCGAACTCAATTAGAAATATGATTTGACTTTTCCATTCTAAAGGAAGCTTTCGCTCTCGGATTCTATATTGTGTTAACGTTGCTCACTGCATTGGTGGACCTGTCGAAACACTCAATCATGCCTTTCATACTAGGTAACGAACTCAAAATATGTATCTACGATAGAGTAAATTCATTCTCAATTCATCAAATATTTTTAATAATATCCATACGGTAATAGAATTATCACTTTTGATCACAAAACTGATTTACAAAATATTCTAGACATTTATTTAAATATTCTAGAGCTAATTTTGTGAACATTTTGCATTTTCATCAAATATTTTTAATAATATTCTTACTGTAATAGAATTATTACTTTTGATCGCAAAACTGACTTACAAAATATTCTAGACATTTACATAAATATTCTAGAGCTAATTTTGTGAACATTTTGCATTGATATGAAACATTCTACAAACCTTAGTGGATGTTGATTTACTTTTAATATTTTGGGGAGGAATGTAGATTAGAAACATTCCGTAAATTGTAAAGTGTGTAAAGCACTTCAGTGAATAATAAATAAATTGAGAAATAATGTGATCAATACCGCGGTAAAACGAAATTCTGGTTCTTTCAGCCGGCGTATTGATTGCAGACTTAGTGATTCTTGTTTTAACGAAACGTGCATAATAAGAACAATACGCATTGGTGGATACCGGAAATCGGTGAACAGGCGTACTGGAATAACGTTAATGAATCATCTAGCCTATCCTATAAATTAACATAAGCGAAGCAAAGACATAGTGTACGAGTTAAGAAAGTTTATTCAGTCTCGTGTACATTTGTAGCGCCGGTCTCTATCATTCCCTTTTCCGATGTAACCTCTATGTATATCGTATGTGCAGTTTCGAAGAACAGGATGATGAAATTGGCTGTAAACAATCCGAAATACGAATTATACGAATAAAGGTACAATTCGAAATGCATTCAGAATTTTGTAATTTTATAGTGTCGAGAATAAGAGGTTTTTATCTTAATTAAAATTTATCGAATCGCAGTCATCTCTTAAATCTATTCTGAATGGGAAATTTAAATAAATGATTCACATAAATGTACCTAGTAACAGCAGCCCGATCTTTAACTCGCTTCGGTGTATTTCAGTGTCTAATGAGGTTGCATTACGCGCTCTTTCGATGCCTGCTATTCCGCCTATCAAATTGAAAATCACTCCGAGTGCGAAGCAGACCAATTCCTAAAAATGCAGTAACAAATATATCCGAGAAGTATTTGAACATTTACGTTCCTCGAGCAATGGTCAATACTTGACAGCTATGATTTGACACTACGTTAATTTCGTAAAAAAGAATTATACAACGACTCGTATTAAAGTAAAACTGGAACTGAAGTTAAACTTAAACTGCAAAACTGGAGGCATGTTTTTGGTAAAAAATGCTACAAATTGAATCATCTATAAGGAAATTCAAAAATATTTTTTCCGAATGAATCTATTACAGATTTGAAGATAGAATCTACCCCTTTACGACCGACTGCTTAAAATTAAATCTACGATTTCTTTGTGTTGTTACTATTTTTATCATTTGTACTATAATATTTCTTGTTATTAATACAAAAATGACAGCACAGCTTTCATTCAAAGCTCAATAAATCCACTATACAAAATCATAGCTTAAATTTTAAACATTCGTTGGAATGTGGAAGTTCCAACTTTAAATTTACGGTGGTTTCAGTCACAATAAAAATTTGTCAATGCTTTTATGTACCTTTCAATTTGTAACATTTTGGACCAAAAAAAAAATGGACGACTAATGGAAACCGAACATATGGAAGAAAAATGAACAATGGTTTGCAAAAATTGTTATACTATTTTTCTTAACGAAATGATCACAGTTTAAATATCCACAATTACACGAGAATGGGAGTGATCAGATACTATTTGGTGTAAAAGTCAATATTATACATTTTTATGATCTTATTGGATGTAGAAAATAATAACACAATAGAACAATTCCAAAGTATTGCTGAAATACTGATTATATCTGAGAAATTATACACTGTGGTTAATCAAGTATAATTGCGAGTATAGTGGGTGGAGAATTATTTCGTAAACCCCTCAGGTTACATGTACAAGACATGTTAATTCGACACTCATGCGAGTGAAACTTACGAAAAGCTTTCCTGGCGTTAATTAGGCTAAATGGTTGAAATATATGACATACTAGCGATTAGAAATTTCTCGCAGTGTACCTTTTTTAATATTATATATGACAACTTTTACCATTGCATTTGCTGTTATTATTAACAACAATATATTTTAAGTAAAATATATGAGTAATTATAATAGAATCATGTCTCCTCTCATTGAATACTTTTTGCCAGGGGTGTATTACGACTAGACTACAGATTTTTATGCAAAATGAAAATATTTTAAAGAACACAATTTAATAAAAATTAATTTTCCCTTGATGAAGATAATGTGATAACCTTAAATTTTTCTAATGTCCCCATAGTTTCTTATTCCGTCTACTTATTGTTACAAATGCATAATATCCACAGTCTAATTATTTATTGATATAACGCAAGTTTTTTCTTCAGCAAAACAAACCATAGTTCGCTAACTGATTTCACGTTTCTAATAATTTCATGACAAAATTGAAAGAAATATTATCTCATTTTGTAACTAACTGGAAGTTTCCGTGGTTTCTCAAATATTTGTACTATCCCGATGGAAACATAAATGATAGAGTACGTCGACGTGTTGATGCAGTAAATCACCCACAGCCATCTTGGGACCGAGTACTCATTGTATTTCGAGACCTCGAGGAGGCAGATGATAGCCATGATCTAAATTACGAAGGGATGTAATCGAATTTCTGGAAACACCTATGTACAATTGCTCCCGTAGAAAATTTCGTTTACCAGTTTCAGCACTTTCAACAGAAGGTTGAAGTCTTTCAGAAGGTGAGGCACTACCTCCAACATATTTGTTCGTCTTGAAGTTGGCTAACTGAATTTTCTGTACATTGTACAAAGAAGTTCGTACATACAGGGTGCCCCAAAAATATAAGATTTCCTTGAAAGGGGCGATTTGTAAGATCGTTTGAAGTAACTGTTTCCGTTGCGAAAATGTTCTCCATTGTTTTGTTAAGGAATTATTAATTTTTAATTAGTACTATGATTTCAATTTTTAATGAACTTGTAGAAACGGGTATTCCTCTCCGATTTTAAATATGTTGTTAAGGTCACCTTTTCTGAACAATGTTTCCCGTCAAGTTATGTGCAAATATCTTTTAAACTAAAACTGACTGACAAAAATTTTAAACGGATGGTTCACTTAATTTTTAATAATATTGTCTTGAATTCAAAACCAAGTTAAGGAATTATTAACGAACCAATGCTAATGCTCTAATTGGTCCGCGGTTTTCGTTAATGACTCCTTTAGATCTGCGAAGAACATTTTTGGAAAGGAACCTGTATAGTAATAAAAAGGAAATCGACTTATCATCTAACTGGAGGCACATTCATTATAATTGAAAATCGAATGATTAGCAAACGGATTGTAACAGGCACTCAGTAATTTATTTATATTCATTTATTTTTTAGTATATGCGAGATTCAATGGTTTTATTTCTTCGAACAGATTTAGTCGCCACCACCGCGACCTCCACCACCTCCGCCTCGTTTTGCGAAACTTGGTCCCTTTCCTAAAGCTCCCAGTATGAGCAAAACCACGTCGATGACGAGCAATACGAACGCAACTGTTAATGAACATTGAGAAATGAGAAAATTATTCGTTATCTTCCAATATTGAAACAATAAATTCTGTGTTTCTTGTTAGGCATACAACTTACTCAGTGTTAGTATAATGAATATCAGGAACTGATCCTGCTCTTGCTCTGCAAAATCGTTATGACAAAGTGATGAAAAGGTAACAAGGCACGTTAACATTATGTTATGACTAAACTGCGGATCTTTATGGAAAGTACAAAGTTTCTAAATCATTTGTAGAACACAAAAGTGAAATAAAAGTGTATTTCTTCATTTGATACTAAACTTACCACGGTCAAATGACAGATTTTCTATTTTCCAATTGTCAAAATTATAAAAATACATTTCTGGATTATAATGAAATAAATTTCTTTGTCCAAGCATCTATAATATTGAAAATTACAGACAATCTGAATTTTAGTGTTGTCATTTTTATAAGGCAATATTTACCAGATACTTTTCATGCTTGGTAGATTTAGTGTTAATGATCTGAATGCATTGATAATAATATAACAGAGTTCTTAAATTCTTCTAATGTTTTTACAAGTTTGTGTTTCACTCACCCATTTTTCCGATGAATGCAAAAATCTGCAGTCTAGTTAGCACTTACATAGAAAAAATAACAAAAACATAGCTGCTGTAAGTATTATACTGTGTGTGGATAACAATGGACAACAGGTTTCAAAATAAATAATATTTCACGCTTGACACATGTTTTTTTATGTTATACTTACACTTTATTATACAATTATTGATAATTTCGTGAACTTACTATTCACCACGTACTTCGAATTGTAGTCGTTGATGTACATAAGAGTTACAATCGCCAGCATAATAGCCGATATAGTCACTACTAAGACTTCCTGAATAAAATACAAGTTATCATTCAAATTTTACTTCGTTAAATATACAGCGTGTCCCAAAAATGTTGGATCGACCCTCTCAAGGAAGTACAACATTTTTGGGACACGCTGTATATTGGTTCTTACTATTATTAATGTATTGAATTATTATTACAATGTTTCACTGTTACTTATTCTTGAGTTTGAACGAATTTGTCCTTAATGTAATTAGATACATTTTTATAACTTTTGCATATTTTCCATTAATGGCAGATGTCTTTCAACACATTGCGATTAATTGAAAATTTTCTGTAAAGTTTATACAATTCACACTTTTTCCTATTGTAATAAAGCTTCATTAAGAATTGATTAAGATCAGATAGATATCTATTTAGTTTTTCTTGTCATAAAAATTCTGATATAAAGTACTAACATAAATTAACGAAATTATTTAAGTTTTAAATGTCAATTACGATGAAAGATCTGATGGTATTTATTCGATTAGTAGAAAGTAGTACTGGTTTATACAATTACCAAAATTGGAGCTACGTCGAACCAAATGTAACCATACAAGAGGATAATTAAGTACGAAAGAACGATAAAGTAATATGCCTCGAGGTATATGAAACGGTAGTACTGTTTCGTGGTTACATCGAAAACTAAAAATTCGACGGTGATCATCAGAGCCTAAATGAAAAATGTATTTATAAATTCTATTATTCTCGTTACTGTAAGTTGACGTCACTTACGGTTACAATAGCCTTCAATACAAAATGGATGTCCGTCCAAAGACTCATGCATTGTCGACCCATTTTTGAGCTTCAATTTTAGTTGGTTGTTTAACTGAAAATTGTTGCGTCACGTATAAACAGCACGAATTAAATGTAATTACAGTTTTCAATATTAGAAAAGCACTGTTTATTCATGCTTTGAAGTTGTTAGTATATCTATTATTTACATTTGTTCTGAACGATTATTTCTCTCAACGCGATGTTCAAATGGCATTAATCGAACACAGTAATTTATCCAGTACATTAAACAAATTTTCAATTATATGAAATAAATTAAACACCTTCTTACGTCGGCAATATTATTAGATGATTGCAGAAATTCGTGCTTGATTTTCTCAGACCTCCAACCTTCTTCATACAAGGTGTCTCAAAAATGTTGGAGAACCTTGAAAGGGGTGGTTCCTTAGTGGAACGTAAAATGTTGGGAGACCATTGTAAAAAGTATTCGTGACTATACATATAAATAATTATTAAAATTGTTTATTTTAGCATGTTAGGTTTTATTTTTAAACCGGGCACGAACTTGTACAACTATTCAATAAAAATAGAGTAATAGGGACATATAATTTCCGTTTTGCTTCCTCTGCTAGGAAAAGTAGTATAAAAGCACACAAGTACAAAATATTTTATTCAATGTTGTTATGTGCGGTAGCGTCATTGACACTTCGAAATGCACAAACATAGTTTCAATTATTACGAAAAAATAATTCTATTCCATCTAAGTGGGTTACTATGGAATTTGCTGCCTTCTATTAAAAAATATTTGATAACTCATTGCACGATCGATCAATTTAGCCCATTCAAACACTTAATAAGGATAACACAGGTGATCTGATACATGTTCTAAAATAATTGTTGTAAACTGAATGTTATCAAATACTTTGCAATACCGGCGTACACGTGAAATGCTTTGAATTTATGTGAACGATCAATGGAATATTTAAAAGCTAATTATTGGTTTGTAATATAAATTCATTCGGTTGTAAATATAAATATGTTCTCATTTTAACGATTTACTCATGACTCGTAGCAAATGCAGATAACTGTGACTTAAATTATTTTTATTACAAATGGGAAGAAGATGTTGAAGACAACCGAACGAATTTATGTTATTAACCACATTTTGTAATAACGAAAGTTCTTACACGATTACAAGTCACATTAATAGTTATTACTATTCACACAACAGTGAAATCTCCTGTAAATATTATCCTAATTTATTCGCAACACTCTTACGAACATATTGCGTTAGATTTTTCAAGACAATAAACAAGAGGCTTCGAAATTGTTGGTCTTGCAAATAATACAAGAGATTACTTGAAATTCGTGTTAAACGACTGCATTATAAAAGATCGTCGCGATGCTTCAGGAAGTGTAAAAAGCTTAGAATTAGGTCAACCAGATACGCTGCACCTTCGATGACGCACAAGGATCCAACAGCCAATCCCACCTAAAAAATTCGAAAATTCAATAGCCACACATACTGGCTACAATATGCACAAAAAGAAAATTTAAAAATAATTTTTAAATGTCAATATACTTCATAAATTTTAACATAGACCGATTTGTATACCGTATTCCCCTTTCGAACGTGTACTAATTAATTATAAATTGTGTAAAATTGATTGACAAGTTTCATATGTACATTGTTATGTGTACATGTACACTTTTGCATTAACAATTCACCCTGCAAAAGTAATGTACAAGAAACGAAAATCTGGTGATTAAAGAAATAGCATTTCTACCCTGCTGATTTGTATAGCAACTGCACATTTAGGAGCACAACGTTTCTAATCCATTGTAGAAATCAATGCCTCAGTTGCACGCGGTTTTATTCGCTAATAGCTGATTTATGTTACGTTGCACCTGTCTCATCAATTACTGTCATTTCAGTTTAGCAAAGCGGTTTATATGCCGATTAAATATTCTGATACACAATTAGTGTTTCAACGCAAAGATATCGATCAAATCGGCAAATCTTTCATAACAGATAACCTTTATTGCAAAATGTGCAGGAAAAAATTAATTTCTTTTGTAATTTCTTACAACAATATATTTATAGTTATTTACAGTGCCAAGGATTATATTTTCAATCATTTCTTACTAATAACCAATTAGCACTTGTGTACCTTCAAAATGTATATGTACTTCAACAATGCAATGGCTCAATTAAATCATATTTATATTTAATATTCATCTCTATCGAAATGGAAAATAGAAACGTGGTGAGACAGAAAAATTTCATCTAAATCTACGAATAGTTAAATAATGAATTTAATAATTACAGTGGGACCGCATACTCCCCAAAAGTTCTGTTAATAGTTAAATTATACAAAACTACAGCAAATTTATCAACAAAATATACTATAATAGTATTAGAACTGGAATAGAATTGCGTTGGATTCTTTCTTACCTGTCTCTCTTGGACAATCGTATCGTATTTATGCTCTGGAAGGTATCCGTGCCAATAATGAAGCGCTGTTCCACCCACAGCGACGAACATGAAGGTCCCAACGAAGTTCATTAAAATTTCCTAAAACAAATAATATCTTCTCAGTAAAATGTGGAATTGAACAAAGTGTCTTCATTAGCTAGATTTTATGGAAAATAAAAATTATTTTCAATATTTAGACAGCGGATTTGACAATGTTATATCATTTTGAATCTGTTAAACATATTAAGAAAGAAAATAAATTTCCACTTCACTCCAGTCGCAATTCAAGTATAAAATTCTTATTTTTACACGCAGTGGAAATATTCTCGGTCAGAAGAGACGTCTAGGTTCTGTTAGAATAGCTTCGAGCGCAAAGTGCAAACTTAATTCTGAAGAAGCTGTTTTCTATCTTTCCTTGAGAATGCAAAAAGTCTTTTCGATTCACAAGTCGTAGCGAGGATGGTATCAGTTCTTACGACAAGGAAGAATTAAACCATTTGTTAATATAATTCTGAAGAAGCTGTTTTCTATCTTTTCTTGAGAATACAAAAAGTCTTTTCTATTCGCAAGGGGATAGTCTTAACGATTAGTGTAGAATAAGTTCTTACGACAAGGAAGAATTAAACCATTTGTTAATATAATTCTGAAGAAGCTGTTTTCTATCTTTTCTTGAGAATGCAAAAAGTCTTTTCGATTCACAAGTCGTAACGAGTATGGTATAAGTTCTTACGACAAGGAAGAATTAAACCATTTGTTAATATAATTCTGAAGAAGCTGTTTTCTATCTTTTCTTGAGAATACAAAAAGTCTTTTCTATTCGCAAGGGGATAGTCTTAACGATTAGTGTAGAATAAGTTCTTACGACAAGGAAGAATTAAACCATTTGTTAATATAATTCTGAAGAAGCTGTTTTCTATCTTTTCTTGAGAATGCAAAAAGTCTTTTCGATTCACAAGTCGTAACGAGTATGGTATAAGTTCTTACGACAAGGAAGAATTAAACCATTTGTTAATATAATTCTGAAGAAGCTGTTTTCTATCTTTTCTTGAGAATACAAAAAGTCTTTTCGATTCGCAAGGGGATAGTCTTAACGATTAGTGTAGAATAAGTTCTTACGACAAGGAAGAATTAAACCATTTGTTAATATAATTCTGAAGAAGCTGTTTTCTATCTTTTCTTGAGAATACAAAAAGTCTTTTCGATTCGCAAGGGGATAGTCTTAGCGATTAGTGTAGAATAAGTTCTTACGACAAGCGTTCTTTTGTGGTATGCACTGCCCAAGCAATAGGTGATCAGAACGACGCTGGTATAAATGAAGAAACCGACTAGCACTCCAGACGCAACGATTTCCGCGTCTGGACTTTTATCTTCGTTTAAGTTCCATGTTCCACCGACCCCGAGAAACTCTCCTTTGAATCCTGTCCTGTACAGGATCAGGATTATGAGGTTTAGAACCTGGAAAAATAATTGTTCGTTACCTAAAATAAAACGAAGCTGGGAAAATAATCGTGTAATTGAATGCCGTTTAATCATGTTTAGTTGATGGTGGAGTTTCTAAACACGTTATTGAACTTCCACAATGGTTGGACGATGGAAACATTGAAAGACAAATGAGTTTGTTATAGTTTGACGTTGTTTGGCACTTCGACTGGTTAGCCGTCCTAGATTCTTTAGGAATAGTAGCTCCAGGTAAAAAGTAGTACACTCATATCGCAATACTATACATCAAAAAGGGCGTTATATCGCTTTACAAACAACGTTCCTTATCGTGCGCCGATAAGGACCCAAATGAATCATACAATTGAGCATGAATGCTTCTTGAATGAGTCTGTTTGTGATGATTTATCAGATGTGTTGCACTAATTTGCCAAGTTGGCGTCATTGGCCGACCATTTTACCATGCGGTCGATTATACTCCTTATTACCAAGTTTGTTGAGAATCATCACACATTAATCAGCGATTAATAAATAGACTCTATCTAGCCTATTATTCTGATTTTTTAATTACTTTCGTGCACGTCCAAGTATAATCAACATATTGAATTCAGATTGAGTTCATATCTTTACAAGCGTATTGTATAATCGTTTACGTTAGTGTTAATCGTAAGTGATCGTATCATACAAAGATAACTTTTACTTTAAACTAATGTTCGCGTACTTTGACAAAGTTAACGTTTCGAACGCGTGAAATTTCTGTAGCAAAAGCAATTTAATCGTGTGTGCAGTCTCATACAATATAATTGTTGCTTAGGCTCCTAGAAAAACTATTAAATTTCTGGAAATATTCATCACGCCATTGAAATTCTCTCACGCATCACACAACATATAATTCTTTACGGCTCGATTTTCATTATGTTTCTGTATGATAAACAATAGAACTCCTCACCAACTTAAGAACTTTTATCACTATCCCCGCGACACTTTCCAAAGACACCATCTTTAAACTACGGAAGTTGTACTTTTTCACAGTCGGTGGAAACGAATATGTCCGAATGTGAGACTCATAGCGTGCTCGATGCCTACAACCGCGAGTACCAAGCCCCCTTTATCTAATCAGATGATACAGAGTACGTTGGAAGAGGGATAAGAAGTATACGAGGCACCTGCACATTTACTCTACTATCGCGAACGATAATTTCAGTCGATGTCATCGAAATATAATATTTGTTGTAACTTTATTCCCCAACAATATGAGCACTTTCCGATTAATACGGCAATTGTCAATAATAACGCAATGCTTTATATTTACTTTCAACAGGTTGCGATCCTTTTCCCTATTTTATTATTCACTTAATTATTCGAAATTTTATTATTGAACTAGACAAATTTCTATGCCCAAATATCATTACTAGACAGCGGATTTTAAGTATTTATAACAACAACGAGTAGGTGTAATTTAAAACTGTAGAAATCATAGAAGAATTTAAAAACACTGTTATATTATTTTCAACCTATTAAATATATTGAGAAAGAATATAAATTTCCATTTCAGTCTCCAGTTTGTTGCAAATCGGGTAGAAAATGTTTATTTTGCCTAAAGATCCGTTGTCTAGTTATTAAACCATTTAAAATTCTCGAATTTGTTTTTAAAACATTATAAAACACGTACAAAGTAATTATTCCACTTCAAAATTATCTGGTGACATTGAGACCACCCTGTATAACATTCAAAGAGAAACTTTCAATTAATTGCTTCATTAAACCAAATTTTGGGTCGATAGATTAACAGGCAATGACTCGAGTATACTCTTTTTGTGAACGTTGCGCGTTGTACTTCCATTCGCTGATTAAAAAATAATTCCAGGAACTCGGTTTGGCTATTACACCAGACCAAATTGCTGAAATGGAGGCTCACATAAACGACATCAACTTTGAGGCCGTTATAAAAGAAGAGAAGGCAACGAGACACGACGTTATGGCTCATCTTCACGTCTTCGCGGATCAGTGCCCGAAAGCTGCTCCAATAATTCATTTGGGTGCAACCAGTTGCTACGTTGGAGATAATACGGTAAAGCCCCATATGATCAATATGCTTATTTAGATTCTTCATATATTAAAACTAAATTTTTCACGGCGTTTTACCAAATCATATCATTTATGCAATCCGCTTATGCTTCTACTGTTTCCAATTCCATGCATCCGATCTGTATCATGTTTATAAAGAAATACAAATGACTAGGCTGCGGATCTTTATGCAGAATAACAAATGTCTGCAACGATTTAAAGACACAGATATAAAATAAAAATTTTTTTCTTGATTTAATTATTTTATCAAACTGAAATTAATACGTTAATGCTGAGTTTTCGAAATATGTCCACTGCTTTAAATTGTACATATCAATTTTTGTTATAAATGCATAAAATCCGCAGTCTTTAATTGACTGTGACCAAAATTAATGATTACAAATGAATTACAAATATGCGGGTTCATATAAAATTATTGTAATCAAAATTAACGTTCATAAACAACCTTCAAAGATGCAGTTGCATATAAAATGATTGCAGCCACAATTATCGTTTATAAATCAATTTTGAAAATGTAGTTACACTTGAAATGGTTACAGCCTAAGTTAATATTTATAAAAGAATGTTGTTGCTAATAGAAATATTCTGCATTAGTAATTTTCTTTAAAGAATTTAATTACAATGGAGAAAGTGATATTGTGTTCGATGTGTAATGTTAATATTTATTTGTTAAGGACCTGATTATCCTGCGTAATGGATTCGACATACTGTTGCCGAAACTAGCGAACGTTTTGAAACTTCTTGCCAAATTCTCTATGGATCACCGTGATTTACCGACATTGGGATTCACTCATCTTCAACCGGCTCAGCTAACTACTGTCGGCAAACGAGCATCCTTGTGGCTTCACGAACTTTTGATGGACGAAAGAGCCATTCGACGTGCGAGGGACGACCTCAAGTTCCGTGGAGTTAAAGGCACCACTGGGACCCAAGCATCCTTCCTTCAATTGTTTAATGGTAAATACATGTTGACGCTAAAAATCAATCGCATAGTTTCTAGATTGTTTTCGTTTTTATATGATACTGTGTAATTAATTCAAGTTTATCTGAGTGGTAGTACGCTTCTTTCTATTAAGTGCATCTTTATATTATTTAAATTAAACTCAGTATTTATACATCGAACTCTAATAACAGAAAAAAAATGTATTTATACTTTTATGTTTTACATATTTTATTTAAATTAAACTCAGTATTTATATGTCGTACTCTGGTAATAGGAAAAGTGTATTTTTATTTTTATGTTTTAAATATTCCATTTGACAAATATTGTTATAGGTGACAGTCAAAAAGTGAAGCAGCTAGATCTACTCGTGACCAAAATGGCGGGCTTCGAGAAGCATTATTCAGTTACCGGTCAGACATACAGTAGAAAAGTTGATGTAGAGTGTCTAAATGTGCTTAGCTCCTTAGGTTCCACTATTCATAAAGTAAGTTATTCATAATCATTTGTTTTACAAAGAATAAATAAAAAATTAGAAGTGACTCCGGAAAAATATGAATCAAAATGAGTAATTCCTAGCTAGTATCACTTACCAGAATAAAACAAGCTATAAAAAGGTGATCTATGAGATCATAGTCCTTAATGTTGCAGATAAGATGTAAGAATAGACCTAACACTTATACTGTATTGATGTGGCGCTATCGCTCTGTTATCATTTCTCTGTCACTTGCAACGTTATCAACAGAGCGTAGAAATTATTCGTTTGGGATATTTTTCACACATGTTTTTTTGCCTAATTTGAAAATCGTGTCTGTCTCCTGGCAATCTTTCACAGTCTCTCGTCGATACCCACAGTTTAGATTTTTGACAAAACTGAAATGAATTAAATATTTAGATTTTAGAGTTAAAATAACTTAGAGTGCAAAGGGTTAAAGAATAAAAAAGATTTATTGAAATGATAAGATTCTCACTTTTCTATTGAAATTTCTAGATATGCACGGACATCAGGCTCTTAGCAAACATGAAAGAAATCGAAGAGCCGTTCGAATCCACGCAAGTAGGATCTAGTGCTATGCCATACAAAAGGAACCCGATGCGCTCGGAGAGGACTTGCAGTATAGCCCGGTATTTGATGACTTTGTCGAACAATGCGCTGCAAACAGCGGCGACACAGTGGATGGAAAGGACACTAGATGATTCAGCGAATAGAAGGATAACGTTGTCGGACGCGTTCTTATCGGCGGATGCTATTCTAATGACCCTTCAAAATATTACAGAGGGTCTCGTTGTTTACCCCAAGGTCATCGCAAGGCACGTGGCCCAAGAATTACCCTTCATGACCGCGGAAAATATAATAATGGCTATGGTGAAGGCTGGAGGCGACAGACAGGTAAGATAAAAATTATTATTTAACCAGTGATTGAATAATGACGCTTTTTAATAAGTTCCATTTCGAACGTGATCCGTGGAGGACTTTTTTAAGAAAATGTTCTTTGTTGGATTTTTTATTGAAACACATTTTCAAATGCACAGCTACTTGCACGTGTGTTCGCCTAATCGTCATTTTAGTGTAGAAGTTACTACATTCTGCTTCTACCAAGTTAAACTAGAAGAACATAATTCACTCAATCTAGTTAAATTGCTTCTTCAATAGTAGTACCCAAATTCTAGAATGTATAAAACGTCACTTCCATTGCATACGATCATTTTATTATTAATAGTTTTAATAACATTTATAAACATTTGAGAGTGCAAATGAAAACTGGAATCATACTAAATTATATCTATTACCCCTGGGAAGAATTATTCGATCAGACAAACCAAGAGTCCATCATTGTGATCATTTCATCGTTTCACTCTGGAAGATATTTCTAATAATAATAGAAGCAAACACAATGATAAAAGTCGACATATATGAAAAAAATATTGATCTAAAAATGAATATGTTTGTTTTCTCGTGATGTATAAAATGACAATCCAGAACAAACTTGACATTGATTTAACGTAGGGTTTAATTATCTCTATCATTCATAAAAATTGTTGTGGCAATGTCTAATATTGTCTTCAACGTTAAAATTGTTTTATCATTTCGTCACAGAAGTGGACAATTTTATATTTGGTAGAAAGGCAAACTAATTTATCATTTATTAATATTTTTTCTAAAATATCATTACCTCTTTTGCAATATTTGAATATTATAGTATACAATACTTATAAAATAATTTCTTCAACAATCACACTCACGATTTTGATAAAATGTCTTGTGCCAGTAATATTATCATGCCAATAAATCGATAGAGTATAAATATCTTTTAAAATATAAGATATAACTATTATAAATGTTCTTCCTTTGGATCTAAATTTAAAAAAAACGTACAAAAATATATTACCTACCTGCAGTAAGTTGTAACGTCCAGAACACAGTGGAATAATGAAAATTTCTCAGGTGTGCCACGAAAAAATACGAGTACTCTCTCACGAGGCCGGGGCGCAAGTGAAACAGCACGGTCTGGATAACGATCTAGTCGAGAGGATCAAGAAAGATTCATATTTCGCGCCGATCCTCGATCAGCTGGAAAGTCTTCTTGATCCTTCGACATTCATCGGTCGAGCTCCGGAGCAGGTGGTCGAATTTTTGGAGGAGGAGGTGTACCCCGTGCTCGAGAATTACAAAGGACAATTGGGCGATCACGTGGAGCTAAGTATTTAACATTTCAACATTCCAGAAAGGACGCATATCTACTACATTCGGGGACCCACAGAGGACATTATCGCAACAAAAATGAACGTGTGATAACCGTTTGACGATTTCATTGAAGTTTCATCGGTTTTAATCAGCGTAAAAGATAATGCAATTAGTACAAGATTATTTCATAAGCTTCGCATAAACCAAACAAAGAAGAAGAAAATCTGAATAAACGAAAGAAATGTAGAAGAAAAAAACGCACTGTTCTGTAGCCGCGTGCACGCTTCCTCGACACACCTGAATTCTTTCTCGTGGTTTTTTTTTCACACGGGACGATTTCCGTTTGCGTTTGCGTTTGCTCGTTTTCCGATCTACTTCTCGACAACGTAACTGCTGTGATAGCGGAATGCAGCGTAAGATGCTGCGTGATGCAGTGTAAAGAACAACAGCGTAACAGTAGCACAGATGCGACGGAGCGCGACGTCTTAGGGGAAACGGTAATTACGGTATTTACAAGTGGGACATTAAATGTCAGAGCGGCAGAGAAAGTTCAGCAGAGACAGAAGGTAGAGTAGAATACTGAAAAAGAAAGACAGAGGTGTGAGAGCGGATCGTTTATTTGAAACACAGACGAGACACGGTGGCAGCTGCTACTCTCGCGGCTGATTCCTTTCGCAACACGTTCACTGTCGTAATAAATGTCCTCAAACAAAATCCATTTTCAATCTGGCTCTCTGTTGAAAAATATCTAGAGATTCATTGTTCTGTATATTTCACAGTGAAGGCTCATATTTCAATGAACGTGTTGGTCATGGCTTATTTAATCCTCATACGTCCCTCAGAAATTGTTATGTGAACGATCCTCCCATGATTTTCACTTATTCTTGTTCTACATCTTAATTCAACCGATCACGTTTCAAGAGAATTGTTACTTTAAACAAACACAGCCGATCGTAAGACAGTCATGGAGAGATAAAACGAACATTCGGGAAAGTATGAGTAGTTTATGAGGGCTAAATATGTCTTGCGTTTTGCGGATTGCCGAAGCAGCTGCCACGAGTTACAGAGTCACCTAAAAGTAAACGTTTCACCTGATACAGGAAATAATTGGCTGTTCGAGAATAGAAACAGTTATAGCACTTGAGAATCACAGCACGAGGGATAGAATAGGCGGGCGAAAGGGGGTTGTGTTCGCGTTGTTCATTTCGTAATACAACGTTTGCTTTCCGAGTCGTGTAACGATAGACAGGGGAGACTAGACTAGAAAAGGGAAGAGAGAAGAGAGGAAAGGAGAGAGAGAGAGAGAGAGAGAGAGAGAGAGAGAGAGAGAGAGAGAGAGAGAGAGAGGGAAAGAGAGAGAAAAGAGAAAGAGAGATAGAACGCGGTTCTCCTGGTTGAGAGTGACACAAAGGACTTCCGTTTTCGCTGTTACGCGTTCGCGTGGAGCATTCTTTAGCGTGTGAAAGATTATGTACAAAATACATGGAAATCTTAGCCGAGAGACAGTGAAAATAAAGCGAAGAAAGGGGAGAAGAATAGAGTAGGTGGTGGAAGAAAAAAGGATTCACAGCTGTAGATGAGAGATAAATAGGAGAATGCACAGGGAAATGCTTGAAGAGATAGTCGGCAGACGTGAAGCGATAAGACTGATTGAGGTGAGAAGAAGAATAGATAGAGAATTCAATAGAGTCGTTTTTAAGAGTAGTAGAAAGAAAGAGTATAAAATATATAAAGTACAATGCACAGCATTATTAGAGCATTCAATTTGCTAATCGTATCGATAAGAAGACTAGAAGGAACGTCGGGAGTTTTGGCGACGTGTGTTTGAAGATGTGAGAGTAAAATTTGTAGTCTTAAAAGAAGCATGAGCTAAAGAAGAAGAATAGATAGAAAAATTGCAGGGAGAAAGTAAAGAAGAGACGAGGAGAATGTAGATAGACAATTTTTACAAATATGTACAGAGTAAAATATGAGTGATAGGTCTGTACGAAGAATAGATAACAGATGGTAGAGAAATAAAAGATCAGGGAAACAGAACAGACATAGGCAAGGAACAGAGATCTGAATACAGACAAGAAAAACAAAGGTAGATTAGAAGTAGAATAGATATAGAGTAGAAGACTAGAGAATTGAAGGAAGAAGAAAGATGAAAATCGAAGAGAAAGGTTCCGAGAAAATAGAAGGATAGAAAAGAATTTGAAAGAAGATTGCGAAGAGGAAAGAGTGAGAAAAAAGTGGAAATTTGTTCGTTCTAACAAAGAGGAAAATATACAGAGAGGGTACAACATACGAATAGTAAAGAAAAATCAACGAAAAGACGACAGTGAATAGAAAAAGAAGGAAAGAAAACACAAAAGTGAATAGAAAGAGGAAGAATGAAAAGACGAATAAGTTGATAGGTAAGAATAGTTTTAGATCAAAGTATAGAATTTGAACTAGAAGCAAGACAACTAGAATTAGAGCTAGAAGAAACAGAAGAATAAAAAGAGATGAAACAAGTTTAGAATTTAAGGAAGACGAGATACAGAAGAAATAAAGAGCATTTTAAACATGAAGTAGATTTTGAAAAGAAGTGGAAAGTGAAATTAATTGGGACAGTCAGAAGATCGGCCTACAAGAGCAGAAATAAGAAAGCAGAAAAAGGTAGAATGAGGAGAAAATGCTGAGAATAGAGTAGAAATCAAGAAAAAGGAGAGACAACAGTAAAAGAAGAAAAGAATAACAGAAAGATAGAAGAGAAATAAAGAGAGAAGAAAAGAACAGTAAGAACTGAAAAACAATTTACAAAGATAATTCAGAAAGAATTCAGAAAGAGATTAGAAAGAAATTTTTAAGAGATTAGAAAGAAATTTTTAAGAGATTAGAAAGATATCAGAAGAAGATTAGAAAGAGATCAGAAAAAAGATCAGGAAAGAAGATGAAAGAAATCAGAAAAGATAAGAAAAGAAAAAGAGATAGAATTTTTTGAAACATAGTGTCCACTTAAGATAGAATAAGAAAATAGCACCTAGAAGTGAAAACAATATACAATAAAAACGCAACAAATTTCAGGTACTTTGACACGAAACAATAAAAAAACAATGAAATTCTATTAAAAATTTCAGTAAATAATAAAAGATCAAGAAACAAGGAGAAAGTTTGTCATAATGAAAAATAAAGCAACATACAGAAGGGGGAGAGAGAGAGAAATAGAGATAGCAAGCAGACTAGGAAGAATGTAATTACAGAGTCGCAAGAGAAAGTGAGAAGTAGGAGACAAAAGTATATGAGCTAAGAGAAGCTTAGAGTGTTTGAGAGTGTTTAGAAATAAGAAGAGAGTGGATTTCCATCATTAAAATTCCGGTCTGTAAACATATTTCGTCGAATCATTTATCGAATTTTGAGATCGTAATACTGACAGGTATTTAGAGAGATAGTATCCAAGTAATTGTGAATACGAAATTACTGGGAAGAAGGGAAATAACTGAAAAGGCTTAGAGACTGAAAATCAAAGCATAGGAAGAAAGATGAGATTTAGAAAGTAGAATAAAATTTTGTAATAGAAAGAAAATTTATACACAGAAAGAGAAGATTCCGACAAAAGTATAGTGCATAAAAAGTCAAGCATTTGTACATACTGTTTGGAATAAAAAGATATATGTACAACAAAGGAATAGTAAAAGGTTCGAAAAAGTTGTAAGGAATAGTCGTAAGAAGAGTAGGAGAAGAGAAAACAGAAAAGAAGAAACGAAAAAATTTGTCAATTCCAAGTGGAATCAACTTGTCTCACAATTTCATTGAATCGTTCCGACGCGATTTCGTCGGAACAAACAAGATCACTGAGATTGTGAGACAGACGGAGAAAGAAACCGAAGGGAAAAGGGCTATCACAGAGCGTTAGGTTCGTGGAGAAGGATAAAACCGCTCTGATCGATCGTTTTCCAATTCAGAATTCGTACAATTTCGACAACAATCATTTCGAGCGATTCTGCTTGGCAAGTAGACAAGTAAAAAAATATAATAGATTCGCAGTTCCAGCAAATGTCGATTGAACTCCGAGTTATTTCCGTTTTGCACTCTTCAGCATCAGGTCGATATCAGGTAACCATCATAAATATATACCAAGATGATCAGTAATCAGCCTTCAAACGTTTTAACAATGTAACAGAAAACATCTCATATAGACTATAGATCACATTAAAATTCTGATTACTGAAGCGAAGGCGTTTTGTCAAGACTAATTTTATGTTTAAGTAGTATCCCGGTTGGCTGTAGTGGATTTTAGCTTCATCTTGAATGAGTTTTCCGTAGAGTTTTCCAATGGTAGCGATCAATTGTTTTCCAAGTGATGTCTGATCTTGAGAAACAGCTTTCCATGGGGTCCAATGATCCGGTTTATTGTTTCTTGGCGATTCGGTACCCAGAGAATGTGACATCCTCTGTGATCTTCCCGGAATCAACGAAAACGGCAAGGTGATCACCAGCTTCGACGTCCAGCAAGATCAAATTGGCGCCGCCTCCAGGGCCGGCACTAACAACCGGTCGCCAACTTTCGGACTTGTTCAATTTCTTTTTCAGAGTCAGTTTAAGATCAGTGCTGCCATAACCGGCGAAACTGAACTGGTACAGGCCTGGGCAGTGAGTCGTGAAAATTCCAGTTTGGGCGACGTAACCCACGCCTTTGTCGACCAGCGTCTCAGAGAAGACGATTCTCGCAAGCTGATGAATAAACAATTTTGTTCACATTCTGATTACTGCATCACTTTCAATCTTAACCGTTAATAGGTCACGTGTCGACTATGAAATAGCTCCGCTGAGAAATCTTTAAATAATCGTGTTCGTTTTATAACAGTTAAGAATTTCAGCAAAATTTTTATTCATTTTTCTTTTTTATCCTGTAATTGTTTCGATATGCATTTTAAATGTATTCATAATTGTCACGTGATCTGTTAAGGGTTAGATGCATAGAAACGTATTTCCTGAATTTATTTTTTTATATATTTGTTTCTAGGGTTTTTCTTGAAACACGTTTCAACTGTTCACGAATCTATTTTGATATTTTAATATTCTCCTTCAATCGATTAAAAATATTATCTGTATACATTTTAAAGGTACAATGTCCATTGAATATTGTGTACTTTGCAGCTTTCACTGTACAAACACAGTTAAAACAAGTTGATAGTAATAAATATTTTTCAACACCATTTTAATGGTAGAGTTTCTACTTCAATTTTAACACGTTTGCTAGCAGCATCGCACATTTATGACAACCATTGTTTTGTATGTCACGTGAACACGACCTTTTTGTGTACTTCATTATTTAGAATTATTTTTTTATGACACTAGTTTTGTTCATATTTCATAAGAGGATACGGTGCACTTGAAAAAATGTTACAACTATGAAAACTATTGTTGGCATAAACGCTGGTAGCAAGCGTGATAATGATACGTAGTGTGACGTAACCGGAAAGAAAATGATTTTCAAATGGTTTTTAAAAAAGTAAAATTAAAATGGAAAACTCACATCGTTAGAACCCTTCGTAGCCGAAAATGCAACAACACCAGCGCAATCAGCTGCAGTTGCCAATTTTAAGGACCCGACGGTGGTGATGCCGGGAGATGGGGGGTCTGGTACTGCTGCCTCCGCCAAAATGGCTGCCATTAATAACAGCACCGTCCACACCACCCTAGAATTAAAATTCTTTCGTTAAAAAAGAACAAATCTTGTATACAACAAGATATAAAATCAGGGATCGAAAGAATTAGGTAGCCACTTAATAGGTTCTACTTAAAACGTGGAACATTTACAAAAAATGTTGAATCGAGTTTACAAACTAGATAAATAAAGATGTGTATCAGGAACAGATTCCTTGTTCATCGATTTTAAAAATCATTGTAACAATATTATCTAATGAATGGTACTGGTACTTTCTATGGGACTTCATAAGATTTTTTTGTATTTTTTCACAAAAGTTTCATAATTGTTTCTAAATAATAAGAGCAAATATATTTCCAAACAAAACAGCTCCAATTATCAAAAACAAAAACTAGATAATTATTTCGATCCATGCTTATACTACATTCACAGTTACTTATTCATAGTTCTATTCTATCCACAAAGTTGTACGAAACTGAACCAGTATTCTAGAAAACTGTTAGCTGAAACACTAGCTAATCCCACTTTGTTGAAATATTTAATGCTAATCGTGCACGACTTAGAAGTCTAACTAATGGCATTTTTATCGTTTCGCATTTTGTTTTTTCGCGTATGCCGAGGTACGTGTGCAATAGAATATTAATAGAAACTAAGTTTCAATCTTTATCGCTAAACGGATGTTTAGTCTAGATATTGTTTTCATGGTAATTCTATGACTCAGTGTAATAATTATTTTCATGGAAGTTCTCTAAAGTCTAGTACGATGATTACTTTCAATGCTAAGGATTAGTGTAATTATTAGACTGCAGATTTTTATGCAAAATAAAAAGTTTGTGCGTCGGTAACAAGATATATTATATGATATTAATTAATATATAATGTATTAATACTTTCAAAGTTTTTTAATCTTCCTACTATTTTGAATTGCACCTACTCATTTTTTCATAAACACATAAAATTCAGTTCAGTAATTATTTTCATAAAAATTCGAAAATCCAAAATGGCATAATGGTCATTCAAAAAAAAAAAACAGTTATATTCGTTTAATAATTGAGAATGGAAGTCCGTATTCCCGATTTGATGTCGCGTCGTAGTGACTGAAAGTGACCAATCCAGTCAACATACTGACACAGATAAAACAGAAAAATAAATCGGTGACTCGTTCTTGCGTAACGGTCCGAGAGTGGGCGTTCAAGTATTTTTATAATTTCATCTCGTTCATTTTTCCATTCGGATCGCGTTAAATCACCACTCTGACCATTCTCGGCAAAGTTCAGCCCGGTTACCGACTTTCACTGCTCGGGGCTATTTCTCCGTCTGGTTCTCCTTCTACTTTTTTCCTCTCTCGCCGCTTCGTTTACTCGATCTTTCTTTCGGCCGAAAAGCTTTCATTTTCGGAGACACTTGTTCCCGTTTCCGAGTGAGATTTCTCGGGTTCGATAACGTTGTCAGGCCTCGAGAAGAGGAGAAATTGTTCCTTAAAAACTATCCCGGAAACCAGCATCTTATATCGTTAGTAGGCCGAGGACTCTGTTTATTTTTATATTTTATAATGGAATATGTTTAGCACTTTTTAATATTTAATGTATTCTGTTGAGCAGACTTTGTCCATTCATAACGGAGACATTACAAGAAATCAAGAAATTAAATTAGTAACACTTTGTCATTTAACTCGTGCTCCTTGCAATCGACTTAGAAAATTCTTAGTTTGTACAAAGGTCTGCAGTCTACTAATAACTTTGTTTCTTAATGGTGATTTTCTAAAATTCTTAAAACACTACCTGAATTTCTAATTTTGTTTCAGTGTTGGTAAGTTTAATATACAGTTAACAAATCTGGTATATATAGTAAACTAAGAATAAGTTTTTTTACCATGTATATTCAATTTTATTATTCTGAAAATGACGTTTTAATTTTTTAAAAATATTTTTCCCTTAAATAAAACGCAAAAGCTGACCTTCTTTCAGTTTTTTCATCCCAATTAAAAAATTCATGCAGTGAAGGGTTAAAGTATTTGAAGATCAACAGTCGCTAAAATTAATCATTTTTATATTTTATATGTAGATGTAGATTTACATACATTGTGATACTATTAATAAACATTAAATTGCAGAAATCAAAGATAACCCTCATAATTTTCATACAGTGAAAATTCACCGACTTACTATGTTGTAATATTATAGAACAATTGATCTCTTTCTGTCTGTATAGTGAAACATTGTTGAAAAACATAACTAGACTGTGGACTTTATGCAATTACGTTAAGAATAAGTAGCTGTAATTAAAAAAAATCAAAACATTAGAATAATTAAAAAATACTATTACACTACTTTCAATCTAATATTATTTTATATATTATAATATTTCAATGTAATATTACATATATTAAAAAGGAAAATTAATTTTTAGCTCACTCTTGAAATTTTTTATTTTGTAAAGCAATAATAGGTGAAGTGTAATCCTAGTATCTTTCAGGCAACTAAGTCTGAGGGTTAAACAAATTGTGAAACATCTATTATTGTTTCCGATGGAAATGTATTTATTGTACAGCACAATGTTAATAGTGAATTGCTAACGAGTTCAAGATACACTAACGTATAGAAATGTTCATAAATCCGTATGCAGTGAAAGTTGTACTTAACACAAAAGAAAAGGGCGAGCACGAACACGTGTTTTCGCCGCCATCCATTATTCAGTAGGCTGGCTGGTATTTACGCGCGGCATTATGCCGATCCATAGAAACGAGTAAAAATTTTATCGGCACTAGTCTCGCTCTGTTTATCGCATAGTCGCCGCGACGAACGCAAAAAAACAAGTGTTTATTCTGTCAAGCGCGATCAGCCACGCCAATCGAGCTAAACTTTCTACTTCGAGTCTGGAGAAAGTGCCTTATCGTTCCGTTGCTTTTCATTTTTCCCTTATTTCCTCGACTTTTGTTTGCTGTTAAACAAGTTAGTTGGAAGCGTTACATTTTTGCGAGACGAAAGTCCTTTCACCATACTTTTCATTTCCAGATATACAAGGTGTCCCAAAATTGTACTTCCTTGAAAGGGGTGATTCCTAAGGTCGTTTGACGTAACTTTTCCATTTGATGAAATATTCTCCGTGGATTTTTTAAGGAGTTATTAACGAATAAACACGGTCGGTGTTTTTCGTTAATGACTTCATAAAAACATTTTTGCTGAGGGAAAAGTTACTTCAAGTGACCTCGGCAACCACCCCTTCAATGTTCTCCGACATTTTTGGGTCACTCAGTATACTTTGAGCTATTTATAAATAATAAACAAGGCACTAAACTGTGAAGACATTAGAACAATTAAAGACTCGTCAATATGACAGATTCTAATATTTTTAATTTAATATCATTGAGATTATAAAGATGCAGCCATGAGGAATTATTCAACAAATTTATTTCTTTGATTGTATATATTATTAAAAATATTGTTAAAATTTGGATAGACTCTCTCTTGTTGTTCGTATAAAGTAATGTGACCTAGTGTTAAAATTATTCATAGAAAGAGTACATTTTTATAGAATTTCTGTTTCTTACAATCAACTTAAACGTTCCTTTATCCAAAAATCCGTAGTCTGTTTATGAAATAAATATGATATGTATGAATCGTAAACAAATTGCTTTCCGTAACCTCATCTACCAATTAATAGTGTGTAACTATAGGAAATATTAAAATGGAAAATCTTGAATATTGACTATGACTTAAACACAATACTCTTAATTAAAGAAAATCTCTTTCCTTTTGTAATGAGTGTAATGTAGTATTATTTCTCTGGTGCTAGTATTCCTTACTATTCCAGATGTACATTTCCACTGAGAGTACTATTAATAACAATGCTCCTAGCAAAGAAATCGAGGAACGAGATCTATGATAATCGAGGGAGATAGTCCTGATTAATAAGCGTGTCAATCGACTGGTCTAAAGTTCAGAAATAACCAGGACGTTAAGAATAACCGGTGTAATGTACTTTTAACCCCTGAATCGCATTTCGTTGTGCAAGATAAAATCTGAAATCCTTTCACTTTCACGGGCTTCAAGGCGAGGATCTCACGTGTGACACGTTTCTGTCGCCCACGTTGGGAACAACGGTAGTAATCGTGATAATTCGTAATTACGAAATACGGTTCAACAATTGATTATTTATCTGCCAATTACTATCAAACTCTAATTACTTTCCTTGCGTTCTCTTATCTACTTTTTAAAAGTTTGCTCTCTTAAAGCACCAGTTTGTTCAACATACAATAATCCTAATTACTGTAAAAATAAATATGTTTTTTTTATTCAATAATGTAATTACGAAATACGGTTCAACAATTGATTATTTATCTGCCAATTACTATCAAACTCTAATTACTTCCCTTGCGTTCTCTTTATCTACTTTTTAAAAGTTCGCTCTCTTAAAGCACTAGTTTCTTCAAAATATAATAATCCTAATTATTGTAAAAATAAATATGGTTTTTTTTATTTAAAGCATTGCTTAGAACACAAGTTGTTCTTTTGATTAAATTAGAAATTCCTGATACCTGCAAATCCAAGTTTTAGAAATTTGTATTATTCAATTTATATAAATCTGGTATGTAAACTAATGGATTCCTAATTTTTAAGAATAACACATAGCATTCTTATTTCCACGTAAAAACGTGCCACGTGAAGAAGGCGAGGCCATTTGTTGAATAACAAAATGTAGCCGGAAGACCGAAGTTCCATTAGCAATTTTTATCGCCGTTCGTGGAAACAATCTTGCTGATTGTACAAAAACAGAACCGACATTTGACGTAAATGAGAATATATAGTCCCGAGTTTAGGAATCCAAATAAAGAATTATTAATGATCTAACAGACCGTTTGATTATTTAACTAGGAAACCTGTCAATTCAGCTGGCACGATTTACAGAACAGTAATGGGACGTGAAATTAACCACGATCACAGATATGCAATATATTACTCTCTAGAAATGAATTATCATTATTAATACTAAATCGACAGCGATCAATTCAGTGATAATTGTCTAGCAAGAATCTTACTCTCCTAAAATATTCCACATTCCTTACGTTGCACGTCGCAGTTAATTACCTCGAACATAAATAATCTTGTTAATACGTCATCGATGGATAATTTCCTATTCGTAATAACATGGTAATATATTAAATTCTACATATCATTTTTCACGAATGACACCACTGTCGGGGAATTAGCAATTTAAAAAGATCATTGAGTTGTGCATTCCTAGTCGGTAAAACTAATTATTGCTTACTTATCGAGGAATTGCAAAAACCTGTTTTGAATTATATGTGTGTATACATTGGCGAAGTGGTAAGCGCAACTTGGGATGCACCTCGAGGGAATTTATCAAAGTTGATAAGCGGGTCTTGGTGCAACGATTTACATAATAACCTCAAGATCGCGTTCGGCCGTAATGGTGTCCACCTTATGCAACATCTGCATCCTAACGCGATATTCAGTGCGATCCACTTATCGCTGAATATCATTTAACGAGATCAAGCGATGCGAACCGCATCATTCGAATCATTCGAGTATTATTTTGTTCCTCTGCACTGCACGCGATCGATCAGAAAAATAGAATCTATATTTACACGAATCGTGTTTCACAGCGAATATTAACGAGTTTGTGATCATCGTGTTGCGTTACTGCACTTGGCATGCTATTACTCGGCGAGTTCAGGCACGGGAGCATGCATGTTAGAGCATTTGCAATTATTATTCGGCCACATTTGCAATTGTTATTGCATGGGTCGAGGGAAAGGATCTTAATTGCAAATATTGAATGAGTACGCAGAGAAATAAGAATGGACAATGTTTGGAAATATATTCTTTAAACAGTGTAGAAGTTATTCATTGTATTTATTAATATTTATAGAGTTCACGATAATCCTAGAACTGTGAAGAGTACTTTTAAGAAGTGGTCTGATAATGTCGAGTAAAGAAACAACTTAATTCACCAACGAATACAATGTGTTAGAGATGAGGACGATTGATGATCCATAATGTAGACTATTAAGAATATTAAGAGGGTGCTAAAACTTCTTCGAAGTTTACTGTTTCAATCACGAATGAAGTGAATAGAACCTGTAAATACATCAAACTTTTCTGAAATTCATCGTTACAATTAAAAGAAGTCATCAAACTTGGTCATACGAAATGAATCACTCGGCACTGCGATTATATGAAAAGTGGATCTACACTGTCGCTAGAAAATTTGGAAGACATTTTCAAAATAGAATATTCCCTGATCGCCTTACCTAAAATACTACATATTTGGCCTATAATATCGAGTGAGACTCGTAATGAAGTGAAATTCTATTTTGTTGCAGTCGATATACAAGCCTTTGAAGAAAACATAGGCATAAAATAAATATAAATTTTCTTTTCCATCAAAGAAATTCTGAACGACAAAGAATTTCTATCCAGTTGAATTATAATTATATGTATCTTAACTTGTAATAGATTTAAAAAACTTTTTCACAATTATCCACCTAGAACAATTTAATAAGATTGACTAGAAAGTCTCTTCCGAATTTAGCGATGAAATGTAATACAAATATAAATGAATATATGGGAAGAAATATTTGAATAAAATTCTATTTGTGTTTCTTGTAAATTGATTTAATTTATTTTGTAACACACTAGGCTGTAAGACTTTCTGGTCAAGCTGACATAATCGTAGAAAACTGATGGCAATTAGACTACGATTAGGATAAAAATAGAAAAAACCAACGAATGTAGACCGTTTAAAGGGACTCACATGATGGTAGAAAGTGGTGTGGCACTGGCGGACTTCCTGGCCGTGCTGGAGAGCGGAGCTGTTCGATGTTCCAGGTAAGTTAAACCAGGTGAAGTCGACGTACGCCTTTATATTACCTTGGGCGACCGAACCGCTTGGTCTTGACGCCACCTCCAGTCTTCACCTCCCTCGTTTCGTTCCTTTCCTTTCCTCGTGTCAAGTGCTGCTCGATGGCCCCCACTCTGCCAGCCATAGTTAAGGACAGTCAAGCAGATAGCGACAACCGGATTACTGGCTGTTCTAGGCTCTGGCTTCTGATACACGGTGCTAAACGGAGGCGGGGATAGAAATCCGTAGTTTCTGATACAGTATACATATAGCACACCTACGACGCTAATGAAAACCAACAGGCGCCGGGAGAAATTTTAAATGATTAAATGGTACTTGAACGACACGAAACTGTGGCACTCTGCGACCGTGCTGCGTCGGGTACCGAGTTACTGACACAATTTATCTTATTATACAGCACTTTCATTCGGAAAAAACACCTTCTGTACTCATTTAAAAAGATGTCGTATGTTTAACCCTTTGTACTCGGAGTTATTCTAACTCGAAAATCAAACGTTTCTTCTGACCTAGAATATTTCCATTCTCTATGATGTTTTTAAATTTGTCAGATATTAAATTGATATAATAACTCGTATAATACTTAAATGTTTAGTAATTGGTTAGATACCGTCATATCTAATAATGTAAATTTCATCCCATTCTCTGATTTTAAAATTGCCACTGACTGGAGATATTTATTCTTACATTTTAATTATCTGTTTATTTACAAGCTCAGAACTGTAAATGTAGTGTTTCAAGCATAAAGAAAAGCGTCGATTATACTAGCAAATACTTATTTTGCATTTAAATAGTTATTTCATTGAATAACAATTTATTTATGTTGGAGTGATGCAAAGTTCAGTTATGCATAACTACATGTAGACTGTGGAGTGCGAGTAACTGAAGGTTAATTTAATTCCATTTTAACGGTATGGTCGAAATCCAATTGTTCCTTCTACTGTGATTGAAATTATACAAATATTTTCATGGGGAATAATTCTTGTCATTAAAAATCAATATACATTTAGTGCTCGGTAGTTCTAGTATTAATTGAAGTACTACAGGGTTTAATGATTGTGAAACGTGTTTACGTCGTGTGCTGAAGTGTCCTGAATAAAAGTAGTGGTTAAAAGAATGATTTTTTTTATTTATATTTATTTATCGTCGCTTTCAACTCTTTGCTACGGTTATTTCGTGATGGAAAAAGAAAAAGAATGATTCCTCGTGTCATCTTGAATTATCAAAGATTCAATAACTGTTTCAAGTAGAATTTTAACTATGTCTGGATACTAACGTATCCATTTTTTAATAGAGTCAAGGTTCAAAAATGACGTTACAGATCATAATACTTCTTCGGTTATAAGTTTGGCTAGAAGTGACGACACCCTAGTAGCACAAAATATTGTATACACATTCATATAATATTAAAAAGAGATTCAATCTTTTTTTAATATTCAAATATACATACAATATTTATTTTATATTAAGTAACAAATATTTCTTTTTAAATATGAAGGAAATATCTATTTCATGTTACGAGAAAAATATTTTTTTCTAAATATTAAATGAATCTTTATTTCATATTAGAAGTAGAATATTTTGTTCCTAATATACAAATAATATTTATTTCTCATTATAATACAAATCTTTATTTAATATTACAAATAGAATATTTCTTCTTAATATACACATAATGTTTATTCTTGTACATGTATACAATATTCAGATCCAATATTTTTCTCATATGAACAAGTGTGGCTTAAAAAATATTTTTCCAATATTTGAAAGAAATATCTATCTAATATTTTTGTGCTACTAGCGCAACGTGACAGGCGAGTAGCTATGAAATCATCGATAGTACAAAATATGCAGTCTTAAAAATGGTAGATCACTCATTTGCCTGATTGTAAAATTTGTCTTTCATTTCTAAAAAATTCTTAAGAATTACGTGGTGTACAATATACAATAAATGTGTTTGACAGATGTACACATATTAAGTGGTAGCTGCCTCTAATGATACTTCGGGCGACAGAATAGCAAAGTCTAGTCGCGCTACGTCGATCATAGAATTATCGGTGAACAATGTTAACAGTCGCGGAAGTAATTTCGCTACGAGCGTAAATGTCTTTGTTGCATGCATAATGAGTATTACATTTTTATTCCGTCGTTGAGGTGACTGTCACTGTCGCGCAACGCCGCCACTGACATTTTAATACGCACTCGGGCTAATGATATTGTACGTGTTATGCGTAATATCAGGAGTCTGCGGATACCTTATGATTATTTAGAAAACGTATCCTCTAAACACAGCGTGAATGGAAATGAATTTTCTCCTGTGGCATACAATGCCGCCGTTAGGTCTGAACACGATGGTAACCAGGACGTCGCGGATTAATTAACTGTGAGCGCAACGAGTGAGTCAATTATCGACGAGAATGTTGCAAAAATTAACGAGCCCCTATTCCAGTTATTCACGTCTTCTGCAAGGACCAATTATACGCATCAGTTCTAAATACACACTCGTGTTTCTTTTCTCCTCAATTGTAACATTATGCAATTTTGTGTTGGACGTTGCACTATGCTCAATATCATTGGTATCCAATAGACGTAAAATATGTTGAGTTTCATGATTCATCAATGAAATAAAGAAGGGACAGAAATAATTAGTCATATAATAATAATGAATAGAACAAGTTTAAATTTAAATATTTAAAAATAAAATATATATTTATATATATACTACTACTACTTTATATATATTATATATTATATTATATATTATATATATATATATATGTACTACTACTTTATATATATATATATGTGTATATATGTATATAAAGTAATAGTCCTTATTAAAATAATCTTAGTGCAATTTTAGAAATTATCTAAAAATGGAGAGAGATATACTTCATGTAGCGATATTTTGTTTATTTAAAATTTTATGAAATAAATATTACAGGAGATTTAAAATTATTTTAACTGGATGCACAATATCAAAAGCATTCGACAAAGAACAGAAAATCACTAAAAAATATTGATTGTCTTAATAATAACTTTCACTTTGACTTTCGGTTCGCGTTGTTTCGATTATATCTAGCCGCTCCTCGGGTCCATATTACCTTCACTAGTTACACACCTTTTCTATAGAACTTTCGATTTTTAAAGCAGCACACTTTCAAGGAGAATATTTACAAGTAATTTCTGAAACAGGTACTAAAATTTGAATCGTCCTGGAAATATATGTATCTAACTTATCAGCAACAAGCTATATTCCTTCTGTTAAACTCATTTTGTGAAAATGTGTTTTGTTACCTTTTGAGTTGACACTTACCGCGCCGAGTACGGAATAATTATAATTATTAGGTATGTATTACCCTATGGAATTATTGGTATGTAATTACAATTACCATATGTAATTACTAATCTGCACATGTTTATGTAATTTTCAATTTGTATAGCCACATTTTAAGGAAGTGGAAACGAATAAAATTCTATTTCCATTGGTAGTAGTCTTTATAGACCTGAAATACATAAAATTCGTATTAAACTCTGTGGAATTATAAATCCTAGCATTTTTGTAAATGTTCAGTAGCTACAAATGAATAAAGATCCGCAGTGTAGTAATTGCCATATGTAATTATTGGTATGTATTGCTTTATAAACACAACAAAATTGAATTTATTTATATTTTGCTCGATTTCTATTATAATAGTGAATAAGTGAAGTTTGTTTAATCATTTCTCACGAATGCATCTCAACAAAGAATCTAAAATCAGTCATTTGATCTGCGATGATCGGATTAGTGTTAAAAAAGTTGAATTGTGCTAGCAATAAGATGTATTACAAGAAAACTCGTAACAGACAATTACAAGAATGTTGATCGGTGATCAATTTGAAAATAATTGAATAATTGCTTCTCTGATATAATACTATCCAGTTAGAAATATTTCGTTTCCTTACAGGCAAGATTATGCCTCGCTCTATCTCGTCAAACAACTGCTCTTTCCCTGGGGGAATGTACAAGTTTTACGCAATCCGTGAATTAAACTGGAAAGAACCCGAAACGACACATGAAAGTATAAACTCATAATTGCTGGTATCATGCGGTCAGTACATCGTATAAGAACCGACCATTAGAGGAAATTCTATAAATCAAATGTCCATTGTCTCTTCCTTCTTCCTTTCTTTCAAATTTCTTTTGCTTCTCATTCGAGTAATCAGACATTTCCATCCTACAGAAATTATACCGTATCACAACATACGCGTGTGTGATACATAATATGAAATCCATAGATCAAATCTACGTAATCTATGTAAAAGTCCAGATATATTAATAGTTAGATATTTATCGATTTATTTAGTAACTGTAAAACGTTTGATTTCTTTCTTAGCTGTATTGTGTGTGGGATGTACTTCTTGAACATGTGACATTATAATCATTCATAATATACTATAATATATTATAATACACAAATTATAATATATCTATAATATAATTTATGTGTCATGAGATGATTTGTTTATTTAAAGTCTACAGCAGAAATGGGCAAAGTTACATTAGGATCCTCTATAAAACTATTTTTAAGGATTGTCAATGGTTAAACAAAAATTTAAAAAGCACGTAAACCAATAAAAAGCAATTAATGCTTCCCTGCTGTCAGTTGGAACTTCCTTGATTAGGTTCCAGTATTAAATGAGGATTTCATTGTCCATTGAATGATTAAAAATTAATTACACTTCAGAAACGTATATCTTAAAGTGAAAAGTAAACGTACTTTCTGTTATCCAAGCTGGTTCTGTGTTATGTGTCGTTTTCTTATGAAAATGTATCAGTGGGTCACCAGAGACAGAGTTTACTTCCAATGACCTCCATTTTGGTTCCTCTTTCATCCTCCATTTACTTCTCCGGTAATGGAACACGTCGTTAAATGAACAACGCTTTGCGAGAATTGAGAACCATAACGTATAAAAATAACCATTCGAAGAATTTTATTAACTCTGTATCGTGGTGGAATAAATTTGTTCATAGCTTCGACATGCATTTCACGTGAATGGTAAGAGAAATCAAATAGTCACGGTACATTAATTTTTATGTTAAATGTTGTATACGATCGACATTTCTCTCGCACAATCGCAATGTTTCTATGCTCGTTAAAGTTTTACAATGTAGTTGTGAATGGTGAAAATAATGCGGTTAAGTACGATCGTAGCTTCTGCCAGCAATAGTCACTGCGAGAAATTGTTTCCCATAACGTTTGCGGTCGACGGAATCGTACTTTCTACACCCATGATTTACTATTATCATTCACTTGCTTGTACGTATAATTGGAAAAAGTATTCGACGAGCAATACTGCCGATTGTACAATGATAATTACTATCGTCGGTTCGTGAAACGAATTTAGCACGTGTAAAGCAGATTAACCACCCGATTTGGGTGAACGAACTCTGAAAACCAAAGTTATGGTAGTATACTTGAATCAACTTTCGACTTATGCAGTACGAAACTGTTTAACCTATTTCATCATCCGCCAGTGTTACTAAATAGAGATAAGAATTATCTTTAAAGCCAACGTTGCGTCCTGATTTTATTTTTCTTAATTTTCTGTAGCATGTGGATCAGGGATGACCAACTTCTGTATATATGTGATCTACTTTTTTTTTTTATTAAAAATGTGTCGTGATCTAAATTCTTGACAAAAGATTATCAATAATCCCTCCTATTAAATCAACATGATCAACGAGATTATCGTTGATAATCTTGTATTTTTCCTGAGATATTTACACCACATACAGCGATTGAAAATCTCTTGTCTCCTGTCGGCTATATTCGAGTTGTTGGCAATTCCTGATGTAGATTAATTAAAATGCTTTAAAAGTAATGTAAGAATTTCATTGAAAATATCTACTTCAAAATTATCAAACCATAAATTAATTAGTAGATTTTTAAATCTTAATTCAAAGGTCTCGTTATACTTTGACTTAACTTCATTATCTTGGACAATTTTTGTTCTGCATAAATTTTTATGCAGTCTGTTAATTAGTATTGCTATTATTAAACTGTAAACGAAGATATGAATATACTAGAGTACAAAATTTTATATTCGTATCGTTACGATATAATAAAATCAGTACTTATCAAGATCCATGAAAATTGATTACCTGATTAACTAATACAGTAGGATTACCTGAATTTCTCTAATGAGATTACTTCAGAATTGGCACAGAAATTAATTGGATATTAGAAAATTTACAAAAGTCCACTTACCGGGAATGCGTTATTTAATTTACCGTTTTACACGGCCGATTTATCAACCGTCCCCGTTAATAATTTCTCTGAAGTAGCGATCGGGATTAAGTGAACGTCTTCATCATTAAATGGAAAGTCACCACGCCTCGGCTATATGGAACAAACGAAAGTTTAGCCGGAGGCGCTATGATAAAGCGACAAAACCGCGGCGTCTGTTTTGTTTAATCCCAGGTCGGTACAGTATGAAGACAAAAGAAAAGTATGCCGTTATTTTTGTACAATTTCATTTTTATTCTAAGTTCGTAATATTACATTAAGTAACCGCGATGAAATGGCACGATTATCGAAGCTCCGACCTTAAGCTGTGCAAGAGAAACTTACGTGTAAAGAAGTTGTCGCGCAAAAGGGTGCTCGTTACAAAAAAAAAAAAAAGGAAAGAGAAGGAAATAGACGTCGTCGCTACTAGTAACAAGCGGCATAAATAAATAATCATTGCGTTGGGGAAGAAGCGAGAGAAGATTGGTAGGAACGAAGATGAACACGGAATAAAGGCAAGCTTGTGTAGCACATAAAGAACATTAAAATGAGCTGCCCGCGCGCGGCAGGGTATGCAAGAAACCCGGAAAAGAAAGTAGACGAATTCAGGGTGTATGTATTGGTTATGCAAACTGCGTAATCGATACCGATGCACATACCGCTCTAGAAATATTTACAAAAATCGCCAATAGTTTCTCTCAGACAAGGATTACAAAAATTTCTGTCCGAACAGCAGATTAACAAATACTGGTAACTGTCTTCGAAAATTACAGCTAGGTTTAAAAATCATTTTTTCCACGTGAGAAATAACATTTCGATTTCTCTCGATTATTCCGAGGTTTTCTTCTGTCCACGATTCGGTGAATTAAGTTCTTTTGTAAACAGGAATTAGAGTGTTGGTATTTACAAATTTCGAAGAATATAGGGGACACGTTATTTACAATGATTCCCGGCGACATCGACTCGCGGCAGGCCATCGAGTTCCTACGATTTGGATCGGTGAGCACAGCTTGACTTTCACCTCTTGGACAGTGTGCTTTCGCGTTCCCGTACCTCGATCGCCTTGGATCTTTCTTCTTCTTTGTCTTGATCCTCGTCACCTCCGGAAAGCACTTTGTTATACCCGTTCCGCGGGTCGCCGAGGTATGCGAAGAAATTCAGCGTAAACCGTTATGCCTCGTTATAATTAAACGTTACCTCACGCCTCATTGTTTTGTCACTGTGCACCTTTATGCCTTATGCAAATTCTCTCTCGTCGCTCTTTCGGTAATCGAGACACATTGCCAACGTAAAACTCTCGTACGATATTTTACGAAGTCCTGAATTACGAGGTAATCAAAACTTCAATAAATTAATGACACATACGTTATCGATCTGCGTAAGATCTCCTTACCGCGTTATCCATATCTAGAATTTAATAGGTCACGGCGAATTGTTGAATAAATTATACAATGCGAGCCGAAAATATTAATCGAATCTGTTTAGAGAAAGAAAGTAAGACTACCGTTAATTGATTGCTATTTTTCAGAGAGTAGTGTCACGATTGTTTTTTTTTCTTTTCTAGATTGTTATGATTTCTGGCTTGCTAGATTCCAAAAATATTTTAAATGTACCTAATCTAGATATTCCAAAATTTGTTATTTGCATTAAGTATACCAAGATTTCTGATCCATTATATTGTGTAAAAAAATACCCAAGATTGTCCAACCTCGTAATGTGCATTCTGAAGTCAAAACGATCGATAAATTACGATAACTTCCCTATAAATGGGGAAGTTAATAAGTGAGAAGTAGATCGTCCTGTACGTTCGAAAAATACGAGCATTTTTGATTCACTGTATCGTTTCAAAAATTTCCCTAACATCCAAAAATCACTTGAACACAAAACAATGAATAAATAAATGAAAACTAGTTGGTATACTACTAAAACGAGGACACGTCAGAGGCTTGTGAAACACGTTTACGCTGAAGTCTCCGATACTTACAGAGTGCAATCTTCCTTAGAGTACTCAAAGAAAGTGCTGATAAGAATAATAAAAAAAAAATGTCGCAGTATTCGAGATCGATCAGCTATCCGTCGAGAGGGAGCCATTTAAACTAACAGGTTGTCGTCCTGGCAAGCTGGCCCCATGCTGGGCCAGTTGCAGGCCCCGGACCCATTGTCGAACGTCAGATGAACAGGGCAATTGAACACGTGAAGCGTAAACTTCTTCTTCCAATCGTCCCAGTGGCAAGCGTAGAACTTGTTGCAGAAGTTAGGGTGTCGGAAGAGTCCAGGTCTGGCGCAGTGGGTGCCACCTTCGAGTACTTCTTCGGAGTCTCGAAGTCCTCCAGGTCCGTAACGATCGAAGGAAGCGCCTTTACCGACGGAATTCGTGGTCGAGGCAGCGTTGCTCAAGCTCTTACCGGATCTGAAGTTAGCCCTGAACTCTTGATTAATGGAGGGACTTGGTGGGACGCTGCCGCGAAGTCCTGCGTGAACGGAAGCAGTGACACTTGGTAGATAAGTGGACGAAGGTGGTTCTTGAATTCGAGAACCTATAGAGTTCAGAGCAGGAGCAGGCGTCTCGAGAGGCCAGATCTTGGTAGGCCCTTGGTAGGTGGTATAATCTTCACCGTCCTCGTAGGAACCATCCCTGTCAAGGTCCACGTAAATCTCGGAGTCATCGTAATTAGCTAGATCTACTTTGCCCTTAGACGAGTCGATCAGTCTGGAGCCCGGACCTCTCAGATTAGAGAAAGGATCGCCTTTGCAAGTGCATTCGGCACCCAACTTGCCCAGGAGAATAGGATGCAAATCGCTCCACTTCACGATCACCTTTGCCTTTCCAACGGCAGTGGATTTGGCAGTGGTTTCATACGAAACAACAGATGTGGGCCTCGTGTATCCACCGGAGAACGACGACTGTGTCTTTCCGAATGGAGCTGGAGTCGAGCCGTAACTCACTCCTGATGAGAAGGATGAGGATTGTGTTCTAGAGGTATCCCCTCCAAATACTCCTGGTGTATAGACGTCGTATTGACTGGGAACGTATTTCGTGGTGCCCCTGTTATAATTCGTGACTAGTTTATCAACTTCGTTCCTCGAGATCTCCACGTTTGTTGGGGAGCCTCCGGTTTGCGGGGTCGGCGTTGAATGCTGATAGGTGACGTCAGGGAAAGGCTTTCCGTAAGTTACGCCAATTCCGGAGTCGCTTGGCAGGTACTGAGTCTGTGGAGTAAAATATTTTCAGAATATAATTCTGGTTGTTTACGTAATCATTATCATACATACATAATCCTTATAATGAGTATGAATTAAATAAATGGGTCTCATAACGCGGGTAAGATGCGGAAATTCAGAAAATTGGAACAGATACTGGCTGGAGGAAGAGGCAAGAGAATGCGACTTATGTGGGGACAAGTATGGAAAACTAGAGCATTTGACAAGGGATTGCAGGATAATGGGGGAAATAATCAGGCTTGAGGATGTAATGCGCGAGAGAAAAGATTGAAAGGTTGAAGAGTGGTTGGAGAAGTTGAGGAAAAAAAGAGAAAAGAGAGCATAAATAAACCAAAGAAAAAAATGCAAAAATTAGGGAATGGGGAGGGAAGCAAGTATAGAATTAAGCGGGTTAGTGATAATTAGGGTACTAAAAGAGTAGAACAGGGTAGGAATGTGTGAGATATAGAAATGAATGAGAGAAGGTATGGAACGAATGTGTGAAATTAGATAGTTTTGTATAAATAGGTTAATGTAAACCAAGTCCAATTTTCTTAGCTGTAAGGCTGAAAATAAAGCAATATCTATCTGAAATAAATGGGTTAAAATGGATCAAGGGTTCAATGTAGATCTTACCTGTGGCTTCTGAGAGTCCGCAAAACCGGAAGAAGTCACTCTTTGTCCGAACGAGCTCTTCGTGTCAAAGTACTTCGAACCCGAAGACGTGGATGATATATAATTAACCTGGAAAGTCACATCGAAGAATAAGTCTCGCGATCAAATATTCATTCGTATGATGAAAAATGAGTCTCACCTCTGGTTGCTCAGTGACAGTAACGGCTGGTCCGAATGGTCTCGGTTTCGAGATCGTGTACGTGGACGTCACTCCAAACACAGACGGTTGAGTGGTGCTCGAGACATAACCGTTTTGCGCATACCCACCTTCTTGGAAGGTTCTTCTGCCATAATCGAACTGGGTCTGACTGGATACAGATCCAGTTTGAATGCCTCCATCGAACTGATTCCTCGTCACTGTACCAGGGATTGGTGTTGAGGACACAACAGTCTGGTAGCCATTGTCGATCACTGGTCGGGCTGTCGTCGACACAACAGGGATCTTAGCGGCGTCGAAAAGAGTTGTCTTGTAACCATCCAGAGATCCAGTTGTGTAAACTATAGGCGTAGAAGTTGGTACCGGTCCACGCGTGAATCCACTGGGAACTTTTCCTTGGTAGTATCCCTCGGTAGAGCCGGTATAAGTGTTGTCAAGTCCAGATGATACGGTAGATCCGAATAATTTAGGCGAGTTGTACACTTCGACGTTCAGGTACGGTGTTGGCGTCGTTGCTGTGAGGATACTGCCTTCGGTCGATGACACTACAGGCTTTCTGACACCAGTTTCGAAGGGAATACTTGGTTTGGGGTACGTGTAACCAGTCTTTGGTTCCAAAGTAATTTTTGAGGTGTCGACATAGTTCACGTCTTGGGATTGAGTACTTTGGTAGATGCTGCTCTCTGTAGATGATTTTGTGAATCCTGCTACATTTCCGTCGAACGCCTTTTCCCCTATGGCATCGGGTTTAAGCGTGGGACGCGTTTGCCCCGTGCTGATGACATAAGTACCACGACCACCTAACGTGGCAGTTGTGATTCCTGTCTTGGTAGGTCCCGTTTTGGTGAAACCAGTTGAAACTGACTGACCAGATCCGCCAGTCGGGTATCCAGAAATAAGAGTGTCAGGAGGAATGGAACCACCAGCAGGTCTGTAGTCTGGAATGTCATTCTCTGTGTACTTTGTAGTTACGTCGCCGTTATTGAACTTTATGGTGCCACGGCCTCCGTTATCGTGGTACTCGTTGATCTTGTAACCAGTGGCTGGTGTAGTGCTCACTCCAAACTTCGTTTCATAAGCAGGAGTCACAGTGACACCACCTTGAGAGTAGCCCGAGTCAGCGAAACTGTGAACTCCAGTCGAACCAACAACTGTTCCCTGGTCAACTGGTCCGTGGAGGGACACTCCAGGTGCGGTTTGTCCTGTGAGGACAATTCCAGGTGCTGTTTGTCCCGTAAAGACAATTCCAGGACCAGGTTGCCCTTCCACGATAGTTCCAGGCGCGGTTGTTCCATATACTGCAGTTCCAGGGCTAGCAGAACCAGTGTACACAGTCTTCACTCCTCCGCTGACTACATAGCCAGGTGTACCTGTGCTAGTTTTTACGTATCCTGGCTGTACGCCTCCAGTCACTATGGTACCTTGATCAACGGATCCTGAAATGACCGTGCCAGGAGTTTCTCCATAAGTGATCACGGATCCTGGAGAAGAGTCTCCTGTGATAACAGATCCTGGGATACTATTTCCGGTTATGATAGTTCCTGGGGTTCCTGTGACGCCATAACCAACAGATGGTTTGCCAAATCCGTGATACGTGGTTCCAATAGAGGGCACTTGACTTCCGAAAGTTACGTTTAACCCGCCTGTGCTTCCAGAACCATAATAACCGCCGGTGTATCCACTGCCACCTTGGTATGTTGTTTTCCCACCACTAATAACGCTTTGATCGTATCCTTGACTGCCAGTGCTACCGAAATATGTCGTTGTTACTCCTTTTTGTCCTGGGAATACATCAGTAGATCCTCCATGACCACGATAGATCTGACCTGGCAATGTTGCTGTGCTGACACAATCGGTTACACAATTAACAGTGGATGTTCCAGGTTTCTGTACGTACGTAGTTCCAGCTGCAAATAAAATGTTCAACCGAATTAGTCCAATTGCGCTTAGCCTAAGTAAATGTGAGACCAAGGGGAATCGATACATTTTTACGGAAAAAGATTATGCAAACACAACTAACTTTCATGACATCCTTATATAATTCATTTAGAGACAATATTATATCGTTGAACAAAAGCTGATGTAAATTTCTTAAACTTGAAGAAGTTTAGACCTCTCGAGTCTTTTCTAAATCGTTTCAGAAGTACTTACATGTATGTCCTTGAACTCCAGAAGTGTATTCTATTCCCGCACCTATTGTTCCCGAAGAATCATAGACTCCCGTCTGCGGACGAGTACCATAAATAATGGTTTGACCAGTTCCAGCTTGAGAGCCTCCTAAGTTGGATCCGGTGTATTGAGTTCCCGGTACCGTGAACTGAACGCCGGAGGAACCGGTCTGTCCACCTTTGATTCCTGAAGTTGTGTAACCTCCTGTTGAGTATCCTGTTCCGATTCCGCCAGCCTGAACTCCACCTTCATATCCTCCAGCTGTGGTGCCTACGTAACCAACTCCAACATGACCACCAATCGTTGATCCTTCATATCCTCCACCAATGGTGCCTGCATGTGCGCCAATTGTTGACCCTTCGTAACCTCCACCAATGGTGCCAGCATGTGCGCCACTTGTTGATCCTGCATATCCTCCAGTTTGTCCACCGATGGATCCTTCATATCCTCCCGCACCTGATCCACCATGGACAGTACCTTTTGATCCACCATATCCTCCACTAGTGACTCCTCCAGTTACTACACCAACAGATCCTGCATATCCTCCAGTACTAGATCCACCCTGGACATGGGTTGTCGATCCAGCATGTGCTCCACCAATAGATCCTTCGTATCCTCCAGTTCCAGATCCACCCTGGACATGGGTTGTCGATCCAGCATACCCTCCACCAACAGATCCGTCATATCCTCCAGCAGTTGTTCCAATATAACCTGTTTCAACTGATCCTCCATGAACACTACCAGTCGAACCTGAGTATTGTCCATGAA
Organism: Lasioglossum morio; assembly: GCA_916610235.2. NCBI lineage: Eukaryota > Metazoa > Arthropoda > Insecta > Hymenoptera > Halictidae > Lasioglossum > Lasioglossum morio. The sequence goes on from OU744333.1 coordinate 3,052,470, forward strand.
TACCACCAGATCCTGAGTGTTCACCTTGAACACCGCCAGTAGATCCTGAGTATCCTCCATGGACACCGCCAGTTGATCCTGAGTATCCACCTTGAGCACCACCAGTTGAACCTGAGTATCCTCCATGAACACCGCCAGTTGATCCTGAGTATCCACCCTGAACCCCGCCAGTTGATCCTGAGTATCCACCTTGAACCCCACCAGTTGAACCTGAGTATCCTCCATGAACACCGCCAGTTGATCCTGAGTGTCCACCCTGAACCCCGCCAGTTGATCCTGAGTATCCACCTTGAACCCCACCAGTTGAACCTGAGTATCCTCCATGAACACCACCAGTTGATCCTGAGTATCCACCATGAACCCCGCCAGCCGAACCTGAGTATCCTCCATGAACACCGCCAGTTGATTCTGAGTATCCACCTTGAACCCCGCCAGTTGATCCTGAGTATCCATCTTGAGCCCCATCAGCCGAACCTGAGTATCCTCCATGAACACCACCAGTCGAACTTGAGACACCTCCATGAACACCGCCAGTGGAGCCCGAGTATCCACCATGAACACCACCAGCTGAGCCTGAGTATCCTGATTGACCCGATCCTGTAGAACCAATACCAGCTGATCCACTATAAATTCCGCCAGTTCCCGAATGCTCATTGCCTCCTGTTCCTGCGAAACCCGGTCCAACAGATACTTGGCCAGTGCCAGTAACTCCTGTGTACTCTAAATCAGATCCAGTGTGTTCATTTGTAGATCCTGAGTATCCGGTATATCCTGTGCCAGATGAACCTCCATATCTTCCATCACCTCCTACTTTACCGGAGCCACTGTAACCACCCGTAAAGGTTCCTGAGTAGCCTCCAGTTCCGACGTGACTGTCTTTAGACCCAGCATATCCGCTTCCAGTCGTTCCAGTGTACCCAGTTGCCCCTTGGTTAAACGAAGATCCATGACCACCGACGTTCGAGCCTGTATATCCACCAGATCCGGAGAATCCTGATTGTCCTGAGTATCCTCCGCTTGTTGTTGTTCCCGAATAACCAACTCCAGCTGCTCCAGAGAATCCTGATTGTCCTGACTGTCCTGACTGTCCTGACTGTCCTGAATATCCCGACTGTCCTGAGTACCCTGACTGTCCTGAGTATCCACCGCTTGTCGTTGTTCCTGTATAACCAACTCCAGCTGCTCCAGAGAATCCTGAGTGTCCTGACTGTCCTGAGTGTCCTGTCTGTCCTGTATATCCCGACTGTCCTGAGTATCCTGATTGCCCTGAGTGTCCTGTCTGTCCTGAATATCCTGATTGTCCTGAGTATCCTGATTGCCCTGAATATCCTGACTGTCCTGAGTATCCACCGCTTGTCGTTGTTCCTGTATAACCAACCCCAGCTGCTCCAGAGAATCCTGAGTCTCCTGACTGTCCTGAATGTCCTCCTACTCCCGCTGATCCTGAATAGCCAACACCAGCTGTTGTTCCCGTGTACACTCCACCTTGGCTACCAAGTCCACCGGTGTAGTATCCACCACCAGCTTGTGTAGATCCTCTGTTATCGTAGACAGTACTCGCGTAAGCGCCATCTGAGTATCCTGGTACCAACCAAGGCCACTCGCAGACTAACTTGTGCTCATCGAAGATCAATCCGTATGGACAGCGGAATTCGTATGCCATCATTTCTGGACCTCCTAGAATTACAATGTTTAATGAATTAATATTTGTTTGGCGAAGCTTGAATGGATTAGCTAGCGAGAAATAAAAACCTAAGTCCATGCATGCGAAGAACCAACGAGGATTCTGTGGGTCCGCATAGTATCCTGGAGTGGAAGGACACTCGAATCTCACTCGTGCTACGGGAGCGATCTCGCTGCTTCCTGGACACGGAGATCCTTGAGGCAGGGATCCTGGCCAGACACAGACTTCTGTGCGCTCGTCGAAAGCTAATCCTGCTGGACAGTCGAACTCGAAAACGGAGTAGTCTTCCACTTCTTGATTGAACTTGACGCATCGGTAAAATCTGTATAAACGAACGTTCGTCATTAATTTAAAACACGTTAATCTACACTATAATAATATTTCTATGATCTGAAAATATAAGAAAACTTGGACATCATTAAATACAAGTGATCTTTTTATTTCACTTTCAACATAACGAAATTTGTAGTCAGTGAGGAAATTTTATTCTTTAGTTGAATTTTATAAAGTAGTGTCTAAAAATCGGAATGTGCATAGGGGTCAACATTATGATGATGATGATGATTCGACTGCTGACTTTGTGCATTTGTGACAAGAATGAGAATTTAAAAATACTTTTGTATTGTTCCCAACTCTGTAAAGCTAGAAATTTATCCCCTATATCTTGCCATTAATATAGACAATTTTTCTTTTGCATAAACATTCGCAGCTTGATGACATAGAAAATTGTAAAATTACCTGTTGCAACTCTTTGGATGCACAAAGTAGCCCTGTCTCGAGCAAGTGAATTCAGTCTGAGTGTTTTCACGAACAGCTCGAATGTGTCCTTCCGTGTCAACTACGCGGACCACTCGAAATTCGGATGACTTAACTTTGGTAGAATAAGTCAGTTGAGTTTGCTGTAAATTATAATAGTTTTTAATTAATTACCAAAGGAAAAGGGGTTTCACACTTTCGATATGTCTAATAATATGAAGTAACTGTAAAGTAAAAGTGACTTCATACATATTCATTAAGATTATGATTATTAGAATTTAGTAAAAAATCGGATCAAGAACGTGTTGCTATCTAACGAGACATTGGTTAAACATGGAGCTTAGGTGAATGGTACTGTACCGACGGAGCTCCTAATTTTTATATCTGATAATATAAATATAATATAACACAATTACAAATATAAAGATTAATTGTAATTTCAAGCAATATTTCACTAAAATAAATCTTTTTGAATAAACAGACTCCTCTTCTGTCAAACTACCATCTCCTAATAAAGAGGAAATCGTATTTAACGACCGAATGTTGGTGTCCAAACAAGTTTCATCATATTCATAAGAATTTTTATTTACATGCAAATCATCTTCCAAAGCATTCAAGACTGCAGCCCTCGACCTTCTCTTGAAGTCTGTGAACGAATGATGAATTTCATGAGTCAGAGGTTTCCCACAGTCTGTTTGGAAGTCGTTTTCGATGTTGTGTATGGCGAGTCCTGGCAGTTCCCGAAGTAGCGCATATTTTCCCTAAAATCGAGTTTACTTATATTACTCCAAAAAAAGAGAAATGATCATAAAAATTCAATATAAAACACAGAACACTTCAAACCTTAATGGAAATTGAAATTTGGTCTTCAAGAGCAATCCACGTCTTATTCTTGAACGCATAAGGCGCAGTGAGATCTTCATCTCGTTCGACTGTCCATTCGCCATTGTTCATTGAGTCGCATAACTTAAACAAAAAATTAATTAAGTAAGAAATGTGTTATAACATCGCACAACATTTTCTAATTATTGAATGATTGCGAAAGGTCTAAAAAAGAAAAACATAAAGTTGTTAATTAGTTGAAATTAATACAGTAACACACTTTTAGATGCTCTAAATGTTTTCACAGTAATGCATTTTTCTAATTGAAATTACAGATTTTCTAATTATTGAATGACTGCAAAAGTGCTCAAGACTTCATTGAAGAAAAAGGAATCTACCAACTTGAGAAATGTGTGACAGCTGTAGACAATGGTGGTGACTATACAATTGTTTTTAGATTAATCAAAATATTATTTTATAATGCAAACACTTGCGTTTCATGTTCAAATCTGGTTCGATCAAATCATCGATGTTCCAAAACAAAGATGAAATACAGTAAGAAATCTGTTATAATTAATCAAAGAAAGTTATAATTCTGCGTATCTACGCAGAATTTATAAAACTTAATTTATATATAATTAATTTCTCACTTGTTTTCGATCAATGATAATAGGATGCCTCTCTTCCGTTTTGGACCCGGGTGCATTGCTATCCTGATTCTTCAACGTGAATTTGTAGGCGTTCGCAGGTACCGATACAAGGATTTTTCGCTTAGGTGCTCCCAATTCAGTGATCAAGTCGATCAAGCTGTCCGCGTTGAACATGTCGAAGAGGCCCATCAATCGTGACGGATGGAAGGAATGATAGTCATCGTCTTCATCGGCCAAGTAATGCGTGCGGATTGTAAATAGATCCACATACCTGGCGACAAACACGAGAAACTAGAATAATTTGCATTAATGTCTGTGGTAGATGGGAGGAAGGATAGTGAACAGACTTGTCCGATCCGTGAATCACACCTGGAGCTACGCGAAACAATATAATCATTTTATGGAACGTGCTGCTGCTCGAAAAGAATGAGTCGTTCTAGATCCTTTTGATGTCGTACGCGGCAATCCTGTGTGCTGCAGGCTCATTCATATTTGATGATACGCTCCGAATACAAGCTATACATGATACGGGTATCGTGATTTGGATTTACTCTTGACCTACTTATCTCGCTGAGTGTCATGGCACAAATAGGTAAAGCGGTTCGCGATAGATTGTTTATATAATATATTCTCGTTCCGTTCTCTGTGTGAGTAGGATTTCTGTTCACCCACGCACACGTCGCTTAATATACTTGTCTAGGACGTCCACAGACTATAAATTGCATGTAATGCTACGAGTACTTTCATATCTGACTCCATACGCAAAATCGTTGTCTGTTAATTGAATGATTTTTGATAAACGTCAATAGAATTGAAAGAAGATGAGACTTTAAAAAAGCAGAAATATTTAACAATTTTTTAACACTAACATGGGTGTAATTTCAAAAGGTGACAAGAATTTCAAAGTATCAATGCATACTCATTTGATTCCCATGTCTTGTAATTAATGCAAACTTATAAAAATGATAATAACGAATTTATTTAGATTTTCCACGATTTTTATCGTAACACATGCTGGAATAAGGAAATATGTTTCATCATTTTCCATAAATGTAATTTTCATAGATTTAGTAATTATCAAATAAAAAACCGGGCACTTATAAGTGGTGAAAGCGATCAAAACTGTTCCGTATTAAAGAGAGTCTACGTTTTAATTTATTAACGATTCTACATGTCAACAAAACATAATTCCATAGCAAGTGTCACCGAACACTAAGGGTGTCCCAAAAATGTACTTCTTTGAAAGGAGCAATGCCTGAGCTCGTTTGAAGTAACTTTTTCATTTGCGAAAATGTTCTCCGCCGGTTTATTAAGGAGTTATTAGATAGATATTGCTTTATTTTCAGCCTTACAGCTAAGAAAAATTGGACTTGATTTACATTAACCTATTTATACACAACTATCTTATTTCACACATTTGTTCCATACCTTTTCTCATTCATTTCTGTATCTCACACATTCCTACCCTGTTCTACTCTTTTAGTATCCTAATTATCACTAACCCGCTTACTTCTATACTTATTGCTTCCCTCCCCATCCCCTAATTTTTGCATTTTTTGTTTGTTAATTATTAAGGAGTTATTAATGAAAAATACAGACTAATCAGAGATTGCACTCTATTGTTTGTTAATAATTCCTTCATACAAAACCTGCAGAGCCTTGAAAGTAACTGGTACATATCTCTATTTCTATTTCTATCTTTATCCTTTGAGAACGGCTCAACGTACAAAGCTGGGGTTTGAAACATTAGACGCAGCATTTCTTCGGAAAGGTTTTAGAGCAAACAGCATGCGAAAAAGTCCATTCGTTCAAAAGTTGTGATGTCATTAGTAAACAAAGACAACTTTTTCGCCCTCTTTTGGGCACGTTTCTGCTTATAACTTTTCAACGAATGGACTTTTTCGAATGCGGTTTGCTCTAAAACCTTCTAGAACACACGCCGCGTCTAATGGCTCAGAGTTCAGCTTTCTACGTTCGGCCGTTCGCAATTGATGCCGCCACAAACAGACCAAATATGACTTCTGTGCCCTCTTTTGGGCACGATTCTCCTTATAACTTTTGACTGGTAGCACCTATATTCAATTTCAGGTGTTCATTGGATTCAGCTCGCAGAGTTATTTCAAATGGCAACTGAGCCGATTCTGTAGGTTGCATAGTTTAGGAATTATAACACAAACAGTGTACGTTTTACTTAAACTTTTTGGTTTACCGACTTTTTAAACAGTTGTAGCTTTTCAACGGTAGCTTTTAGGAAAAATCTGAGACCACCTTGGCAATTGGAAATTTAATTACGTTAATAATCCACCAGGATTTGTTTTTGCACGTGGACAAAGTCGCGGGTACAGTTCGTTTCCTTATAAAAATGGCAAGATTAATTTTTTTTAGACTTTCTGCGGCTCCTATTGTAGTACGTGCATTACTAGAGATACCTATACAATTGTTTCTTACAAAATCAGTTTTATTATTTTTCTAATTGTAAAATAGAAAACCTGGAACCGGTCATTTTAACCGGTGTTGATAGGTTTCGTGTTAGCAAGCCGGCGCAGAATATTTTCGCAATGGAAAAAATGACTTGAAATGACCTCAGTTTTGTAACAGCCTGTATATCGCAAGTAAATTTGAACCGAATCATATCGGGCAACGTCCTTGCTCCTGTCATCCCGTCAGACGACAGATTTCGTTCTGATTCGAATTCAGGATAGTTCCCTGCCTCCGATGCTCATCCATATTCAATGGAAAATACCGAACGGTTCGACGACAGCGTTCGGCGAATGATCCACTAATTGGAAGGCGCGCGTCGATCCGCGGAGAATCGATCAGTCAACTGGTGCATCGGATCGTTGCAGCATTCTTGACTCGCTACCGAGTCCAGAACTGGCACAAGGTTAAGCAGATAGACCGTACATGGATGAGTAGTTTTTGCTGAATTGTCTGCTCGTCCCGTACTCAGTCCATAATTCATGGGACAATTCAGCTGACGACTATTACGTGTCGCAGCATTCTCGAGGATAGTCATCGGTTTCACACGTTTCTAGTGTGAACGAAATGGAACTTAAAACTACAATTAATGTTATTGGCGCACTGGTTCGATCAATTGCAGACAATAAGCAAATTGCAAAATATCACATGAAATTTAATTCAACGTTTCGGTCTGAATTTAGACCATTTTCAAGAATGTAAATTTTTTGTATTGCGTCTGTAAGAATTGTTCAAATAATTAATATATGATTAGGTAAATTCATTCCCGAACAAGCAGAAAACACTAAGGTATTAAAAACGTAGTAAAAAAATCACTTTCCAAATAATATAATTCTTAAGAAAAAGCATATTGAATGTAGATTAATTTATTACCAATTTCATATTGATATTTCAACAACTACAGTGTTGTTTGGGTGACTTTAAAGGATTCATATTTGCCGCCACTTATCGATTGACCAATTACATAGATCAGTGTTCTTTGATTCGTTGTCGTTTCAAATCTTCACGGTTTACTCAGTCCACATGCCACCGGCATGAACCAACATGTGGTTTCTCGACTCTTAAGAATTTAAATTAGTACATTTTTCTAAGCAAGTGAGTTTATACATTTGTATTCGTTTTTAATACCTTAGTGTTTTCTGCTTGTTCGGGAATGCGTTTGCCTAACTATATATTAATTAATTGATAAATTCTTACAGACGCAATACAGAAAATTTACATTCTTGAAAATGGTCTAAACTCAGATTGAAACGTTGAATTAAATTTCATGTGATATTTTGCAAATTTGCTTATTGTCTGTAATTGATTGATCCAGTGCGCCAATAACATTAATTGTAGTTTTGAACAATTGTCGATCGAGATACAGAGAACTGTTGAAATAGAACTTACTTCGAGAGCCCTTTCAGGTCGAACTGCTTCGCCAAATCTTCGGGTTTCGTTGGTAGAACCAGGAAGACCCTTCTTTCCAATGACTTGTTTGCTAGCCCATCCTTCAAGCCCTTCACGAAGTCTACTAATCGGTCCTTCGTGCCAGCTGTCATGTTCAATTCCACTCCGTCGATCTATTACATAGATTATTATTATACAGTTATTTATACGTTTGTAAGATATTTAAACTCCAGCTATTTCAACGATTTAGAAATAGAAAATTAAGTATTTAGTTCACTTTGTAAATTGAACATGAAGGGAGGATGACGTTAGATTTTTCCAAGGATTATTCTATTCTGAAATGTTAGTAATTGTGAATACTATGAATAGGTAAAATCCTATTACTATTGCAGCGAGTGATTAAATTATTGGAGGCACGGTATGAGAGAGGTATTTTTTAACCCTGTGACGATTAATGTTGTCTACGCAGCTGCTAAATGTGAACTTGTATTTTGCAAACATAAATACTTCATAGAAAAATAATAAGTAGCTGGACTTGGTGTATAATGATAGAAATGTTTGAATTACATCTTTTAATATTCCAAGCAGACGAGCGGTGGTCTCCCGACGTACGGTACCGGATGTGTTCAACGTCATTGCAGGATCATCGATAGAAATCACGAATTGCAGAGGTGGCTTGATCTCTTTCAGTGACTTCCGGAAACTTGCAAAATCTGAAGAAAGACATTTGCTTATACAATAAAACTAACAACAATTTAGTATCTATTTATTTTTATATAAAATTTAATTTTCAGCCTCCTGATCGTAGAACGACCTGGTTTACAATAATTACTTTCACTCATTCATCTATTTTTAGTTACAACTATTTTTCAATACTATTTTTTTCCACTTTAATTATTTCTCTCCTTTTTTCCTTCCTTAATAATAATTAATAATTTATTAAAACACAATTAGGTAATCTTACGAACTGAATACGTAGTATACTCGTTTACTGGCTGTTCATATAAATTAGAAATATTAATACATTAGTATTCAATCGAAAATATAAAATTTTTAGTAATATTATTATTCATTCTTATGTATTTAGCATAAACGGATACTGCTCTAAATCGAAAATAAGAAACAGTATTGGATTTATTGAAAGTTTTATATGGTGTATTCTTTACGTAGGACTTCAGAAGGTTGAAGTTTCTTAAATTCATCATTCCTGAAATCGCAAAAATACAATAAAATTAAATGAAGCGAGCATTTTTCATTTTTTCGGTGAGCATTTATAGCACATTCTAGTTTGTTCTAGTGGGGCCGTTTATTATTATTGTTTCTACATTTCTGGTAATTGCACGATACTTTTTACTCATTACCGTTACTCGTTTTAATCCTATAATTAACATTCTCGTTAGGTAACTATGATTGCATAATTACGTACCAATTAATTGTATTCCATATTAATTGTTACGATTTCCTTCTGACGTTAACATCTTGGTGCATTCAGAACTTGGATAAAGACAAAAATGCGGACTTTCCTCTTATTGTTAATTTGAACGCGTTATAAAATTCAGGATAGCAACGTTAAAACCAGCAGCGGGTAAAAAGTTCTTCCAAGTACCTAGTTCCGCCTTCCTTTCCACGTGATTGTCAATCCAGGAACGCAGTAAACACGACACAAGAAGCTGTTTGGTGAAACGAAATCACAGTCTTCGAACAATTAATCATGAACTTTCACGCATTCGCGTAATTGGTCGCGACAGTGATCATTACGAAAAATTACAAAGCATTATTTCCCATTAGTGATCGTCTATTAATGGAACAACAATGGTTCCATCGAATTTATTTACTTTTTAATTGCTCGTCCGTTTGGTCGGATTAGTCAGGAAATTGTATACGAGATCAACTTACTTCGCCAAGTAGGAACGACCTGATTCAAATACGACCTATGTAGCTAATTAAGTAATTGATCGGACGTGTTTGGCACACGCTTTAATTGCGAAGATTCACGCCTTGATCTTGTCAAATCATTCTTAACACTTTACCTACCGTGAAATATTTGGTACAGTAGTTTTAAAATTACTTATTAAATATAAAAGTACTACTGCTGTAAATGTAATATATGTATATTACTCAAAATATTATTTACATATGTCTATTGGATACATAATCATTATACGGATACAGTTAATGTTAACAAAACTTGTTTGTTAGAGTAATCTCTAATTTTTTTAATAATCATCGAAGACTGTCTTTTCGAGGTTCTACTGTATTTCTCATGCAATTAATCATTTAAAAGCAAGGATTGATTAATAAATTTTTTACTAACGATCACAATTTTATACTTAAATCAAATAATTACCTAGAGTTATGTATCAAATAATTTCGTTGGAGATTAACAATAAAGTTCTTTACGAGATCTCTCATTCACTGGTTTGGATAATTGAGGTTCTACTGTAGTTCTCATTCAATTAATCATTTAAAAGCAAGGATTGATTAATAAATTTTTTACTAACGATCACAATTTCATACTTGAATCAATCAGTTACCTAGAGTTATGTAATCTAATCATTTTCTTGGAGAATAACAATAAAAATATAGGAAAAGACCATTGAATTTCGCTTCATAAAATTCGACGTCTAATGTGTGTTATATTCCTAATTATTAAATAAGATACTGCTTCATAACTGTTTGGGACTCCCTTTAAAGTTTCATGGATTATTGGATCTGGACATGAATTAAGAGATTGGTGCTCCATTTTCTAATATCGATGTTTTCTAACTTTGTCTAAATAATCTATTGATTTTTTATTAAGAGATTACGGACTGTATTCATTCATGATAAACATACGTACGTTTTTTAAGTAGAAAATTAAAAATAGTCCCACTAAACCATTTTCTAATATAAATGTCTTCATTTTTATTTTAGCTCAGTAAATCAGAGAGGAAATATACTTGAACAGTCGATTCGATCATCGTCCCCAGCTAATTGCTTCATCTCATTTAATTTCTTTTTGCTTTTAAGGACCGAGAAAGTATAATCGCACTGCAATAGTGCATATGTAATCCGGCGATGCAGAGGGTTACATGATACGCAACACGTTCTTCTGCTGTTACGTCTGTAAATGGCACGCAGCAGAACAGGTTTGTGCCGAATCTGTGTCTTCGACGATCCTATCGGTGCATATCTTTCCATAAAACTTCAACTGCGAGCAATTATTTCTGTTCAAGGATACATCACGTGGAATTCGACAACCGAAAACACCAGAGATCTCTCTCCCTGCCGGTCGCAATTACCTCGCTGATCCACTGACAGTCGTCGAGAACTGTTGACCAGCCTGTTCGCCGATAGGAAAAAAATGTGAAATCAGATTGTGCCATTTTTGTGAACGTTCACTGCCAATGGCGAGATTTAATCTCGACGTTGGGCGAGAAGAACGACCACTATACAACTAAATACAATTTAGGCGCGAGCTGGGGAAAGTGATACATTTGCTACACTCTCGCATCTGGAGCATCTGTAGGAACCACTTTCGACTGCGATGGCGTCCCATTAGGCCGCACCCATGCTCGGATTTGGCTATGGAAGCGGGGCCATTTTTTCGAAACTACCTTATGAAAGTGAATGGAATAGAAAATCCATTTAAACCCTTGCCTTTCGCAACTGATACTATCGCAGATAGCTTATCTTTTAACAAGTTTTCACAGAGAAATGGAGCTCCATCTTAAAAATTCGAAGTCAGTGTATCACCTCGTTTGCGATTCAACAAAATTAATTTATTAACGGTGAAACTGCCAGATGGGTCAAAGTGTTTACGATTTCTTCTATAATAATTGTTGAAATGGAAAATGTTTTCACAGGAATTTGTTAAACTTATTATTACAAAACTGCATACATAGATCGAGTTTAATGTTCGACAGTTCTAGCGTTAAATACAGTTTAAAATTTCTGACTACTTAAATGAGGAAATATATATTGCTTTGCTTATGTATACATATATTAATTACGGAAATGGTAACGAAAATCTTTCTCTCGATCGAGACAATAAAAATGTTTTATGAATTATAGGTTTATTATTAATATATTTGCCTTATGTATATTATGACTATTTATATTATGACAGAGACGAAGGTAGAATGGAATCACAAATCTTCTGACGACTCTAATGCAAATATACATACAAGACTAGAAAACACATTGGATTAGAATAACTCTTTAAATTCTAGATAGACAATGCAGTGACTCTTCAATATACCTAATTGTAAGTTGCAGAAAAATCCTGAGTCTTGAAAACTAAAAATTTAATGATGTTCACGAATGAAAATTCAATGTCTAAAGAAATAATTGAATGAATTCTCAATGAATGCAATTTTGTGATCTCAATGAAATAGTTAATTACAAAAGAGACTTGCTAAAATGTATTTGTTAATAGCACTATCTGTAAGATGCAGTCAATCACTAAACGTGAATGATAAAGAATAATTTTCAGTGTATAATAGACGGAAAAACCGTTCGAATCTCGGCAAAAAAAATATGAAAATACGAGCAAACCAATATTTCGAACGAATCAGTTCCACGTACCACGGTGGCTCGGAACCCACCTTAAACTGTAGGTCCCGTCGTTTAATAACCATAGCAGTTGAAAAAGCGACGTAAAATAAACACACAAGAAGTTCCACGTACCGTCAGTGACTTACTTTTAATCATGAATATTAGCCTTCACGTCGAAGGAAGTCTTTTTTCTCGAAAAACTGGTGTCCGAGCCACCATTCACAGTCACGAAACGAGGGCGGGAAAAAGAGGAATCGGGCTGGAGCTCGTTTTCGCGATTATGTCACAAACGCGGCATACGTAGGCGCATCTGTCCTCGCCTCGGCGTGAATTTCTCTCGCTTTTTTTCCACGTCTGGGCCTCCCCGATCCGGTGATCCTACACGAGTACGGTGGATATCGAATTTAACGCGTGACGTACCGTAATCAGCCCGGGCCGGACCAGGCCGCCTCTCTCTTATGCATAACGAATTGATTTTGGAGATGTTGCGCAACCGACACCCGTTCCATATTGTCGGGAAAAATTTTTTTCCTTGCACAACCGGTTGTCTTTAATGACAGACGTAATAACGAATACTTTTATTGCGTTCGCGCGTATCACGCGGATAAGTGTTACGCTTTTCGACGACGCACGGTGCGTTGCCAATGAACAAGAATTCAATAAAAAGAAATACTTTCGTCTTCGTAGTTAGAACCTTCATAGACGTGCTCTTAGAGATCTATTGCAGAGTTGGGCAAAAATTTTATTTAAAGAAATATTTTGTGGGTTAAAACCCATTTAGAAAAAAACTACTTTATTCTAAATTTTTGAAGTGAAACTTCTTTTGACAGGGTGTAAGCCTAATTCGCGTCACGGATTTCGCGACATGAAGAAGCGTAACTGTTTAAATCGAGGGAAATGTCAAGTTTAAATTTAGGGGAATTGAAGTTTTGAATTGTGAGGAATGTGGGAACTGCTAAAATTGTACAATTTTAAAGTTGGAAAGTAGTAAATTGTGAAACGATGAAATTGTAAACTTCTAAAGCAACAAATCTTAAACTGTAAAATTCTAAAGTTGGAAAGTAGACAATTGTGAAACGATGAAATTGTAAGATTCCAAAGCAGCAAATCGTAAAACTGTAAAATTCTAAAGTTGCAAAGTTGCAAATTGTAAAACTGTGAAATTGTAAAATTGTACAATTTTAGAGTTGCAAAGTAGAAAATTGTGAAATGGTGAAATTGTAGAATTCCAAAGCAGTAAATCTTAAACTGTAAAATTCTAAAGTTGGAAAGTTGGAAATTGTAAAACTGTGAAATTGTAAAATTGTACAATGTTAAAGTTGCAGAGTAGAAAATTGTGAAATGGTGAAATTGTAGAATTCCAAAGCAGCAAATCTTAAACTATAAAATTCTAAAGTTGCAAAGTAGTAAAGTAAAAAATTGTGAAACTATGAAATTGTAAAGTAAGAGACATACTTCATAGCATTTCCCATACGCTTTCCTTCTTTGCGTCGCAAAGTTCATTACTTGACTGCAATAAAGTTCACTTTTGTGCGCGTGGTTTTATTTAAATAAAATTTTTGCCCAACTCTGATTACAAAGGAAAGTAATCAATAAAAGTATATAGCGGATCTTTATGCAGAATAAAAAATTTCAATTGATTGATGATTGTGAAATAGAAATTTATTTTCTTTCTTGATAGATTTAATAGGTCGAAAATAATATAAGAATACTTTTAAATTTTTCCAATGTTTTGTCACTGTTCTAACTTAGACCTTTTCAGTTTTGTCGTAACTGCATAACATCCGCTGTCTATCAATAAACGAGTATTAACCCTTTGCATTCGGAGCTATTTTATCTTGAGAATTAAACAATTCTTCGCGGTTAGAATATGTATATCCAGTTTATATGATTTTTCTCATTTTATAAATATGAAAATTAAATATTTCATTGTTTTTAACAATTTTTAGTGATAACTCTGAGTTACCACTCTAGTGTTAAGGGTTGAATAGTTTCATTTCTGGTAGATAGTTCGTAGTTTATATGTGCCTTAAAAACTAATCTTTTCTTCAAACATACTATCCGAAAGTTTGTTCGATTTTGACATATTATTCGAAACGCGCGTAAATCGCCTCAACTGAACAGGCTTTGAAGCTTCTCTGGGAAAGAAAATTTGTTCAATGACTATGAATAATAAATAATGTTTTAGTATTATTAATAGATAAAAATACAATTGCGTTTATTATTTGTCAGTACAAATAATAACCGAAATTGTATATGTAAAGAACAATTAACTTTATTATTTCAGATAACCTATTTAGACTTGCTCAAATAATAAATAATTAATTTTGCTTTTTATCTGAATGTCCAAATAACAAATAACTTGTTATTTAAATTTTTACCAAAATAGAGGGTGTCTACTGCCCAAGGCACGAACACGGAAGGACAAGCGTACCTCACCGTTCCTCCAGCGAATTAGGTGATATACAATCTGAAAATGACGTCATAGTAGGCAAAAAACGCATGCGAATCGGCTCCGAAGCGGCCGATTAGTTTTTAACCACTGGGCTCTGACTTCATCCCTATCAGAGGACAACACGTGCAACGTACCCAGCGACGAGCGGTCATAAACTCATAAATCGCGTTATTACCGACCGAAGACAATACGAAAAAAATTTCCTTGACAGTTTCCCACTCCTCAATCTAAAGTCCTTCCGATATACCGGCATCCAATTAAAAAACGGTACATTTCCCCACCTAAGTCCACCCCAAAAATGCGAGATGACATTCGCAGTACTATTTTGATCGTGGTCTGAGTAAGTTCTTCTCATTTGCTGTCAGAATTTCGGAAATTGTGTTGCGTTGTGTTTAGTGATTGTGTAAGTGCGATGTTTTATTTGGACATATTCGCGTAAATAGAAGTGAAAATTTATATTATTGTGTATGGCTACATTTATTTTAATGCTTAAATATTGATTGTACAAACGATTCAAATTTTATTTCATTTAAGAAGAAATTAACATTCATATTTGTTAGACTTCGTTTAAAGTTTGAGTTAAGAAATTCTGAAAACTATTTTTGCACTCGGTGTATGCAACAATTCCAGTATAGTTTGTAGTTGAGATTATGAATGAATGGGCGAAGACGGATAAGGTTGCATAAATGCAGCTACATCTGGATCAGCATGCAAGAAGAATTGTTGCAGCAAGTGCCTTTTTTTTATGTAAGTAGCCATTGTTACATTGTTGCGTATAAAATGAAGAATTTAAGGGGAGGTTATATTGTGTGAAAGTTTTTGTTGATCTTTCATCTGTGACATATTTGTAGAATGTAACATTATTATTAAATTAGTAGCATAATATTATATTATGGTATAATATAAAATTTTAATTAGACTGCGGATCTTCATGCATTTATGGCTTATGAAAATTTTCAAAAAATGCTTTCATATACAATTCGATATCACTTTCTTAAAATTTGGAAATTGCTTAAACATTCGCAGTTTAATTAGAATATAAAATCAATAATAATGATATCA
The DNA here is from genome assembly GCA_916610235.2 of Lasioglossum morio. Classification (NCBI taxonomy): domain Eukaryota; kingdom Metazoa; phylum Arthropoda; class Insecta; order Hymenoptera; family Halictidae; genus Lasioglossum; species Lasioglossum morio. Next base: position 3,068,302 of record OU744333.1, read on the forward strand.
TAACATAATATAAAGTATTATGAAAAAAAAACATTTTGGAAATACGTTGTCATTGAAAAATATGTTCTTGTTGGGTACTCAATTTTTGTTTTTCTACTGAATAACATGGGATGCCTGAATAATTGGTATATGGTAATGGTTAATAGATGTATTAAATGAATAATGTTGAATTAACTAGCCTCTAATAGTCTGCAACTCCTTGTATTTTTTCTAGACTTTCATTTTTATAAATGATGAGATGTCAGGCTTTAGTGCAGTTCTATGAATTTTCAACAAACGATATTAAACCATTATTAAATCGTCTTACGATGACACGTAATATGAATTGTAAATGCTGTGTTGTTCTTGGTTTGCAGTTCAAATCGATGTAATTGAAAAGCAATCTGTTTGCCACAATGTTGACACTAATTCTCAATTGACAGACGCATCTACGGTCGTACAGCAGTTAACATTTCAAAATATTACTGAAACTGGTTTGATATCATTGATGAAATCGGTGACGACGAATCATTAATAACCGTGATAAAGATAGTTTTCGTGACTGGTAGCTGATGACATAATTACGAGTAGTCATTGACACAGTCAAGCAATATAAAAGTTCCTATAACACGTTTCAAATAGTATGCCGTGAATCAATCAGTTGCCGTCATAAAATGTTTATATTATCTCGAAATAAAATTCTACAGACTGTCGGAAAATATCTTTTCATACTTTGCAGAACGATTAAAATAGACCAGACACACATAACAGACAGAAAGTGAGAATGAGACTTCTTCTTTGAACGTAACAACATACGTTGTGGTTAGGTTTCGATATCCTGTTGCAAGTTCAAGGATGTGGTTGCATCTTTATGGATGCCAATGTTTATGCAATCACTCTTTATAGTACTAACTACGTTCACTATGGAAAAATTTAAATACTACTACCTTCGATTACAGATGAGCAAAGCATAAAATCAAATTTGCAAAAAAATATCTTTATATTTTTGTTGTGTCATAGTTACTTTCCCAATTAACCAATTGCACTCAGAACTACTTTAACTCGAAATTCAAACGTTTCTTCTGACCTAGAAAATTTCCATTTTCGATGATTTTTTAAATTTCATGATCACCTCGAAAATCAAACGTTTCTTTTGACCTAGAACATTTCCAATCTCTATGATTTTTTAACAAAATCAAACGTTTCTTTTCACCTAGAATATTTCCATTCTCTACGATTTTTTAAATTTGGTAGATATGATATTGACATAATGACTCATACAATACTTAAATGTTTAATAACCGGTTAGGTACCGACATATCTAATAATGTAAACAATATTTTAAATACTAGTACAGCAAATTGTAGTGACTCCTCAAAGGCGCTGCTCGAGTGCTTATAACGGAGCAAACCTCGTGTTATTATTATTATATTCACAGTGTATTAATTTCCTCATTCTACAAAATTTAACCAGCTCTAATAAAAGCTGAAGAGCAGTATAAACATCCTCAGAAATCGCATCCGGTGTAAATGCAAATTGTAGAAGCTATATGAATTATTGAAATCATAATCGCATCACGAAACTTGATTGATTCTCTTGAATTTTGTATCATTATAGTTTTTTCATGAAGGCTCACTGTCGTTTCCCTGTAATCCAGTAATAATTTTCCCGCGCAACCGATCGCAACGAATAAGACATCGAATGACATAATCGTTTACCGTCGATTCTCGCGATTAGCGCGAATCGTTTGCTAAACGCGTATCGTTTTCTGTTAAGAGCAACCCATCAGGCACTGTTGCGTGCGATTATTGACAATTATTTCGAATTGAATATGCCACAAGGACTTACCGGAAGTCGAGAGATTTCGCACGTCGTATCCTTGGTGCACCAGCGTGGTACACCTGCAGACAGCATTGGTCAGTTGTTCGATGTCGGAAACGGAAGTGTAGCAGACGACCTCCCGTCCTGGCGATGTTTTTTGTTTCGGGCAATCTGCGATAATTAAAAAAAACAATTGTTATCTTAAATCTCATTTGAATTAACTGCTGGCAGATCTTATAATGAATATCTTGAAAATGTGTATTATTAACCCCTTGCCGTATCTTAACGATTCAGACTGGTCATGAATATTTTAACAACGTCTAAGAAATACGAATGTTACGCGGTTCTTTTTAAATGAAATAAAATTTGTAAAATATGTAGCTATACAAAAAATATGAATATTTTCTTTTCCCTTCTATGACAGTTTTGGGGATAAAGACGTTTTAATTATTGTAACTGTAAAGAAAATGGTACGGCAAGGGGTTAATGTACTGTGGATTTTATGAATTTATGGCAAACATTAGTAAGTTGTTGCATTTTGAAATATTAGAATGAGAAAAAGGATTTAAGAGTATATTACTTTTGATCGATCAAAATTATTCAAGACGAGACGAGTTTTTATTTCTCATATACATACGTAGTTTAGTTGTGAAATTTTATTAAAGTCCTTAACACATTATTTACCGGCGGCTATTTAATAGATTTTAAACATTTATGATATACAGTTAAGAATTGTTTAAAAAAGGATTTGATAGCAATAAAAGTTTTGGTCGTACACCGACAAGCCGCCTTCTAAAACGTAATGTACAATCATTTGATTTTGGATAATTTTGTGAACGAAGATTTATATTTATAAATGTATACGTACTAATACGCTTCCGGCAAATCATATGTTAAATTGCTGTTTTTGTATAATTATTTGTATTGAAATACGTCAAATTGATTCAATTGAAATTTATTCTTAATTTATGGGAAATTTTTTCTCAATTTTTAATTTAAGGACCTTGCGTTTGATGGCAATTTATGTTTCATTAAAAATTAATTAACCTTCGATTCATTCAGACCCAAAACACTATAACATAAATTAAATTTTGTTCGATTTTATAAACATTCGAATAAAATAAAATAAATAAATTCGTTCTCCTTTTAAGAATGAATAAATTTTATAAGTTGAAACAAACGATTTGTTTTTTAGATGTTAGAAGGATTAGTATACTAGGTAACGTGTATTTAATATTTGTCAAAAATGGTTTTTTTTGTTAATTGAAGGTCACGATTTTTAATTTTTGTTATCTGTTTTTATAAGGGAAATTTAAACGATGCCTTTCTAGATCTATAACGACGAAATTACTATTGCTATCAAAAAGTTTCTTCAGAAATCCTTAACTGTAAATCCTAGTTTTTCACATTGCTTTATTATAATAACTAGATTATTTTTATTCAGATTTCGTCCAAATTTTATAAAAATATGTGCGCCATAGTTAATTCGAAAAGTTCTAACGGAAGTACTTTTGAAATTTCAGAACCTGTAAAAAAGAGTCAGTAAAAAGTAACGTTGAGTAATTAAAATGTAGATAATGTGGCATATAATTTAATGAACAACACAGTTTAACTTTCTGCGTAAATGTGAAATACACGTACGGTTAGTCAGGTGTCAGGAAAATCGGGTCAAATACAATTTAATTGTGTGCATAAATAGTTCGGATAGTTGAAAAATAATAAAAGAAAACTAGAAATTCAATGAAAGCCATAAACGCATAAAGATATCCGACCATTAATAATGTTGCAATACAGCATAATGTACAGCGATTGTATGCTAGTGCATTATAGTGCAGAATCGTTTCATAACTAAGTTTCCGTTTGATATTAATACCCACTTGATAACCCGTTAATAGACATGTCTAAGAAAATTGACCATTCAGAAACCAAGCCGACATAACGGTACAGGTCAGCAATTTTTCACGGCCCTGAGCATGAGAAGTGTCAGAAAAACAAACCAAAAATTAATGTCCTCGTGAATCCGTTTGTTATGCACATTGATTGAACCTTGTCGTTGACATCATCGTCAGTACGCTATGCAACTGTTGCTATAATAATCGTTTACATAGTCATGCGCAGCCTTTCTATTCCCCGACGAGAAATAGAAGAATCACGCAGCAAAGATGCCCTGAACATGAAAATGAGACGCGGATTGACCGCGACTTTTATTAACGATAAATTTTGCGGTTACTGTCAGACGCATTAAAACCGTTTTAACATTTTATAACGATGGACAAACATGAATCATTCAGTGAGACATAACAGAAATATTTTTAAATTTACGTACTGACATTAATCAAGCTTACTCGTCCAATTGATTGTGGAAAGTAAATTGTGTTGATAATAGTGACTAGACTGCGGATTTTTATTCACTTATAGCAAAATCGAGAAGATGAAATTCTAAATTGTTGAAAGATTTTTTAAATTGAAGATGTCAATATATGATTTCTCCTCTGTTAAAATCAATGGAAGAAACAACATTCAATTTAGTTATTTCTTGCAATCGATGCAGACAATTTTTATTTTGCATAAACATTCGTAGTCTAATAGGGATTATTGAATTGTTATAAACGGTATCAGATGGATCAAATGGTGAATTTTTTAATATTTATTTCAAAATGACTCATTATAAAAATTCTCTTCTGGGACATTACTAAATAAAATATATTCGTGCACATATTACAAAATGAACCTGATTGTCAGCTTAATAAACAACCTCTGAAATAACTATGAAATGTTATAGATAAATCATTTTTGATGCTCAGATATAAACATTACATTTTCGATACTTAAATTCTGATAGGTTCGACAAAACAAGGAGTAAAACCGTAAGCCTGGACTCATTTTAAAGCTTGAAGCCTTTACTTTAGCAAAACAGTGTTCATTTCCCTCTAATTTTTAAAAATACTGTAAATTCAAACGCTTCCAAAAGCTGTAATATTTTTTCTCATCAATAAAACTGCTATTCGACTTTACAAGGACTCCTTCAAAAGTAATGTACGATCTTTTCACACTGTTTTGTAGACTAAAAATAAGGAAGAGTTCGGTCTTGTAAAGCCCTCATGGCGTACTTATGCTACTATAAACTAGTCGACACACCTTTCATTTAAAACTCGATAAAAAGATTAATAAACTCGTACAGACATTTTGAAGGTGTCGTTGCAAAGAGGAAACTTCATCAATGAAATCATTGGTATATTCCAGTCACGGTAAAAATTGTTCCAAGCTTTCAGAAATAAATACTTTTCTAAAATGAACAATTGTTTATCGAACTGCACGTTTCTAGCTTTAAAATGAGTCTAAATTCGTCGTATGATTGTTATACAATATAGACTGCGGATCTTTATGCAAACTAAAAAGTTTCTTCGTCAATTACATTACAAGATGCAGGAACCATAGAAAAATTTCTTCTTCTCTTTAACGGTTGTAATAATTTGAAAATAACATATGGATGATCTTAAATCGTCTTAATGTTTTTAGTGTTTCAAATTGCATCCCATTTTTGTCATAGATGCATAAAATCCGCAGTCTAGTTATACATGATAGAGCAACATTTTTTCAGTGGTTCAAATTTATATTAGGCTCTTATCACGCGATTTGATAAGGAACGGTACATCCGAGAAAGCGTGAACACAGCTCGAACACGTTTATTTTCTGAAATCGTGGGATCCTCGACTGCTGTTCGAAATGGAAAGTCTGTTTACCGATTGTCTGGCGAAACTTGCGGCAACTGATGTATCGATGCACCAGCCCGAGAATGGAATGTCTTCTTCAGGTTCTTGTACGCGTTCCGAGCCGAAGATCGACCGGGTTTCGTGTTTCGTGACGCAAATGGTACCGTCCTTGCTTGCGAGCGAGCGAGCAAGGACCGTTGCTCTAGTTGCCGATGGCGCAATCTAACCTCAGAGGACAGGACGCTCCCGATACCGGTAAAACGATCGCGAAAGCGTGCGGAGAGAAGAAGAAGACCGGGTGAGGTGATAATCGCGCTCGTAAACCCCTCCTTTCAATTTATCGTCATCTTAGAACTCACGTCATACGATCGACTGCGTTTTAAGTTCGGTAAACATCCTATCAATCATTCAAATTTTCACGCGATCCTCGAGAGACTAAAGTGCCACGCCGTATTTTTAACTCTGTTAGCTAATTTAACTTAACTGGCTAATTGACACCTTCGTTTCTTCTGAAAATCGCGGCGCATGGATCTGGGAAGATGAGGAAACTGGTGGGTGCAAATTTTCGAATTTAGAAACCAAAAGTGTTCTGTGGCAGTGTTGTTATTAATTAATTATTATGCTAAATTAAAATTTTCTTTTATTAATTTTAATTTCTAGATTCCATTAATTTTGTTCAACTAATTTTAACTTTAATTTTCTTGTATTTTGTTCGATTAAATTTAACTTTTTTCTTCTATTATTTTTAACTTCAATCTTCTTCGATTTTCTTCTATTTTTAACAATTTTATGTTTTTAGTCTGTATTACATGCTTTTATTTTTAGATATAAATGCATCAAGTCCACAGTCTATAGTGAAAAAATAAATGAATGATATTGATATTGTGTTATACAATAATTGCCTTGCTTAAATGCTGAAACATTTTACAATATTGCTAATAAAAAGTAGATACTGTGACAACTTTTGTCTGCAATGAATTTTTGGTTGTACTTTGCAATTCTATCATTATTCTTTTTGTACTTTCATATTTGTTTTAGAAATACATTTCAAATTCTACCTAAATCTACTGAATATTTGTTTTTGGATGAAGACGCTTAATACGAACGTTACATTAAAAATTACATAAATATGTTGAAGTAGGGAGAGTAAAAATTGAAATTTGGAATTTCAAATGATTAGCTAATTGACTAGCTAAAGTTTACGGAATATAATATTATTTTGTAGAAACAGAATATAATATATATTATTTTACAGAAAATAATAATGAATTGAATAAACTAGATTTAAATAATCTATAAGACTGTGAGTGCAATTACGTTGTAACTATGTACGTATATGGGAAAACGGTGCTTATTATCGTAAAATAGCGTGACCTAGTAGCGTGTAGCACTTGTTTAGACTCTGTCCATTCATCACTCTCATTCATAAACTCTAACCTTGTTGTTTTGAACGTAATAGAAACGTGTTAAACATAGTAGAATGATATGCATTAATTAAAATGTTGTCTTCGACGGTCTATAAAATTTACAATAATTGCATTACATATTGAAGTTATTTAGTAAAAGTACAAATTCTCTGTTGCTTACTTCCAACGATTTGCATAAACATGGTAGATGAAAGTTAGCTAATTGAAAGCGATTGATGAAAGTAATTAGCACTCTTGAAGTATTGCAGAAAGTCTAACGTTCGAACACAACAGAAATCTTTGGTTTTGACCTAGTGCACTATCAGAGCCAAGCAATCATTCACTATAACGAAACTTGTCGATCTTACTTTTAAACGATTTTTAAACCATGATTAGAGTCAATTATTTAACAAATACATGTCACCAAATGCTTGTCACAAATAACTATTTTAAAACAGCAGATCTCTACAGAAATTAAACCTAAATTCTCCCTAATTTTGCAACGTAAATTATTTTTAGATGTCAAAGTAACAAAACATGTCTCACATATAAATAAATCAAATTTCGGTATACGTAGGCGGTTTTTGCATCTCATTAAATAATGTTAAGGGGACATGTAACGGACTACTGCCTTTACCTTGAAAAATGCAACTTTACAAAATGAAAGCACACGTTTTATTGTGGTATATGTCACTGAAAATCTTTCAATGCTGTTTCCAACGCGTATTTTTTAGTGGCTAGTTACATCAATTCAAATTTTCAAAATGAAATCTTACATAAACAACTCGAAACACTAAAGCTTTAATATTTAATTCTACGTTTTGATTGATTGCTTATGAACTGAACAAGAAACATATACGAATTAACCTTCCGACAGCGGAGTCCGGGTAAATTTTGACCCAGAGTATTACCCAATATGACCCAGAAATTCTTAATGGACCCAATATTAGGTAACGATATCAAATGGCAAGAATTTTCTGTCAATATAAACCGCACTGTACAAGCATCAATTAGCAGAATTAGTGTAGCCCATACTACTCTAACCCACTTAGACAAACAGGAACACAGTCAGTATACGAACAATTTGTTCATTCAATTCAGAGGCTAATGTAACAAATCTGGCCCAATTTACAAGCTCGACAAATCCATATCAATGACTGTAAGCTATAAAATTGCTAGCCAATGAAATAGAAATATTCAAACTTCAAACACCTCTACAGTATGTCTAGACCGCGGATTTTCTGCATTTACGTGAAAGGTAAATAAGTGGAACACAAAGTTAAAACATTAAATATCACCGGTGCATTATATACCATTAAAATGATTAAAAGAAAAAACGTCGATTTCCATGTAAATGCAGCAATTTTTATTTCGCACGAAGATCCGCAGTCTACTAATGACTGAATGAAAAACGCGAGAAACTCACGTAAACCGTGCGCGAGTCCCAATAGTCCAAGAAGGACCGCGACGATCATCCTGTCGATCATGGTGCCGGCGATCGATCCTCCGGTGTTGTCAGGTGCGAAGCTCCGCTAGATGAGCAGCTGGTCCGCGCGTGTTGGCCGAAGAAGTGACACTCGAGCCCCGAGACCGGCGTTCATCGAGATTAAAGGAACGATCGACGAGTGCTGGAGCGGTTGTTGTGCGACCGGTAGTAGCGAAGTTCGAGCGACTCGCAACACTAGGGAAAGTGTTTCTCTCTTTGTCTTTCGTTCACTGATCTGCCGAGTGGGGGATCAAAGGAGGCGAAGGATCCTTCGAGTTCGAGAGCGCGTTTCGCACTGAACCTTCGGAGGATTCGTCGCTGTCTTAGTAAACCCTACCGATCAGATGGTAGCACGGCCGAGGAACAAGGTTCGAGGGAGATGGAGCTGCGGGATAGAAGAGTGAGAGAGAGAGAGAGAAAAAGAGAAAGAGAGAGAGAGAGAGATTGGGCATCACCGAGTCTCTCTGGGACCAGCGGATTACCGGATACCCGGGTGGGGTACCGGACTGGCCCAGATCGGGACACTTTCCGTGTTACACGTACGCCACCAAGTTAAAAATAGGATGACTCGCACTCCTTCACGATTTCGTTGATGCATCAGGCTATGCAGCTACGCGAGGGTTACGTAGACATGGCAACGATAAAGGTAGGGTTGCACTGACTCACTTAGAGTAGCCCATAAAAGTGGTCATACCAGGAATCGATATCAACATTCACTGCGAACTCATACGTTTTATGCAACACTAGGTCTATGAATCTCTAAAAATGATTTTTTACCATTTATTAAAAAGACAAGGATGTGTTTATTTTATCTTTATGGATTTTTAAAAGTTTCAGTTTTTCTGTATCGTTCATGGATAATCGTTCAAGGACTTTGGAATAAAACAGTCATTAGATATAATAATTTTAATGTAATTTTAGTTCGTTTCAAATAATAAATCACATTCCATTTGAAAAATTGGAATCTCCCATCCCTCTTTTCTATACTTGGAGTACAGAAGATTGTAATTTAAATATAAATTATATCGACATCATTTATAGGTTCGAAGATATCGGTTTCGTTTGGAGAAACACTTTGTGAGTTACAGTTTTAGTGACTAATTATTATTATTATTTGAAAATATAATTGTATACTCTTTATAGAGTACAATTATATATTATCTTTAAATTAAACGATTTAAAATTCTAGTAGAAATGGAACGATTTGAGTAAAATTGGTTTGAAGACACTTTAAAAAGACCAGGAACTTAATTTCAAATTGAATTTGATTTTTAGAGCTTCAGAATATAATTTAGAAAAATTTTGTAAAATATTAGGCTGTGAAGGTATGGTCTTTTGGTTACTTTTCTTTGGTTTGTTTATCATTGTTCGAAATGAAATTTTTTTATGTAATACACATTATGTCAGCTTGACAGATTAGTTCGCACATACTTTCAAAATTTCTTAATTAAAAAAGGCAGTGAATGTTCAGTACAAGAATTATACGTGTGTTTTGTGATTCATACATCATAATGTCTACAAGTGTTCTAATTACAACTTGGAGACATATTGGAGCAGTGATACTATGTGGTTTTCATAGTCATATTCGGACTGCTTGCAGCATGAATCATTGATCACACTACAACTGAATAATAATATTGATTAGTATTCTAATCTCCTATTTAACCCTCTGCACTGGAAACTATTTCAACTGAAAAATTAAACGTTTCTTCCGACCTAGAATAATTCCATTCTAAATTTTCTTTTCCATTTTATGGATATGAAATTGATATAACACCTTACACATTCCTTTTAATTTTTAGTAATTGATTAGATACTAACATATTTAATAAGCTAAACAATATTTTGAATAATTTTTACTGACGAAAGACTCTGAGTCACCATTCGAGTAAGGGTTAAAGAATCTGAAATTCTATATGTATTATCGAGGTATTCTTCAAATCCTTGTCACTGTAAATGCATTTAATCATTAGATTGAAGTCTAGATTGTGGACATCGGTGGACACAATAATAAATTACGCAAGAATACGATTGATATACCCTATAAACATTAAAGAATTCATGAAATTCAGGAGATAAGCTTCTAAGATTTAGGTGAAGGCGAGTAAGAACTAAAAAGATCAAACTCGTTTCCAGCCTGAATCCATCACAGCCAAGACAATGTCATATTATCTGACGTTTAAAAAAGTGAATGTCTGCCATCTTAAGCCATCGTTTTCACTTTTAACGATCTAGGCATCTGGCTTGAACCTTTGGTCAGCTCTCAACAAAATCATTCTGTCATAACTACCTTTTTGACCTATTTTATTGCAGATAGCTTGACGTTCGAGCTAAACAAATTTTTCAATGTGCCACGATGCATCGACAGATATTGTAAGGCTCTTAAAACTGTTATAATCGCAAATGCAAAAACACGTAACGACTATATTAATTTAATTTATATACGCAATAAAGGTATTCGCCATTTAAACAAATACTACACTAACCATGTTATTACGATAACTACGTGTCTACATAGAATGTCATTACGTGTCTCTAATTTCACAATTAATTTACCATAATGCAAGTATTCTTTACGTGACGTTAGGTCAGCCACCGCACGAGAATTCCCATTCCGTCGCGACACTGTCAAGACGTATTCAACACTTTCTCTGACACAGTGTTTATTTTGTCATTAATTTACTCGTTGTCTCGCAAGAAAAATGATCTCGTTAACATAGTCGACGCGCTATATGAAGTACTATGAGGTGTCCGAAGAGTTCAGGGATCAAGAGGACTTCAGGGGACTACGGGCTGCAAACAGTTTGCGTCACGTGTGTCGGAAGTGTTCGGAGAAATACAAAAGTGAATAAATCACTAGCAGATTTCCCTATGGTATCATTTTTTATACATGTCGTCATATTTTACCAAATCTTTTCTGATTCACCAATGTTGTTTGGAGTTCTTTAACTCGTTAACCCCTTGTGTTCTGTATTATGTTTTGTATCAGCTGGCTAGTATACATTGTTTCAATTTCTTGCAATTTTTATTGCATTATGAATGTAGAAATTTGTTTAGTAATTTCTTGAACGAAGAAATTTATCCAATAATTTCTTGAATAAAACTTATCTAATAAATTCTTGAATAGAATGTAATAATTTCTTAAAACAAAAAATTTCATAATTTCTTGAATGAAGAATATTTAGTAACTCCTTGAACGATATTTATACAATAATTTCATGAACGAAGAAAATCTAATAATTTCTCGAAAGGAAGAAAATTTAATAATTTCTTGAATGAAGAAAATTTAATCATTTCTTGAATGAAGAAAATTTAATCATTTCTCAAACGATATTTATCCAATAATTTCCCGAACGAAAAAATTTATTCAATAATTTCTTGAACGAAGAAGTTTATCTAATAATTTCTAATCGAAGTATCCTTGTAATTTCAATAAATATGAAATAGGTCATTCAACCGGTCGTGGTACGATTACTGATAAACAATATGAAAAATAAAGAATATGAACTGACTCCTAACCTAACGCGCATAATTAAATTACATTTGCAACATTTGGAAATGTAATGTACAATCCTGAGGTCGTTAACATGTCGTCATTAGTCCTTACAGTGCTAAAAGTTGAAATACGTGTAACATTATATTAAATAAAATCTGATCATTCGGAAGATAAAGGGTTGAAAGGGTATGACATATTTTAGGCATACTGACAGTCAGTGGCTTGGTGTAAATTTTGTACAGAGGATCCACAAAAACGAAGACGATGATCGTACCTGAATCACGGCTGATCAGAACCACGCCGCACGACCGACTGATTCAAACAACATAAGCAATTCGAATTCTCGTTCGCATGATACAGCACGTGTTTACCCGTTTGTCCGGTATCCAGGATAAACTCGACTGCCGCTAGATTAATCACCGACGTATGCTAATCGACAACGATCACCGTTGCACGATGCGACGTTACGTCACCGTGCGTTTCGCGTATTATTGTCACGGCGAAGATATTACGAATTTATGCACGCCGCGCCGGTCTTTCGAATGGTCCGCACCCACCCTCGCCTGGCTGCGATTGGTCATTGTTAATTATTGATCACGCAGGTGTTTGCGTTCGACGATCGACCCTGGAAGAAGCGGACTCGTCGCCGCTGATGTTCCTGAATTTTTGGTATTCGCGGAAGACATTTTTTCTTCTTCCTTCCGGGAATTACGAGAGAACGTTGGAATTGATTAGAACTGAGTGCAGCAAATTGCAAGGCGATTGCAAAATTTTTTAACTTCTTTGAACACTCATTTTATCTTACGAATCGCATAGCGTGGACTATGCTTTGATTGGGATGTAACGAAACTTCGTAGCGTTTGTAAATTATAATTGAAACCTAAAATTCAGATACTTATTCATAGATTTATTCAATAACATATTTTCCAGGTAATTTTTCGTGTTATTCAATAACGTATGAATAAATGCCTTAATTTTACCTTCGATTCTTAATTTGAAAACGCTAAGAACTTTCTTTCCAACCCAATACATGTAGTTTTATGTTTTTATGTTCAGCTCTATTAACTTTATGTATCATATATATATTCCTATGAAAATTTATATTGTTTTATACTTTTACATTCACCTAAAGACGATTTTGTATATTTTTAAAGTATTTATGTTGCTTTATATTTTTATGATGAGCTGAGACGAAGACTGCAGATTTTGTATGAATTATAGAGTTAAAATTATTTATTTCCCATGCAAAATATTGTTTCATATTTTTATACTTTTAGTCAATTCTACATAATATTGAAAATTCAGGAAACTCAACAAAATAGTTGACTCTTATATAATATTTAATGAAAACAATGCAGTTTTATGTAACATACTGAAAGTTTTTGTGGTAGTTTTACATAGAGTGCATTTTGAGTCTGTTGCAAAGGAGTAGGTGTTCTAAATTATTGTGTCTATGTACATCGGCGAACATAAAAGCCTGCCGGCATTGTTTGGTACATGGTAACGTGAAGGAAACAGCGTTGGCTAGGTACTTATCAATACTGTAATACAATAGCGGTTTAAAGATCAAACGTTCAGAAATTCGCTAAATCGTGTTGATAGATTGATCAAGGTGATAACCAAAAAAGGGTCGATACCTGAGAACCTACATAGATATCGATGGATCACTGGAAAGAGATCGTCATCAACGCCACTAAATGATCGTGAGAACAGTTCCTTAGTGAGAATAACTGGATATATTTTATTCTTAGAAGACGTGTTTCTCACAGTACTGGCGAAGAAATTACTGTTACGTTATCTGAAAGAATTAATTTCCTTTTGTCAATTCTATACTATTCGTTGACATCTCAGCTGACGTCTCAGGACCTTGGTATTTTCTTGTACGGGGACGCTGCAATCGAATTATCAATTTTAATTTTTCTAACGGTTTCGCAGCAAAAATAACTCTTCCATTTCCAATAATTTCCCATATATTTTTACTTACAAATTGAAAATCATTTTACATCAAGTTTCTTGCTATTTTTTCTGCTAAAAAATATCCAGGTAGTCCATTTTATTCATTTATTTTTTCAACATTTTTTCATTGCTAACAATATTATAAACTAGTCCATAGAGACTCATAAATAATTTAAAAACTCGTTTGTTAATCAATGGATTTAGTTAATCTTTATCCAAGGTAAAAATTGTCTCGATCAGATGTAAAACTAGAAGATATATTGTTTTATTCATTAATTGTAAACGATGTCATTAAGTTCTTTTATTTTCCTGTCTTAAATTTGAAGTTTACTTATTATTTATTACTAGACTAGATTCTTCTGCAAATTCCAAATGGCTTATTTTATAAAAACCAGGATGAGGAACAAGTTTGATTTATCAACTAGAAAATGACTTATTGGAGGCATAGAGTAGAGATATTATTAATGTTTGTTACCATATATGTTTTCTTGCATTTTAAAATGAATGCATAAAGATCCAGTCTACGTTATTACGAGACAGCGGATTTGACGCATTTATGACAAAAATGAATAGATGTAATGTAAAGAATAATTTATTCTCAAACTGTTAAACATATTCAGGAATAAAATAAATTTCCTTTTCACTCCAGTTTGTTGCAAATCAGGTAGAAAATGTTTATTTTGCATAAAGATCCGCTGTCTAATTATTACACAACTGAAATAAAATTATGCATCAACTCAGAGTCACCAGATGAGGGGAGGGAACACTATTGTGGGGAAAAAGTTACCCCCTCTCTGTCAGTATCGGGTTAGCACGTAACACTGTGACACATACACGACAGATACGGAGCGCGTCACGTGACCGAACCGTGGCAGAAGCGTGGAGGAATAGCATCGTAGAAGGGGAAGGTAGAGTGGGGACATAAGATTGATAGGGTAAGAAATTAGTGAAATATAAATCAGCTATAAATTATAATAATTAGAATGCGGATCTTTATGCATTTATGGCTCCTGAAAATTTTTTATTTGTCTCAGATCTACAAAGCCTACTACTACTGAAAACAAGATTTTATTTGATTCTACTTTCTTAACCCTTTACTGCATGATTTTTTTAATTGGGATGAAAAAAAAATTGAAATAAGGTTAGTTTTTGTGTTTTATTTAAAAGAAACATATTTAAAAAAATTAAAACAACATTTTGAGAAAAATCAACCCAAATAAACATAGTAAGAAAACACATTATTAGTTTACTATATGCCAGCATTTGTTAACTATATCAGATATGATACACTATGCAGCGAACGGTTAAAATTCGTTTATAAAAATTACAAATTGCATAATCATCCTCAGTTTAATAATAATTTAAGGATATTATAATGTTGTTATCAATGTAACATCGTCATCAAAGGATGAAATCAATTTTTATTTAGATTCTGCTTCCCAGAATATTGTTATTTTTCATAAAAATCCACAGTCTAGCGACGATAATCTCAGCCTATTTACGTTTCGCTGGAGTCATGTGGAACAGATCCGTGCCAACAAATATCTCGAGGGCCACACTGAAAACAAGACGGATGATCAGGTGAATCATCGTCAATAAGGTCGTGGCGCGAATATCCAGGTCTGCGTATATATTTCACGCCGTTGCAGTTTCTTCCTACGAATTACGTCACTGTCCAGAAGAACGACAAAGCGATCGTCCTGTCGCGCACGCAGCGATTTCCGCGGCAGTGTTCGTGATTGCCACATAGAATCGACACTCCTCATACGCAATAAATTTTGAATGAGATATTGCACTCTGTCGAAAGAATGCCCTCTCACAGTGGCCGCGACCTTTTTTCGCCGGCTTGTAACTTTCAACAAGAATTCATTTCCACCAGTAATTACGTTTATTTATGACCCTCGAAAATGGAGATAGAGAAATAAAAAAATTAGACAAAGAGAGCTGCAAAAAATATATTTAACTGGTCATTAATCCTAGTTCGATGCGGGCACCTCGATGATTTTGATTACATAAATCTCTGATACACGGTTCTAATATTACAAGCTAATGAAGAAGAAAATTGATTGGTCTTAATGTATGTGTAATATGTTTGTAACTTCTTCGGCATTTACATCTGGTTGTTTTTAATAACTATTATTTGTAGACGGAGAAGATTTGACTGCTAAAATATTTTGCTGTGTAGGTGCTAATAAATATCTTGTACACCTACATATTTAATCCATTTTATTTATCAATAATTTATTATTTACTTTATAAATTTAATTTGAAAAACACAGGACTGCTCTGAGTACACTAAGAGATATTTAATTTTAACCTTATGATTTCTGTCATAACAGCCAGAATGATTTTGTTGTCAATAATGTTTCACAGGTTGTCGAAAAATTGTCGGTATTTAAATTGTGATAGTCTCGTCTCAACAAAGAATACAACCATAAACCACGACTCATTTGAAAGTTTGAAGCCTCTACTTAGCAAAGCAGTGATCATTTTTCTCTAATATATTTTTACATGATGTAACAGGTGAGGCAGTGAACTTTTTCTCAAAATACTGTAAATTTAAGCGTCTCCAGAAACTTCCAAAAATTGTTCTCGTAAATAAAATTGCGATAGATTTGAAGATTGAATTAAAAATTGATGTACGATTTGTTCTCTCATCATGGAATAAAAGTGGTGATCAAGTTTGATCGTGTAACTTGAACTTATTTTATTCACGAATAAAATGAAATATGTTACATCAATTATATCAACAAAATTATAAAACGTAGAAATGAATCTTTATGTAGAAAATTGCACATTTTACTATGATTATGACCATCAAGTCTCAATTACCTAAAAGCATAACGAAACCTCGAAAGCCAAAGATACAATTTTTAATTGAATGCAAGCCCTGGAGACTTCAAGAATCATATTAAATAAATAAAACACATTTCGCAAGGACCTAAAGAGGAACAGATTCTGTTTCCGATGTTCATTCTGTAACGAAGCCAAATTAATAATGTAAATTGCAGGGCTGGAAAAAATAGTATTTGAAATAAGAAATAAAAATATTTGCAGAATATTTATTTCTTTTCGTATTAGTGGAAAAACTATTTGAAATATTTATTTAATCACTCAAGTATATGAAATATGTATTTCAATTATGTGTTTCTCAACACGAACTTAAAATAGTTACTTGAAATAAATATTTTTGCCATTATTAAAATGAAACTTTTGCACCACCTTTCACCGAAATAAGCTGTGGATATATCTAGTCTTTCATTACTATTCTTATACACTATAGAGTAACTAAGCAATTAAAATCCACAACAGGATCGTTTCCACACAGAAACAATATTATTTCAAATATTTATTTCTAATATATTCCTAATAGATTCTACAAAAACTATTATTTCAAATAATTATTTCTAAAACATCGCACAGCAAATACTACTTCAATTAATAGCTTCTATACTATGAAAAACTAAGTAATAAAATAAATGCTTAAATACTACTTTATTTGAATAAAAGTATTGTAATTACTGTATTTCCAATACTTTT
Organism: Lasioglossum morio; assembly: GCA_916610235.2. Taxonomy (NCBI): domain Eukaryota; kingdom Metazoa; phylum Arthropoda; class Insecta; order Hymenoptera; family Halictidae; genus Lasioglossum; species Lasioglossum morio. The sequence goes on from OU744333.1 coordinate 3,085,699, forward strand.
CATTCGAATTGGCCCAGCACTGGTAAATTGTACAAGCATTGAATATCGTTAAATATCAATTCGAATAATTTAAATATAGAATCCAACGTTGATAACGTAATGAAAAAAAATGTTCGCATGCATATTAATATCCCGAGTGTCTGGAGCTTCGAAAAGTATAGGTTTCATCACAGGTGTCATACTTTCATCGGGTGCAGTGCAGGTCGAGACGCAATATAATTTCCCTTCTGGCAATAAAATCCCAATTACCAGACAGATATCGATCGTCGTTCGACCGTAGGCCACTCTAGATCCTCGGGGACGAGGAAAGAAAAGCTGCGCGTCCATCATTCGCACGCTCCGAGCGTTCTGGTGCAATTGCAACAATGCGCGCACAGACGCACCAAGGGAAAGGAACCTTTTAGAAAATTACCGCCGGTAAAAAGACCGCGGCCACTTGAAAAGGAGACACCGGTTGCCTGGTGGTAGGCGTCTAACTGGCCGAGTACGCCTTTTAAACTGTGCCGTGGGCTTCGTCGACGTGTGTGACGCACCGGTAGCTTGTTCCGCGATGGAAAAGTCCGATTACGTGACTGGGAAAATATTTTTTTCCGCTCTCTGGACCATCCACGATTTTCTCCCGTCTCGATGGACGCTCCAATCTCCCACGAGTTAATGAATCTCACCGGCAACGATTCACGGAAACATCAACGCACAGACGCTATTTTTTTTTTACCTTATTTAACGTCGCTGTTAGAATTCTCTTATAAGAATTATTTCGCGACGGGACCTACAGTTCAGTATACATGGGGGTTTCGAACCACCTTGGGCACCACAGTATTAAATGCCACACGGAATATTTACAGAGGTGCTGGTGGTAATACACACTCAGGAGTGGCCTTAATAAATAATTAATTAACATTTATTAAATAATCTACACAGCAAAAAACATGTGTGGTATTAGTCATCACCCCCCCCCCCCTTCAGTATGTGGATAGCGGGTCGGGGGAGGGGGTGATGTCAATTTAGTGTGCCAAAAAGGACTCAGAAGTAATTTCTGGAGTCCTTGAGTGTGGTGGTTTATGGCACCCCCGGGGTCCCTTATGGCGGCGTCTTGGTCGGGTTCATCCCGAGAAAAAAAAAGGTGGTAATACACACAGATGCTATTATTGATCCTAAGTTGCGGTACATTTTGAAGATGCACACAGGGTCGTTTAAAGCTTGTAGTACAAACTTGTATAAAAAAGGAAACGTTGAACGACAATGAAGTATGTTTAGTTACATTAACGTAGTTGCGGCTTGTAATCTATCTATATATCTATATAAATAAAAATTAAATACTGTTCGTTGGTAAGCGTATCATTTGAGAACGGCTGGAGCGATTTGGTTAATTAAAAAAAAAATGTTGGTAATAGTTCGAATAAGGTTTTTAGGGAAAGAAAAATTAGAAAAGATGCCCGGAAAAATGGAAAATTCGGGAAAGAATGAAACTGATTTTTTCTATGGGATTTTTGTATGAAGTCAAGACCATAACTCACGGTTCGAACGATGGATATGCGTAATTATTTTTTTTTTTGTTTTGTTCGTTATACTCAGAAAATGATCAGAAACTTATTGAAATTTGGACAGGACGTTTGTCGAGTCAGCTAGTGGTTGATAAAATATTTAAATTTTGCTTTGTGACGAAGGCAAATTCTATGGCAACTCTCCGACCCAATTAACAAGAATATTAATCAATATTAACTCTGAATATTCATATAATATATATATGTATAGTACAACGTGACTTATGCAATTCTTTGATAGCTTGCATTTGCAACATGCTGCATACGGAATATGTATCGTATCGATCAATATGATATCTACATAGCAATAGCGAACTTACTATGCATTCGTATCTGTATAGTAAAAGTGAAGATTCAAAATTGCATTGATAAAAATGATAAATTCAAAATATTGGGTTGTAAAATAAATCCTTCGGTTGCGAATATTGTCATGTTTTAATTTCAACGATATAGTTATGACTCATTGCAAACGAGAATTCAAATCATAAATATTGTATACTAAAAAATGGTTCACCTCTTTCAACAACTATCTTTTTCAAAGTAGTTTCTTAAGTAATGTTTTAATAGTGAAGACCCGTAACGCTTGGATAGTAGGCCGTTGGAGAGAGGTAATTTCATCTTTTTTGGAAGGTCAGAGGGCCTCCGAAGACCCACGTCTTCACTAAATATGCACTCTTGAGGAGAGGAGCTGCAGCTTCTTATTAAAAAGTGGAATTGTAATACTAGCCGATCAACTAAAATATTTAAAATCTCACCCTTATATTTCTGTGTTCAACTGTCATATTTATATGACAATGATGTGACCAATTGAATTTAATGAGAATAGAATTAAAATTAAAATTTGTTTAAATCTTTTAATATACTTTGTTTAATGAGAACACCATTAACGTGCATGATTAAATTGGCATTGGATGCCAGAAGCTAATAATCTTAGCAATCAATTCAATTTAACAAGAACTAAATTAAACCTTCAGTTTGACTTAATTGTTCTAATAAGAAGACTATCTATATGCATAATAAAATTGACGTTGGAAATGAAAGAGCAATTAAATATTGAATGTGAAACGAGGAGAAGCTTCAAAATTTAATTCACAATTAATTTAATCGTCTCAATAGGAACTGCTTGATAAAATAAACACCGTACATGTATTAGAGACCTATACCACATTAAATGTTATTTAATTATTTTTGTAAAAAGTATTAAAGTGAGAATCTAGTAATTTATTATCTACCTAATTAATATGAAGTGTCTCAACAATCGCTGAAGAACAATTTGTCGATCGAGACTTGAATTGACAGTTCACAGGACGGTTAGTGGGTCATAGGAAATTTTCAGTCATCGCGCAAATTTATTCCATCGCAAGAGGTTGTACTTGCAAATAAAGGGAAGACCGTTCTTATCATACCAATGATCTGTCAAAACACAAAGCGCGACAATGGATATCCCCGGTTTCGTATCGCGATCGTAACCACGTCTTCGTAATTTACACGTCGGGCCGACCTTCGTGCACCACCGAGTCACTTGCCAAAATATCATACGCGAACAATAAAAGGATTTCTGAGACACGCAAGGCCAGGAAAGCGGACGTACGGCTGGTTAAATTACAGGAATACGTGCAACGCGAATCGCATTCCATTACCACGCACGTAAAGGAACATGCAAACAATTTTTATCGTCCATACTGATCTCATCTTTTCTGACAGAAAAGCGGACATTTTTTTTTTTTATCAAACTCCATCGGAGGCGTTGATAATTAGACGGCGGATGTTATGGATTTGTGACGAAAATGAGTAGGTGCAATTTGAAACGGCAAGAACATTATGGTATTTAAAACTACATTGAACATATTAAGTAAGAAAATAAATTTGAATTTCACTCGAGTTTGTTGAAATTTAGGTAGAAAATTCTTCTTTTCCTTGTAGATTCGCCAACTACTGATACTTTTAATTGTCTAATTAAACATTCGAACTATCAATACTTTATTAATTATTACAATTTTTATAGGATTTAGAAACCCTTCATTAATCATCTAAGACTTGATTTCTAAACGTACATCTTATTAGTTGTCATTAAAGAAGAATGTTTTAATGAAAATGACGGATTCTTTATTTTATAATAATTTTAATAGTAATCTTTTTATGGACAATTACTAGACATATTTATTTATTCCAACGTGTTTTATAAAAATGATCTTGTAATGTCCCGATACTTTTAATGCTTGGTTGTTCGAATGTTAAATTAGCAGACACTCTGATGTCGTTAGAAAAATATAAAAATAAATATTTATTAGACTTACGAAGTAATAAACAGGCAAATATAAAATTTTAATGCATTAGGAATGATAATAACATATTAATAAATCTACATGTAACTGGTAGTTACAGAAATTATTTGTGATCATCTTAACGCGCACTTGCTTGACCTGCTCAAGTGTTAAATTACTATGAGACACTCTGTTGTTAGAAAAATGTAAAAATAAATATTCATTAGAATTATCAAGTAATGAATAGATAAATGTAAAATTTCAATACATTAGGATTGATAATAATAATTTTATATGTAACCGGTATACAAATATTAATTATAGCAATTATTTTTATAATTTCTGCACAAATCATTTGTGAATAAGTTGACGTACACTCTCATACTGTTAGACACACTCTTGACACTTAAAAATAGGAAACGTATTCTATCGTTGACGAATGCTGGTTTGAGATCAGCTTTTCCTTGGGAATAGAAACAAATGTGTAGCTGTTTGAAAAACATTCCACGGAGAGCGTTACGTATCAACCTAAACGGAATATTTATTTGGAGCGTGCAACGCGAGTATCGAAAGGGCATAAATATTCAATTTATCGCATTGTCTGCGGATTAAAATCTGTAAAGGAAACGACAAGTGCTTGTTCCTGTTCCGTTTCGCGAAGAAATACGTCTATATATGTACGCCGGGACGTGTAGACCGATCGATCAGCAACGATCATTCGATAAATGAAACTTATGTGGAAAAAGGACCACGCCCAAGTACCTGAGGGCCATGTCAGCCACGTATAAAGTTACTGGAGTTACGTAAGCCGCGACAAAGGCACACCATAAACCATATTTTAAACCGTACTTCAACCGAGCCCAACATGAACGATTGTCCACGTTATTTCTGCTTTTGTATTCACTTCTTTCATTTACATGATCAGACAATTTTAATAACAAACGCTTCGTTTGCGCATCATTTTTAATAATTTTGATATACTAACTTATTTGTCGTTTATATTCCTTCGAAAATATAAAAATTCTTATATTGTTACATTTTACTTTACTTTTTTTATAATTTTAGGGATTTTAAGACTTCACATTTATTCTTGTTTATTTTTTCTTTATTTTCTTATTTCGATTGAAACACTTTACTTGCTCATCACATTTAATAATTGGTAAATGCTAGACAGATTTTATGCGATTTAAAACAGAAAAAACATTGAAAGAATATATAAATACTGTTAAATCATTTTCAACCTATTAAGTAAGCACATTAAGAAGAACATTTTATATTTCACTCCAGTTTGTTGCAGTTCAAGTAGAAAATTTTTAGTTTGCATCAAGATTCGCTGCCTAGAAATTAGTAAACGTTCAACAATTGATACTTGAATTATTAAAATTTATGGAACTTCAATAGTTAGCTTCTTTGTAGTTCTAAGTAAATAAATGCCTTACGACTTCTTCTATACTTCTTTATTTCTTAAGTGAAGTAGAATTATTTAGTGTGCAACTATTAATATAACTATTCCATTGAGATGGATATGAAATATGAATATTAAAATATAATTTAATGGAACCATTGCATTTTTTGAAAGTGTAATAATTAGACTGCGGACCTTTATGCATTTATACCAAAATTTAGTACATGAAATTTTTATACAATTTTAAAAATTGTAGACGTCAATATATGATTTCTGCTTTATTAAAATCATCAGAGAAGAAATAACATTGAATTTAATTTCTATTTTTTACGATCGATGCAGACAATTTATGTTTTGCATAAAAATTCGCAGTCTAGTAATAATCATCGACTCGACACGGAAGTGAGAAAAAGCAGTAATCGTGTCACGAGATTACTGCTTTTCCCTCCCAGCTTTTCATTTAGCAGAACAATAAAGCCATAAGGAAAAGTGCAAGCCATAAAGAAAGACCTATCCTGCCTGACAATCTCATATTGGTGCTATTATTTCAACGGGATAATTTTAACGTGATCATTAGTGGAATATTTTCCATAGCCTTGAACCTTACAATCTCCTAATATCCTTTCTTTCATTGGAAAGTCCAGAAGCGTTGCGTAAAATATAGAACAATATCTTCACGGAGAATCTAGAAAAGTGAATTTGCCTGTGAATAAGGAAGTGAGCAGCGAATTTATAATAACCATTTAAAAGCATGTATGTTTTATATCTCTGGTCTAAATATCCAATTTAGACTTCTTAACTGGAAACGGCGAGAAAGACTTGAGATGACGACAAAGGCAACTGAGAGATAACCCCGAGGGCTTCGAACTACTTATTTCAGGCAAGTGGATTCCTGACGTGTCGATATCTCGATGATATGAAAGTTCTCGCCAGGAGAGAGCTTATTTACATTCGATAGCAGCTCGATTAAATAGCTGAAACGAGATCAGATCTTTGCGAAACGTTCGATAGCCCTCTCATGACCATTCTAGTGACCCTGCTTGGTTTCTACGATTATACTTTCCATTTTATATTTGTATACAGAGTCGCTAGATGAGGGGAGGGAACACGAACTAAGGAGAAAAGTTACCCTCTCTCTGCCAGTGCAAGATCAGTCACGTGTCCAGGCCGCGGTGGAAGCGTGGGGAAATAGCGTCGTAGAGGGGGAAGGTAGAGTTAGGACACAAGTCTTAATCTGGTGACTTTGTTTATACACTGTTTTCAACACTAGAATATAGAAAGCCTGAAAATAATCTATAATTTTCTCAAACAATGTTCCGTGAGGATATAAGAACAATGTAACATCTATGTAATGTAAGTTACATGCAACAATACTGTACTAATTAAACAAACCAATCGATTTATAGCAATAATAAATAAATAACTAAATTTAACATAATAGTACTATTATAATATGTGTATCCATGTCCACAAGTCTTGACTCTTTTTAAATTAAAACTTTTATTTTCAAAGAACAATGCAGATTTTCTTCTAATTGTAAGACATTGTTGCACAATGTTTGTATTTTTCGCGAACTGAAGAAAATTTTTTTCGTGGCAGAACTAACTAACGTGACAGGTTGAATCAAAGTGTAATAGAAAATAGGATGATAGCTAAGGAACAATGAGGAATATATAACGATTAAATAGTATCAAGACAATTTAATGCGTGGATACTACTTGCTGATAATTAATATTTCGTCAGTACAAATTTAAAGAATCGAAGGCATTTATCTATATCACCAGAAAGTAATTAGTAATTACTAGACAACGGATCTTTATACAGAATAAAAACTTTATACCTGAATCGCAACAACCTGAAATGAAATAGAAAATTGTTTCTCTTAATATGTTTAATAGGTTGAAAATAATATAACAGTATATTTAATTCTTCTAATTTATTTACTGTTTTAAGTTACACCTACTCATTTTCGTCGTAAATGCATAAAATCTGTTAGGATAATTCTTGGATCGTATTAATTTTACGCATTAATAAACAAGGTGCTATACTCGTTCATATATGTATATTTAACCATCGTATTTATCATTACGATATTTAATAATTGCACTATTAAGTAAACGAGTCAACCTTTCAGACTCGCAGTACCCTCGACGACCCCGCATTGTCAAGGTCCTGACAGCTCCTTCGGTGATGCGATCAGAGAAGAATTTCGCAGGATAATTTACTCGCCGCGCAATGCACGCAACGATTATGCACGCTCGATCCTATGCACGAGACCATATCAGGCGCCGCGTGATCCTTGTTTTCAAAGTCTAGATATGGTTGGAAATTATTTTACAACTGGATCATTGAGCAATGAATGGAACAACTAGGTAAAGTGAATCTGGCTAAGCGAGGATCATTATTCAACCGTTTACGTGCAGCGCATTCATTAAACCGCGGCGCCAAACGCGATGACGCAACGCGTTTTAATTAATCGTTTAACGCGTTCACTGTCCGACCTCCTAAGCTCGAATATACATATTGTAGAAAGACACAGTAATATCTCCGTAGTTGTCGCAGTGGTGTCTACCGTAACTGTTGAAATTTTATCCCCACCCTTGGAACAAGTTAAGCATCGGTGAGACACATACTAATGCAAGAAAAGCAAAAGATTGCCACTTTTATCATTTCGAATTTTTTAAACGAAACTTTTACTATCGTATTCGACTCGTTTTTCTAATTAAAACGACACCGAACCCGATATAATTACAATTATATTTACCTAAGTGTCAAGTCCAGACTTTCTGCTTGTTACACAAGTAATTATGATCGTAACTATATCGAATTTGGTGTCATTTTAATTTGAAAAAATGAGATGAATACGATGGTACAAATTTCATTGATGAAAAACCGAAAATAAGGAATTTTGATTTGTGAATCTGTAAGGCTGCGCTGCCTGAGTCCTTTGATGTTTGACGAGCCTCACTCCTTGTTTTTCTTTCTACGTTCGGCACAGTACAAAGAATGTCTCTCTACTAGAACTGTCGCTTGGGACACCCGAACATACGACAGTTACGGAGATATTACTGTAACGACGTTTCTGTGGGCAGCAATTTTCTGATGTTCTACAAATTAGAAAAAGGAAGTAATGTTATTTGCAGTGCTTCTAACACATTTTATTAGAGAAAACAAAAATAAATTGATTTATATCGCTTTAATATCAATGTGAAATGGTTAATATATTACATATGTTAGTTTATAATGGAAAGTTAAACATAATCAAGTCTGAGGTCTGAACTCCACGAGGTCTCTAAAACGTCATTTTAAGGGAAGGGATTACTTATGTAAAATGTAAAATGCAAACCTTCCGTGGCAAGTTTCAAGTCGGTACCTCCACACAAGGGTAGTTATAGAGTGAGTGACTGTTCTACTTATCAAACAATTACGAAGAAATTCATAAACATTTAATCAAATCTTTATTTCATTTCATATGATCTTTAATAAAATTCTAGAAACTCAAAATTACTGATTTCATTTTGAATTTATCATATGCTCACGTTCATATTGTTACGGAAATTGTGTCTTACTATTATTGGATTTGGCAAACATGTTTAAACAAATTGAGAATCTCCAACAATCTGGAAAAATGAATATCTCTCATCAAAATTACAGTGGTACATACCAATTTTATATAAATTCAACAGTGAATTGTCCAAGGCAATGTCCTCAATTTTTTAAATAAAGTTCGTCATAGCGAATAAAATAAAATATCGATTTTTTATTTTCGAGGTTTCGATGTCAAATTATTCTTTCGATGTATCTTTACTTTTCTACTGGTATATTATGGTGGAATATTGAACACTTCTACAGCGAAATGTGGATAATCCAATTAAAAATCATAAAATGTTGGAACACGCGTTAAATTCGAATGTACATCATCTTTCGGGCACAATGGGCATGGGAATTTCTGAAATGTCACGCATTACGTACCACTTTGCGGAACGTGTATGAAGGTTAATTGCATTCACCAGAGAAAACTGAAAAGGAATCCATTGAAATTAAACTCCTCCGAGAGCCTGCAGCACGTTTACCTAATCGTCGATCGAAGATGATCGATCAGTATCTTGGTAAGCTAACACGGTGCTCGAACGGGAAATCTAATTAGTCAAATTGCGAAGAAGAGAGGACCTCGTGTACTCACGCTTACAGATGATTGCGAATTCGTAGACAGGTACGCATTAAAACCAACCTCGCGGTTTCGCAATTCGAACAGGTCGTCGTTGCAATTTCATTTGTGCAAGGTCGCCGGCTAAAAGGAAGCAATTAGATTTGAAGAGGAAGGACAACGGTATTTTTAATCACTCATTTTTTTTCATAACGGTGCTCCGGTACCCGAAGGACGATGTTGCGAAATTATTGGGTCTCATCATCGCAGAATGTCCTGATGTAACGCCGAGAATTTCTTCTTTCATTGCCTCCGCGCGAAGAAGGAAGAAGAAAACGCGGCAACGCTTTCACAGTTATTATAGTAATGCCATTAGATGTTATCGCGCGAATTTCAAGCATTTAATGCAGCAAAAACGCCTGGTGAGAAATGTACATTTTTCTATTGTCAAGTTTTTCTATGGGCACTCGATAATTGTGAGTCATTCTATTGTAGTTTAAGAAGATCGAGAATAATGATACATACTCACTTTGTTCACGTGTGTAGACTTGACAATGAAATTGTGGTTCATGGTATACGTGACCGATAATAATAATTTGTCGATTTTAGTAGTGCTCATTATCTTTATAATGCATTGTACGCTGTGTCTATTAAATAGAATGACGCGGAAATAAAAATTTGTTCGTTCAAAGTGAAATGTTTAACATTCTCTATGGATCCTTGTATTAAACAATTAGAGAGAAGACAATTAGAACACAACTGAGCATATCAAATGCAAAATAATAATAACATTCAAGAAATTTAGAATTATAAAAAACAATTTTAATTAAAAAAAATAATAATGTAGATGGAAAAATTGCTTCGGAAGGTTAATTGTTTCAGCTAAATTAAAATTGTACTAACACTAAATGTACTAGTTAGTCTAATACACAATTTAAATATCATAAAAATTATAAAAGTATATTTGCTGATTTGTAGTGTAAATTTTATTCAACAGAATCAATTAATTGAATTCATTTTATAATTTACCATTAAAGCACTGTTATCGTGTCATTCATTATAAATATATTAATCTAGCATTGATGATCACGAGGTGTCTAGAGAGATTATAATAAATAATAAACTGTCGGTTTATGCAGCTTGAATAAATAGTAAGCTACCGATTTGTTTAACTTTATTAAAAAGTAGCTGCCGATTTGTGCAGATTTAATAAATAGTGAGCTGCCGATTCGTGCAAATTTAAGAAATAGTAAGCTGTCGATTTGTGTAGCTTTATTAAAAAGTAAGCTACCGAGTTGTGCAGATTTAATAAACAGTGAACTGTCGATTCGTGCAGATTTAATAAATAGTGAGCTGCCGATTCCTGCAGATTTAAGAAATAGTAAGCTGCCGATTTGTGCAGATTTAATAAATAGTAAGCAGATATATTTGTGCAGATTTAAAAAATAGTAAGCTGCCGATTTGTGCAGATTTAATAAATAGTAAGCTGCCGATTTGTGCAACTTTAATAAATAGTAAGCTGCCGATTTGTGTAGCTTTATTAAAAAGTAAGTTATCGAGTTTTGCAGATTTAATAAATAGTGAACTGTCGATTCGTGCAGATTTACTAAATAGTGAGCTGCCGATTTGTGCAGATTTAAGAAATAGTAAGCTGCCGATTTGTGCAGATTTAATAAATAGTAAGCAGATATATTTGTGCAGATTTAAAAAATAGTAAGCTGCCGATTTGTGCAGATTTAAGAAATAGTAAGCTGCCGATTTGTGTAACGTTAATAAATATTAAGCTGCCGATTTGTGTAACTTTATTAAAAAGTAAGCTGCCGATTTGTGCAGATTTAATAAACAGTGAGCCGTCGATTTGTGCACATTTAAGAAATAGTAAGCTGCCGATTTGTACAACTTCATGGAATAAATAACCTGCCAATTTGTGCAACTGTAAAACAAATACAAAGCTGTCCATGTGTGCAGTTTGTAGTTGAGAGGAGGCACGTAACACTTACAGATTTATCGGTCCACTCAGGAGTACACATAGTAAGCACGTATACATAATATCTGTATCATTTTCTGTATGCTTTCAGGGTTCAATTACTCGTCAGGACAGCTCCATTTACGATCTGGCATAACTCTGCCTTATTATAAATCGTTGTCCGCCGCAGTTCGTTTGAAACCGTTTTACGTAATCGATTCGTGATCCACCTTTGAACACAGCTCGCCTTTTTTCGCGTTTCAATACCGGGCCGGGCTGGTAGCACCCGGGCAGGTCGGTTCGTAGTACCATGTTCTGCCCGTACTTTCTCCAGAATTGCGTCACACGTGTGCCACGACACCCCATTTCTACAGCTGCGGGATGGTTTCGGCGGTGCCACGAGCACGCGCATAAATTTCACGGCAACGTTCTCACCACATCCGAATCCACAGATCCCAATCGCGCCGCGAATAGGAGACTCCGTGAAAACTTCTGATATTTTCGTTTTTTCTTTTTATAAAACATTCCATTCCAACGTGCTAGACATACAGGAATTTTTTTAAGGATATTTAATCATTGAAGAATTCTGGTTAATTACAACGATATTAATATAACTCTTAACTTTATTCTCCATTTTCTTCAGAGCAAAATATTAACCCTTAGTACTCCAGTTATGACTCTGAGTCACCGCTAAAAATTTCTGTACTATAATTCAAAATATCGTTTACATTATTAAATATATTGGAATCTAACCAATTATTAAACATTTCAATGTTGTAAGAGGTATTCTATTAACATATCCACAACATAAAAAGAATAATATAGAATGGAATTATTCTAGATAGGAACAAATGTTTAATTTTCTAAGTACAATAGCTCTGAGTGCAAAGAGTTAATAAATCACAGAGCTATTCACTGTTTTTTAAACGGCTTTTTATTGGCACATGGTCGCTTTTCTTTTGGATATGAGAACTTCTTTTTATTCTCAAACTAGAAGATATTATCTGAACCGTGTCACACGATTTTTTTAGTATCTCAAATGTTTTTTTTCAGTTATAAAAGATTGAAGTTGATTTTTCAACGTGAAATGTTCGTTTTCGATTCAAACTGTTACCATTTCTGGAAATAATTGAAATTCTTAGAAATTCTCTCTGAATATTTTGAGTATCAGTTGTACGCAGTGAGAGCTATATTTTGCAAATATTCATAACCTCGTTATTGTTACTTTAAACAAATCCATTTCTAAAAACACGTGCTTCAATCTTAGAAAAGTGAAATTTTTATCATATCTAATCGTTTGTAGATCACAGATTCATCAAGATACAAAGATGAAGATTCTTGTATTATAATATGCAATATTCAATCTCGCTACTGGAACCGGTACTGAATGTTGAATAATCATTGCTGAGATATTCTTTAATTGATTTTTAATTTACATGACGCTCTTCGTTGTATGCAACACAAGTCTGTTAAGAATCAATGAGAACTAGTGACGCAAATTCAAGTATTTCCGGAGTTGTATCATTGCAGATTCTAACAATATGATTCTTTATGTCTTCAGATATTGCAGATGGTATGCATAATACATAAATTTTTTATTCAGCGTTCAATTCTCTTTTAATTTCCACGTCAAAGTATTCTACGAAATGGTACGAGAACTCGCGATCACCCTCGTACCACGAAAGAAAGTATTAAATAAATGCCAAATAATCTCAGCTATTATTTTTCACATAACTTGAACAATGCCCAGGTTTGTTTTCAACGTTCTTTCTTCAATCATTTTTATAGATTCTTAATTAGGCTGAGCTCTAGAGCCTAGAGAATGCCCAGGCCAATCAAGAACCTCGACTTTTTTTCTACGAGGAATTTAGAAACCTTTTCGTCTTTAATACAGCGCGCAGAATCGCTCATGAAAATAATAATGAGAATTTAGAGTAATTAACAATAAGTTTTCATTTAGAATTTATCGATTTATCTCAAGTATCCCAATAATTTTAGCACTTCATTAAAGAAAGAAAAAGATTAGTATTGTCGTATCAAGTAGATTTGGGTATTATCGAAATAAATTATTTGGAAAATAATAGTTTAGATAATATATTTATTATCCTATATGTTAGTTCATTTGAACAATCGAATAACTCTTTAAATGATTTCATTATTTGAATTTCAAATGAAATTCTACCAATTTTTCATTTCATTTTCCATCGGATCAAATAATTCGTACTCTCAAAATTCTATTTACGTACTTCTTGTACTAAAGAACAATTTCAAAAGCGAATGCAGCTAAAATTTTAGTTCCTTCAACAACCTCTTCTTAAGGTGAATTTTATTTGAGCAACGTAATTGAAATAAAAAATTAATCAAATAAACCATTATTTGAAAATAATGTGTTTGATTTAAACGTCAAATTAAAACGAATGTGTTGTTTGTCATATACAAATAATATATAATATTTAAAATAGTTCATTTTAGTAATTCAATGCTTTTATAATTGATTACTTGTTATCTGATAAATGATTAGCTGTTATATATATATATATATATATATATATATTTATTTGTTATCTTATTTCAAATGACCATTTCTCATCTTATTTGTAACCAAATAAGATGTGTTAAGCCTGTGTGAAATGTACCCAAATAAGATGTGTTAAGCCTGTGTGAAATGTGACCAAATAAGATGTGTTAAGTCTGTGTTAAATGTGCCCAAATAAGATGTGTTAAGCCTGTGTGAAATGTACCCAAATAAGATGTGTTAAGCCTGTGTGAAATGTGCCCAAATAAGATGTGTTAAGCCTGTGTGAAATGTGCCCAAATAAGATGTGTTAAGCCTGTGTTGAATGTGCCCAAATAAAATGTGTTAAGCCTGTGTTAAATGTGCTGAAATAAGATGTGTTAAGTCTGTGTTAAATGTGCTGAAATAAGATGTGTTAAGCCTGTGTGAAATGTTCCCAAATAAGGTGTGTTAAGCCTGTGTGAAATGTGCCCAAATATGATGTGTTAAGCCTATGTTGAATGTGACCAAATAAGATGTGTTAAGCCTGTGTGAAATGTGCCCAAATAAGATGTGTTAAGCCTGTGTTGAATGTGACCAAATAAAATGTGTTATGCCTGTGTTAAATGTACTGAAGTAAGATGTGTTAAATGTGCTGAAATAAGATGTGTTAAGCCTGTGTTAAATGTGCCAAGCCTGGTCTAAAGTATTTAATGTATCAAAGATAAACGCAAAGTTCAACAGTATCTCTTGGAACTGAATGAGTAGTGCGTTTTATCTTGTGTGTCATATTTCAAAGCGGTCGTGGCCCGATACAATCTATCACGAGCAATTCTTTCACCACTGCCTGATGCCGGTTTTTCTTCGAGCGATCAGTTTCAATTCTGACTACTTTTATAAATCACCTGGTTCGCCTGGCATTACGTGAAAGACATCCGAGTGGGAAGCCCGAGAGCTCCCGCGCACTTAATTGACGTCAGCCCGAGTCGAGTCGGCGTGGTCCGGGTTTGGGTCCGGTACAAAGGAAATGAAAATAAAATAAAGCAACGCGGAAAGAGTCCAGTTTTCAATGAGCGAAATAGGCAGGAAAGAAAGTTGGCTCGCGTCACCCGTTCGCCTTTGGTCTGCTTAGAAAGAATGAACGTCCTGGAACGAGATTGAACTTGTAGCCAACGGTCAAAATGACGCAGTGCCGTGTCTGGTTGATGTATCGGAAGAGAATCTCTCTTGGACTTTCCAGGATCCGGCGCTGACAAGTAATTGATAATGTAATCGTGTTCGAAATTGTTATACGAGCGGATAGCAATTGCGTAACAGTACTTTCTTCCTCTGTAGCATTTCC
The DNA here is from genome assembly GCA_916610235.2 of Lasioglossum morio. Taxonomy (NCBI): domain Eukaryota; kingdom Metazoa; phylum Arthropoda; class Insecta; order Hymenoptera; family Halictidae; genus Lasioglossum; species Lasioglossum morio. Next base: position 3,100,861 of record OU744333.1, read on the forward strand.
ACCCTTCACGAGTTCTTCCTTAGGAAAACTGGTTCGGCTGGACTTATATTTGTTTCTATCGTTTTGCAACAACCCACGTCGAATCATGTTTTTCATCATTCACATTCCAGAGATTGTTGCAACATACCTACCACGTCAATGGATTTTACGTTGCAACTATTCAAATTGTCTAGACACTTTCAAGAGATATCATTGAATGAAGTTCACTATCCAAACATATATTATAATTAGACTGAGGACTTTATGCATTTATAACGAAAACAAATAGAACAAATACGAATTATTAGCAGACAGCGGATATTTATGCAATTTTCAATTTTTGTAGACGAATTTCAAGAAAATCGAATGAAATAGAATTTTATTTCCGGTGGTAGTAGCCTCCTTAGATCTGAAATAAATTAAAATCGTACGAAACTCTGTCATATTTTATACTAGCTGTATCCGCGACATTGTCCTGGCATTTTTTGAAAACTTTCAGAAGCCACAATTGCATAAGGATCCGCAGTCTAATAATTAGATAGCAGATCTTTATGCAAAATTAAAAATTTTTACCTGAATCGCAGCAAACTGGAGTAAAGTGGAAGTTTATTTTCTTTCCTAATATGTTTAATAGATTGAAAGTAATGTAACAGTGTATTTTTTAATTTTTATAATTTTTTTTTACTATTTCAAATTACACCGACTTATTTTTGTCACAAATGCATGGAATCCGTTGTCTATATTATTATTAGACTGCGGATCTTTATGCAAAATAAAAATTCTAGTTATGAAGCTTGAGGAAGTAAAACGAAACCCGCACAAATTGTTTCGCGAACTGTTAAAACACGTGTCGATCCCGCAACGAAACCTGTACATTACGAACTCACGTTCGATGCGAACCTGTATTGCGAACTTGCGCGCAACAAGCACGTAGGTACATGCCATTTACAAATCAGTGTATCAGCTGAGACACTCGGCGAGTTCGCTGTCCTTATCCGTAAACTTGTCCAAAGTCTAGTGCAAACGGTGTTGTGAATCATTCCCTAGTAAGTCACAAGTATCTCTTCGTGAATCGATCGTATAGAAATCCTGTTCTTTCTCTTCCACTCCGTCGGAATTGATTTCCACCCCAAAATGGAGTCTTATGAAATAATGTTACTCGAAATCAATTTGCATCTTACTTCTTGGGAATTTTCTATACACTTTATATGGTGATCAATAGCTTGACATTTCTGTATAACAACGTTTTCGTTGACCATATTAGTAATATCATAGATTAGGAAGCAGGAAAATCAAAATGTGTTTTTGATGCAGGTATTTTTGTTAATCAAATTATTAGAACCACAATAGGACAAATATATTTATTGTCGGTGTGATGGATACTGTTACATATACATTGATTGCTAAATTACAACTCTCAGAAAATCCAGTAAAATCAAGGTAATTTAGTTAATTAAATTAAAACTAAAAAAATAAAGTTTATCGTAGTGATCATTGCTTTAACCACTTTGCATGCCACAAACTAATAAAAATTAATTTTCTCAAATATATTACAGTAAAAATTCATTTATGAAGTTATTGAAAAGATTAGTAACATCCATATGTATATCACCAACGAGGCAGTTAACGTATTAAAAATTGATTGTTTTATTAAAATTCATCAATTTATACGAGTGATGTTAATAATGTAATCTAAAGTTCCGTAGAAATCTACAATTCTATGCAAAATTTATTTAATATCTAAATTGTTGTTGATGTTTTAAAATTTGTTTAATACCTATGGCTAAAATGCTATGAAATTATAAATATCAGTCAGAAGTGATTAAACGGATAGGAATTAAAAATCTGATAGGATAAGGAAGTAATTAAAAATCTGAACTCTATACACAGTTTAAACAGTTCTTAATTAAGCATTTAGAATATAAAAAGTACATGTAGAACAATTCAGTACACGGAGGGCTAATGGAATAATTTATACTTGTGGGGAATAATTAATCAAACAGTTCACTTGAAACGGTACACAGCAAGATTCGTGGATTTGCATAATTCATGAGGTAGATGCACAAGTAAAGTATCGATTATTTTACAGAGGAGTCGCCGAGGACAATGTTTGCGGGAAATTGGTGAAAGCCGGATAACGAATTGCGAAGATACTTGTGAGCACTTACGAGAACAATGGTGAACCTGTATGTACAGACCATTATTTTCTTAGTTACTTAAATTAATGTTTTGAAATAGTTTAATGGATTTTTATCGAACCTTATACGGAATGTTGACACTTTACTCTGTTGTAAAAATTTAATCTTGAATTTAAAAGTGAAGAAAGCGTAACAATACAAATTATTACAATATTTGTATGAAATGTTTCCATTTTATTCATTTATACTAAACTGTAAGATTGTTAATAAAAATTAAGAATATTGTCACATAATTAGCAATTCATTAAAATGATTACAAAAGAAACACAATATTGATTTAATTTTTATTTCTTACAATGGATATATCAATTATTAAATATATAAAATAAATAATTAGATGACACATTATTGAGGGTGCTCTGCTTTTCGATTAAAATTGAGAAATTGATTCAGAATTCCTTAGCTCTGACTTGTAGATTTTTAAAAACATACACAACACTCGTGAATAGTCAGTGTAGATTTCCATGACAATGAACGATTCATGGTGAACGAATGCTGGATCAAATGGATCATTAGGTTACAGTCTACGTCGTCTACGATCTGCATTTCCCTGATCCAGTGCGGTACACTTGATCGTCACGGTTCAACCATCACCACGGTCAGGCTGCATGGTTGGCAGAGCACCGCCGTCAACTATGCGCCAGTCGTTATGGATCTGACCAGCATGCGATTCAGGTGACTTATTCAATAGACACCTTAGCAGGGCCGGATTAGACAAATAGCAGAAGTATCAAATGCTACGGGGCCCGCGCTTGGAGCAGAAAATGTTGTTGAACAGGTGCGGAGAGAGCCTGAGCTCAGAAGTTGGGAGAAATGTGGACAACGGGGCCCCAACTTCCAATATCTCGGACCAGAGGTGGGCATTATTTGGCGAAACAAACATTTCAAATACTACTCAATATTTTCGACTTTATTTTGCTTAAAGAAAATAGTATTTTAAATAAGATATACAATTTCGAAAATAAAATATTTCTGTTTTAACAATCGGAATCTCACAATGAAATATTTCTACTTAAACAATGGGAACCAGAAAATATAATATTTCTATTTTAATAATCTGAAACACAAAAATAGAATATTGTATTTTTTGTGTCTACTGAGGTTTGTTGATAAATGTACAGTGTATCTTAGCACCAGGAAACTATTTTCACTCTCATAAATCTATAATACTATTTTCAAAAATTACTACAATAAAATTATATATATTATTTATATATATTATATACATTACTAAATAAAATACTATTTTCAAAAATTACTACCTCAAATAATTTATTTTATTTTCAAACAATTACTGTATCAAATAAAATATTTTATTTTCAAAATTGTACACATACTTTAAAATAAATAGGATTATTTATTAATTACTATTTAAAATACTATTTTCCCCAGCTTTGTCTCGGACATAGCGGAAGGAGTAGAAGGACGATCTATTGACCAAAGAAAAAGGTCATTCATTTGAGACAATGAGCATTGAAAGTAATTTACTTAGAGAAATTGATTTGTCTAGTGCAGTGGATCTTAGGCTGTGTTCCGTAAATTTCCGCGAAATATATTAAATATATTTAATAATGTATTTTCTAAAATATATTTATTTCTACGCCGGATGTTTTCGTTTGTTTATGGATTATTAATTTTGGTGTTCCGCAAATTTTTCATATTATCAAAAGTCTTCTCTGACTTCAAAAATATTAAGATTCACTAATCTAGTATTATCTCAACAGTTGCTCACATTAAATCAAGAAAAGTTTGTTTGTAAAAGTTGTGTTTTATTTTATTATCATACAGAACCTAGAACATTTGCTACAGGCCCCGCGCTGGCTTAATCCGCCTCTGCACCTTAGACGCATTTAGTCCGGACTATGTATAGAATTTCCTGGTACAATTTCAGATTTCTTTTGCATCTCTGTTCTGCGAAATAATAAAAATGAAGCAAATGACCACCGTGGAGGGCAAGTCGCATGATCTGCACCGTCATCTCACAATGAGTTTATTCAGGCGAGGTGTTACGGTGATCTTGCTTTTGCTGTAAGCAATAAGGATGTCCGCTCTCGAGTATGTTTAACCCTCATACATTGTGCATAAGATCTTTAATTTCTTCCTGTTTACGTGGAATATTATACTCACTTCAATCGTACATAACAACACTACAATTTTATTCATTGTGTATATAATCCAGGATAATCCCGGTCAATCCCGGACGGTTAGCAACTCCAGTTTATAAAATGTATTTCTTGAGAATATGTAGGTATGATATTAATGAACACAACTTGTTCATTTAACCCTTTGCACTCGGATCTATTTTAACACGAAAATAAAACATTTTTTCCTATCTAGAATATATATACAAAATTGATATAGTACATCAAACAATATTCTGAACGATGGAACAGCAATTTTTAGGGGTGTGACTCTGAGTCACCACTCATATTATTCTAGTATCTTTTTGTAACCATTTCTGGGGAACGAATTAGAGCTAGCTATTTTACTGAAACAATTTTAAAGTCCACAAAAGTGAGACTTAACAAAAAAAAGGTGACTAGAACAGTTTAGCGCTGTGTCAACAAGCATGAGCTAGTGGTAGCAATTTCCTAGAGCGGCTTTCCAGATTACATAAAAATAATCAACATCGCCGACGCAGAAAGTTGTTTATTACACTTGCGAGAGTGAAAATTAGTCTTGCTTAAGCGGTCGTTAATTTCTTGGCCCCAGACACAGTATAGAGCGAACGTTGGCACGTTAGACGTGTGTACACGTCGATTCTCTTTATCCTGTTATAATACGAATTGGCCTAACAGTGCCGTTGGCCACCGTAGCGAAAGTAAAGTTTGCCCGGGGGCAGTTCAAAACGTTACACCCCCGCCTTCCGACGTTTCTAAGCTGATTTTCCAACGACGGAAATTTGCGTTGGTACCTATAACTGCGTAAATAAAGTAAAGCCAATACTAATTGTAAGTTCGATTGGACAAATTCTATGTTGTAATTGCATTATAAGATTGAAAATAATTTCTTACGAAATAATTGTGATTATTCGAACAAAAGATCGAATCATTTTAACTTGCATAAATATCCACAGTCTACTTATCACATAACAAATACAATTATATTACTGATTTTCAATGTAAAAGATTAACGTATTGATTGTTTCCAACAAAAATATTAAATTAAAATAGCTGATTGCATTATGTATCAAATAAATTATGAAACTAACTATTAGGTGTATGCAAAAGTTTCAGTCTCTTTTTAATTATCTTTATTTATACACGACATATGTAACCAGTCGATAATCAAGTTATTTAGACACACTAATAGCAAACTATAATATTAATTATGATATTACAAAATTCATATACTTATTCAATAACATTATAAGTTACCTCAAATTGGCAAAAAGTGATAGAACAGAAATGAAGATGTGTTATTGAATAAATCTACGAATAAATATCTTAATTTTATTTTTGTATTTTAATTGAAACACGTTACACCAACTTTCGTTCCAATCCAATATTATAATTATAAATTAATTAGTGGTACTTGCACTTTTGAATAAGCTTATTGTTGTTATAAATTTCTATTTGCTAACTTTGTTAATTCAGGTGGGATCGACAGTCTATCAGATGTTCAATAATAGAGTAATTCCTTATGAATAAAATTGATCATATAATCCATATAAAATGATGATGAATGGGGCCGTGGCTATAGATAAAATTGGTTTCGTTGCACACCATTTTTCAAGCTTTTAATTACCGTTCGAGTTCGGCGACGCCGCGGGCAACGAATGTAACAAAACAGCCGGAGGTAATAGTCGGTGTATCGCAAAAAGTGGAAGCAATGAAGCGAAATGACGTATGAAAGGAGAATGCGCACGATAGTTCGAAAATTACCGTTCCTGTCGCTTACCGGAGCGGGACAGTTTAGTACGAAAAATTTGTATAACGGGAAGCATAAAATTATAGGTAACAGATAGTGTCTAGACTCTATAATTGCTGTTCCATGTTACGATAACCAATTAATATTCTTTTATCACGTTCATCAAAGTGGAAAGACAAATTCATTTATAGTTTCTAGACCTGTGTCCAAAACTTTGTATAATTTTAAGTATACAATAACTGTATTGGGTCATAATTAGACTGCAGATCTTAATGCAATTATTCATTTGTATATTCGATCTCATGAGAATTGGGACAAAATCCTTTATTTGATTAAAATATATGTTGTGGAAGATGTAAAATATATATGTATATTAAGAATTTTTACTCGTGCACATATTTCTTGTACTTTGAAAATTAACATGTGCCGCAAGTAAATAAAATAGGTGGTGTATTGAAATTGTTAATCCAATTGTATTTATGTATTATTATTAATAAATGATACATTCACTCGTTACCCTCTTTCCATATACAATCCTGTGACATTGTATATGAAAAAAATACGATAGAATTATAAAATTCATTGAAATTGTTAAGGTAAAACAATTCAGTGTTCGATTCTAAATAATATATTAAAACATAGCATGATATTCACACAATCTAATTGTTAAAATATCTTCAATAAGCTGTATGAACGAAAAATTAATATATAAGTTGTCTATAAACCCTTCTAACACTTTCTGAAAAGTAATAATAAATATAATTATATTTTCAATTGAACGTTATTAAATTGTGTGCATTCCTAGTTTTCGTTCATAACTCGGAGAACATTTTCGCAGAGGAAAATGTTTCTTCAAATAACCTGTGGAATCGTCCCTTACTAGGAAATACAAGATTTTTGGGAGAACCTGTATATTTATTCTATCAAGTACATGTATTTCATTTCAACTAATACAGTATACTATGCACCAGTATAAAAGAGATTATCTAATCATCAGTTACGCGTTACATAATAACAAAGTATTATAACAGATGGAAATAAAAAATCAGTAAGACGATTTGGCTAACGCAACAGTAACAATGCGATCATCGATCGTAACGAACTCTAAATCTCCGACTGAATAGCGCGATTGAACCGAACAATAGATCGGTCGGGACCGATCGATTAGGATTAGTATTTCGGAACTATTGTAGCGGAATTGAAGCTGTCTACTGAGCGTCTGACTACATGCAAAGCCGGAACGAGCGTCTGGTGATGCAATGCTCGCTGGCGCCAGATTCTTAAACGTGTCCTCGTTTCAGTAACCCGATTGATCGCATTGTATCGACATTGTCAAATCAGCAAGGCCGCCCTCTCGGTGAGACCTAACCCAGACCTTCGACAGATAAGTTGAAACCCGTTTGCTGCCTCCAGGAAAGTTCTACGGGCCTCGCGTCGCGTCGCGTCGCGTCGCGTCGGCTGGGCGAACCGTGAGAATCTTAGCAACACACTTTTCACCGTGACGATCAGTGTTGTTCAGAAATTCGAAGGCTCTTCTTTGCTTCCGGTACCTCGAACGGTGGCGAACGAAACACGCGAGTCATAATGGCCGACAGCTTCCGTTTCTACTTTTTTAATCAGCGCGTTTCCTTTGATTGTCGAAGGACGCTGTGGAAGCTAATTAAACGCGAATTGCCGCACTCTCCCACACGAGTAGAAATCGATGTTTATTCCTTTTGTTAATTGCAGGAAGAATGATATAGATTAAGATGAATCCTTGACTTTATAGCAGGCCTTTCGTTCATCACATTATTAATCTTGGTATAACCTGCACGGCAATCCTTGTTCTGCCAGTGATTCTTCAACTTTTAATTACTCGCATAAAGTGTTTACAATCTGGAAACGTTAAATTTACTATTTCTACCGTTAACAAAGGTGTCGGCTACACTAGCAAATATTTATTCTGCATTAATATAGCTATTTTATTTAATAAAAATATATTTATTTTGGAGTGATATCAGTTATGCGACCAACTGAAAGTTAAAAACGATTGTAGAAGGAAATTTTGCTCTACAGAATTTTACAAAATATTAAGTACGAGTATAAATACAGTCGCCGCATTCTTTTTTATTTATATTGGATAATTGCAAATGTTCGTGTCTAATTTTCAGAGACATGAAGAGCTTGAAGAACATGTACGCAGTTTTTATGAAAATTAATCCACTAGCTTGTGGAACGTTGGGAGACAATGTGTCAATTGATTAATGAAGCTGGTGATTTTAAAATGTAATAGCTTGTTTCATTTTATAATCAGGCATTTTCTTTAATCACCCTATTAAACGATACTTTTAAATAGTTTCTGTGACACAAAAATTGAGAAGTATTTTCCAGAAGAAGATCTAGTTTATTGTAGTGAGACGTTGAGGTTGAAACGCTGCTATGAAAACAGTAAAATTCCCTGAATTTGAACCATCTAATATGTATTAACGATTGTAATTACTCACCGTAGAGTTCCTTTTCGGGCGTCGGTGACACCCACCTCCATCTGTGGAAGAAACGAAGCTTATTCCCACCCTTGAAACCACGCATTTCGCAATTTTCTATTGCAAGTAACTGGCCATTCAGCGAAAGTCCTTCGGACGTTGGGAATTCTTCCTATCCATTAATCGTTGGGGAATGATACGACCGAGCTGTTATTTCGATGACAAGGAACCTAGAAGGAAAACTAAGAGAACATTATACTTTCTAATGGAAACGACGAACCAAATAGAGAATACTGACTCCGTACAGTTCTTCAAATCCACAAAAATGTTGGTGAATGGTTAATAACAGTGTCTTTTGAATAACTAAGATTTTACAAAAAAGTCACAATTTTGAGTACGTGAAACAATTCTAACCAATTATTCTATTGTTGTAGTTAATTTTGGAACCCTGGGCTAACACTGTTTGAGAGCCATACCAATTAACCCTCATCCACACCACGTGGTACCCGGGGTACCTATTTCAAATTCATTTAGAATAGTACAAAAAATTACCCGTGTGGATGAGGGTTAACCCAAAGTAACTCAAGTACCAAAAATGTTTCTATAATTTATTTTGTCTCAAGTTTTTAATTTCAATTGTTTTTATTTGGTGGACAGTGAAGGGGTCCTTTTAATCCAAATTAACGCAAATATCAAATATGTTTGTTTAAATTAATTTGTCTTCAGTTTTTAATTTAAATTAATTTAAATTAAAGCCCTTTAACTGTACGGGGCCCTTGGCTAACACTGTTTGGAGGCCATACTAATTAACCCGAATAAACTCAAGAACCAAAAATGTTTCTATTATTTATTTTGTCTTAAGTTGTTAATTTAAATTGTATTTATCTTTTGCTGGTTCAAAGCTAAGTATCATTTACATTTTCTGGCCGAATACTTTCCTCGGTATACTAACGATCACGGCTCTTAAAAATATATAGATCAGGGCAGGATCGGACACGAAAGGACACGAAAGGACACGTGCGTGAGACAATAAACGGGACCATGTGGCCGTGTCGAAACATGGTCCACCTACAACTTGAGTTAATTATGTCAAGGACACAACGAGCCTTCTCTCTGGCCCGTATAATAATACCCTCTTAACCCTACGTATATACAATCGAATCAATGTTATTCACTCCTCGATCATTCGTTTGATGTCAAAGCGTGTACAGACATCGAAACCGGCGTTCCAACACCAGTAGTCATATTTCGAATCTTCAAGGTCTTAGAGAGTTACCTTCGACCCTCGACTTCATTTGAAGTATGACGAATTTAATCCCTCTGCTGTTCATAACTCTTTCTCAATATCTAGATTGTTATTTATAGTGATTAGATACGCCACAGGGTGACATTTTAACCCTTCACTGTTCTGGTGAAGTTTTTTTTACTACTCTAAATTGTTTAACCAATATACTCAAGAATAATTGTATAAAAATCTTAGTATAATAATTCATCCATTATTGTTTTAAAATTTACTTGAATAATTTATATTTCATTTATGTCATATTTTTATGGACCATAACGAAATGTTGCTTCTATTGCTGTTTCAAATGTAGTATAAATTAGAATGCAATTTATTCGACTTAATATAGATAGCTGACAATTGCTGCTGAAAAATTCCAATTTATATAAATGGGTCGAAATGGATGCATAAACATTGTATAATATCCAAAACAAGAAACGATAGTATCCTGTACGACTTTGTGTGCCATTTCCCTCAGGGTTACAGTTCTTATACAAATCTTCCCTTTCTTCCCTTTCGCTTCCCTCCACGCCGCACAGTGGGCCAGATCGGCTCGGTAGCTGTTCACGCCTATTTCATCATTATTTCAAAACTTAAAGACTACATTAAATAGGTCGTTGGATTCGTCTTGGCGTCAGCTATAACATTGTTCAATAAAAAATATATAGTTATAAATAAACAATCAAGGTGACCACAATTTTTTATTAAAAAAATTAATTCTTTAAATTTTTTGTATTGAGATTTATAGAATACACATTACTGATTACTTTTTGCAGGAAACATTTTTTTGGCACACCACCGGAAATGTCAGAAAAATCGTGTGAATAATGAATAATAATTGAAAACTGGCTGTTTAGGCTTTCAAACATGAGAAATCCATAATTTATCAATGAATTAAATTTATTACGTTTATTGAAATAACAAAAATATGTTATTACTGCCTTATTTAAAGAATTACAAATATTCAAACAAGATTAAGTATTACATTTTACAAAGTTACTGGCTATAATCAATTTATCGTACGGATTTTCGGCTTATAATTGTGTTTATCTATTAATAAACAAAAATCTATACTATAATTCCTCTTAACAAAGGTAAAATACAGGTTTTCAATATGGAAAATCTGCTGTGTTGCTATACTACGTTGCTGTTGCTATGATCTCTCAATGAAAAAATGATTCAACAGAGCTAGCAAGAAATGCGAATGTTTATTAATGGTCCAATAATATAAAAAATTCATAAGGTACTTTGCAGTATCTTTTGAGGAGACGTTGCTGAAAATGTTCCACTTTGTTACAGCCTAAACTTGTTTGAATATTTCAACTTTTCCCTTGTCAAAGGTGAAAAACTTTGACGATCTTCCTTAGTTGACTAAGCATTTTTTTAAATAATAAATTATGAACATTAACGTTTAGTACCTGGAGCGTTCTCAACATAGATATACATTGTTCATAAAGAAAAATTTGGGCACTTAATCTTCAGTAGGTTTTCCAGGACATCGTTATGAAGAAACGGAATTTTTTCGGTGATAAATCATATCTGAAAAAGTTTGATCTTTGAACGCTTATTGTAACGAGAGTTTTTTATAACTTTAATTAATACTATCGTTTTCGAATGTAATGGACATTTAAGAATCATTCATTTTTTAGCTCATGAACAGCTACTACTGTGCGGCGCTCTTAACCTATCCTTAATACTACCTTACTCTAACTTAATTCTATCAATTAAAACTAACACTAAAACTATTACAATTATAATTTTTCCAGTAAATAAACAGAAAACCCATCGCAGTTATTTCAGAATCTGCCTAATTTTAATCGTCATATGAACCAACTTCAGTTAAATTTTACTATAGACTTTTGTGACGGGTTATACATTGAAAAATTACTGTATACTAAAACAGCTAAAAAAAGATTAAAAATGGATCGTGGACCAACTAATCAACCATATAGTTAAGAACATAGCAAACTTTTTTTATGATCAACGTTGCCTGTTGCATTTAACGAGAATGACATCTAGTCATTGCATGCGAAATTGATTATCGAAGCATAGTTTCATTTTTATTCTACAGCATGTAATTTGTCTTCAAAGAATATGGAACAATCGACATCGTTCGTGATTCAGATTATTGACTTCATCGTACGTGGAACAGAATTCTTTATTGTCCCACTCATTCTCGGAAAACAATTACATTCTCCAATATGAGACGCCTGTACCGCTGCCAACTTCGATATTTAGATCATCGGTTATAATCGAATCGCCTATGGAACAAGGTACCGCGCCAATGAAGTATCACCCGATTCTCTCGGATCGCGTAATGGGGTAGAAATAATCGGCGATCGACAGTCGATTAGCTCAGTTCGGTCGTAACGCTATTTCACCCGTGACAGTGTAATGTGAAACAGTGACCATGTCTCTTAGCTCAGCCCGTAAGACTTTGATTAAGAAACTCGAGCATCGCCGTCATTTTCCAGGGATCCAAGAGGACGAATCTTTTTCATCGATCCTTCCACCGACGATGAATCACGCCGTAATCTCTCTCGAAGAAAAACAATTAACCTCGCTTCATTAAAGTAATTAAACACGCGTGCGAGGCGACTTTAATCGCCTCTTTCTGTATAACGAGACACCTTCACTTGTTTGATCCATTTTCCGGCAGGTTTTCCAGTTTTCTTCAAGGTAGGAGACACTCGATTGATTGCCCATTTTCAGCGGCGGACTGGTCATTTTGGGGCCTTAGGCTGACATAGTTTGGGGGTCATAATTAATGCAAATTAATTCAAGTTTTAAAAATTCTTGTGTAATTTATTTTGTCTCAAGATTTTAATTTAAATTGTTCTTCTTTTGTTGACAGCGAAGGGGGCGGCCCTTTAACTTAACAGGTCCCTGATCTAACACTATTCCCCAAAGAGTAGGCCCCAGGTAGGCCTCCAGCCTATCAGTTAACTCAAGTATCCCCATTTTTGTATAATTTATTTTTCCTTAAGTTTTTATTTGAATTGTTTTTAATTTATTGACCGCGAACGGGCCCCTGGGTTAACATTGTAAGAGGGCCATACCAATTAACTCAAGTTATCGAATCAACTTAATTTCCAAAAATGTTCGTGTAATTTATTTTGTCTCAAGATTTTAATTTTAACACATTTAGTATGGTACATGGCTAAATTTTCATTTAGCATTTAGTATGAACTAACTAAGTCACCCTCAATAACGTCGTCTAATAGTTTCATTTAAGATTGCAATGTCAAAGAAAATTTCTATGCTTTTTTTTGGTACAGCAGAATTATTGAAAATCCTATTAATAGGCTTCCGGTCGGTAAAGTGTTAATTTGGATTTATATTTAATTTTTTGATCGCAAAGTGGGCTCATAAAATCCTTGCTTAGATCCGCTGTTGTGCGTATTTATGTAATATAAAAATTGTCTGCATTAATTGCAAAACACAGTAGTTACGCAGACACTTGTTTCTTCGCTTAATAATTTTATTAAATTTAGAGTAATATAAAAGTATTTTTAAATTCTTTAAATATTTTCACTATTTTGGACATCAATACATGGAATCCAAAATCCATAGAAAAGCAAAAACAGAAAATTTTAATTAAAAGCAGCAGCTGAAAATATATATTCTGTTTAAAAGTTCGAGGTTCTGTCCTGCGATTTCAAAACGATCAAAGTAGACGTTCCAATTGAGAGTTGATTTTTACTTAAAGAACAGCACCGGTTAATTTTATTCAATCCCGGTTCGCGTTATTGGAATTATAAAACTGCAACAGGAACAGGATATCAACTAACGAGAACGTTAACAAGTACGTCGATGAATTGCGCCAGTAAAAATACTCGAGTCGGCTGTACACAGTGATCGAATTCATGTTAAATGCAATCAACATCAGGATGTGTCGAAAGGATGCAAGGATCAATGCTCAGACCTTCGAAGATCATTTTTACCGCGTGCGTTACGAAGGTAATCGGGCATAACTCACTGAAATGGAAAACGGAGCTAACTACGCACCGATTCTTATATTCAGAGTCTAAATTCATGCTGTCATGGGTTACACAATGCAAATGAATCATGGGCTTTCAAAAGATCGCGAAGAGAGTTATTTTATTGAACTTTCATCATCGGAGGTCGTCAATAGCTCGCACCGAGGGATCTCGTTCGTCGCGAATGAGACCTCTTCGATGATACAAAGCTCGACGTAATCGCTTTACGGTATCGTTGTCGAGATAATGCGGCTTATGGCAAACGCCGGCTGCTTATCGGGACGATCGACAGCGCGAAATTCCGCAGCGACGATTTGCAAACTTTATTCCTCGAGATCGGCGTGCGCAGCTGCTGCTGTGCCAGTGGTGGGCAAAAACATTTGCACAGTAGGAAATTTCATATATAAACAGTTAAACTATACTGCGAATTTTCATGTAAAATAAAAATTATCCCAGTAAATTGTAAAAGACAGATAGGTAAAAATTACATAATTTCCTCTTTTAGTAATTCTAATAGATTGAGAACACTTCAACATCATTCAATTCTTATAGTCTTTCCAAGTTGACAAATTCATTTTTGTCTCAAATGTACGAAATTCTCACGTACAAACACTTATTAAAGTAGACTGTGGATTTTTATGCAAAATAAAAATTGTCCAAATCAGTTTTATAACACAGACAGATAAAAATACATAACTTCCTCTTTTATTAATTTTAGTAAGTTGAGAACGCTATAATAACATCATTCAATTCTTATAGTCTTTCCAAGTTTATGTTTAACCAATTCATTTTTGTCATAAATGTATAAAATCCGCAGTCTGAGCATCTTACGCCTGGTCAAAAACATTCGTACACTTGTAATAATTATAAGTTCAATTGAAACGCAAATACTGCAATTATTATAAATATTTTAAATATGTTTATTTTCTCACTCGAATTAAAAGAATCAATGACGATCACGTCGACTGATGTTGTAATAAACTATATTTAAATACAAAGATGATTTATTTAAATGATCAGATTTGTACCTTCAAATAGTATTTAATAACCTGATGATTAAAATATGAAGATGATGAATAAAATTTGCATTCAGTAATCGGACATTTCATGTAGAACGATCCGATAAGTGTTTGTATGTAGAATTTCGTACTGTACCAACACACGACCGCCACTGTATGCGACCAGCATACTCCACTTTCATTTTTATTCCTTTATCTGGCAGATTCGGTTTCAGCCTGTGTAGACAGGCGTGTTCCGTGACTCGGAGTCAGAGGTCACGAAGGCCGAAAACGCGGCCATTTTTCGAACCTGTCGTGGCTGCCGATCAGATTAGACAGAAATCGCGGATCAGCGATTTCACGAAGGAAACACTGTCACGTAATCCGCGGCAAATAATTTTCTATCTGATTAAACCATTGAGAAAGATTACTCCTGTTCTCGACTATAAAAATATCTGCTCTGCCCCAAATATATTCCATAGATAAGCCTAATCTGGCGATATAGTCGTCTGCGCAGTTTACTGATAATTGATACGCACCATTTGATGCGCGTAACGTTCTCGTAAGATGATGTAACCTCTTCGTCCATTCAGGAAGACTCTTATCGAATATTTTTTGTAGGTTTTGAGAAATGTTATACTATATGTATGTTTGACCCAGGTCCGTTTTCTTAAAGCTGTCTTATACGAATTTCTTATCGCAGTTTTGGAAGACGAGGTATAAAAATATAATTTTAATCTATTCCTCTATTTATAGCACTTTGTAGTTCATGGAAAATAAGGGAAGACGTATAAAATATTAGAAATGTCGTTACATCTTCATATTTTATCTTGCAAGAATACGAAAGGAAGGTATTTCTGAGAAACTTTGCAATTTCATCAAATACACTACGAAGTTTCAATGGAACAACTATGTAACTTCAATGCAACAAGTTTAAATAGTTTATATAAATTCTCCAGAAACAGTCAAATTGAATGTTTAATAGACTTGTATTACTATTATTATATATTTGTAATTTACGGAATTGATTACTGCGGAAAATAGACTCTATATAATTTCCATTTTTCGAAAAGTACATAATTATGCATTTATAAAAATTAGCTGCACGTATACAATGTTTTATAACAATGAGTAATGGAAGTTAAGAACGACAAGAAGAATTTTCATATATTGTTGAAAATTGGTATTCTCCGAAAATGTTACATTCTCCGCCATATTTCAGACGTTGTTTTGGAACTATTTTAATTCTATTCTTGTCGGTGGTGGAACTTTTACCGATGTTGTCATTCAGATCACTGTAATTTCCATGTTATCCCCGCGCCTATTTCGCCCACTTACCGCCCGCGCCCCGTGGAATAACACGGGCGTCGGCAGTCTTATCAGTATCTCGTCGGTGCCATAGCCACCGTGCCGGCAAGATCAATAGAATCCGGCGAGTATGGTGCCCCCTTCATTCCATTCATCGAATCTGCTCCCGGGTAGGTGCTCACCTGTACATTTCTATGTCTACGGTTCTGAATTACCGACTCTGTAGGAAATGTCCTGGTACGACATCGGATTCTATTGAAATTACAGACAAGGTATAAGAGCATAGACAATGACAAGAAACTGTTAAAGATTGATATCCTTACGGGGGATCGTGAAGCGCGAATATTTCGGTGTTCTCTTACGCCTTCTAGGGTATATTCTGGCTTTAGCCAGGAAATCAGAAGGCCTCCGACCGCATTTCGTCGGTGAAACAGACCACTAAGAAGATTATTATTGAATGTTATATACTCCGCCATATTTTAGACAATGTTTTGCCACTATTTTGATACTATTCTCGTCGGTGGAGCAACTTTTAGCGATGTGGTATTTAAAATCACTGTAAGTTTTTCGTTATCCCCGCGTCCATTTCGCCCACTTTTCGTTATCGCTGAATAGCACAGGAGCTGGTAGTCTTTAACAGTATCACGTCGGTGGTACAGACAAGGTATAGGAGCACAGACAAGGGGTAAGAGTAGACCAAGCACCATATGGATCATCATGTTATGGCTATGATTATGAATTTTCTCGAAATTATCATGCAATGCAGTGGAATACGAAGTATGTGAAAACGTTATATGTATGGATCTACAATGAATAAATAAAGATAATGTAATATAAATCAGAATCTGCTTACATATTTATTGAACCTCCAATTTTTCCCGGACATCCGACTTATCGTTGACTGGTACTACTGAAACGAAATTTTCGAAAATTTTCGGCCGTCTGACATGTCGTTGAGTTGTACTACTGAATTCCGAAAATTTTCGGCCGTCTGACTTATTGTTGACTGATACTACTGAAATGTAATTTTCGAAAATTTTCGACCGTCTGATGTATGGTTGACTTGTACTACTTTCCAGTTTTCGAAAATTTTCGAAAATTGAAAAGTAGTACAAGTCAACCATAAGTCAGACAGCCAAAAATTTTCAGCCTTCTGACTTGTCGTTGACTTGTACTACTGAAAAGAAATTTTCGACATTTCTCGCCAATTTTTGTTTTAGTAGTACAACTCAACGACAAGTCAGACGGCCGAAAATTTTTTTGAAAATCATTAGGTCTTATTACAAAACTTAAGTTTAATTTAATTCTACTATTGCATATTCATGTACAGGATAGGGAAGATTGAACGTATTAATTGTTGTAACTAATATGTTTTATTTTTCACCAGAAGATTACAATATTATTATTATTATTATATGTAATGTGTATCATGACGAGATGAGACGAAGGTGTCTGGCAGGATTGCGGTAATGACGGTATGAATGTAGATGGCTGCTCTCGAGAGACAAGTGTAACTTACTGCGTACTGAAGTGCTAGGAACAGAAAGGAACACAATTAGCATACGATGGTTACATGGGCATTAGGAATAGTGATAGAACAACATATTTTGTTCTGAGGGAACGTGAAATTGCAAAATGTTATGGAAAGGGATAGGTTTGAAATAATAGTGGGTATTAAAATTAATTAAGTATGAATACACCCTAGTAAGCAATATTAACGAAAAATTCAAAGTGTACAGCTATTAGGTCGATATTATCCGTCTTTATTCATAAGATACTAGAAGTTCTTACAAATAGAGGATAATACCGATTGCCCAGGCTTCACCATGAGGAGGTTGCTGCACAAGAGATCCGGACATGGAATCAGAACGAATTCAATATTCCTTCTGGCTCCCTTTCTGACAACGTAAGAGAAGAAGTCACTGATGCACGAGGGACCAAAGGCGAATCAGGCAGAAAGCTCTGATTCTTTCAAAGAGAGAAACAATGGCCAAGAGGAGTTCAAACTCAATGCAACACAGGCTTCTTCTGTGTCGGAGTAAAAAAAAAACGAGCAAAGTGAAGTTACGGCAATAATTACTCGACATACTTACAACGACGATATAAAATCTTGATAAAAATTCACGCACGCGTTTAGACTTAATAACTATTGTGGACCAAAAGACTAACTCAGAAACGAGAGAAAAAGGAAAGCAGAGGACGTTGATTTGCAGATAAAAACGTGCACTTAGACACGAGAAGACTGTGGTAAAATGAAGCTAAGACAATAATTGCTAGGCAAATAAATTAATTTATAAATACGCCGCAGTCTTCAAAGATATGACCTATTCGTTCAACGACAACGATGACCGGTTGCAGTAATCTAGTTGAAACAGACTAATCACATTTAGTAACAATACAGTGGAATGCAATAGTAAATCCCGCACACGACCAGCTCATGAGAGTAATTATAAATTATAACCCAGCACACGAGTGCGAATACGACCAGCTCACGAAAGTAATTATAACCCAGCACATGAATGCGAATACAATCTACATACAAGTGCAAAACTAACTGAGCCCACGAGTACGAATACAACCAGCAAACAAGTGCAATCCTAACCCAGCACACGAATGCGAGTACAACTAGCTCAGGAAAGCAATTATTATCCAGAACACGAGTTGGGTCTATAGGCGTTTCGGGTGCCCCAGGGGCGCGACACTTCGTAGTCACTCAAAGCACCATCCGTGAGTGAGCCTTTGAGGAAGTACAATCAGAGAAATACCAATTTGAAATCAAAAATATAAATTTTTGGAAGACTGAAGACTGAAAGTTCTTGTGGAAATTCTAATTAGAATATCAGAAATAATAATCGACGGTGTTCGTTGAATTACCAGTCGAAGGACAGAATTGTTGAAAGTGAGGTAAGGATAAGCAAATGAACCACTGAAGAATATTAGAGATAATACTTAACGGTGTTCGTTTAATGAACAGCTGAAGGATTGAATTGTTGAAGAAGAGGTTGAAGCTGGTGGCAGGTGGTTGAAGGTGCCGAAAAAAACCTGCCTCAAGATTGGTGAAGGCAGGCCACGGTAGTTCTGGATATACATTATTTGGCAGCATGTAGCTATGAAAATAGAATAATGCAAATTACGCTGCCGTAAAATGCAAATTACGCCTCGAAAAAATAGAACTTTTGAGGGAGATAGCGCCCTAGATCGATATTTTATATACCGTTTTTGATTACTGAAAAATCTCATTTTTGTTTTAACGACACAATCCTGGAAAAAGGAGTCAACCCCCTTAAACTGAAGCATGACGTATCTTTGTTCCCGTCAAATCATATTAAATACACATAATGCGAATGGAGTACATATAAAACTTTTTCTTCGTGCTAATAATGTTCAAAAATCGTGTTTCATCGGTAACGTTGGGTGTTGACACTGAATGGTAAATGGGTCACTCTGAGGCGCTAGCGTCCCAAATCCGACGGCCACCTAAATACATTGATTGTCTTGTCTATTCCTATATTTCGTCTGTGCCCTAAGTGCCGATACCTTGTTTGTGGTCTAACCTACAAATCATATTAAGTACCCGTAGCTTGTACACCTATACACCTTATCTGTGACCTAACCTATAAATCATATTAAGTACCCGTAGCAAAAATGGAGTATATAGAATATTCAGTTCTTACTAATACGCCTAAGTCCGCGATTTGTCGGTAACATAAGGCGCGACGCCGAAATGGCACGACCCACTACCACCTAGACAGAAATGTCTATAAGCTGCAATGTTTGTACTGATCTTAAGTCTATGACCTAACCGACGCCACCGACGAGTTACTGTTAAAGACTGCCACCGCCCGTGTTATCCCGCGGCAGGCTAAGTGGGCGCAATGGGCGGGGTGGTAACGGTGGAACTTACAGTGACCTGAAAGACCACATCGCTAAAAGTTCCACCACCGACGAGATTCAGTTGGTGGTTCAGCGCTCTCTACCTAATTAGATCATTTGTTCGTGAACCACGCGAAACTGCGTCAGTGGTTAGGTAAATAGATTTAGTACCGCACGTAATAATTAAATGTAGAATGCTGACATTACCCATTCTCTAATTCTTAGAAAAACATTACTTTTTATTGTATAATTTCATTACGCACTCTTATTGCTTTCTTATTTCCCTTATTGTTCACCATTGTAATTATTGCTTTATAATCGTCAGTGTATAGATTGTATGAAAAATGAAAGTAATTACCACGAAATATTCTAAAAAAGTATTGCAATTTAAAATTAATTTAAGAAATATTGCGATATTTATAAATCAATGGTTCGTATACGAAAGGTATTTTGTAATAATCGTTATTTATTGTTATTTATAATTCAAACAATTTTTAAAGAAATACATTAATTTTAATAATTTGTTTCTATATACATTTTTGAAATTACTATTTCAATACTAATGTATTGTTAAAATAATTGTTTAAATAAACAAATTTATAATGTATAGAAATTTGTTTCTATATTCATTATTTTAGTTACTATTTCAATAACAATTTATTATTGAAATAATTGTTCAAAGAAATGAATTTTATAAATTGTTTCTATATTTATTATTTGAATTATTATCCCCATAATAATTTATTTAAACACTTATTTTAACAAGAAATTATTGGAATAATAATTTAAATAAAGATTATAGAAACAGATCTTTAAAATTTATTTGTATAAAAATTGTTTATATTAGAAATAACAATAAATAACTACTTAAATAATAAATATATAAAGCCAAAGATAATTCGGAATACAAAATGACAGAAACAAAACCGTAGCCGATGACGATATAGAACAGATATTCTCGTAACAGTTATAACATCATCACGCTTTTAAATTCCTGCTTTTAATGCATTTTGTTTTCTTCTGCGTCAATCGATTTTGATGAATTTTTCAGTAGTGTATCATTAATGTAGATGTAAAGACACATATTTTAAATTTTCATTGCGGATTCAAATAGAAAATTTTTAAAAAGTGTCTTTTATTAACTTCCCGATTTATAGGGAAGTTATTGTATTTTTTCATGTAATTCCTACGAATTGTAATTTTTTAAAAATCGGTTTTACACATCATTAAAATAAGGATTCTTCGCGTCTCTGATTCTTTTCCGACGCTATCCTTTGCGCCCGAAACTTTTGTCGTGCGTTGCACAAGCAAATATCGAAATTAAAAGACCCAGCCGAACGTAAAGAAGGACAGCGCGTGTAAAGAGAGACCGCGCACGGCTAAAGCAAGCTGAAGCAGGCCGAAGCGACTGCGATTCTCTGCGTCGCAATAGTAGTGGTTCACACCAATATATCCGGTCCGATCAGTATCATGCTTCAATGTTTCACTCCTCGGCGACCGAGGCGACCGAGGCTTCTCGAGCTCCGCTGTCCTTTTCTACGTTCAGCAAAATTCAAAGAATAGTATCCCTGGCGGATAATCTCTGGGAGACCTGTGTTGGGGATAATTATTGATAAAATACCGTATTGACATTTGAGATTTTTTCCGATTTTTCTTTTCAAAATCTCATTTCCAAAAAATGAAAAACACGTAAAACTCGACAAATGCAGATTTTTTATAGAAATTGAAAAACAGCATTGATCATATTTTTGCAATAGCAACATATTATTAGTACTTTTTTAAATCGGAAAACTAACTATTTGAAATAAACTTTTACAACAGAGTCAATATATATTAATGTGGAAAGTTAAATTAAACCAAAAATGAAATGATGCAAAAGTTAAAAAGTCCAAACAGAACTACGATTTAAAAGAATCCACAGGTTTATTCGATCCCTGCTTTGGTCATTGGGCGATACTACGTACATACATTGTAACGCGCGTTTCATTGTTTGACTGCTCGGGTGCTCGGTCCTTCCAACAGCATTCGAACGCGGCTCAGAAGATTATTCGAAGTCGAATAAACCGTCCAATAAAGATACACATGAAGCTGAAAAGTTTATTCAACGCAAAAAGATAAATTTTCATAGAATAAAACATCATTTTTATGCGTTGAATAGAGATAACCAGGATTATTTTTATTTGACGCGTGACGAATCATTTTTTTTATCTCTTATATTCGCTATTTGAAATTCTTAATTCAATAAAAACTTATCTATCTCTGCTCCTACAATTATATTATATTTGTCAGCTTTTTGAATTTCTAGACGTTCCTACACTTTCCCTCTTCGCGAGGGGACAGTTGTATATATTTTCTTTGCGAAGAGGCTAAGCGGAACGAAATGCGAGAACAAGCTTTGGGCACGTCCACTTAGGACCTCCGCTATTTTCCCACAGATGTTTTCCACGCAGCACAGTATGCCGTCTAATGGAGACAAGTCCGATAATCACAGTGTGTAAGATCTGCAAATTTATGTATCATAAATTTTCATAACAAAACGTAGTTTCCAAAAAGCTATCTCCAATTGTATTTTAATATATCAATTTGTTATTAAAGTTGAAGCTGAAACTTCACTGCCAAATTCCGTGCATTTTTTTAAACATATTAATTGCAGGAACAATATGTCAAATAAAAGGTATTCTATTTTTCTAGATATTTCTGTTTCCACAGCTCGATTCTTGGAACATTTATGTATAAAAAAAGTGTAGGGAAATAATGCTCATTTATGAAATATTTTTAAATTAACAATTCAGGTATCTGATATGAAATTTGATTTAGGGATTCTAGATTTTCCTAAAATTATGCTTCAGTACTTTCTTATGTACAATATTTCTAGGAATCTTTTATTCTTGAGTTTTACTTTTAATATTTTAAACCTCAAAAACCAACACCAAAACATCGTCTGAAATATGGCGGAGAATATAACATTTGATGATAATCCATATGGTTTCGTGATAATTCGTCTTCTCATCGACGCGTCGCGACGAGAATCTCTCCTCAGTGGTCTTCTGCACCGACGAAATGTCGTCGATGCTTCTGTTTCTCACTCCAGTCAAAATAAATCCCAGAGGGCGTAAGAGAACACCGAAAATTTTCCCGGGACACGTAGTCCCGTAAGGCTGGCAGTCTTTAACAGTATCTCGTCGGTGCCGACGCCTAACTCAGACTTAATAAATCTTGAGACTAATCGACGATCGCTGCGCCGCTTTGCAGAGTTCTGCTATCACAACTGCGGAACTCTGGCAGAGTTAGCAACGACCGCCGTCGCTGTCGAGGCTCTCCTCGGAATATATCTAACGAGGGGGCGCCATTACAATGGTCCCGCTGAAGTCTCGTTGAATCGTTTCAACAGCCGGTTGAGCGCATGCGTGTCCCTTCAGCATTGACACGAGGAAGACAAGCCGAATATCCCTCAGTTCTCGTGTGGCCGGTTTGAGAAGGGCTGCCACTAGAGAAAAACTTCCTTCTCTCACCTTTTGGTCACGCGCCTGCGCTTCCCCTCGGCCGCAAAACCCAATTCGGCACCGATCAGAACGTCACGGGAGGCTTCGTCCGTCGACAATGTTGTACTGCACTCGAATTCTTAGCGGCCAGGTATGCACGCGATTCTCGAATCATTTTTAAAACGAGCCTGTCTCGCCGACGGGTCCGTTAATTTACGAACCGGTGATTCGTCTACTCCGCTCCAATTTAAATTCGACCTCTTGACCCCGTTATCAAGGTCAACCGTGTTATTTGAATGTTAAAACGCTGTCTCGATTAATTCGTACCGTTCCAGTGGATTATTGATTTTCCTCTAACTAGCCTCGTGGCAACGAACTCGCCGAATCCACTTGTTCTGAGAGAAAACGGGCATTTTCGAGCGCAGCAAGTGTCGTTTCGCATGTTACGTTGATAGAACGTTCTGTTACGTCTTTTGTTTGTCAGACGAGCACTGTCAGAACGGATTCCGAGTGCTCGGTGTCCGTGCGAACACCTGATTCTCATATGGTGTCTATTTTGGAGTAGATTAAGGACGTCAATGGCGTTCCAACGAACGACACGGTACGTCGCAACGATAAGTCGTTCAGGAACGTTTCGGCGAGCGTTGGAATTTGTGAAATGCTTTTTTGCTCGTTACATAATCAGTATCCGAGCATCCGTTGTATATATCGTGTTCATTTTTGGAATACTTCGAGGTTATGTGGTCGAGCATTGCGCAGGAGTGGAGCTCGTGGCGCGTGCGAACGAAGAGCGAAACGTACAGCTGCTCGCATCCTGTCTTTTGCTAGCCGATTGACACTGAGAAAACAAGCGATAACAGCGTCGATTAGGCGAGATAACGACCGATCATTTCAGCGAACATGATAATGGGAATTTATGAATAACGCAGTGGAATACTTTTTTTTATATGTTTAAACGCACGCGTCAGTCTATTCTCCTTTTCCCAGAGATCTTGCTCTTGATCTTCCTGAGGAATTGGAGCAGCTTGATATTTTCATGCTAGCGAATTATCGAATTACATAACTGTCGATGTGTACAGATGAGCCTGCATTATTTCGTAATGCGAGCGCGCACACGCACACCAGCGCGTTCAGTACATGATAGAATGTACATTGTAGATACAGCTATGTCTATTTTTTCCTCGGGATGGTGATAATTGATTTTTCCAATTGTTTCTTTCATCTACGCCCTCGATTGTCTTGTGTAACTATAAATAAAATTACTGTCTCGATTCGGATTTATTTGTGGCCGATGTTTGTATCCACGAATACCTCGGTCTCGCTGCGATTAAACTTAATCGGGACGGTGCGACGCTCGTTCCAGATAAGCTGACTCCAAAATGCAAGTTCATTGATTATTTTACGAGTTTTTAGCGGTGGTTTACTTAGAGCTCCCTTCATTTAGGAATGGAATTGTTGATTATTATAATTGTGTTTACATTTTTGTTCACCGCAGATTTTCGTAGATTATTCCGCTCTTAAGATATTTCTATTTGCGTTTCGTATATTCCCTTGTCATTTGCAACGCGATACATGCGTGCCAAAATAGAGTCGGGTTAAACATCGTCGGAGATAAGCGATTTTGAAAAACAGGTTCATAAATAATGCCTGATGCGCGGATATAATGTTTATTCAAATACGATTTCCAAACGAAAATTTATTAGTCTTTCTAATTTGTACTCGACTTTTCAACTGTCGTTGTTTCATTTGTTACGGAATTTGAAAATAATTGTTTACGCTCGATAGTGTTGGATAGAATTGTTTTAACTACACATATATATTATTGAAATTCTGCGATTATAATTGTCTCAAAAGTAATATAAATTGAACATACTATTTCATGTTGAAGATAGTGCCAAATAAAATTACAATTGCTCCAAATCTATAATCAATTAATTCTTCAAATATAATTGTCTCGAAAGTTTGAAACAAATTGAGAATCAATTAATTCTTCAATTGTTATTGTTTTATAAATTAGATAGTGCGGGATAAAATTACTATTGCTCCAAATCTATAATCAATTAATACTCTTCAATTATGATGGTCTCAAAATTTATACACATCGAAAATACTATTTCATGTTGAATAGTCCCAAATAAAATTATTACAATTGTTCCAAATCTATAATCTATTAATTCTTCAATTACCATTATCTCAAAAGTTATACAAATTGAGAATTTAAGCTCCAAATTCATATTCAATTAATTCTTCAATTACCATTATCTCAAAATTTATGCAAATTGAGAATTTAAGCTTCAAATTCATAATCAATTAATTCTTCAATTATAACTGTCTCAAACGTCATACAAATTGAAGCTCAAGCCCCAAATTCATAATGAATCAATTAATTCTTCAACTATAATTGTGTCAAAAGTAATACAAATTGAAAATAACATTGTACATTGGATAATGTCAAAGATTGCAATTCCTCCAAATTGATAATCAATTAATTCTTCAATTATAATTGTCCCAGAAGTTATAAAAATTGAAAATCATATTGGACAGCGTCACAAACTACTGTAATTGCTCTAAACACAATCGTCTATTAATTCGTCAATTATGATTATCTCAAAATCATGAATCATTTTCCTTGACGTATTTTACAATGTATTCTAACATTTTTCTAAATTGAATACTCTTAATGCATTTGATAATTCCGTATACTAGAATTGTCCGATATGACTGAATATTTATAGAATTACTTTAAAGTACATATAAACTTTATAATCATCAAATACAGTTCTTAAACAAACTCTGATTCTCTAGAAGATGAACTAGCGAATGCCTGCGGTCGTGGGAATTTTATCTTCGCGTTTAGTTGATGAACAAGCTAATTAATAATAATTGGCATATATTTTCAGAGGCTCGCTGTCTGCGCAGCAGACATCCAGCAAAGATGCTTCAGCGTAAGTCCGCTGAGCTTCGCCGCCGCGAAGGTGGCGATGTCCAAATTTGACAAAACTACTTACCTACCCTACGACAAATTGGAGCAGAACCTGAAGGTTGTGAAAAAAAGGTAGCTACAAAATATTGAATGCCTATCAACAAACACCTGTCTTCCTTCTCCACTTGAAACTTACTAGAAATGTCTGCATGCATTAAATTATAATTCGACGGTGTAATAAAATAGGTATTCACAATGTGTCTTGAATTGTTTCAGGTTAACCCGACCATTAA
The DNA here is from genome assembly GCA_916610235.2 of Lasioglossum morio. Lineage (NCBI taxonomy): Eukaryota > Metazoa > Arthropoda > Insecta > Hymenoptera > Halictidae > Lasioglossum > Lasioglossum morio. The sequence goes on from OU744333.1 coordinate 3,127,509, forward strand.
CGCTCTCTGAAAAAGTTTTGTACTCCCATCTCGATGAACCCGCCAAACAAGAAATTGTCAGAGGCACAAGCTATCTCAGATTACGGCCAGACCGTGTGGCTATGCAAGATGCCACAGCTCAGATGGCCATGTTGCAGTTTATCAGCTCAGGCACGTTATCTTCTATTGTTTCGCTTAAACCACATACACTCTTCACGCGAAAATTCACCTATTTTTCTATGTCTATATTGACACTAGGTTTACGGAGCTCTAGAAATAACTATTTCACATTATTTTATAAACGTAACAAGCACGTGTCTATCCCTTTTGGCCATTTTTCCAATAATATGTACCCAAAGAAATAAATTCGGCAAATAATTCCTCAAAGAAGCATCTTTACAATCTTAATAATGGCGAATTAAGAATATTAGAATCCGTCATTTCGATGGGTCCCATAAACCTACTGTTAAAAATTACAAAATCTTTTGTTTCGATATGATTATGTTGCAACTTGCTATATTTGAACAGAATTGGTCGAATTAACACTGAACCTACCACCACCGGTCAATATGACCGGTCCCAGATATATTATTTTACAATTATTGAAATAATAAAAAATGATTGTATAAGAATTGATTGTAAAAATATCTTTAGCAGAGCACGCATTATAATGGGAGCCGCACAAAATCTAAATAAAATCAATCTTGTCATTTTTATAAGGGAACATGTACCAGTTCCTTTGAAGGCTCGGTAGGTTAAGTGTTAAAGCGTAAAAAGAAAATTGATAAAAACTAGAAGATCTCTTATGCAACTGTATCCAAAGAGTTGAAAAATATCTGAACCAATTTCCCTAATAAGCAAATAACGCCCACAGGACTGCCAAAGGTCGCCGTACCCTCCACCATCCACTGCGATCACTTGATCGAAGCACAAGTGGGTGGAGAGCAGGACTTGAAACGCGCGAAGGACATCAACAAGGAAGTATACAACTTCTTGAAGACCGCAGGCGCGAAATATGGTGTCGGTTTCTGGAATCCCGGCTCCGGTATCATTCACCAGATCATCCTCGAAAACTACGCATTCCCTGGCCTTCTAATGATCGGTACCGATTCCCACACACCTAATGGCGGTGGTTTGGGCTGTCTGTGTATCGGTGTTGGTGGTGCTGACGCTGTCGACGTGATGGCCAGCATCCCATGGGAGTTGAAGTGCCCGAAGGTGATCGGAGTCAAGCTCACCGGCGAGTTGAAGGGCTGGACCAGCCCCAAGGACATCATCCTGAAGGTTGCTGGCATCCTTACTGTCAAAGGAGGCACCGGAGCCATCGTCGAATACTTCGGGCCTGGTGTCGACAGCATCAGCTGTACCGGCATGGCCACCATCTGCAACATGGGTGCCGAAATCGGCGCTACCACCTCTATCTTCCCCTACAACTTCCGTATGCAAGATTATCTGAGATCTACCGGTCGTGCTGACATCGCTGCCGCTGCTGACCTCCACAGAACTAGTCTCTTGACAGCGGACAAAAATGCTAAATATGACCAGGTCATCGAACTGGACCTCTCCACCCTCGAACCTCATGTCAACGGACCGTTCACCCCCGATCTCGCGCATCCGATCTCGAAATTAGGTGAGTGATCAAGGGCTGTCTTTCGGTGTGCACTCGAAAATTATATTTGTGACGTCGCGACGTCACATCGGTGTTGTTTGCTTGCACCACACAGTGTTGCAATCAGCGCAGACATCTATTGAGTAAGCACCGTGTATTCTTGAACGACTAGGATAATCAGTTATTCGTTACCAATCGAGAAAGAAAAGGAGAAAGACGTGATTCCTTTGTCAATATTGCTAAACAGTTTGCTTGATTGCGACAGAACGGTATCTCGGAATTGATTGACAACCGGTTTCTTGCGATGGTGCATTTGCATTTCGAAACGTGCACAAGGAAAATATGAAACTAGCACTGACTTTGATACTATACTTTACATTTGATTTGGAATTGTCAAACAAGCTACAGATATTTAGACAATTTGCGATAGGTATTTAAACAAACTACTTGATTTTGATTCAATTCAAAGATATTCGAGAATATAAGTATTTTACGTAGGAAATGAAATCCTATCGATATGACAATTATTTGAAACAATTAATCCAGTGGTCGATGTTCAGAAAACGCTAAAACAGACTCTTAGAAAAATGTGAACCGTATTGAGGCAACATTAATTTGGATAATCTTGCTGACAAACTCGTAATTTATAATTAGACAGCCAATTTTATGCATTTATGACGAAAATGAATAGTTGCAATTTAAAACAGTAGAGGAATTTAAAAATTCTGATTTATTATTTTCAGCCTATTCAAAATATTAATTCGCTGTCTATTTATAACTATTTGAGAAATCGAAGACTACTTCGAATTAATGTTTGAAACGTGCAATCAAGCGATTTACGCTTATAGAACAGCAAGAGTAATTTAAGAAAAATATATAACTGATCTTGAAGTGACCTTGCTTCATTCTTCTGCGTCAAGCCAAAGAAGATGAAGTAAGTACTTCATGCTAGAAATTAAACTGAATACAATTGTGAATTAACGTTGAAAGCAATTAATGGAGTAGAACTCGGAACACTTCTTTCTACACAAAATTAAATGTAACGACTAACTAAAACAAAAGAATTGAAGTGATCTTGAAATAACCTTGGCTAGCCGGGTCTTGAAGGCAAAAATGAGAGACACCTAACTGATCTGAAAGTATAGTATTCGAGTGCAGATTTAGTTGCAGCTGCCCACACTCTCTTATTTAAAAAAAATGTAATGTCTAAGACAAAAGAATTGAAGTGATCTTGAAATAACCTTGGCTAGCCGGGTCTTGAAGATAAAAATGAAGGACAGCTAACTAATGTGAAAGCATAGTATATTCGAGTGCAGACTTAGTTGCAGCTGTGTGCTCACACTCTCCTAATAAAAAATTGTAATGTCAAAGACAAAAGAATTGAAGTGATCTTGAAGTAACCTTGGCTAGGCGGGTCTTGAAGATAAAACTGAAGGACAGCTAACTGATGTGAAAGCATAGTATTCGAGTCCAGACTTAGTTGCAGCTGTGTGCTGACACTCTCTTAATAAAAATGCATGAATTACTGAGAAGATTTGTGGAAGCGATACAATTAGTTCATTAATGATTACGTTTAGGTGCAAATGCCAAACAGAATGGCTGGCCCAACGAGATCAAGGTCGGTCTAATCGGTTCCTGCACGAACAGCTCGTACGAAGACATGGGTCGCTGCGCAAACATCGCGAAACAAGCTCTGGAACACGGATTGAAGGCGAAATCGGCGTTCAACGTTACACCGGGATCCGAACAGATCCGCGCTACCATCGAACGTGACGGAATCGTGAGTTCCTTTTTAGTATACCAATAGGTAGCTGTGTTAGAAAGCTCGTAGACAATTCGAGTTTTCGCCACTGTGCCTGATTCGGTGCCAAGCGTTGGTACATGTTCCTTTGCAGCCACCGGCGGACCCACGCCAAATTCTTAATTTGGATCGGATCGATGTATTTTGACAATGTGAAATGGAAAAATAGACACTCGCGAAATTGCACGGAACGATCTCGAGACAACTACTCGCACTATATAGTTTTGTTTACTTGCGCGGATTCTAACTGCGCTGAGAGCTGCCGCTTTCATCAATGTACTCAACAGAAATTGCTCGAAGGATCCTTTTATTAGATCTATTGCTTTCTTCGGTGATATAACTGTTCGTAATTTTCCTACGTTACTTTTCATGACATTGAAGATTGTCGTCAGTCTCAGAATGCGTTAGTATATATCTTTTATCGAGACAATTTAATCTGGATTAATTTAAAGACCCGTGTAGATAGCCATTGCGTTTCTCTGTATTTTCTTCTCCGACGATTCAATTTTTAAGAGTTTTCTTTTGTCGTAGTTTATAACATTAAAAATTATCGTTGACACTAGGATGCCATCGCGAATTATTTTATTACGACAAAGTTTTATGAATTGCTTCAAGATTTCTGCCGATAATATAATCAAACCTCTTCCGAGTATAGTTAACATAAATTACTCGAGAGTTACTTTTTATTAGCTTTTTCTTGTGTGATTCTCTCGGATAATACAGTATTGAGGAATTTTCTTACGTCACTTTCTACGATATTAAGAATTATTCTTAGCATCAGACTATTATTTCGTAGCTTCTCTTGCGATACATCTCAGACTAGGAAAACATGATCAATTGTGGATTTTGTGATGAAATACGTCCAGTATTTGTATAATTTTCGATGACTGAGGTCGAAGTCCAATCTGAATATGAATCAAGTGCAATCTATAATGAGTCAGCCTCGAATCTCTTATCAAAGTCATGATTACGATAAATAGTTTCAGTGACAAAGCCGATAAATGTTGTAGTGCGTCAGTAATTTATGTATGATGCAATGAATGCTAGTAATTAGTTTGAAATTCATATTGGTTTAGAAGACAAGCACTGGAATTGTTCAATATGTTTATACGAACAACAATAATATTACTTTTCAGATAAAGGAATTCTAATCTTACAATTCCTTCAATTAATTTTATAAATTACTTCTGGAACTTTTTATAGAGATTCAAAAGTAATTTAAGTTTCTTGTACAATTTAAAAAATTAATTTTTCTATAGAAAAGGAAGGCATATTCCGTTCATTGAATGTCAATTTTGATCCAATTTCCAAATAAAAATTGTAGCATACAATAACTTAAGGTTGCTTATCGTTAGCATAATAACTCACATATTTCTTTTCGATGAAAATGTCAATATTTATAGAAACAAATAATAAAGCATCATAAAACTTGAACAAGCAGTAGACTAAACTATTAAATTAAATTTAGTAAATGTAGATAATCTTTTATTATGTAACAGTCTTTCTAACATTACAAAAGAAAATCTGTTCTGATCTGTGAATTAATTAAACAAGTCAAGCGAGTTGTTATACGTTTACGGTTCAATTTGATAGTTCATTTAAAATTGGAGACTTTTCTGGACCCCTTGCCGTACCATTTTGTTCACAGTTACAGTGATCAAAAGTTCTTTATCCTCAAAAATGTGGTAGAAGGAAAAAGAAAATTTATATTTTTTGTATGGCTACATTTATTTTAATGCTTAAATATTGATTATACAAACGAATCAAATTTTATATCATCTATAAAGAAGCACATAACATTCATATTTGTTAAATTTTGTTAAAATACGGCAAGGGATTAAATATTCTGAACTATCTACGATTGCAAACGATTAAAACATGTTTCTATGTTGTCCAGGCGAAAACCTTGAGAGATTTCGGAGGTACCGTATTGGCAAACGCGTGCGGACCTTGCATCGGTCAATGGGATCGTCAGGACATTAAGAAAGGCGACAAGAACACAATCGTGACATCATACAACCGAAACTTCACTGGACGTAACGACGCGAACCCAGCCACCCACGCTTTCGTCACAAGCCCCGAACTGGTCACGGCTCTTTCTATCGCTGGCCGATTAGACTTCAATCCAGTCACCGATAAACTGAAAGGCAAAGATGGCAAGGAGTTCAAACTGAAAGATCCCTTCGGTGAGTCCGATAACGTCGCTAATTGTCGTGGGAATTCACATAGTAATTCGATGCAAAACGCCGCGGAACGATAACTGTGTAATGGCTCCCGCCGCTACGTTAATTTCTGAATAATTATGGATGAGTCATAGTTCACGACTCCTCTTTCGTAACACGTCTGCGTCGTCTACGCGCTGCTCAACGAGTCTTCGGGACGTGAAAAATAAAAATGAATACTCTGTTGGAAGGCTAATCAGCTGTTTCTATTTTCGAGGCGCTCGTCAACGACCCAAGTTGTAATACTCGACAGTCTATTTACAGTTTTTTTTTTTAATTTTTGTCGTTCCGATACTGAATATGTAGTACTTTGATTTGAAGTTAGTTACTATGCATACGTGAACACACAAATGAACTTGTAGTTCCACACTTTTTTCGTTAGTAAAAAATTTCCGAGACACGATCTCTTGTCGAATTCGTTACCATAAAATTACATTAACGGTGTCTGATTTGTATAGCTAACTACTTGTTTGTTTTTTTTAATGTAAATGTCAGTTTTACGTTCTCGCGTTGAGGCGTAATAAATTTGTGTTGAAGCTAGTAACTACAGATAATGAGAATTTACATACGGCTGCACTTTACCTTTAATTTATTGAAAAAGTATTTACACTACCGTTCATAAGGTATTTGACACTTGATCGAATCGAATCTAAAAGTTGTTATATCAACGTTATAATTTATTAGGTTGTTGCATATGAAATGTTCAATTTTTAACAGTGACATTAAACAAATACTATCTACAAATTTCAAGTTTCTTGAATGTATTGCGGTAAAGATAAGATATTATGGCCATTCACGTTTTTCATTTACAAGATCGTTATCTTGATTTGGTAGTTCTTTTTTTACCATCAACGATTAGTAAGTTAATTAATCACCGCATTCTCAACACAAATCACATAATGCTAACGTCAACAAGTTATTTTTCCAGACACATAAAAGGAAAACACGACGGTCGCGTTGGTTGACGTTGAAATAAGCTTTGTTTAAAAGTATAATTATTAGACTGCGGATTTTATGGATTTACAACAGAAATGAATAGCTGTGATTCGAGACAGTAGAAAGATTAAACGAGTTTAACAGTGTTGATACACTATTTTTAACATATGAAAAATATTAATGCGGTAAATAAATTGTTACTTGTCTTCAATAGATCGTAATTGAAGTGTAAACATTTTATTTTGTGTAAAGATCCGTAGTCTAGTACATCTATATTAAAATTGAACATGGCACGTGGTTGCATATGAAAATGACAAGAATTAATTAATTTAGACTTTGTGTGATTCTTATTATAACGTGTGCTCTAATACAGATATTTATTGAATCATTTCTTATGATGGCATCTTTATAATTGTATTAATTATCAAGTATAAGAATCTAGAACCGGTCATTTGACCGATACGTTTAGTAACAATAAACCTTTAGACTATGATAGCATTTCTTGATCGAAACGTTTTATAAGAGTTGCATTCTAAAGTCGTAGATTTCATATGCAACAACCTAATAAATTACTTTGAAGTATAATGAATATAATTTACCAGTAAACAGATGAAAGTAATTAAATACTGCGTTCAAAAATATATCCACATCGCTGGGCAATCTGGCAACAAGCTTTTTTAATGTTTCATCCTTGAAATAGTAAACAGAGCGGATAGACACTTGAAGCCACCATATGTGTTGTTCGCTCGACCAGTTTTCGTTCAATTTTTCTTATTATCTTCTTATTGACAGTAATTGATGTTGAATATTATCTGTATTAATTATCATTACTTTTATACGAGTGTATAAAAGAAATACTGTAGCAAAAGTTACATAGGGATGCCTAGTTTTAAATATATTTCATATATTTTCGATAAAATGATTGTTTATTATATTATTTTGTATATTTCATGTCATATTCATGATATTTCATATCATATCATATTGTTTTGTATATTTTCGAAAAAACTAATGGTCAAATACTTCTGGACGGTAGTGTATGCAGAAAATTAAGTTTCATCTTCAGTGTTTGGATATAATTGTTTATAAAAGTGGTGATTTTAAAGAAGTTTTAATAAATCGTATGAATATTACAGGCGATGAGCTCCCAAGCCGCGGCTTCGACCCTGGCATGGACACCTACGACGCGCCACCATCCGATGGTTCCAACGTCAAGGTTGACGTGGACCCGAAAAGTAAGAGATTACAGCTCTTGGAAGCGTTCGATAAATGGGACGGCAAAGATCTGGCCGACATGGCGGTTCTAATCAAAGTCAAGGGCAAGTGCACAACTGATCACATCTCTGCTGCTGGCCCATGGCTGAAGTATCGTGGCCACTTGGACAACATCTCCAACAACATGTTCATTGGGTAAGTTTGACAAATTATACAGTTTCAAACACCAAACCTAAACCCGTGTCCTACTATTTACTTGACTAAAAAAGGAGGAAATTTATATTTATTGTATGCCAGTCTGTTCTGCAATAGCTGTACATTTAACGGAACCAAAACAGAATTCGGTTTAAACGAGATTAATAACATATATATTTATTAGACTGTTTCAAATTTTGGTCACGAATCTGACACATTGTAGAGCAAGGGGTTAATAGTATCATTCTTATTTAAAATATTTTTAAGAATGCGTTAGTGTTGCTTAACTAATGTGCTTAACGGTACCAACAGAAAATCACAAACCTAATTTTCAAAGTAAATAACTGTGGAGATAAGTCGACACGAAAGAATTTCAGAAAAGAGGGAAAAATTGAGGTGCATAATTTGACAAAAGAAGAGAGAACATGTTTTACAAAGTCCTTGTTCATTATATGTTTAAGATTTTTAATAGAAAATCTCAAACCTGATTTTTAAAGTAAACAAGGAAAAAACAAAAGAAAGGAGAACATGTATTGAAAATTATTGTTGCTCACATGTTCAAGATTACTGATAGAAAATCATAAAGCTGATTTTTCAAATAAATACTTCCGTAGATAGTACACAGGAAAGTATTTCAAGAGAGAGGAGAAAGCTGAAACTATAAAATTTAGCAACAAAAAGAACGTACATTGCTCTGATAACAGCAACCTACCACACTACTTTCTATCATTTGAAAGCTAATTTTCTTTTAGACTTATTTAATTTCGTACAATTTCCCGTTTCTTTCACTCCATAAATCTTATTCGTAGATAATAATTTTCGATCTGTTATTATTTATAGGTTTTGTTTTGTACTGCGTCGTAAGAAAGATACATATAAAATGTTCTCGCAACTTTTCAGTGCCGTCAACTCTGAAAATAATGAAGTGAACAAGATCAAGAACCAACTCACTGGTGAATGGGGAGCAGTACCGGACGTAGCGAGACACTACAAGAAAAATGGCGTCAGATGGGTAGCTGTTGGTGATGAGAACTACGGAGAGGGTTCGTCTCGGGAGCATGCCGCCTTGGAACCCAGACATCTTGGTGGCCGTGCCATTATTGTAAAGAGTTTCGCCCGTATCCACGAAACCAATCTGAAAAAGCAAGGTCTGCTGCCCCTGACCTTCGCCAATGCCAGCGATTACGACAAAATCCAGCCCACTGATAAGATCACCCTTTTGGGACTCAAGGATCTTGCACCTGGCAAGGTATGTATCCTTCAAATTAAACCATTGTTTCGATCTGTCACTCAATTAACACTGGCTAAACACTGGGTAACGCTGGCTAACACTGACTCACGTTGGCTAAAGTCACGCGAGGTTGAGATCATATAATGACACGGGAAGTGGAATGTCTACATTCCTACATATGCGCAAAAACTCTTTCGCGCAATGTGATTGGTATGGTTACTAAAGTGTTGACTGTTGGAAGTTAGTACATATAATATATCTGCATACAATCTGAGAATGTTCTAAATATTAATCTAAAATTGTAAATATTAAATGATTGGATAAGTTTGAGACCGATTTTCATAAATATTGTAAACTGTACTGCACGGCGGAGTTTCTTTTCTACAATTAGTATATAATTGATTTATAAATCTGTATTCTTTAAAATTTAACCATTGAATTTTATTGTGAAATCGGACACGAACTTATGCAATCATCCGACACATTGCAAATATTTTTGGCAATTTTCGCCATACAGGCAATACAACGTACTTCATATTGAATATTATCGAAAATAAAAGTAGAACGCAACAGCTGATTGTGCATCATAAAATTACATTCTCTTTTATATTCTTTAAAAAATCATTGCAAGTGTAAGATGAACTTGCCAATAGAAGTATAAAATGAACTTGCTAATAGAAGTATAAAATGAACTTGCCAATAGAAGTATAAAATGAACTTGCTAATAGAAGTATGAAATTAAATTTTTAATAGAAGTGTAAGATGAACTTGTCAATAGAAGTATAAAATGAACTTGCCAATAGAAGTATAAAATGAACTTGCCAATAGAAGTATAAAATGAACTTGCCAATAGAAGTATAAAATGAACTTGCCAATAGAAGTATAAAATGAACTTGCCAATAGAAGTATAAAATGAACTTGCCAATAGAAGTATAAAATGAACTTGCTAATAGAAGTATAAAATGTACTTCTTAATAGAAGTATGAAATGAACTTGCTAATGAAAGTATAAGATGAACTTGCTAATAAAAGTATAAGATGAACTTGCTAATAAAAATATAAGATAAACTTGCTAATAGAAGTATATACTGAAATTTCTAATAGAAGTATAAAAAGAACCTTGCCACCTACCTTACAACAGATACAGCTAATTGTTAATCAGCTTAAAGATTCGCAGTCTACTAATAACACAAAAATTCTAAATACATTGGAAATATTGTTGGAAATTTTCACTATACATGTAATACTTGAGTAACATTATCAATCTACTCCATGCCGAATATTATAAAAAATAAAACCAGAACGGAACAACAGATTGTGCATCATAAAATTACATTCTCTTTTATATTCTTTAAAAAATCATTGCAAGTATCAGGTCGTTAAGTATGAAACTCCACGAATGAACCAAGAAATTTCAAACACATTTGTCAAGTTTCTTATTCAACGACCTGGAAGAAGATCAACTTGCTAATAAAAGTATAAGATGAACTTTGCCATCCATCTTACAACAGATACATAACACTGAATAATTCTAGAAAGGCAATTTTATAGACACAATGTCGTTAAGCGGTAGCTTAAATGGATCTTCGTTTGCAATTATAGCTTTGTGTCGCAAGCCCGTAAAATTGTCCCGTTGTAAAATTGTAGAGTCAAGGCACGCACTCGCCCGCCAAAAATAGAGATAAAAGTATTCGGACCAGCCAAGCCATCTAACCAGACTATTTCGTTTCATTTGCAGCCGGTGAAGGCGGAGATCAAGCACAAGGACGGCAAGGTCGACGCGATCACTCTGAACCACACCATGAACGACCAGCAGATCACGTGGTTCAAGGCGGGTTCCGCTCTGAACCGAATGAAGGAGATCGCGAGCTCAAAATAAACGCGCGTGTCGACGCAACAGAACACCGTCATCGTTCGATAAAAAAGACAAACGCGCGACTGTAGCTAGCTAGCGTGTACACTAGGGAAATGCGAATGGGGAATGTGATCAACATTACGCCCCGATTTTCCAGTTAGATACTCGTTAAGTAACTCGTGAAGGGTGCGAACTGGCCAGGAAAATGTTGCGATTGGTGATGATAACTGATAGAGAGCGTCCGATCTGTCCGCTGATCGACGATAGCTCCATGTTCATTTCACGACAATACTCGTCAACATGTGCACCATCCATATCGTCGAACAATGATGAGCTGTACCGGGTGCAGATTGTAATTTAACAGAGATTCTAGTACACGTTAACCGTAGGATGGATTAATTAAATAATCGAATGTAGATGTCGCGATTGGCAATTGGTCTGTTCGAATCAAATTCGATGATCCAGGCCGAAAATTTCCATCGAATAAGCGAGAGGGAGAGGACCGGATGTGCGGACTTGACGTGCCAAACGTGTTAATTTTTAAAGTACGTGTCACAGCCCGCCGATGGCACGTCAAGACTGTACTAGGTACATACACACACTTGCCCGCACCTCTACACACCACCGTACCTCACTTCCTTCCGATCGATTCAATCTTGTGTATATAATATTATATCGTTTGCAGAGTAGAACGAAGTTCTGACAATGCGATTTTCTAGATACGACTGATGAAATACATTGTAAGATCGTTGTTGTTACTCGAAGAACAAATAAAAGGTTGAGCAGCGAGCTAATCGATCCTAGTTGTTTCTTATTTGCTTAACACTAATCCTACCATCACCGGTTCTAGATCTTTTATTTTTTACGATTATTGATATAATAGAAATCATTTCGTAAGTAGACTGCGGATCTTTATGCAAAACAGAAATTTCTTACTCGAATTGCAACAAACTGGAGTGAATTAGAAATTTATTTTCTACCCTATTATGTTTAGTAGGTTGAGAATAATATGACGGTATGTTTAAATTTTTCGAATATTTTTGCTATCTTAAATAAACCCCGCTCATCATTGTAATAAATGCAAGTCAGTATGCAAAATAAAAATATTCTAAGCTGATTGTACCCGAGTTAAATGAATGGATGAGCACAAATTAAAAATGAATTCTTTCTTTTAAATGTTTTAGTAACTCGAAAATAACGTTTTGTTAATCTCTTAGAATCTCTTCGTAGTTTTGCACATCATCTACCCATTTTTGTTGTAAATCCATAAAATCCATCAATCTTAGAGACTTGGGTAATACAATGGTTTTTTATGCTAATCGACGAAGTTACGCTTATTCTCGTTTATGAAGTACCATGTATGATCACGATAAGATAAGTTGAAATTCTTTTCTACGATGAGTGGGTTGTTTACTTGTTATTGGCAGATGTTAAGGCAGAAAGCTGTACGTTTAGGCGCAGGAAATTGTGACACTGTTATTATTTATTTATTCAACGGTGTGGGATATATTGGTATGGATTATTTTCGGAAAAGAAACTATTTTGATTGTTTGTATCGATAATTGGCTGGCAACCAGAAACGATATTTGATGGTAAAAATAAACGGGAAATTTTGATTTCGTAATCTGTAGCACTATATCTAAATATCTACCAATCTTAAAATGGCTTTATCATTTCGCGGTGATCAGAAAAGAAACTAAGTTATTATTTAGGAGCAATAATTAAAGTTAGAATAAAGTATATTATTTATTTAATATAATATTATAAATTCATATGTTTATTCAATAGGTTTATTCGATAAAGTTACCTCGAAAATGGGAAAAAGTAATGGAACAGAATGGAAAATATGTTATCGAATAACGCAATGAATAAATATCTTAATTCTATTTTTGAATTTTAATTTAAACACGCTACAAACTTTCGTTCCAAACCAATATTATAATTATAAACTAATTAGTGGTATTTACACTTTTACATAAGTTTATTATTGTAATAAATATCAATTTGCTAACTTTGTTAATTCAGGTGAGACCAACAATCTATCAGATGTGTAATAACATTTTTATTATTATATAATAAATAATATAATATTTTTATTATTAATATAATAAATAAAATAATAATAAAATATTATCTTTGAATTTGAATTTACAAACATTTGCTGAACTATGAATGAAACGAAATGAAATGTTCGTTTTCAAACAATTTATTGAGAAATTCTTAACCGTTCGATTTTAAATTGTTGGAGAACTGTCGAGAAATAAACGATTAACCCTCATCCGTCCCTCATTTTACGAACTGAATCTGTCTCTCGGTTTCAAATTGACACAGTGACACAAAATAAAAAAGATTTCAATGTTTTTTTGGTCAAATTGATGAGTTAACATTTACATCTTACGTTTCTCGGTTATACGTGCCGCATTAACAAAACAAAAGTCACACAAAGGGTGAAAATTTTCGGGAAAATTTACCTAAACATAACGGAACAGTATAACTTATTTCGGGAAAACTGTGTCAAATAGACACGAGGGACGGATGAGGGTTAATATGGAATCGTAGTAATATCATTATAAAAGTACAATAAACGAGTAAGTAAGGTAAATAATATTTTCTAAAAATACGCTTATCTGAAAGAAGAAGAGAAATACTCGTGTTCGAGGTACTTCATCCTCCTTTCCATTCAAGCCACCACCATATGTTCCATAAAAGTGTGGGGGGGGGCGCATGCTTCGTTACCAGGCAACGTATATTCGCGTAAACGTACACAAAGCGGTCCGACAGTCTGAAGAAATGTATGGCTGAAGAACCTCCATTCCGAAATAAGATTGTCCCTTTTCTCTTCGACTTTTCAGTTCGCGTGCATTTCCAAAAAGCGCGATGGCGGTCGACGGTGAATTCTTTCTCTCGATCACAGGCTCCATCGAGCACGCAGAATTTTACGACGCGAATAACGTCTACTGCAAGTATGGATTTCACTTCGGACCGGAATGGACCGTAGTCACTGTGAGTTGTTCATTCTTTTTTTTTTTGTACATTTTGCAAGCCAATGCGCTGTTAACGTTGCATCCAATGCATGTACGCTGTTCACCGTGAATTTTAACCTCACGTCGACCGGTATCGGCTTATAAAATTCTATCAGGGCATCGAAGAGGGCTTGACGCAGATGTGCAAGTGCAGCAGTGACCCGCGAAACCTTGCCGTTTGGAATTTCCCTCTAGAAATCACGTTTAAAAGCACCAATCCGCACGGATGTAAGTTCAACAATTCTGTTATCGCTTTTAAGAGTATGAGCAGAGGTGGGCATTGTTTGGCGAAACAAATATTTCAAATACTATTTAATATTTTCGACTTTATTTTGCTTAACCCTCATCCGTTCCTCATTTTACGAACTGAATCTGTCCCTCGGTGTTAAGTTGATACAGAGACACGAAATAAAAAAAAATTTCAATGTTTTTTTTAGTCAAATTAATGAGTTAACATTTACATCTTAGCTTTTTCGGTTATGTGTTCCGCATTAAATAAATAAAAGTCATATAAAGTTTCGGGAAAATTTACCTAAAAATGACGGAATAGTATAACTTATTTCGGGAAAACTGTGTCAAATTAACACGAGGGATGAATGAGGGTTAATATGGAATCTATTTTAACAATCGGAACCACAAAATAAAATATTTCTATTTTAGAAATGGCAACCACAAAATAAGATATTTCTATTTTAACAATGGCAACCACAAAATAAAATATTTCTATGTTAATAATCTGGAACACATAATAGAATATTCTATTTTTTGCGTCGTTATATCTAATACTAAGAAGAAATAGTAATTAATATAAGAAACTATATCATTTTCCACGTTCTCGTTTTATTTAATAATAACTATTTCTACTCTCTCATAAATCTATTGAATGCGAACCATTATTTTCAGCAATAACATTTAAAATTGAAATTGAAAATAAAGAGAAAGTCCAAATATTTTCAATATTCATCAATTAAAATACTATTTTCAAAAATTACTGCCTCAAATAAATTATTTCATTTTCAAACAATTACTGCATCAAATAAAATATTTTATTTTCAACATTGTACACATACTTTAAAATAAGTAGGATTATTTATTATTTACTATTTAAAATACTATTTTCCCCAGCTCTGAGAACGAGCTTTTACATGCGAGTCTTTTTTACTGGTACTCGGTAAATGCTGATTACCAGAGGACGGAAGAATAATATTGATATTTTGCAGATTTTATTCGGAAGTAGGGTAAACTGTACTATTGCTGGCACAGCAATAGTTATTAGAACTTTTGATTTAAACGGAAAATATTAAGAACTCCTGGTATAGAAAATCATTTTTTATTTATTCTTATTTATATTTCAAATCAACGTTGTAAGTTTTGGTAACAGAGTTCCTCATATGAATGTTAGCAAATGTGCCAATGATTGTACTATTTGTCTTACGATTGTTATTCACTGAATACATTTTATAATAAAAGATTTACGACTAGTAAAATTGTTTCATTTTTCTGGAAAATCTCTATTAGCTTATAATAATAGAAAGTTAAGCTCGTTTAAACATTTTAAAAGAATATAAGATTTTTACTACGACTTTTGCTTAGGCCAATCATTGTACAGTTTACACAAGAACGTTTATTTTACGTTTCAAGGGTTTCGAAATTTAACCCTTCGCACTCTTGAAGAAGCTGTTCTAACTCCAACATTTCTTGAGACCAAGAATATTTCAATTTCTACATGATTTATTTCCTTTTGTACATATGGAGTTTATTGCAACAGTTAAATTTTTATTAATTTCTTAGATACAAACATAGTAAACATTGTTTTAGCCTTTAGCACACGAATGGTGACTATAACACGCTTATTTAAATTATTAAATATGTCGTTATCTAATCAATTACTATACATTTAGCTATTGTACCAGGTATCATACCATTTTCATATCCATAAAATTTTAAAAATTATACGGAATGGAAATATTTTAGGTCGGTAAAAATGTTTAATTTTAGAGTTAAAATAGCTCCGACTACAAAGGGTTAAATAATAGTGTGACAATTTTTAGTAGTGCCTTACTAAAAAGTGCCAGAAATATATTCGAATTATTTATACTAATTACGACTCCTACTAGGTAGCATTAACAAAGGTATAGTGGAAGTAAATTATTTTCAGCGACAATGTTTTGTGGGAAAATTAAAAAATGTTAATTGTCATAACCTCTTCAACAAAGTTAAAATTAAAATTCCATTTGATCTGTATCTTGTATTTTAGTACATACTATTCGTTCTTTAATAAACAGAAATATTTATGAATATTGGATTAGCAAAAATTACAAAGAGGCACTATAATGTATTACTTATTCAAATCATTAAATGTATTATTTCTTCACAGAGGTATTCCTGATAAAAAATACACAATTTTGCAATTTGAAGCATTTGACTATATAACTGCAAACTTCCAAGATATTAGATCAATTATGTTTCTTACTTTAACCTACATATACCAATATTATGTGTTCTTTAATATCGAAAGCGTAATTTGTGTTTTAATTTTTAACCAGAGAGACAGCTAAATATAGAAATTGTTTTTTCAATATATGTAACGTATATTTATAAATTTTTCTTATTGTTAGTATAAGTTATATTAACCCCTTGCCTTAAGATTTATTTTACGGTTTTAGTGACTAGAACTTTTTTGTAGATCGTAAGTTCCTAAAAAATGAGAATATTGATACAAATTGCCTATACGTTCTCCAACAGCTGTATATTAACAAAACCAAAATAAAATTTTATTTCGGTTTATAGGAAATTATTAACATACATTTTTATCAGAATGTGTACACGATATTGTAAGGCAAGGAGTTAAAAACGCTGTATCGTCACAATTCTTGGATTGTTTAAGAAACGTTATAAAAAAAAATAATATCGCAGGGCCACAACTGATATTGTCAATTTACGGTTTGGACATCTTCGGCCACGACGTTATCCAGGGGTACGGAGTATGTCATTTACCTATGAAAACAGGTTACCACGAAAAGAGGTATCTATTGTCACTACAAACAATTTGAACTACTATAAGTGAATTGAAAACCGTTTAGTATCTATCATTAATAAACAGACAGCGGATCTTTATGTAAAATAAAAATATTCTATCCAATTTACAACAAACTGGAGAGTGAAATAGAAATTTATTTTCTTTCTTAATATGTTTAATAGGTTGAAAATAATATATAACGGTATTTTTAAATTCTTCTAATATTTTCATTGTTTGAAATTATACCTACTCATTTTTCTCATAAATATATAAAATCCGCTGTCTATTGCTAAATTTAACCCTTAGCACTCAAGCATAGTGACTCATATAGTACACCAACAACTTCAGCACTATATTAGTTACAAGTGTATATATATATTTTTTATTATGTATATTAAAATAAAAAGAAGAAAAATAAAAAAATTGTATTTCTTCTATATAAATAAACATTAAATGCTGTTCGTTGGTAATCGCATCACTTCAGAACGGCTAATTTAAAAAAAATGTTCGTAATAGTCCGAATAAGGTTTTTATGGACAGAAAAATTGGAAAAAGTTGTCCGGAAAAATGGAAAATTCGGAAAATCGTTAATAGATACAAATGTTCACTCAGAAATACGTTTTTTTCTCATTTTTACTTTGTTTACACATTTCCAATAGCTTTTCGCAAATTCGAAAAACGATCACAAACAAATTTATGGAAATTTGGACGGGACAACGTTTGTCGGGTTAGCTACTATTATAATAAAAAAAATACGGTTGCTGCAATAAAACAAATTATTTATTCCTTAACGACAGTATATAAAACAAGTTTAAGTTTATAAATCTTCTACAAAATTATTATTTTAAAAATGTTTATCATATTTGAAATGTCTCATTATCAGCGACAACGGAGTGCAAAGGGTTAAAGGTTCAAGTTATCGAGATTCGACTGTACAGAATTTCCCAATGCTTAGAGAAGAATAAACAGACCACGATGATTGCGTAGGGTAGCGGTGTACATGCTAGAATCCTCATCGACAGTGCAACGATTTACAGCCTGGTTGACCGGTCGAAGACCAGAACTAATTGATCCAGCGATACTGGCCTCCAACGGCGGAAGAGAACGTAAGGCAATACTTGGAACGATTTCGCGTTGGCCTGTGGTGACGTACTACTGACATTAAATTAATTGAACTCGCGGGGATTTCAACGTATTTAGGACGCCTGATATGTCGACTCTATTAACATGCACATTCCGTACGCTCGACCAATCGAATTAAACAATTCTGCCTGTCAAAATCGCGAGCACAAATCAATTGATACGTTTCATGTAGCGTGTTAGCAACGCCGCAGACCGGTTTAGGAATTCACTATTTTCTTACTAAACTACAAGAGATATTTCTTGATCTTCAATGTCTTATCACATCAAAATGCAAAGTAATCATGATTAGACTGCGGATGCTTTATGCATTTATTGCTTAGAGAAATTTTCAAAAAATGCTGGGGTATCTTTGACAAGATTTAGTATTATTTTTCTTTATTTTGGATCTATAAATACTGTTACCAAGGAAAATAGGATTTTATTTCGTCCCACTTTCTTAAAGTTTGTCTTCAAAACTTGAAAATTGCATGAACATCCGCAGTCTAATCATGATTATTAAAATAGCATATGATCTCAATTTCTATTAAGTTATTTCTTAAAGATTTTGTAATTCTATTTTATTTTGCAATACTACACAAAACTTAGAAGTAGACTATGAATCTTTACGCAATATGAAAATTTTCTACCTGAATGACAACAGACAAGTTTAAAATAGTTTATTAACGTTCTTAATCATTTTAATGGGCTAAAATTAGTGTTATAGCATTAGCAAATTCTGTTCAGGTTTTACCTTTTGTCAATGTTCATGAATCGTTTTAAACCATCTCGAATTAAATGAATGAGAGTCATTTCTTTACTGCAATAAATTATTAATATGATCAAGATGGCTAATATTAATTATTTGGAAGCCTGTTTTAAAATAGAAGATTCACGCGACTTCAAATATAATGACCAAAAAAAGAAAAGACTTTTGGGCCAACCGAATATATTATACTATTATATTTTGAGGTTGTGGAATTATTAGGTTGGAACGAAAGTTCGTAGCGTTTTTAAATCAAAATTCAAAGATAAAATTAAGATATTTATTCCCAGGTTTATTGGATAACATGATAACTGTCACTTAAACTAGAGGGGGGTTGTTGCTCGCTCGCTTCGCGAGCTTCGCAGGTGGGGGTGTTGTAGCTCGCTTTACGAGCTCGCGAGAGGGTTAGTGGTACGGATGTTATTTGGTGTGTGACTCTCCACGAGCCACACAAAGAACTTCCCGAATCGTTAGTTGCAGTATATTAGTATCATTATTTTCTACTTTCTACTTTCATGTGCGCGCATCCGGGATATTTTTCGATTATTGTAAGCGGTTACATTAGCAGTAGTCTCTTAATTGAAAAAAAAAGTTTTTTTTAAATTTAAAAAAAAAAATTTTTTTTTAAATATGTCTAAATATATATATATATATATATATATATATATATATATATATATATATATATATATATATAGTTACGTTTGCTTCTTCGGAGGATACGCCTCTTGTATAAATTGCAATGTTGAATCAACTCCTTTCGAAAAAAACTAAAAAACTACTTGACCAAAATGGACCAAAATCTAATCAGCTCTAAGTTACAGCGGGGCACATCGATTGCATCATTCATCATTCTGATCGCGTTGTTACTTTTTCAGAAAACGTTAACGAAAAATTTGATACCATAGAAACGGACATACGCGCACACACACACACACACACACACACACACACACACACACACACACACACACACACACACACACACACACACACACACACACACACACACACACACACACACACACACACACACACACACACACACACACACACACACACCGACATTTTGATAAAAATACTCTCAAACGACTCCAATGACCATGAAACGTGGAGATCTGCTAAAAAATCGATTTTCGATTTTCGGGGTAATTACAGTAACTTCCCTATCAATCGGGAAGTTAAAAAACTAAAAAACTACTTGACCAAAATGGACCAAAATCTAATCAGCTGTAAGTTACAGCGGGGCACATCGATTGCATCATTCATCATTCTGATCGCGTTGTTACTTTTTCAGAAAACGTTAACGAAAAATTTGATACCATAGAAACGGACATACGCACACACACACACACACACACACACACACACACACACACACACACACATACCGACATTTTGATAAAAATAGTCTCAAAGGACTCCAATGACCACGAAACGTGGAGATCTGCTAAAAAATCGATTTTCGATTTTCGGGGTAATTACAGTAACTTCCCTATAAATCGGGAAGTTAAAAATGGCAAGAAGTAATAGAATGGAAAATATATTAATGAACAAATCTATGTATAAATATCCTAATTTTATCGTAATTTTCCAACCCAATATTCATTTGAAAGAATTTTTAATACCTTCCTGTCATTGCAGTGACGCGCATGAGAGTGGAGGGTACAGTCACCGTAACGTTCAACGTAGTCTTAAAGGATTTCTTCAAGTTGGGCTACAAGAATGGCGAATAACCGGAGAAGTAGTTGGATTTGCCTGTAACAATTGTTATTGTTAATACCCATGCGACCAACAAAGACAGAGTAATTCGACAAATGAGTGCCTTGCATTTATAATCAGTAGACAGCGGATTTCATGCATTTATGAGAAAAATGAGTAGGTGTAATTTCAAACAGTAAAAACATTAGAAGAATTTAAAAATACTGTTATATATTATTTTCAACCTATTAAACATATTAAGAAAGATAATAAGTCTCTATTTCACTCCAGTATGCTGTAAATCAGATATCGTTTATTTTTTCTTTAAAGATCCGCTGTCTAATAATCAGAAACTGAACGCCTTAATCTATTATTGTATAAACAGTACAAAATATGAATGGGCTGGGTTACCAACGAATCTGTAAATAAAATATAAATATCTGAATAAAAGTCAATCATTTTTACGTTGTGTGTCTATTTTATTTTCAATTGTCCTTAGAAACATTTCTATATGGATTTTTATTGTAATAACTACCCCCTCCAGTCGAGATATAAAAATTGATATTGAAGGCACTTCTGACACTCATTCGACTATGCTTTTTGATAAAAAAAATGAAATCTTACAATTTTGGTGAAATGTGTCAAAAAGAGTAATATAATGTGATTCTTTTGAATGAAATGTTTCAATGTTCTGCAACGTTATCTTTCTGTAAAAGTGGACTGAAACATGGGAACCCACTTGAAGGAAGAATAAATGAAAAATTCAACTGATATTATGCTTAAGACCTTCACCCTCTTATATTAAAAAATTTCTCTGCAGGCCGTACAGATTTTATGACATCATTTGTATCAACTGTTCCCGGTAATCTTCAATTTCCTACACAGCTATCGCGACTACGGCGGATGCTGCACGAGCACTTTCATATTTTCGGAGCAAATAGTTACATTAAAAGATGTTGTGGCAACGGTGGCTTACGATAACCTCGTGTAATATTGAAATTTGTAAAGGCAATATACCTTCAGAATAACAAATGTAATTCTGCTAAATGTTTTTTCACTGAATTTACATTACACTGTTGGACCACTTTTTAAATAGAAAAATTCATTTCATTTCCAATTTATTAAAACCATTTATTAGGTCCAATTTATTAAGACGAGACTGTGGATGTTTATGCAATTTTTGCAGACGAATTTTAAGAAAGTGGGGCCAAATAATATCCCATTTTCAGTGGTAACAGTATTTGTAGATCCACGGTAAATAAAAATCATTCTAAATACGGTCGAATTTTATATTCTATGCTTTTTTAAAAATTTTCAGAAACCATAAATACATAAAGATCCGCAGTCTAATTAAGACCATTACAATATTTTGTTAGGCTCTCTATTTCTATTTACAATAAAGAAATAAATCCATCCTGCAAACTGTGTACACTTCTGTTGAAAATCTGGCAATCTTTATTTACATATTTAAAAAGCCATGCTATTGGGTTGCATTTTAATATATGTACACTGGATTTTTTTTTTAAATATATTCTCTAAATTAATATGTCTAATCATTAGAGATTAGCTTTATTTCGTTTCTATTTTAAATCTTTATTCTGTTTTATTGTGAATTAAGTACGCAACAAAGATGAATTTTTATAAAAATTGTTATCTGCATTTTCTAATTCAGAAAGGCAAAAAATCAAAATTTAGAAGGTACCACTATTCTTTAATAATAACATTGAGTGTATAACAAATGAATTATTATAAAAATTATCGTTATAGTATATAAACTAATTTTTGTTATAAAACTGGTTGTGTAACAAAACTAGATTATTGAAATTGTTATTGAGTTGGAAAGAATGTGCGTAGAAAGATAAAATTAAGGTATTTATTCATATATTTATTCAATAAGACGAAAAGTTACCTCGAAAATGGCAAAAAGTAATACAACGGAATGGAAAATATGTTATCGAATAAATCTATGAATAAATATCGGAATTTTAGCTTTCAATTTTAATTTACAAGTGCTAAGAAACTTTCGTTACAACCAAATATTTATATCACGTAAAATCATTTTGAAACCCAAGATAGAAAAACCTCGTTATTTGTCTAAAGCGACACAAAACAGTCAGATTTAGTCTTCGGTAATGGAAGAAGAGAGAAGAAAAACCTATGTTCCCTAGAGAGGGAATATAAAACCTTTTTGGACATCAACGATGCCCAATGTATCTTTTGTGGCCATTTGTTACCGAATCGACAGACGGGTGGATTAAGTGCTTCGAATGTAAAGATTGAGGTCTTTGCAAATGTTTCGAAGGATTAGACGAAGACGAATGTATCGTGTATCAGTATCAGTAGATTGCGGATCTACATGCAAAATAAAAATGTTGTGCACTAATTGATTGTACTATTTTCAACATATTAAAACTACTAATGAATAAATAAATTTCTATTTAATCTCTACATATATTTCTATACATGGAACGTTCCTGAATTCTTTTATTCGTGTTCCACTGTTTTAAAATTCCTTTCAAATAATTAAATTACTAAAACAAGACATTGCTTTTATGTTTTGTAAAACCGAGGAGAGTTTAGATTTAAAAGATTTTGGGTTTAGGTAGGAAAGGTACACGCAGGACTAGCCGTTGTTTCTTTCGCCAACGGGGCACCTTGTGTGTGGAACTTTGGAAAAGTGGACTTGCCGATGTTTCTTTCGCCACCGGGTCGCTACTGTTGGAGTGGATAAGGGTGTGATTCCACCGACTCGTCACTTGTTTAAATGAATCTGATATTTCGTCTAACACCTTAAACAGGTACGCATCGACGAAAAATAAAATAATTTGAAATTCAATATAAAACAGTTAGGTTGCTACTATATAGAGTGTTCGACTACAGAGGCGAGAAAGTTTAAGTATTTTATATGGCCATATAAATAATATTTTACATGCAATGTGAAGTATATGACTATGTCAATTTCATTTGATATATAGATGATTGCATAAGTTCTTGCCCGATTTGAAAATAAAATTCAATGGTTAAATTTTAAAGAGTACAGCTTTATTAATTAATTAATCAATTATTATTTTCTACAATTGGAAAAGAATAGTGACTATGTAATTCTTTTTTTTAAACACCGCCTTTCAGTACAGTTTATGACATTTATGAAAATCAGGCACGAAGATACGCAATCATCTAATATTTTACAGAGAACGATGATCTGTGAGCGGATGTTAATGTTTTTACCAGATAAAAAGGGTGTTCAACAACAGGTGTGAGAAAATTTAAGAGGTGGTACTTCATTCTTAATCTTTAATCATTCCTTAAATTTTCTACCACCTGTAGTCGAACACCCTGTATATATTAGTTTATAATAGAAAGCTAAAATTAACCCTTTGCACTCGAAGCTATTTTAACTCGAAAATGAAAAATTTCTTCCTATCTAGAATAATTTCATTCTATATGATTGTTTTTCATTTTATGGATATAAAATTGATAGAATATCTCATTCAATACTTAAATGTATAGTAATTGATTAGATACCAACATGTTTAATAACGTAAATAATATTTGGAATAATGGTATGGCAATTTTTAGTGGAGACTCCGAGTGCTAAGGGTTAAGGGGGTAACGTAATCCCTGAATATTACTAGATTTAAGGGTAAAAACAGTGTTTGCGGGAAACAATTGTTTGTCCTTATACGAGCATGTTACGAGCTGTGTGAGGGCTCATTCTAAAGAGAAAGGTTGATCGTTGGGCGCTCAGCTCATGATTTAACAAGATTATGTTTATATTTAATAATATGAGCGTCCAAAGTAGGGCAAAAAATCGAGAAAAAATCGACATACCACCCTCAGGTTCTCATGTATATTTCTAATACAAAACGATTTTTTTTTACTTAAAATTTAAGTCTTAAGAGTCCTTAAACAGTCTTTAGAATGAGCCCACACGCAGCTCGTAACATGCTCGTATAAGGACAAACAATTGTTTCCCATTAATTCTTTTTACTCTTAAATCTAGTAATATTCAGGGGTTACGTTACCCTCTTAATCAAGTTTGTTTTCCGAAACCCGTGACATCTCCGAGAGACCATTTTAAGGTAATCGGATAATATATGTCCTTTTCTATAAATAGCCGCTAGCAGTATATGCAATATTTTTAATAGGTTGCTACTGTAATAAAAGTAGTATTGCAGAGCAATTGATAGTTAATGCGCCTAGACGCAAACAGGCGTTTTACTAGTCCCCGGTGTCATAGGTGGATGCCGACGAGCGAACTGGAAGTTATTCGTGCGTTTCGCAATTTCACTTCGATCCTTAACTGCGTAATAAAATCCGCGGAACGACGTGCTTGCTCGAACGCGCCGATTGAACAAAGACAAGTTTAAAAAGCGATATGGAACCGGAAACGATAAGGGTTGGTAATTTAATGTTCGATCCAAGTCGTGGCGTCACGGGACCCGTCCCGGGTCGATCGGAGAGAAAAATTGTCAAGGATATTGGCGTCTGCACGGAATTTGTTGTCGAGCGTTTCTCTCCTTTCGTTTTTTTCCCGACTGAAAAGGGAACAGCCGCTTTAGCTAACAGTCGTCAGTTAGGTTTTATTTTCTCCCGGATCGATCGAACTGTTTAGTCGCATAAGTTGATGTTTGATGAAATAATGACGTAATCCGTACTTGTGGCGAGAATGATTCGATACTGTTGAACATACAATGGACTCCAACGTCATTGTATGCACATACAATTTCGATTTATTGAAAATTTCAAACTGTTCTAATAAGTGCACAGCTTTAATGAATTATTAGAAATTCGTAGATTTCATCCAGTAAATTGAGTTTATTCGGCTATCCTGTTAATTCATTATGTTCTAGATTTTAATCAATAAATTACTATTATTCGTTCGTCGTATTAATTTTTTTCTTTTGGATTTAAAAATAGAATAAATTGTCTGCATCGATTGCAAGAAATAGAAACCAAAAAGTGTTATTTCTTCTCTTAATGATTTCAATAGAGGAGAAATCATATATTGACATCTTCAAGATTAAAAATTTTTCAACAAATTTGAATTTCATCTATTGAATTTTCCTATAGGGTAACTGCACCAGTGAATGAACGGGCACCAGTGAATGAACACTTTTGTATATTTCAACAAATTTTAAGCCTCACGGCATACTAGCGATAATGACTCTTGGTCCAATTGAATATATGACTCTTTTTCGTAGTTGTATTCTTATTTGTTTATATTGGTCACGTGACCATTAGTTTCTATGATGGTCTATTTTCACCAAGTGCGTTGAGTGTGTATAACAGAGCTAAAACTAGTAATCACAAAAATAGCTATAAAATGAATATTACGTTAAAAATTCGTTGTGTCTATTCACTGGTCCACGATATTACTCATAGCCCAGTAAAGGAACAGAGAAGAGAAATGCAGAAAAAGAAACAGAGAAAAGAGAATATTTCCCATAATATTAGTCCTAATTCCACTTCTAAAGAAAGTGATTCTAAAAAATCTGACAGCGAAGATCACGAAACTCAGGAAGACAAAAAAATTCAGAATCCGGAAAATCAAACCCAATATGAAAACAATGGTAGAATGTGAAAAAGGAAAGGTATGGAAATGGCCAGAGATTCCAGATACGGTTTGGTACAAGAGACAGGATGTTTTAACAAAGATAACGGAGCCAAAGAAAATTAATTCTAGGGGATTTTTTGTGATTAAAGAGTTAAATAAATAGGAGAATATTGTTTAGTAATTCAGTTCATTCATTGGACCATCATTGTTCAATTACTGGAATGTAGTGTTCATTGACTGGTATTTTTCATATTTTTTATTTAACGTTTAATAAACAAAAATAATACTAATTTCATTGTATTTGTGTTCATTTATTTTTGACAAATGAAGTATAGGGAGCTATTTGGCATATATGAGATTCCTTTAATCCACATACTTTTTTTTTAAATAAAATATATTCCTGAACAATTTCTTAAATGTTCATTCACTGGTGCAGTTACCCTAAAAGCATTACGATCCGTAGTCTAATAATTATAGATAGATACGCGTCTACGAATATCGTAGCGAATTAATAAAACTTGTTTGAATTTTAAGCTTAGAATATTTTGAAGATAGAAGCAGAATTCTTTTGAGATAAGAATTTCAGTTGTTTTTCATGTGTAATACGTAATAAATTTAAATTATACTTTGCATTCACACTATCTTATTACAAACATGTACATTTTCAATTGAATTTCAGAACATTTTTTAAAAGTGAGAATTCTAATTTTACTTCAGATTTGATCGGTCATTATTTCTGTTGCATGTATTATGTTATGTTAACTGCATGGTTCGTTTATTAACAATTATAATACATGTAATTATAATCGGAATGCGAGGCGATGTTTTCCTACGATTTCGACAATCAGTCGAGATTTCCCCGAGTATTAAATTGTACAGGATTTAACCGTAGTTGGCGAAGGGATTATAGCGAGCGCGAAAATTCTATTACGCCCAATATTCGCAAAGCCTTCCTGTCACGTAGAAACTCATATCGGATCAAATTTTTTTACGTAATTGTCTTCAAACCCATATACTTTTCCAGACGTTAATAACTTCGCCGGCTGTAGACTCTGTGGCTGAAAGTTATTATTAAACTGCCGATCTCTTTATACAAAATATAAGTAATAATTTATCTTGACTCCCAATAAGTTGATTAAAATTAATAATATATAATAATGCAACTATATATAATTATAAGACTGCGGATTTTTATGCAAAATAAAAGTGGATTGCAAGAAATAGAAACTGGATTGAATGTTATTTCTTCCCCAAATGATTTTAATAAAGGAGAAATATACTAACATCTTTGATTCGTAAAATTTTTAAACAATTTCAATTTCATCTACTCGATTTTGCATTAAATGCTTAAAGATGCGCTGTCCACATACATAAAAATATATATATATATATATATATATATATATATATTATATAAATATATAAATTATGTAAATATATAAATAAATATTATTATATATTAATAATATACAATATGTTCGTTAATTCTTCCAGTCTTTTTATTATATTGTATTTCACCTACGCGTCTTTATTATAAATTCATAAAATACGCATCTTTACAACAACAATTAAACGTTATAATGTACTGTTATAATAATAGTGATACCGAAATATTTTGTTTTCGAATTTAGTTCTGTGCAAAAGGATATTTCCCGGTAGCGGAATTAAGAAAGATTAAAATCTAGTTCAGTGCCGAGAATTTCGTATTTGAGAAAAAACGTGAAATATATCTGGATAAATTCAACATATTTTTCCTTTTTCATTTATAAAACAAATACATAAACGTATTTTTCAAATCAAAATGTATTGCACACTTTAATAATAGTTTGATGTATGCCTAACTTGATATTAGTTTATTGTAAAATGATTTTTTTATTTAATTTACGTCATTAACCAATTTGAAAAGAATTCAATGTAATATAGTCTAATTTAATAATTGAAATGTATATATTCAATGTAATGCTAAATTGACGCAAGTTCAATGTAACGTTGAATTTGATCAAATTTGTAACAAACAAGATTGTCATTAATATTTTCTAATTTATGTAGTTTAATTTAATAATTGAAATTTTTCAAAATGTTAGGTCAAAACTCAGATGACATTTGGTAAAAGATTTTTACATTCCTGGTATTTCTATCGTTTTAAATTTTTCAGAAAAGCACGGTTATTATGCATATGTTACATGTAAAACCTATCGTAATAACGCGACAAAAATGTAATTAGTCGAATAGATGATTTACATATTTACTTATACATTCTGACAATGTTTTTTCTATTTAGTCCTATTATATATGCTTTCGCATTATCTATTTATGCCACATTTCATACTTTTGGAGATAAATTAGTTAATATATTACGATGCGATACATCGTTATATAAATTTGATATCTATTAAAAATCAATTAACAAGCAATTCAGGAACTAATAACAAATATTTCTTGCGTTCTTGAAAATAAGTTAACGAAGATTAATTATACATCGCATGGGCTTATAATAATAAGCTTTAATTCATTCAACTTTAAAAACAAGATTGGCATAATTCGATGTGTAATTACAGCCAATCCTTGTACACGCAATTATTGTCCCTCCAGATGTGAACAACGGTTGTGCCGAATTCATAAAATGTAATACACACGACACACGTATACATGTCATGCGATATGGAATTATAATTAATATGGTACTGCCAGAGGATTATTTGAATAATTTAATAAAAGCAATAACACGCCAGACGTAATTTTAAACAACCGACAATGAAACTTATTTGTATAATACCTTGTAAGTATTGATGCTGCGATATAATGGTACTTCGAGTTATTTATACAAAATTATTATTAATTATTTCACTCTGTGTTATAATATATTTCATCAAAGTCAAATTTAATTTATTCAAACATGAAAGGAATATTTGTTGCTGATATAATAGTGTTTATGAAAATCAAATTAAAATTATGGACAATTAATTGCGTAAATTAATATGTTCTACGAGGCGTAAACAAATTTGTATGAACAATTTTGAATAGAATTATTTTTTCGTAGTAAAAAGAGCTATACTAACTATGAAAACTGTGTGCATAATTAAAAAGTTGCGACAACTTTCCTTCAGTAAAATTGAGCCAGAGTAAACTAGATTAAAAACTGTGCAATATTATAATATTTAGTAAAATAACAAATGTTGCTGTAAATCAAGTGAATTTTGGCGGTATCTGTGCACGGTAAAACTTGCTAGTTTTTGGCTATTCAACTTCCAGTCCGAGTTAGAAGATGGCGACATACTGTATTTCTACTTTTCTGTCTATGGTTCTGAATTACCAACACTGTAGAAAATGCTCTCGTGCGGTAGTGGACTCTATCAAATTGCAAAGATCAGCTTATGAACTACGTGACATTACAACACAAAAGGTGTGTGTCTGAGGAAGCTAAATTTTAAAAAGCATCGACTTTAAACATCTTGTTATACCTCATAGAGGCACTCGAGTTGAAAATCGAGAGATCGAGTTGAAAAATCTAAAAAGTGCAATATACACCTATCACAAAAATTCACACGAATCTGACACGAATTTCTGTATCGTAGAATGGTATTTCCGCGAGAAATTTTAATCGTTTGAGGACTCAAATTACAGGTAGACGATGGTGCTTTGACAAAGGGGCACTTTAATTTAAAAAGAACACAAGAGCACATGGAAAAAATCAATAGAATGCCATTATCAGCTCGAACAATATTGACTCGATAAAATTTGTAACTGTGAAATAGAACCAGAAAATTTGAGAGAATCACTCAGTCATTGACCCATTTAATATTTCCTTATCGTATTCCACTAGACGGACAATTAAAAAATTACAAAACACAAACATAGTCTATAAGTAATAAAAAAATAGAAAACGAATCATTCAAGTAATAAAAAACAGAAAACGAATCAAGTAATAAAAAAAAGTAGAAAATAAATCATTCAAGTTGAATGTAAAATCTTAATTCAGTGAACTTGATTCCCATTACACGATAAAACACAAATAACAAATTCCGTTAAATTCAATCGATCAATTGTCACACATTAAATCCGAATTTATAGAAAATAAATCATTTCTGTTGAATGTAAAATAAAAATTAGTCGAACTAAAATTAAATAAACTTGATGTCTATCGAAGGATAGAACACCAATAACAAATTCGTATAAATGCAACCGATCGTCGTGACACAAGAGGAAATTATTGTGAGAACGCACCGACACGTTATGAGAAAAAAATTGAAATCGATGAAAACTAAACAATTTACTTACACTCAGGATTAATTTTAAAAATAATGTATATACAAATAAATAATCTTAATTCATATCCAGAAAATGAAAAATGAAAACGGTACTCACTATGTAACGAATATCGTATAGGGTCGTACATTTGTACACTTTCTTGATAATAAATGATGGGTTTGACACGATTAAGCTCGGAAATTTAAAAAAAAAAACGCACATGTGTTCACTTTCACTCTTATTATACTAATGACACCGCGGCCGTACCCTTGGGTCCGCGAGAGTCACAGGTAGAGCGCGGTGGTGGGGTGGATACCCTCGCGAATTTTTCATTGGTAGAGAGGAGCGGGAGACCCGAACTGAGTCCCCGACGATCAGCGATTGCTTCCGAATTAGGACCGGAGCGGCGGGGAGGCTCGGCGATTGGTCCATCGCCCCGTCGATTGAATATGGCGGGAACCTTGCGCAAGATCGAGAATGCGATTTTATATTTACCTGCGTTGCACCATACCTCCCTTCGAAACCATATATAACGTAATAAATTTCCACTAACGAGAAATGGGAATTTTAATATAATTTTAATATTTTAAAGGAAATTTTAAGTGAATTTTAGTATGCATTCTTACTGGAATTTTCGAATGTTTGAGAGCTCAAATTAGAGGTGGGGGATCGCATTTTATGATAAGAGTATTTTATAGGTTTGTAATATAAACTTTATATAGGTTTAAAATAAATGGTTGTGCTCCGACAATTATTATACCTCATAGAAGCACTCAATCTTCGAAAGAAATATTAGATCGAGTTGGAACATCGAAGAAACGCAATATGCAACTATCACAAAAATTCGCACGAATTTGAGATAAATTACTGTTTTAGAAATTTTAAACGTTTGAGCTCTCAAGTTACAAGTAGAGGATGGCGCTTTGTCATAGGTGCACTTTGATTTAAAAGGAACATGAGAGCACATGGAAAAAACAATAGAATGTCATTATCAGCTCGAACAATATTGACTCGATAAAGTTGTTAACTTTGAAATAGAACCAGAAAATTTGAGAGCCAACTCAGCCACCCACAGACGGAAAATCAAAAAATTACAAAATACAAAAGAAGTCTACAAATAATAAAAAGTAGAAAATGAATTATTCAAGTAATAAAAAATAAGATGGGATTTAAAAGAAAGACGAAAGAATATGGAAAAAATGAATGAAACTCGACCATCAACTTGAACACAATTTACTCGATCTTGATAGATGTCTTCGAAACAATTTTACGATGTTTCTAGCAAGAATTTTGACAAAGAGAACTTAAACAAAAGGTGGACGATAACACTTTGTCATAGAGATACGTATGTTAAAAAAGGTGAAACTTATGCCGACGCGACGGTACGAAAATTTTGAAAATTATCAACAGTATAAACGTCTTCAAAAGAGGCCTGTGAAAACCACGTGTTGCAGTTTTTCGCCCAAATATAACAGAAGTTTTACAGTGTCAGGATTATGATTTTATCTCAAAAACGGCGAAAGGTGGTCGATCAAAACGGCACATACTTGATTTAATAAACTTCATTTAAAATATGAAAGAAAGTTGATTCATTTCTGCATTAAAATACGAAGAAACTTTCTCCCCAACCCAATATTAGCTAGAAGAACGCGCAATAAAAAGTATAGCGTTCACTGAACGCACCGACACTACCTCAAGATCAAACAATTATCATATCAATCTCATATGAGATTTTCTATAATAAAAAAAAAAAAACAATTATCATCACGATATATCCCCTACGATACTATGCAACTTTCGTTTGAAATATTTATATATATATCTCTAATACACTTACAGAAATAATCAAATGCGAACATTTCAAATAGACATACTGTATAATGTATGTATTAGGTCAGTACAAAAGTTTCTGCCCAATTTCGTATTGAAATATGTTGAAACATTCAAAATAAATCACCCAATCTGCTATATTGGCTAGACTGGCAGAGGTGGGCATGTGGGCATACTCACGTGACAGCTCGGCCTCTCTTGGAGATGCTTATGCGAATCCCCTTCACACTGACTGAGTGAGTTCGTTCTGGTTAGTCTCCATGTGAGTTACGCAGTGTGCATTACCATTTATTATACTGAAATTTAAGATACCGGTTATTATTATTCTATCACATAATTAATCAAGCTAAATTATCTCCAATTGCCTCTAACAACGAAAACTGTTTCAACAGTTTACGAGATTCACTTTGAGTTGACGCTACTACTGACGTTTCTTGCGCCTTCGCTATTACGCTAAACAATTAATTAGCGCTCGGTCCTAATGGTTTTTGGTGTCTAATAGTACCACAGAACATTAAGTTTAACAATTCACTGCTAATGGAATGTTTTCTTATTAAAGTAGTTCAATCTGGCATGCTTTTCTTATGTTTATACGAAAATGTTATTCTTCGTCATATATTTTGTGTGACGTTTATCCTAAATTTATTTTAAATGAGGATTACAAAATATATTATAAATTCGTTTGAATTAAATAAAATTTGTATAAGATAATGATAATATAATTTCAATAAGGAATAGTATATAACGCATTATGAAAATATTCACAGATTTGAATGAAACTGTTAGACTCAAATTAACTGTTAACGATTCGGTTATTCAATAATATCTCCTCGAGTGTTTTCAGCTTGAGGTACAGGATTTATAACTCAATGAACTTAGATTAAATATTGATAATTAGCCGGTGAAAAAGTTCGGGTTATACAGTGAAATTGTAACTTAATGCGACGGTGCCGTTGGGACTCGAATGTCGTATCGGGAAAATCGATTTTTCAGCAGCATCCCATCGAGTGTTTTCTTTGAGCAATGTCTAGTATCGAATTTCACAGATTAATTAAAACGAAAACTGAATACCCAGTCGTGTAACGGATGGTAAATTATTTTTTCTGGTATCGGATATAAATGAATTTAAAAACTCTGACAATTTGCTAAACAAAATACTACAATATTAAATCTGAACACACTCCAGAACTTGAGAGCTCTATTTTCATTACCAAAAATATTTCAACAGTGGGTGGGAAACTGAAGATCATGCTACAATTATTCTTGTATAGTTAAATAAATAACGAAGCCGAGGCGGACATTTCTCCAAATGTCACTTCAAATGACCTCAGAAACCGCCCCTTTCACGGAAATTGAACATTTTTCGGACACCCTATATACGAGGTCGTATCCTCGCAGACACGACAGGCAAAATAAAACGAAAAAATATTTTAAAAAAGGATGAACGATGCTCTCGGGAACTAGAGGCTTGAAGCTTTAAACTGAATTTATAATAAAACGATTTTTTTTAACGAAATTGTCACACCAGAGGACTTTGGAAACATTCGTTTAGCGTTAAAATACTTTTTACATGCACTGTATTTTTAATTTCATGAAATTGAGAAACACTTCTCGTTTTAATCTTCACAACAAGCACTTAATGTTTTAATTACAATACACCCCAGATCGATCATGTAACGAGTCTTTGAATTTGCAGCATAAAGGCACAGTTCCGCTGCAATTTGTCGGAGGTTGGAAAAAGAAAGTAAACAATAGAGGAGGCTATTAAAATTCCTCTTCTATGAAAAGCACGTATATCAGTTAGTAGCGGCGACGAAGTTCCTTTGACACGGCTCTGGTACTGACTTAACATCTCTTCTTCATAAAGTGACGTTGCCAATCTTCCTTATGCAAGCAACGTGTAAGGACCTCGGCATTGTTCATCCTCGTGTTTCGTATCTTCCATTCTCATTAAAAGATGTTGATCGATATCATTCTACAACATGCATTAACATTTAATTTATGACGAAGTTTCTGAAGAATTAAATCTAAAGAAAAATACAGAAACATACAATTACAAGAAAAGTAAAAGAAAAGCATTTACACAGAATGTGATTGGTATATGTGGTTTTATGATAATTACAAATCACAAATATCATAGAAATTACGAATGAAGAAATTTATTTATTAGTTCCTAATGTTAATCCTTTATATCCTGAATTTGTATTATTCTTACCTCTTGCCATTGTTTTTTTTGTGCTATCTGAAAAGGTATGATTTTAGTATATGTGATCATTGGACAGCGGATTTTATGCATTTATGACAAAAAATGAGTAGGTGCATTTCGAAACAGTATAAACATTAGAAAAATTTAGAAATGCTGTTATATTATTTTCGACCTATTAAACATGCTAAGATAGAAGATAAATTTTTATTTCATTCCAGTTGATTGCAAATCAAATAGAACATTTTTATTTCGCACAAACATCCGCTGTCTAGTGATCATATTTTACGATAAATGGTGCACTGATAAAATTGTATAATTACGCTTGCGAAAAATAGTGAGCAGAAAAATACGTATTAACCATTTCTGCGTTGAGTTATTATTTATAATATTTATAGCAGCATATGTTGCGATCATTACGGTATAAACGCGTGCGCCGGTATTTCAAACGAAATGAAATCAAAAGTGACATTTTTAGTACATCTGGCTCGTAGCAACATTTTCATAAAAGTTTAAATGGAATTCAGAATTTAAAGCCATGACTTCAACGTTCACATTATTGCGCAGCTTCTACGAATTTTCGGGAAAATTCGTCATTCTCAAGAGAAGTATGTATTTAGGAAACTTAAAAATTTACAATAAAAAGTTATTGTAAATGTTAATGTAATTTTATTGAGAATTAATAGAAAAATTGCCTTTGGGATAATGCATCATTAAAACGATCAATTCTTCTAGTATATACATATAAAAACGTATGCTTCTAGTATTAAGTACATGTATTTACAATATTATATTAATGTGCACTAAAAATTGCTGTACTATTATTCGAAATATTGTTTACATTATTAAATATATCAGTATCTAATCAATTACCAAATATTTAGGTAAAGTATGAGGTATTATACCAATTTCATCTCCATAAAATTTACAAAATTATATGGAATTGAAATATTCTGGGTCGGTAGAAATTTTTAATTTTCGAGTTAAAATAGTTCCGAGTGCAAAGGATTAAACCGTAACTACGTGCGCAACTACATGAAATGAAATAACATAACTGATAAAGTTTTAAACATATGTGGCTTGTCAAATCTACGTAACATGGTCAGCAGCATGTTCGCGAAAGTTGTAAATAGTTTAAACAGATTCCAGAATTTAATCCTCTATAGTTCCGTGTAATATTGAAATCACGTACTGATATATAATTATTTATTTATTGCTTTAAACTATATAAGGTTATTTATTGCTGTACGAAACTATATTGCTTTAAACTGCTTTAAACTATATAATTATATAGCGAACATACTGATATATCAATATTTTTGAATCTAATAGTATTTGTATTGTATTATGTCAATTTTTTGTCCAAAATTGAGCATTCATTATTAATTTGTATCTAATAAATGGTGTTAGCTGTTTTTAAGCCACACAAATGTTTTCACATCCACAACAAAAAGTCGCCCCATAGAGGAATAACATGTAAATTGCCGTACAGAGTGTACAAATTTTCTGACAGTCACCTGATACATAAAATTGATTATCACAATACGAGACGTAGGAGAAGCCGCCGTTTCCTCGGTGATTTTCGGATTGTCGAAGTTGAGTGGACAACTGTTTTGAATGTAGATGCGGATACAATTTCGGTGCATCGTAAGAAAGTTCAATTTGAACGCCACTACACAGATACCGACTGCTCTATGCGTGCACTGAAACTTCTCTCTGTTCGGATGCGGTAAGAACTTTGGAAAACGGAGCTCTTCGGGAGTTGAAGTGGAAGAGAGGCCAAAACCGAAGTTTTTGGCGTCGTTCTATTCCGCCACTCTAAGCTCGTAAGTACTAGTGTTGTTCAGTACTGGCGCAATTTTATTCGCGTGATAAATACTCTAGATAAATTCGTGCTGCTTTTGATCGTGTTGCTCTTCCATGATTTCTGAAAAAATTTCTAGCCATTCTAGATTCAATTTGTTGCTTTGCAATATAAGGTTGTTGCATAAGGAATGTCTGGTGAAGCATAACTTTTTCTAAACAAAACGTACCCATGTGAAAGTAAGCACTATTGGTATAATGACAGAAAACTCAGATCGTCAAGAAATTTTCAAATCGTTCACGTTCTTCATTTATCAGTTTTTCATCTTCCATTCTTAGAGCGTTTATTTTGCTATCACAATTTGACGAGAAATCACATAACGCTATCGTTAATATGTTTGTTTTACCATTTACACGAAACGAATGCACAATAATCATGTTGACTAATATTGAAATAAACTTGAGTGGAAAGTAAATTTAGATATCTAAATAAAACTAAAGACAGCACCTTGAAAATGAAATTTGCATTTTAAAATGATATAGATAAACTTGTAGACTGTAATAAAATTTCTTGATCGGAACCTAATTCTTGAAGAACCTAATATTAGATACACGTAGAAATACTTTATTAGTATTTACCAATACAATGTTCGTTTCGTTAGCAAATTAAAAACAGTAGAATTGAAATACTAATCTTCAGAAATGATTAAAAGAAGATTGTACAATTAAATGAACTGAAACATCATTTTTTTCAAATAAAATTAATCACATACGATATGAGTGATTTCAAACATTGTACGTAAAATTATATGTATACAAAACTATACTAGTATTATACATATATGTATATACTAGAGCAATATATTTATTGTTAGATACACCACAATATCAGAAGCGAAGTTGTATATAATATTCATTGTACTAATATTCCATCACATTGCCATATGTCATGGTTAATTTTTTATTGCGCTCGCAAGAGCAGCATAAATATTTTGAATATTGTACATCTTAATAACCAATTATATTTAAATTATTCGCAAAGGTATTATTCGATATTTTTGTTAAAAGGAGATCGTCCAATGATACTCTTTTTTCGTCAGTTCAAGCTGTTCTTAAAAAATTCATTTCGACTCACAGAATAATTATACACTTTTGGTAATAATGAAATCGTTCTATTTGTTTCTTCTAATTCCTCAAAACATATTCGACGTGTTCATACGTCACGAACATGCACCGAAACTTTCGGACGCATCAGAATTTGCATTTGCAAACATCATTGCGAATGCCCCCACGGAGGTTTAATTAAAATTAATTAAACTGTCCGATCGTTTAATCAAAGGCGACCTAAAATTATTTCAGAGCAGCAACGTCAAGTTGTCTGGAACAACATTTAGGAGAATGTCATTATATCAAAAGATACAGGATTGCGGTAATCGTTCATTTTTTAATGGACATTCTTTTGGTCACGAAAATAGAAACTCTTCGAATCTGATAAAATACATTCTTCTTTATTATAATACACACACGGTTTTTTTAAAAAATTGCACCTTTTTAAATTCACTTTAACAGTATAATAAAAATATACGTACAATATTTATATATATATATCAATTTGTTTACAATGGTTTTTTCCCAAATCGTTTCTATTTCGAATCACTGGTTAGTTTCGACGATACTCGACAACAACGTTTCCTTGAGAACGCACGCGATGACGGATAAACAAAGAATGAGGTTGTTGCATTATTTTAATCGTATGGAATCATACCCAGCATGGAATAAATTACTATTAAATTTACGTTTTAACTTAATTGCTAGATTAACCCTTAAGTGGACTTTCAAACATAGAAGACCTAGTGACATAATAAAAGGTTATTTAAATTTAAACGGTTACATTAACGCACATTAAACAATTATTAGTAGACTGCAGATTTTTATGCAAAATAATAATTGGCTACGTTAATTGCAAGGTACAGAAAATACATGGACATACATTTACTTTTTAAATAGTTTTAAGGTTTCAAGTTTCATCTGTTCATTTTCGTCATAAATGCATAAAATTCGCAGTCTAATCGTTAGACTACATTCGAACAGGGTTGGGCGACCCTAACCTAAGTAAATAGTTGAATGTGTAGTACATGTAGGTGTCCTTACAAGCTCACGTACCGTAGAAATTTCTATATATGTTTGTTTTAATATGTTTTCGATTAAAATATATGAATAGTGACGAAGCATACGACAGAAAATTACGCAACAGCCTAATCGGAGGTTTGTCGCCAGCGTCATTCTTCCCACGAAATGACCGAAAACGTATGCTAGTCTCTCCCTTAGTCGCACTAACACACCGTTAAAAACTAGCATTAAAATTAGAATACTGACGAGTTACACGCAAAATTATACTTTGTGCTCGCTGTTCGTACACGACCGTGCACGATCGAACGACAAAACGTCGGTGAACATCGTTCCGATCTATACACGCATCTCGATCCGATTATTGCTCGACTATGCTAAAGAAGTACTCGAAATATTCTGCTCGAAGGGGATTCGAAAGTGGATTATTCATAGAATCGACGACTATGGACTGCTTACGCTACTATGGCAAACACAGACTGACGAAATTTCAGCGATTCAATATTTCACCATATTAATACCTCCATAAGTTACGATTTGAAGAAAGATCTGCTGGATCCAATCAAATAACGAAATAATTGCTCTAAACCTTGTACGCTTTTTGGCATAGCATTTCATACCGATTGCGAAACGCGCTTTTGTGAGAATGAAATTTTAAAAATCAAATTTATACAGTCGCTTTTAGTAGAATTTGAGCCGTTTAATGCAAAAGTGACCCATGGATTTGTCAGTTTTGATTGAATATCACATCTCAAGGATTGAATCACCATTGAAAAACAAGTAATTGTTATACAATTTTAACGAGGCGTTCATAAAACAAACGTAACATCCTTCGATATTATTGTGGTTTACGGAGCATTTACTTAATTCTTCGTGATCCTATCAGAATCGCTAGATCAGGGGAATTGACTTGAATTGAGGGAAGAAAGTTACCCTATCTCTCTCTCTTGCTCTCTCTTTGCAAGTACTGGATTAGTCATGCGACATTGTGACACATGCACGACAGACGAAACGCCTCACGTGACAAGAGTGACGTAGAGTGGGAGACAAGTCTCGTTAATCCGGCAGCTCAGCATCCAATGATTAGTTTGACTTGCACCATTTTTGCATTAAACGATTAAATGGATCATTTGAATATTTTGGTAGTAAATACAGAGTAACGTCGATTATCCAAACTAAAAGATACCCAACAGTTCATATAATCTTATACAGTAACTTAATTAAATTGCTAGCTTTAATCTGTATTGATTTTTACAATGAACAGTGTTGCATATGGATATTTAAATTTGAAGTTTGCTGGGACAAAAGAGAGTTCAGATAATCGAGGTTCTCTTGTAAATACAATTTACCTACTGGTTTTCATTTGGACGCAATTTCATTAGAAAAGTGTAAATGTAACTATAATAATACATCGTAAGGATTGAGCTTGCTGTAAATTAATTGTTACATTATTATTTTGGGAAATTAGAGAAGATCGACGTTGACATCCAATCAAAATAAAAACTTTTTTGTAACTATATTCCAGTGTACACAGAAATAATATTATTGTGTGAATTTGAAAAATGTCATCATGCTTTTTAATCATCTCGGAACCTGGTAAGAATGTAGTAAGAAAATAGCCATCTAAAATTTCGTAATCGATACTCGACACCGCCAACGTGATTTTCGGAGACCCGCGAAGAATCTCGTGCACGTTGAATGAAACCCTCTGCGTAATTGATGGAAGTAGAAATATTTGTTAATAACACGGACAAGAATTCCGATTTTCCCGAAGGGATGATCACAATCTGTAGGCACACCGAGGCACAGTAACTTCCTTAAAATATAGATCGTCTCGCATCGAACCGACGTGACGCGACGGTGGGATTTAATAAAACGCGCTGCCCTGTTTTTCCGTATAGACTAGATTCGTTGGAAAATACGCGCTGCATTGCCGTCAATAAAACCTGCAACACAAAATAAAATCATTCAGTTGATTAATCTTACAGTGCAGCACAATAAACAGTTTTCAAGGAAATATTCTGTATCATCGTTCCACGGTTTCTAATAGACTGTGTGTAATGACATTGCTCCGGAATCGCAACCGGAACGTAGCGGATATGTGCGGAATGTATCTAGATCCAATAAGTGCTACCAAACCACTATCAATTTACGGAATATTCGGTTTGTTCCCGGTCACGAGGAGGCTGCAAATCCTACGCACCTGTGGAATCTCCGATTCCAATAGGCTGAGATAGAACTTTAATCGAGTTGAAGTTCATCCCTTGCCGTACAATTTCATGTGCGGCTACACTTACTTCAATGCGTAACCTTCAGTCACTCGCACTCCAGTTTCTACATAACTGTGAATAAGTAACTAACTAACGTAAAGATAGCTACTTTAATGCGAAATAGATATTTGTTAATGTGGTCGACACATTTGTTTATGCATGAAACACTAAATTTAAAGTTTTCAGATTGTAAATACTACATGCGGGTAATTAAAAGTTGAATATTAGTATTAATATTCTTAATTTAATATTATAATTTAATTTAATAACCACCCGCAGGAGGTGGCGGTGGGGGAAGATAAAAAACTTAAATGGGAACCCCCATTTTTCATTGCAGATTTGGATTCTCCAGAAAAAAATACACAAATTTAACCTAGAGATTTTTGTAATGAACAAAAATCAAAATGGGTAAAAAATCGTTGAAAATTGGGGATATCTCGAGAAATATACATCAGATCAGAAAAATAAAAGTAGACATATTTGATATTTTTAAAAATGCTATTCAATAACACCATTGCTAACAGAATTTTTTGATTTATTGATAAACAAACCAATGAATTTTTCCAACTGCTTTCGATTGCAGCGAATCTATGAAAGAAATTACACCAATAATATCAAATCAATGGAGAACCAAGATTTGCTATAAAAAAGGGTTTCCCATTGAAGATTTTGAAATAATTCCCTCTCCCACACTCAGGAGGTGGGGGTGGAGGGTCAATTATGGCGTTATTGAATAGCATTTTTAAAAATATCAAATACGTCTACTTTTATTTTTCTGATCTGATATGTATTTCTCGAGATATCCCCAATTTTTAACGATTTTTTACCCATTTTGATTTTTATCCATTGTACAAAATCCTTTATCCTGTGTACAAAAATGCAAAAACTCCTAGGTCAAATTTGTGTATTTTTTTCTGGAGAAGCCAAATCTGCAATGAAAAATGGGGCCTCCCATTTAAGTTTTTTATCTTCCCTCACCGCCACCTCCTGGGGGTGGCGGTGGGTCATCGAGTTTGGTATCATTGGATGTCCCCCTGCGCGACGAACAACTTTCATTACCCACTTGTTTTGATCTGATTTCATATAGTTCTCGAGATATTTCAATGTCTTCAGATAAATCGTCCACCCTGTATAGAAGTTTAAATATTGTTCAACTCTCTTTTGTTCGAAACATTTTTCTCTCAGATTATCGGAAACCTTTGCAAAATCATTATATTTTAATCTATTCAAAATAGAATGTCATCGCAGTTTAAAGAAGATTAATAACATACATATTTATTAGACTCTGATCAAAATCTTCATCACGAGTCTGACACAATATTGTAAGGCAAGGGGTTAAGTACACCGGACAACAAAAATTATAAGACTTGAGCCAAGACTATTCGGGCCAAATACCCCACTGTGCGGGGGTTAGGGGAAATCCCCCTGCTCCTACAACTGTTTAGGGATTCTTATCGTAAGAGTGATCTGTTTTATGATTTCGTACCTGCTATTGTCCATAGTCCGGAGCATCCAGTATAGACGTCGTCACGTTGTACCGTAACCGCGGGAATGTATTAAGGAACTCGAAGATCACGCCGTTCGTCCAACCGAAACCCGTCTGAACGTTGTACTCCCCGCCGCCGCCTCCTCGGCCAGGCATAATTGCGTCGTACTGTAATTAAAAGAGTAATTAAAGTAAATAATCACACGTTCTTGTTTCAAAGCGGCCGCCCCGGAGAAGTAATCAAGTCACGCGGCGATCGTCAGGATCGCCCAATGTTAACTTTTACTGTGGACAGCCACTGTGTACAGCGGTGGGAGGACGCCTTACGCACGCACCTAATTATGTGACGCGCGACGGGAAGGGTAGACAAAGTCGAAGAGAGTGAGACAGTGATAGCGATGGAAACAGCTTATGTCCATCGACCGATATATGTATAGTATTTTATCCATAAATGTCCCAAAAGTCTGACCTGTAAATGTCCCAGATCTATCCCCACTACTGCGGGGTATACCCACTTGAGGGGCCGTGACACTCGAGAGGCCTCGGTCGCCGAGAAGTATAAGGCCGCTATTACACGAGGACACTGGTGGCGCAACCAAGTTGCGCCACCAGTGTCTCATCACGTCATGGGGCATTGAATCATATGGAGCCTATTACACGAGGACACTGGTGGCGGACACCAAAAATTGTTGCCGATCTGGTGGCAATTGACGTTCACATACTGGTGTTACCACCGGTGGCCGATTCATTAAATGTGCTGAGACACTGGTGGCGCAACCAAGTTGCGCCACCAAGTGTCCTCGTGTAATAGCGGCCTAACATCATGCGGCTGCGGTATAGTTATTATATATATTAGATATATATTTAAAAAACAAGAGGTATGTATATAAATTACAAAATTACATTTAAAAGAAAAAGATCGGGAACCACTAATACAAAAAATAATGCAGCGATAACAAGATCAGGAACCACTAATACAAAAAAAATAATGAAGCCACAACAAGATCAGGAACAGTACATACAAAAAAAAAATATACGCGTGGAAAACAACGCGCGGTAGAAGTGAAACTTCTTGCAGTCTAGTAATATTTAGAAGCAAATTAAGATTGGATATGGATATTGGAAATGTTAAATAAAAAAAAAAACAAGATCAGGAACAACTAATAAAAAACCAAAAAAGACATAAAATCATAGAAAAAGTTTCACTTCAAACATAATGAACGATCAAAATTGGCAATGCAAAGAAGGAGAGCGTATGAGAAATGCTATAACTATGTCTCTTTCTTACTCATACGCTCTCCTTCTGTGCGTCGCCAATTTTGATCGTTCATTATGTTTGAAGTGAAACTTTTTCTATGATTTTATGTTTTTTTTGGTTTTTTATTAGTTGTTCCTGATCTTGTTTTTTTTATTTAATATTTCCAATCTTAATTTCCTTCTAAACGTTACTAGTTTTATGGAACTTTCACCAACATATTCGTGGCATTTTTCTACTGCAAAATGATACCAAATATGATATAATTCTGATCGCCGGCGAGCCTTTGAAATGTGCCGGCGACTGTGACTCTCTGTGTCTCTTTCTTTCCCATACGTTATCCTTCCTCGTGCCCGAAACTTTACATGTCTATTACACAAGTAAATATCATGGGAATTATATCATATTTGGTATGATTTTAATTACAAAAATGCCACAAATATCGTGATCGAAGTTTCATAAAAAAATAATGAAAAATAAGGAAGTCGGAAGTTTGGATTAGCTATGTTTACATTTCTCAGCGACCGAGGACTCTCGAGCGTGGCTGTGCTTTTCTACGTTCGGCAGAAGTCAAAGAATACTGTCCCTGATGCATAAATGTCCCTCGACAGACCCGTGCTGGGGACTTATATGGATAAAATACTGTACTTTTGTTCCGACATAACGCGATGGTGTTTGCTCCGAAATAAGGAAATCGCTATCCCCTCTTCCTATTTTGAAGCTGTTTACTCGACATATTTTAGGTACCCGGCATCAATGGCGCACTCAGGGGGTGGTTAGCAGGTCTTGCCTCCCCCCCCCTCAGAAAAAGTAAAGAGAACATTGGAAAAAAAAATTAGTTAAACCGTAGAACAGCTGCTTCTAATTTGCAGGGTTAGATTAGCTACATAGCAGAAGTAGCAAATGCTACAGGCCCCGCGCTTGGAGCAGAACATGTTTAGCACGTAAAAATATGTAATAATAGCCCTGGCTATCGTTAACAGATATTTTTGCAAACAAAGGAAAAAGACATTCTGTTTAACGCGGATCGCTCCCAAGATTAAATCCTGGGTGCGCTACTGGCCGACATAGGTACCCAGATCCGAAATATGGCGAAAGCTAGTCCCGATCCGTCACCTTGCAGTGACTCCTACTAATATTC
Organism: Lasioglossum morio; assembly: GCA_916610235.2. Lineage (NCBI taxonomy): Eukaryota > Metazoa > Arthropoda > Insecta > Hymenoptera > Halictidae > Lasioglossum > Lasioglossum morio. Next base: position 3,172,099 of record OU744333.1, read on the forward strand.
GGACACTCGTAAAAAGACGATAACTTTTTTAAGCTACAGCAATTAGTTTGCTACAGATTGTGACGAAAAATTTTGTCAAAAATTGCAATTGTTCGGAATTGTAGAAAAAAATATTAAAAGTTGCATTTTTCAACTTTTTTATGTGAGCCTATATTGAAAATTTTTAAAACTACGTTTTGTAGATCTGTGTCGATTAAACGTAGTTTTGAAATTTTCAACATGGCCCACATAAAACGTTGTAAAATACAACTTTTAGTATTTTTTCTACAATTCCGATCAATTGCAATTTTTTACAAATTTTTTTTTCACTTCCTGTAGCAAACTAATTGCTCTAGTTTCCTAAAAAAAAGTTCAAATCGTATAGTATAATGTTAAAAAGGTTATCTTCTTGTTAAGAGTGTCCAAATATTAATTATCACTTTGAGTGCTGCATCTCTAAACATTGAAAGACAAAATTAATTTGGCTAGGTTCATAAATGAATTTATGCGTTAATACATTCGGTGAATCAAATTTTTGTTAGGATCTGTAAAATGTATGCAGCGTCGTCTCAGTGCTCAGCAATGATAGTGAGCCGCTGACTGTTCACAACATTATGGCGACCAGTTTCATAATGTGTATGAAATTGATTGACCTTGTCATTCCTATTAACTAACAGAATAAACTGTGCCTTTAAAATGTAATGTAATTTAAATCAGATTAGATTTCATTTTAATTATCGATTCCTTTACGTTAACTGAAACTTTGCACAGGCATTTTGCGTAGAATTTTTTCACAGTTCGAAATAAAAGACAAACTCCCGTGAAAAAACATTTTCAGTTTATTTTCACCGGAATTTTTCACTATAACCAGTAGCTTCGGTCGCCTTCTTCACAGGATTATTTTATTTGTTTTATTCGAGTGAAAATTGACAGAGATATTTCCATCGGAAATGTTGTTTTAAAAAAGTGTACATCGCACAAAAGGGATTCGCTAGTTCTCGAAGTTGTGAAATTGCAATTTTTAAAATTATGGTAACAATTTGTATAGTAACAATGCGCTTTACATATGAACAAAATTTTGAAATGTAACTTTCTTCTAAATGTTGCTAACTTTTTCAAGTCGGCGCTAAATAATAGCTCGAAGAATTTGACTACAACGACTTGGTCTCGCGATCAACGACAGCGGCGCGGTGGCTTGAAGTTACTACAAGAAAACTACTTAGAAATTCATTACCGAGCCGTCCATTATTTGCATCTCTTTGCATTAGTTCCCTTGTTTGAAAGCAAATGAATGTAATTAATTAACGAGAGATCGTGCTGGAGACGACGAGACTGAATTAAGATGTAAATTTGCAGCTCAACAATGTACGGTACTTATGCATGCTCCAGCCATAAATCATACATCGTAAATCTCATTACATTGAAATAATTCAGCATATTTGCCTAAAATGTCGATAGCTATGTTGAAACACTTCTAAGAAAGAATTGCATCTTAATTACGTTTTCATGAAAACCTGCACCTGTTATAATTAAAGAATGATACTTAAATTTGTTAAACAGTACGCTAAACAGTTGACATAGAATGTTGGAATATATCCAATTTTTTTTAACATCTTTACATTGAAAAAATAAGAAGAGAGAATATAACGTAGACTAGTTAAAATGATTGCTAATAATCAATTATAAAAACAGGTTAATGATTTATAAATATTGCAAACAGTCTGTCTAGAAATAAGACAGTCTACTTCAACAAAATTTGATATCTTTGTCGGTGGTATGTAATATTAATATGTAATTGAATAATTATCTATAATATTGAATAATTATCATCCTAATTGAATAATTATCATTTAATTATTGAACATTAAATATTTAATGAGGAGCATCTGTTTTCTGATCAACAGACAGCAGATCGTTATGCAAAATTACAATTATTTGCATTCATTAGAAAATACCAGAAAATATCAAAATTGCCAGATGTGAAGAAGATTTGTTTCCTTCATAATTTCAACGAGCTGAAAATAATACAATATTTTTAAATTCTTGTGTACATTTTTGCATTTGATCTGCGAATTGCGGATTAGATGTGTTATTTCTAACTAATTGAAATCATCGACAAAGAAAAGTTGATTGTATTTGGCTTCCACGTCTTTCAATCGGTGCAGAAAGCGTTTACTTTACATAAAGAGTTCTAGTTAGTAGGTTAAATTATTCGCAAAAGGCTAAAGTGATCAGATAAAGACTCTGAAATATAAATGCCATGATGAATCCGACCGCCGCACAGTGTAACGTTTCCAACATTTAGGGTCGTTTAATTCCGAAATTGAACATTTTTTAAAAATTACGTATTTACTCTTATCTTGAAAGCAATACCTCCGTAACCCAGAATCGATATTGTTTTTAACTTTTTATCGCATTCAGATATGAAAAATAAGCCTCGAATGAACTCAACTGCCTATACAAATGGTGAAAATACATCAATCCGCAGCGATACTTTACCTAAATAAAAGTGTGTGTATTTGAACTTCAATTTTTGTAATATTTATTTTAGTGATTACTCAATCCTTTGTGGTGTGTTTACAATTTTTTTCGTTTCTAAATATTATACATACAGTCTATTATTATTAATAATCATACGAACTCGAAGAACTTTTCAGTATGTACCAATGTACTACAGAGTAAAACTTTCTTATATGGGCGAATATGGACTTCAAACTATATAGTATGTATACATTGAAGTCTTGTCTAGTCGGCTATGCAAACAAATTCTGCGTTCGTCTGCGTCCATGAGAGTTTTCATTTGTTTTCCAAAGCCTTACACGGTCACCTCGCGCAGTCGTCTAACACAATTTGTCCGAGTAAGAAGAACGTGTTCATAAGCCTGCACTTTGACTGTTACTTATTAAATTGTGATAGTTTTGAATTGTTATTGTTTAACTGTTGTTGTGTTCGATTGTTATTGCATTTGATAGTTTTTGTTCTTCGTTTAGTATTATTTATTTAATTACTATTATTTAACATATTGTTTATTTTGGCGATTATTTCACTCCTTAAGGTAAGTTTTCAATATTTTTGGTTTCAAAATGTGGTATATACTTTAGAGACCCTACATAATTTATGACTAATAACAAACGATTACCATAAAAAATTGGAGAACACTTTTCATTGTTTAGCGAATATGAATTTCATTCTTCATTGAATATCGAAGTTGTGATTTTACGTAGGCGGAAATGAAAATGAAATTATATCAATGTAAATGGGGTCGTGAGAGTTATCTTTCGTTTTCAAAATGTGTTCTAGTGTTTCTAGAGCCACCTTATTCAACATTTGGTGTTCAAGCACAAAGGAGGAATGATTTAATGCATTATATTCTTTCAATTGACCGACATATGAAAATGCAGATATATTTAAATTAAAAGCTTTTAAACTAAATACCATTTCAAACAGTAATTTGCACGAGTTAAAATACGTATTTTCGGCCAATACAACAAAAGTAATGTTAAAGTGATTAGAAATCATCATATTTTGTGTAGTGTTAGCAAAATACATGATAAAAAAGAGAAACGACATCGTTAAGAATTAAACGACCCTAAATGTTGGAAACGTTACACTGTGCGCCGTCGTTCAATACTTAATTTGCAAACATCAGTAGAATACAGATTTTATCGCGAGGAAAATAAAGTGGCCAGTAACCTCTATCAACCACTAATGAATTTTGCATGTATTTCTTTGTGATAGACTGGGTCACAACGTACCCTGCCGTTACTGTTGAATGGTTAATTTTCAAACTCGGTAAAAAAAAGTTTTTAATCGAGTCTGCAACTTTACATATTATAAGCAAAATAGAATTTAGAAAAGTCTTAATAAGCTTTGAAAACTCTACGAGCAAAATAAAATAATAATTTTAGATAAACAAGTAATTCTGCGTTAATATACTAAAAGTAACTGCCCATCGTTAGTGCAATAAAGATAAGAACCTAGTCTCTTTATAAACGTCGATCAATTTTTTGCAAACCTTCGAACAGTAGTGTATTTGCTGCTTAAATTTGCAAAATAACAATTTCCTGTATCAATTAATACAAATAGAAGATATATAATAATTGATTTCTTCTCTTAACACATTACCGACCGGTGATTATTGCATAATTTTGAAAAATCTATGGTACATGGCTAAACACTTTTCAATGGAACCTTCTATAGCAACAGCAATTTTTATAGCGAACTAACAAGTCAGCCTCAATAACGTCATTTAATAGATTCATTTAAGATTGCAATGTAAAAGAAAATTTCTATGCTTTCTGTTGGCACAGCACAATTATTAAAAATCCTATTAATAGGCTCTCGATAGGTAAAGTGTTAATAAAATAATTATATTTTTCTGATGTTCTTATTATTTAGTACTTCATCTACTCGTGTTGGTCATAGATGCATAAACTCCTTAATTTAGTGATAAACTAATATGTAACAATTTTTATTATACTGATAACAATATTTTCTCGATATCACCGGATATTGAAGTTCTGAGTGATTTATAAAAATCGTCGGCAGGGAGAAAATAATCTACCGCTTTTCTTCAGGGTATTTCCCTAAAACCGTCGCGATAATTGATAATTCATAAAACCCTCCGGGCTAGCAAAGTTATCAGTCGTTGGCTGAAGCAATCCTCAATTTTGTTACCGCCAGCTCGATATTTTCCGGCACCGCGAATATTTCACCGAAATGGTATCGATAAAACGATTTTTAATTTCCTATTGGCCTCGGTGGCGGCTTAAATCTCACGTGATAACCACCATCTTTCACTCTACATAGGTATTGTCGGATAGAGACGGGTATCGATTGGCATAAATCCTCGACACGTGAAATACTTCACGCGCTCCTTTCCCGTAGAGGACAACAAAGTCCAGCACTGCGACATGCTTCACCTGTTTAATCGCGGCAACGACGGTCCTAAATTATCATTGATTACGCGTCAGCGCATTCAATGGCGGAATACGTTTGCGACAGTTCGGGGAACGTGTCTTGATTCCTGCTGCGACTTTTGGCTCTTGGTTGAACAATGCAGACAGCATTGAATTATTGCATTGTCGCGTCGAATCGATATCTACTCTTTTCGGAACGCAGAGAAAAACTTGCTGTTCGGTCTGATTTTTCTTACTCGCAAATTCTGTTGCCAATCTCGACAAGATACCTCGAGATTTGAATCACCATTAATCAATCTTTGTGCTATATGTTCACCAATGTATTTGTCTGCAATAGTGCCAACATTTCGAACTTTAAAATGACCCAAATATTCGTAATGTAACATTTTTAAAAATCTAGTAACCTGGAATTAGTGTGCATTGAAATAATAGTTATTACATTTTTACTGCCAAGCGACTTAGATGAATTTATACCAACTGATTCTAGTTCATGTTTCATAATTAAATTTGACTACGCAGAAGATAAACTTGTGAACAAAATAATACAAGATATTTAATTTTTAATAGACGCATTGTTGTTGTACATTTTTAATTATCATTCCTATTTCAATTCGCGTATTCACGAGAATATTATATGGAAAATTCTAAAATTTTACGGTACGTCCCATCGAAAATTAAAAATAGATAGTTAATAATTTTCTAACACATATAGTAAATGGTTTCTAACTTTTCTATTATTATTCGTTATTTAGAGCACGTAACACTTCGATACTTTATCTGATTTGAAGAGAAAGAAATTGCACATTTATTATCTGCGTATATTTATCGCAAAAGTTCAATGAACTGTTCACGAAAGTTCAGACCGTTATACAAAATAACAATGTCATGCATCAAGAAAAAAGAGCCAAATCGAAATTTCTGTTTCTGTCGAATATTTTTAATGAACCAAAACGAATAATCTAAAATTGTTTTAATTTTTTTAGTATTACAACTTGTGTCCATTCATTTTTGTTACAAATGCACAAATTTTGTTAGAAAGTTTTCAATTAAAGTAGATGGGGAACGTTTGTGCTAATCAGATATAATTTTAAAGTCTCCGTGTGTACGTATTTTCAGAAGGATCTGTTTTTTAGCGAATTTTTGTTTGTTTCTTGAAACATGTGGGAGGAGTATGTGTATTTGATGGTGAAACGAAAGCCTGGATGAAACGGCGAAATACACATTTGAATTTTAAATTCTTCATATACGTGGGAATCTATTTAGTTCGATGTCTGGAGCTCTGAATTAGAACCACAAGAGGAATACAGAAAATTCTTAATGCAACTTCCAGCTGAAAATTATCCAACATTTTATTGAGTTCAGCGGGAAGTAACATCGGTTCTGGACGGCGCGGGGTTAAGCTAAACGGTTTCGAATAACTCCCACGTCACCGTTCGCAATAGATTCATTTTATCAGGTTGGAGTTCTATGTTTATAAAACACTCCTGGCTCTTGGATCTACTTAGAAATCAGTATTCAGGGTGTCTCGTTAAAAATAAATCACATGAATATATTTCCTGATATGGTCATATAAATGATATTTTATATGCAATCTGAATTTGATATATTTTACAGAGAACGATGATCTGTCAGCACAGATTTTAATGTTGGCTACGGTTTTTATTCTTTATTTTCGTCTTATATTGTCCAATACCCCTTAAATTATCTTCCAGCTGTAGTCGAACATCCTCTATATTTGTATGCATATAAAAGTTTGAAATTTGGTATTGATGATTTAGAGGCTAGTAGAGAAATATACATACTTGGAGAGGTAAAATTATTCTATGGCAGCAATACTGTTTGTAGCGTATCCGTACTTCGATACGGTTTGAATTGCATACGAGAAGCTTATTGAGACACCCTATATGTTGTGCAGCTTTAGCACTGTTACATATTTCATCAAGACAACGTTGGATCACAGGTTGCATTAAACAGGCAAAGGGAACTTAGAGACTTCACTGTGGAAATTCTCGGCGTTGTCAAGCGTGACGCAGTCAATCGTTCTGTTCATTGATTAAAAATTCATTTAACTGAAAAAGTGACGTAAAATCATCTGCAATGCACTTACGCGACAAAGATACAAAATTGCAACTAATATTGAAGACTCTAAATATTGATCTATTCAGTAAAACCGATTGTCTGAAGTCAAGTTCATTAAAAACTTCATAGAGAATTGACAAAAGTATGTGGACACTTTGTTGCAAGTATAATTTATTCTAATAGTACCAAATTGTACAATTTATTTGATGGTCCATTAGCGTGGTTTGCTGTCTTTTCAAGACAATAATAATAATTATTAGTGAGATACCTAAGGAATTTATTATTAACTGTGTAAACTAAAACGCATAAAATTGAATAAAACTGATCAAAGATTCATGTAAAAATTCAACGTGTTGTCCATATACTTTTGATAGAGAGAGTATATGTATAATATCATAGCATGAGAATAATTTTTTAATTTATCGACAGAACTGTTAATGCAGTTTTCAAAAGATATTTATAGTGGGTACCCGGTTAACAACATAAGGGTTGAAACAAAATTTCGAAACACGAAACTCACATAATTATTATTTCAATTTATTCTCTAGTACTGTGTAAACTAGACAGCTTAAAATCGAACGAAACTCATCAATATATAAAAATTAAACTTGTTGTTCACATACTTTTGAGCGAGAGTGTATACATACATACATATATATATATATATATATATATATATATATATATATATATATATATATATACATATACATATCAACAAATATACAAATCGACATTTTTATTTTAGAAGATTTAGCACGATATTATCATTATATATATTATGATGGTTAAAGATGTTGAATACAAATTTTTGGTCACTTTCGTCTTCAAGGTATTCGAATTTGAAAATCCGTTGGCCCCGAGTGACACTGAATATATTATAGCTTGCGTGTTTGTTCATTGTTTACCGTTTCCACTTATCGTTACGATTAACTATCGGATGGCAGAATGCCAGACTGTCAAACAAAAACCGGAGCAAGGTCACTTCTGATCTATGACAAAGTTTGTTACCTATGCATTGAAAACTGATCGGATCCACTCTATTGCATTTTGGTGTCCCGAAATGCATTCTTCAGTCATTGTTTCTCCAAGGAATTCAAATTACTCTAAATACACATGACATATTTAAATTCCACCATTTCTCACAAAGAACCCTTGTGAGATTAGGGAAATTCGCACACGTGATCAAAGGAACGAATCGTCTTCTTTGCCATTCTCAGGCACTCTATCAAATTCTGATTAAATCGTTGCATTAAATAATTCTGTACCAGTATTGAAATATATTTATTAAAAATTTCAAGATATGGGATCTCAATTTCAATTGTTATCTGTTTTAATCCTTAATATAAGATTAATTCAGTACATTACAATCTAATATATGCGGAAAATGAAAAATCAAAAACTCGTAGTTTTTGACAGTGTATGACGATTACAGTGATGCTTACTGTAATCAATAAGTTGTGTTTAGAGAAAATGATGTTTGTTTGAAGCTACTGTTACAAATCGGACATATCACGAAGAAATTCTGTGTATCTAGTCTCCGAGAATTTGAAGACAGCGCACGTGTATCATAAATTTGACGAAGAGTGTATTTTCCCTTAGAGAACGATCCCCTAGGCGGCGCAATAGGTGGTCGCACTTGCACAAATACCGTGGGCGATGAGCCTCGAAAAGAATAATAACTTTCAATTTCGCGGGACGAAGAATATGGAAATCCACGGAGGGGTGGCATCCTTGAAAAACACACTGCATCCTGAAATACACCATCGGCGGTGGTGTCCTCGCCGAGGCGGAAGAAAAGGGTTGCGAGGCAAAGAAGACGCGCGAAAAAAGGAAAACAGGGAATCCGCGCTGACATTTTTCCACCGTAAGCTTCTCGCGCGGGAGCAAGGAAGCTTCATAAATTTTCTTTTTCGTCACCACTGTGCCGTAGCCCCAAGATGAAGTATAAAACACCCAGCAACGTTCAAGTGTCTGCGCGTGACCGTAAAAACCCGCCGTATAAGAAACGTAAACGAAGCTGGATCGAAAGGTTTCGACTGCGCTGAAAATTCATAGATGGCTGAAAAATGGCGAACACTGATTTCTTTCCGTCTCGAACGGATTCGGTTCCCCCCTGTTCATGGGGGAATATTTTTACGGAGATTTTACGGATCCATCTCGCCGCCCTCTTTGCCCCCAGGCCAACATATGTCAGTCGCCTTAGCTACCTAAGCCTCGTTCACTTTCCGAAATAAAAATGGGCAAATGCCTCATTTGTTTCAGCTAATGCCAATGTCAAGGGATGAGAGTCATTATAAGTTTACAAAAATCTTGAATTTTTAAATACTTAATTATTTGTGCTACAAAGATGCTTGAAGTATGTGGCTAATGATTGTTGGAGTTTGTAGATCTATGCAAACCAGGACTTTGTACAATAGAATGACAGAAATTAACAGTGCTCTAAAAAAATGTTTCTGAGGTTTGCTTTTCTAATTGTAAAAGGACATAACAGAACATCGCAATATTTTTAATTAGACTGAATAAAGTTCGGTGTCGACAGAGTTTGAATGTTACGAGAATATTTATGTAATTCTGAAGCATTATTCTATGTAGTCCTGATTATTGTAAAAAATAACTGACATATGTGCCTTTGAAAAGTTTCAAATACAGTTCACTTAAAATAAAAGAAACAATGAAAAATAAGAATGTGACCATTCAGGACAAAATTATTGTGCACTTAAAAACTACTTCTTCTATATTAAATTATAGTGTAAACAATTATTTCACAGTTCTTTAATAAATAATCGTGTGAAAATGTAACTAATGAATTTTTAAAAGGATTGTTCAAGCAATATCTTCGAAGAAAATTGATTAGCATTTTGATATTGATCTATACTACTGTGTTACTTTCAAATTTATATCCTCCATGTCCTAATAGTTAATAAAATATTGAAACTAAGAAGTTATTTTGTTAATACTTGGTAATACACCGATTTAAATTATATATGTATAATATATTTTCATTTCTTTTCAAATTGTGGTGTTTATGACTTAGAAGAAATAGCTTAATATTGAGCTATTCTACTTGGCACTGATAATATTGTTTCTTTGTTATTATACCATTATTAACTCGTCACAATGACTCGTTTGTAATACTACGATTACGAAGGATAATAATACGGTACACAGTCTCGAGGATAATCATATTCGCCATAAATCAAAATTCACAATGAGACCAACACTGATTCATGCATCTCGTCATTGTATTATTAATCGACCGCAAATTACTTGTTTGTAATCCAATAGTTATGAGATAATGATAGAGTACACAGAATTATTAAGTCCGTATTAACATTTCTTCTGCATAAGTCAAGAGTCAGTTTATTATTGGTTGTAAAATTACTCATGAATTCAAGGATCAGTTTAGTATTGACTCGTACTACTTTACTCCCATGAGAGACCCATCTTTTATGATCACTTCTACACATGCCATCAATAAAACGAATTCTGAAGGATAGTTAAGACAGTTCTACCCAGAGATCTTCGATTTCGAATATACTTTCGGCCATAAAAGCGCCTTCGCATTTTTACAACGCGGATAACGTCACCCCAATGGTTTATAACAGAAAAGGATCATTAGGTCCCTCGAAGCGATATGTGAAAATTTTATTTCTGTTGGAAAGAGTATCAGATCAACTTCTTCGTTGCTTTTATAACGCTCTTACGATATGCACCGTAGACGACACTATATCTCACGACAAAAATAAACATTTTTCATGTTTTTACGTGTATATTTTACAAATTTAGCATTTCGATCCAATTGTTTCTTTCTTAATATTCGTATAACAAACAATGTACGTAATCAATTTCGTAATCAATTTTCCAATATCAGTAATAAATTCAATACTTCTTTCGTAACTATTACTAAAGTGTTAACATTCAAAATATTTGCATTAACTAGACAGCGGATCTTTATGTAAAATAAAAATTGTCTGCATCAATTCCCAAAAATAGAAACTGAATTGAATGCTATTTCTTCCCTTAATGATTTTAATAGAGAAGAAATCATATATTGACATCTACAATTTAAAAAATTTTTCAACAATTTTGAATTTCATGTACTCAGTTTTAAGAAACAGACAATCGGAAGAAATCAGGGGACGCTTAATTAGTGAAAGATTCTAGTTGAGCATAATTGCCGATAGATTTTAATTCATCTTTCCTTCTAATCGATATACGATCTTGAAGAAACGGTTTCGAAAGCATTCATTGTTGCTTAGATTGGATAGCATACGAAATCTGTTTACTGAAGGTATTTGTCCCTTCACAATACTAAGCGGAGTACGTTCGAAAGTATTTCGAGAAATCTCTTTAAAAATTGATAGCCTGGTCCAGCATTCATTTACGGAACGAAATATCGATTTTCTGTTTCCTTCAAGACTGATTAATAGATAGTCGTTTTGCATTTGTTTTTCTTTCCTTTAACAAATATTGAGATCCACGAAATTTCGTGAATTTTCAATTTCTTTTATTTGCTACCAGCCTCTCCGCCTTTAATAAAATTTTATAGATTTGTCGAATGGCAAAAATAAGAGACATATACTTTTTTATCGACGGATGTTCGAGTTTTACGGGTGAAACCACCCTCTGAAATTGGTAATCTATCTTGGAAACTACTCCGGATAAAAATATGGTTTTCTGACGCGTAATAATGATACGACGAAGGTAATTTTTTCGAAGGATGAAGAATATAAAAAAATATGGAAATTCATGCGGCTTACCTTTTCAAACATGCTCCCAGTGGTGGCGAAACCAATGTAATTAGAGCTGACCCATCTGTCTGCCAACTTTTCGGCGAAAGACATCGCTTGTGCAACACCAGTCTTGTACAGACCTATTATAATAAACGATTGCAACGGCGGCCATGCGTTTGGATAGTCCCATTGTTCTCCTGTGTAATTTAGGGACGAGGGTGTGCCACCTGCGACAAAAGAAAGACGACCAAATGTTACAAATAATCTTGAAGGCGATATACTCATAACATATCATTAATGTCACTTGCCAATTCGTAAAATACAAGAAATCGTTTACCTAATTAAAGGCGACCAATGTGAACACTTCAATGTCACCAGAAATATTATTATTATTAACAACTTAAAATAAAGAGCAGAGCAAATTGATGAAATATGCATTTATTTTTAAAAACTCTTTGAATTTTTATCAATCAATGGTACGAATTATTATGGACATTCGATGAACACGAATGACTCGTTTTTGTTTTTGTGAAATTATTTGGAAAAGCTTGAATTCTTTTATTCTTTTGTTTTGGATATTTGTAGTTTAACGTTTTAAGTTTCCCAGTCGCATAAAGCAATTTAATGTTAAATGGATTGCGTTCACATGTATCATAAAATACTTGCGAACACAATCGCAGTTATTGCTGTGTGTAACGCGTTAAACTTTCTGCAGACATAAATCTGGAAACGAAACGTAACTTTGTGACATTAATCTCAGTTATTAGGGTGAGCCACTATTTTCCTAACAAGCCGGTAATACAGTTTATATCACTGTAACTTTATTGTGATAGAGCTGGATGGAACTGGCATGAAATTGTATGAATTAGTGACAAGTATCATTAAAAGGTCTCGTATTTCCATTGTGAGAAAGTTCGTTGCGCACCGTTTCACGAGATAACATGGACTATTAAACAGTTGCAATTAACCTGATTCTATTAAAATATATTTAGATGGCTTATGTCACTTTATTATAATAGAACTCGATGAAAATAGCATGAAAGTGAGCACAGTGACAAGTCTTATGATTAAACTGCGGTTGTTTATACTAAATAAAAATTGTCTGTATTAATTGAAAGCCATGAGAACTACATAAACATTTATTTATTTTTCCAATAATATACCGTTTGTTGTTTTTTCTATAAATGATCGAGCCTGGCGCCGATATCATCAAATTTATTATAAATATACGGTAAAATTGTTTCATCTTCAAATATTATAAATATCCTAATTTACTAAATCCAATAATTCCTTATGAATAAAATTTCAATAAATAACTGAAAATGATAGATTAGATTACTGAACTGTGAATGAAAATTTTTGTTAATATGTTATTTTTCGTACGAATGGATTCAGCGAATAAGAGATGAAAAATGTAACAAATAGTACGCACGAGAAAGGTGCGAGTATTAAAATTGGGGCACTGGCGCCGATATAAAAGAGATCCCCACGGGATTACGTTAACGGAGGCAGAAAATTTTGCCCGTTAAGACGGCTTGTACTTCTCATTCCGATACGAGTTTTGGTTGCCGAGGTATCATCGCCTAAAGCGATGCATAATTTCGGAATATGTCACTGCCGTGTTGTTTCTCTACACCCTCGGACCTCTCTGGTGTCCACTGACACACTGGTCTGCCCCACGCTTCGCACCTGTGCAGTGGTCAATTACGGTGGCTGACTCAGCTCGCCTTCTACTGTTACTACTTTTTTTTTTTTAACTTCCCGATTTATAGGGAAGTTATTGTAATTACCCCGAAAATCGAAAATCGAATTTTTTGCAGATCTTCACGTTCCATGGTCATTGGAGTCATTTTAGACTATTTTTATCAAATTGTTAGTGTGTGTGTGTGTGTGTGTGTGTGTGTGTGTGTGTGTGTGTGTGCGTATGTCTGTTTCTATGGTATCAAATTTTTCGTTAACGTTTTCTGAAAAAGTAACAACGCGATCAGAACGATGAATGATGCAATCGATGTGCCCCGCTGTAACTTAGAGCTGATTAGATTTTGGTCCATTTTGGTCAAGTATTTTTTTAGTTTTTTCGTTTTTTTCGAAAGGAGTTGATTCAACATTGCAATTTATACGAAAGGCGTATCCACCGAAGAAGCAAACGTAACTATATATATATTTAGACATACTTAAAAAAAATTTTTTTAAAAAAATTTTTTTTAATTAAAAAAATTTTTTTTTTTTTTTTTAATTGCTTTTTTCCAATTATGCAACTAATGCGAAGCCATATAGCAAACATTTTGATAAGTAGAAAACTATTGAAATTCCCTGAAAACATAATCATCTTAAATCGTGCACTAAATAAATAATGATACTAATATACTACAACTAACGAGTCGGGAAGTTCTTTGTGTGGCTCGTGGAGAGTCACACACCAAACAACATCCGTACCACTAACCCTCTCGCGGGGTCGCAATGCGAGCTACAACTCCCCCACCTGCGAAGCTCGCGAAGCGAGCAACAACCCCCCTCTAGTTTTTTTTTTTTTTAATTGGGGAAAATCCGATTAATGGATAACCATCCTTGCCGCCGAAGGCAAGGATGACCAATGTCGGTCTCGGTATAATCGTTACCGACTAACGACCCCAATAGTCGTCCCTAGACATTTACTGCAGGGACCCAGGATCACGTTAGTACTCAACTGGGCCCCCGCTGTCCCTTGATGAGACATCCCCTTCTACTGGTACTACTGCTACGAGTGGACGTGCGTATTTCCGCGAAAAAGAACTGGGTCGCGACATTTCTTAGATTTCGGCTGCAGTTCACCACGCTCCTGCATGATAATACTATTCCCCGACGCACAGGAGTTCGAAATAGCCAAAACGCGGACTAAATTCATTATTCCTTTTAAATGTAGGGGATACTGGGGCCGAAATTTCCCGGTATAAATTGTTCCAATTTATCCATTATTTATAAATTTAAATCCTAAACGCACAGTCTTTTTTAAGGATGTTTTGGAGGTACAATGGGAGACAAAAGTACAAGAAATTCGAAATCTATCAATATATTCACAATGAAAGCCATTCGTGAGTATATTTTGCATGAAAAAATAGATTAATTTAAAATCTTTCGTTTAATTAGTAAATTTCATGTTATATTTATTTGTTTAATCGAATTGTCTTCATATTATAAAAAATTGTAAGTGACTTTTGTGATGATTGTACCCCCTGATTTGAACTTTAAGATAATAAATTTATAATATTCAATATATATAATTACCCAATAAAAAGTTGAAAAGAAATATTTAAATACATTAAAAATACTTCAGAAAGCAATATTCATGGTTATTATTGAAAATAAACATGTAAAATTTGCGTAAAATTATGTTCTGATAATAACAAAAAACGTGACAACACTGTACTTAGCAGTATTTTTGTATTTGAGAGTTGGTAGTATTGTGTACGTTTGGAAACTATCGTGATTTTGAGCAATACAATGTCTGATACTTTAAAAGCGAAAACCTACCGTTGGAAAGGTAAAATAGTGTCAGAGAAAGTTTATTTTTGGCGGCTTGCTCAACAACAAAATGGTTTAAAAAGTAGAAGACCAAAGGTAACCTCGAATATTCATCATCGTCTGCATTATAGTGATTATAGATGATATAGTAGCTATATTCAGTGATCTACACTGTTGTCGCATTTTCATGCTAGTTAGATGACAACATGATAAATTTGAAGTTTTGTAACAGTTTATAATTTTTTGCTCTGTAACTGTTTAGTGAATCGTAATAAATTTTGAACATAATTAATTACATAATTTTTATTATATATAAAAACAAAACTGGGGTTTCTAGTTGCGTTTTTTCAAGGTTTAAACAGGGTTCGAAGTGGAATTTTATGAATTCTCCATAAGAACACTTGTTAAAATGTGCAAACTTTAAGTTGCTATAAATATTAAACGGTGTAGTGAATCGAACCCAAACTCTGGTAATTGCATTAATTTAGTAAGAATTATATCTTGTCAAATTCTCAAAGATTTTATTGCACTTTTATATACCTCTAGAACATCCTTAACACTTTACCTACCGAAAGCCTATTAATAGGATTTTCAATAATTGTGCTGCACCAAAAGAAAACATAGAAATTTTCTTTCAAATTGTAATCTTAAATGAAACTATTAGATGACGTTATTGAGGCTGACTTGGTAGTTTACTATGAAAATTGCTGTTGCTATTGAAAGTTTCATTAAGAAGTGTTTAACCACGTACAAAAATTTTGAATATTGTATTGTCATCCAGTTGTGAGCTATGTTTCAAAGTTTCAAGTCTTTAGCTTATCGGGAAGATAGTTTAAAATCAATTGCAAGATTTGTACCGAACAGACAAACAGCAGAGAGACACGAAAGTGAGCTAAGTAAAACGTGGTAAAAAAGGGAAAAGAACGCGCGGTTCGTTTCAAGTTGTTTTTGTTACAAAAGTGGATAAAGGTACTCTGTCGTCCGTCGTCCATTTTTGTGGTGTCCACGGTAGCGTAGCATGTTTTTAACGAAGGCTTAGCTACGTACCCAGATGAGTAAATATTATTCGATTCTTAGGTTCTGAACTATTTCGATTATTTAATATCGATATCATATCCTTGCGCTTTAGGTTTTGCTGAAACTATATGACCAGAATATATTAATGTTTTTCATACATATTATGTCTTTTAATTTAAAAGTGTCTCGAAATTTTGATGCAGCAATGCATATTGGTGTACGTTATAAAAATTCGCATGAAATTTTATAAGATAGATGCTTTAGGTCTGTCATTTTTCGGTGAAATGTCCACAAGAGCTTGTCAAATTTTAAATATTAGAAAATGGCAGGGCTTTTAGATATTTTATGGATGCTAATTCATTTATTAGTTAAAAGGCAGCTGATCTCGTTTTTGAAATAATTGACTTCAAGCTTTGACTGGCTACGCGTTCCACGGATATCTAGAATGTGCTTCACACGTCTGTTAATTGCTGTCTATTTCTACTTACTGCAAGCAATGGAAAAGTGATACAATGACGAGATTTATCGTATCGGGTTTTTCAGGTTTAATATGGTTTCACTCTATATATTAAGGAAAAATGAAACTGTATGTTACTGGAAAATTAAGAATTAAGTAAAAATACTATAAAATGCAATAATTTCAAAGAATGTAACATGTCTGCTATGCTTTTACACTTATAGTTCAAACCACTGTAAAATTATGTTTGTCATGTATTATGTTTGCTTATGTAAATTGTAGATTTTATTAATTTAAGACACAAATAAGTCGAACACAAAATTAATATATTAGAAGAATTTGAGAATATTGTTATATTACTTTCGACCTTTTAACACGATTCAAAGAGAAAATACATTTTCATTTAACTTCGGTTTGATGCAATTGCCTAGGACAATTATTGTGTTGCATAAAGATTCATTGGACAAAATAAGCGACTAACTGTTTTTCCACGTAAATATGATAGTCATAAATAACGAAAAGCTGTTTGATAAAAAGCATTTTCTGCAAGGATATTCTGCCACGTCGCATCGAATTTTTAATACAGCCTATTCGGCTGACCAAGTTGAACGACGTATAGAACCGCTACATATTCTCGGACCGATAAATGCCGGTCTTTCAAGCAGCCGACGGAATATAGAGGTGACCATTCGTCTCTTATCTCGATTCCATTCGATTTCATTCTTATACGAATAACTTTCGGGGGCGAAAGGTTTCTTCGTGGCTGACAAAAGTTTAAATTGAATCGTGGCGATGAAGAGGAAGCCAAGACCGAGGAAATTAAGACTCGAGTCGGGTGGTGGCCCTTGTCTTGAATTCCTCTCGTTGAAATTATTATATTATCAATTTCCGTTGACTCACCTAGGAATTTATCGATGCCTTGCGATTGCAGATATTTCACGGCTGATAACGCGTGCTCCTCGCGGTGCGCGGTATTGTAGCTCATTGTGTACAGCGGCGCGAGGTTCGTCGGGTAAAAGGTGTTTCTGGGCTGATTAGTTTTCAGATTGTAGTCCAGCCAGATGCCGGCCGCATTGTTCCATAGAACATTGTCGATTGCTTGCTGAATTTGAACCGCTAACTTCTCGTAAGACGCAGCTTTCTGCAAATTAAACATATCAATTTTAGAAATAATAAAAAATGGCACTCCTCGATTGGAAAATTACTGTCCCTAATAAACATGCGATCAAATAAATGAAACATCTGTTGTTATACCAGGTTGTAGGGAAAGAGGTTGGGTTGTGAGACAGTCGTTTTTATCCAACGCACAATCACGATAATTCCAATCTGTCTGTTTCAAATTTTTGTTTTGACGTCTGCTAATTTTTATGCTTGCACCGAGGTGTATAGGCGTGTTGCTTATATTAGATACGGACATCGTGTGTAAACACATCGTGTAAAACTTTTACTCATTTTTTTTTAAACATTATTTTGTTGAGTGAATCAATTGAAAAAGGTGAGTGTGATGCATTTTCATTTAGTGTTTTCTTTACATTTTACGATGCAATATTGAGTTTTGCGCATATACGAGAAAAACATTGTTTTTTCTGTCACATTCGGAATGGCATCATGGTTGGGTTGTGAGACACTAGTTTTTTTTACTAGAAACGAACTTGAACTGTCAAATATCGTTGTTTGTGTTAGAATTAAGTGTTTATTTGTCATTTAACGTTTGCTTTGGTTTATTTTTTGAATTTATAGTCATTGTAGGGACCAGTCGAGGAAACTCGAAGTCCTCGAAATTACCTAAGCGTAAAAAAACAGCTGAACACGATTTATGGTGTGCGTGACTAGACAAAGCTATTTTTGAGAGAACTGTTTAGTTTCACAGTCTGGCAGATTTCTTTAAGGTTTTTGCCGAAAAAATTGACCGCTGCCAACTCTATCAAATGCAACACATGCCAGCGCCCTGTTCATTTGAAGTGTGCCGATATGGGCAGACGTTCGTTTTTCACATGCAAATATTGTGACAGCGACTTGGATGACGAAGAGGAAGATCATTATTGAATCCTCCCATTCATTATATTTTTTTTTTTACTTTTCTTCGCCATTCTTTGCTTTTTTTTCAATTTTTTGCCATTCTTTTTAACTCCTTTCGTCACTTAATGTCATTAAAATAAATAAAAATTCATTTTTGCATACAGTTAGATGGGTTTTACTTTATATTTTACCACTTTTAGTTGATTTTTCCGAATGTCTCACAACCCAACCACTTTTTTCAGGCAGCCAAAAAACGTGTCCTCGGAAAATTGGCCATAAAATTTTAGTTGTTGATCAAATCACGAAACCTGTTGGATATAATCGTTGCGTATTTCCTTCGTCTTTCCAACGGCATATAAAACTCTTTGATATCTTCATCAAGCAAAAAGTTACAGACCAAAAACAAAACTCGTCTCATAACCTAACCTCTTCCCCTACCAACAGTTTCTTTCGGAATGTGTTCCTTTAATGTCGCTAAATAAATACAAACAATGCGATAATCTTCGTGTTAATGTAAGTTGATATGAAAAATTCAAATAATTTCCTAGCTCTAAGACGGACGTATGCATTTTTTCAAGAAGGATGTACGCATTCTCTGCACATGTTCTTGCGCCGGGCTCACGCTGACAGACAAGCTTCATTAACGGTCGAATCGCGTGATTCGCTTATTGTTTCTTTTTACGCGGTGCGGAACGAAAGTTATATAGTGGCTGAAGAAATGTATATAGAATTACCGATCGTTAGACATAATGGCTTCTCTGAAGGCAGACGAGCAGTCCGGGCTTATCTTTTGTCATTCCGATTTGTTGCACGTGCTCGCGTGCCTTCATTTATCCACCCAGAAAGGAGACGTCGTCGTTTGGATACACGAACAAGGAAACCCGGATTAAACAAGCACAATGGCGGAATACTGACTACAATTCAGGCACTTTAATGACTTAAGGCAGTGAGATATTGTACGGAACTCTGATCATCGCTGTGATCGAGAAAAGCCAGTTTCCGGTGGAAAGTTTTATACGGGGATATTTCACTTTTGACAAAGCTGGTCACACTTGAAATCAATGATTTATAAAAGTTTTAATCACAGACCCGCGGAGCTCGTTCATCACTCTCCTGCCATGCAACTTTTAAATGGAACATCTCAGGAACCAAACCTATACTTTCTATAAATTTCTCGATTTAGTTAGCCATATTGTATACTGTACACACTAACATTCAAAAGTTCGATAATCGATTTTTCTATAAACGAACAAGGAAACTGCTCTTATCCAAATGAAACAAGAATAATTCGTATAAATTATTGTACAAAATTGGGAAATCAAATTTTTAATGAATACCCTTTTTGTTAATACCGCGTGTACAAATAACTAACGTTATAATGACTTATTTCATTACTTATAATTCTTATTACTCAACTTCGGATCTTTATGCAAAATAAAAACTTTCTACCTGAATTGCAACAAACTGGAGTGAAATAAATATTTAATTTCTTGTTGAATATGTTTAATAGGTGTATACTGTCAGAAATTAAACCTACCCAGTTTTATCATAAATGCATAAAATCCGCAGTCTACTTATTCGACATTAAGCGATAAATGTTATCTCCATCATTCCATTTTTCAAAAATTATTCACACTTTTAGAATATTAATAAAGATATTTACGTACAGAGTCAAGCTTGTCACAAACAAAATTTTATTATGAACGGGCGAGTAATAAATGGAAAACAGGGAAGACAGGGGGAACATCTTAATTATATTTGAACAACATGTTTGAGGCAGCGGAAGGGACGTACAGACTGGCTTCCGTAAAACTTTGTACACTTAATATTTCGTGAAAAACGAGAAGTACTGTGTGGAGGTAACCTAATAAATTGATTCCGCAAATTTTATTCCATTATAACAGGTAAACAAGTATTAAGTATACAAATTAATTCGTAGCTCTTTCTTTGCTGATGTACCACTTCACACTGGGTTTACGGAGGTCTAGAAATAACTATTTCACATTATTTTATAATCATAATAAGAATATGTTTATCCAAACTTTGGTCATTTTTCCAATGGTATATAACCCAAGAAATAAATCTGGTAAATAATTCCTCGGTAAAGCATTTTTACAATTTTAATAATCGCAAATTAAGAATATTAGAACCCTCCATTTTGACGGGTCCCGTAAGCCTAGTGTTAAAATGTATTATATTATACTATGCATTTACTATTGTGGAAAATAAATTCTATATCATTCATTGCTAGAAATAATTTTAAAAGTCATTTCACATTGCAAGGAACCGATTCTTGTCCGATCATCGAAGTTAAACATCATTGAGCGTGGTTAGGACTTGGAAGGGTTTATGAACACCACGTGCTATTGTCACTATTTTTTTTAACCACTATTAAAATTAATAAAAAGTTGTCCTTCTTAGTATGTACTATGAAATTTTTTACGTACGATCGATATTGATTATTCGTAAGTTACGATTCGTAGCCAAAATGAAACACCTGTCATTGATAAAGGTTGCCGATAACAAAAAATAATTTTTACGTAACGATTAACAGTGAGAACCACGAATTAATTTGTACACTTAATATATGTTTCGCGAGTTCTCGAACAATGCTCTGGCCAAATATTAAAAGAATTAAATCTATTAGATTGTATTAGATAATATGATTGATATTAGAATGTATTCGATAGTATTAAACAATGCAGACCATTTATGAAAAATTAAAAATCCTTCCAATAAAATATAAGAAAACATATACATTTACTATAAGAGATAAAGAGAAAGAATATTTTGTAACATAGGGCAGAATTCTATTGATTCGTGTGATTGTTTCTCAACGTAATATTGTGACTAATAATTAAACATGAATTTACTCTATCAACCGAACTGTTAGCAATACGCTTTCTCTGCTTTTCAGTCGATTATATTTTAAAATGTATACACACGTTCGGTATTTTTGTTCAAGATACAAAAGTATTTTATTCTTTCGTGTCCCCGTTTTAATCAATGAGCATTAAGTCAATTTTTTGTTAAACTTTGAATTAATTTGTATTTAAAGGACGATATTTTACGTTTTCAAGTCACGGAAATTTGTTTAGGTTCATGAAAAACATTCAGTCTGTAGAGGGTTAATTTCCTTTTTAATTGGGCCGAGTAACAGAAACAAGTTTGTGAATACGATTTTGACAAAGATAGTTTGATAGTTTGACAGACTACTTACCCTTAAGTTTCCGAGAGACCTATGAAATTGACCCAGAAGTCGTGCGTTTTGTTGCAAAATTGCATTAAGGTCGACAGGTATAATATACTCGGTCGAGATGTTCACTAAACCGAGCTTTCCGCCTACGGTATTTCCATTAAACCACCTGTTGGAAAAGTCCCAACCACTTTCGGCACCGGCTTTTATATTGTTGTAAAAGAACTCCTGTGATTTTGCGGGCAGCTTCTGCGCTATCTCGTAGTCCTCCCTAAAATACAAATTTACAATTGCTACAATGTCGTTTACAGTTTACAGAGGTGTGAACTTTACACCTCTAAAACTATTTTGCTCATTGCGATAAAACCGTTAAAGGCGCAAGCAAACTAATTTTCTACGGTATCGTTCCTCCAATCAATAAATTGTATTACAATCGTCTACGTGTTTGTACATTTAGAAAGCAATATAATTAACTGGACTAATAAAACAATTGTATTTTTACAATTTTTAAAGCTGATAAATAGACTGCAGATCTTGTGCATTTCTGGCAAAATAAATAGATGAAACATGAAACGATGAAAATTACAGAATTAACAAATACTGTTATGTTATTTTTATCCAGTTAAAATTGTTAGAAATATATTTTTACTCAATCTCAACTGCACGCAATCGATGCAAGCAATTTTCATCTTGCATGAAGATCCGAAATCAACTGATTAAAGTCGTTGCCAAACAAAGAGAACCGTGTATCGCGTTTTGTCATTTTAATCGTGAATAGAATGTTCATTATTTTCGTGATTTAATTAACGAAAAATTGAACGATCCATTCGAAACCGTTTATGATCAAACAGCACTGCATTTCGGTTAACTGGATAAAGCACATTTATGCTTTTTCAGTAATTAAATAGTATTTCGCGATAAATTATGGTTAATCGTATTTAATCAGATAACGAGGCATTTCTCGTTCGATGTACATAATTCCAATCGAAATTCACGCGGGAACCGTGTCAGACTTTAATACCATTAAAACATCGTGAAAGGAAGCGCAAACAACAGCGCAATGAAATTACATTGCGAATGGATTTGAATAAACTGTCGAACCTTGAGCGTAGGTGTAAGGCGGGTATGCACGTGCGCCTGCATTTAATCACGTCTACGCTGCATATTAACGCTTCTAAGGAGTTTCAGTACGGGGGGCATATAAATATTTGCTTCGAACAACGGCGAACTCAATTTCATGTATGCGAGTGCAACATAATACTACCGGCACAGCTTAATTTGTCGCGCGTTGACCACAGTTTAATGGTCAGTTTATCTTCGACGACAGTAATTAACATTTAAACGAATCATGTGCACGGCAATTGCGCCGCACAATATTATGTACATTAACAACCTTTTTACTCCATAATTCCAAATATGTGATTATTTTTCGAAACAAAAGTTGTTTATATTTGTTCCATGAAGGAACATGTGTTATTTGTACAATATTCATTATTGCTTGTCGACTGATGATATAGGGAGACATTTAATTTAAATTTGTACTTTTATTATATTAAATAAAGATTTGACGACAGTAATTAATGGTTAAATAAACTATGTGCACGGCAATTTTGCTATACAATATTATGTACAACAAGCTTTTTATAATTTCAAATATGTGATTATTTTTCGAACTAAAAATTGTTTATATTGGTTGCTAATGAAGAAGGAACAAATGTTACTTTCACAGTATTTGTTTTTGCTTGTCGATTGAAATTATAGGGAGACATTCTATATTGAAATTGTACTTTTATTGTATTAAATAAATATTTGACGACAGTATTTAATATTTGAACGAATCATGTGCACGGCAATTGCGCCGCACAATATTATGTACATTAACAACCTTTTTACTCCATAATTCCAAATATGTGATTATTTTTCGAAACAAAAGTTGTTTATATTTGTTCGATGAAGGAATGAACAAATGTTAGTTTTACAATACTTGTTATTGCTTGTCGATTGAAATTACAGGGAGACATTCTATATTGAAATTGTACTTTTATTGTATTAAATAAATATTTGACGACAGTATTTAATATTTGAACGAACCATGTGCGTGGCAATTGAGCTGTGAAATATTATGTACATCAACAAGCCTTTTATTATTTCAAATATGTGATTAGTTTTCCAACCAAAAATTGTTTATATTTGTTCCATGAAGGAACATGTGTTATTTGTACAATATTCATTATTGCTTGTCGACTGATATTATAGGGAGACATTTTATTTAAATTTGTACTTTTATTATATTAAATAAAGATTAGACGACAGTAATTAATAGTTAAATAAACTATGTGCACGGCAATGTTGCTGTACAATATTATGTACAACAAGCTTTTTATAATTTCAAATATGTGATTATTTTTCGAAACAAAAGTTGTTTATATTTGTTCGATGAAGGAATGAACAAATGTTAGTTTGACAATACTTGTTATTGCTTGTCGATTGAAATTACAGGGAGACATTCTATATTGAAATTGTACTTTTATTGTATTAAATAAATATTTGACGACAGTATTTAATATTTGAACGAACCATGTGCGTGGCAATTGAGCTGTGAAATATTATGTACATCAACAAGCCTTTTATTATTTCAAATATGTGATTAGTTTTCCAACCAAAAATTGTTTATATTTGTTCCATGAAGGAACATGTGTTATTTGTACAATATTCATTATTGCTTCTCGACTGATATTATAGGGAGACATTTTATTTAAATTTGTAATTTTATTATATTAAATAAAGATTTGACGACAGTAATTAATGGTTAAATAAACTACGTGCACGGCAATGTTGCTGTACAATATTATGTACAACAAGCTTTTTATAATTTCAAATATGTGATTATTTTTCGAAACAAAAGTTGTTTATATTTGTTCGATGAAGGAATGAACAAATGTTAGTTTTACAATACTTGTTATTGCTTGTCGATTGAAATTACAGGGAGACAATCTATATTGAAATTGTACTTTTATTGTATTAAATAAATATTTGACGACAGTATTTAATATTTGAACGAACCATGTGCGTGGCAATTGAGCTGTGAAATATTATGTACATCAACAAGCCTTTTATTATTTCAAATATGTGATTAGTTTTCCAACCAAAAATTGTTTATATTTATTCCATGAAGGAACATGTGTTATTTGTACAATATTCATTATTGCTTGTCGACTGATATTATAGGGAGACATTTTATTTAAGTTTGTACTTTTATTATATTAAATAAAGATTTGACGACAGTAATTAATGGTTAAATAAACTATGTGCACGGCAATTTTGCTATACAATATTATGTACAACAAGCTTTTTATAATTTCAAATATGTGATTATTTTTCGAACCAAAAATTGTTTATATTGGTTGCTAATGAAGAAGGAACAAATGTTACTTTCACAGTATTTGTTTTTGCTTGTCGATTGAAATTATAGAGAGACATTCTATATTGAAATTGTACTTTTATTGTATTAAATAAATATTTGACGACAGTATTTAATATTTGAACGAACCATGTGCGTGGCAATTGAGCTGTGAAATATTATGTACATTAACAACCTTTTTACTCCATAATTCCAAATATGTGATTATTTTTCGAAACAAAAGTTGTTTATATTTGTTCGATGAAGGAATGAACAAATGTTAGTTTTACAATACTTGTTATTGCTTGTCGATTGAAATTACAGGGAGACATTCTATATTGAAATCGTACTTTTATTGTATTAAATAAATATTTGACGATAGTATTTAATATTTGAACGAACCATGTGTGTGGCAATTGAGCTGTGAAATATA
Source organism: Lasioglossum morio (assembly GCA_916610235.2). Lineage (NCBI taxonomy): Eukaryota > Metazoa > Arthropoda > Insecta > Hymenoptera > Halictidae > Lasioglossum > Lasioglossum morio. Next base: position 3,197,835 of record OU744333.1, read on the forward strand.
ATGTACATCGACAAGCCTTTTATTATTTCAAATATGTGATTAGTTTTCCAACCAAAAATTGTTTATATTTGTTCCATGAAGGAACATGTGTTATTTGTACAATATTCATTATTGCTTGTCGACTGATATTATAGGGAGACATTTTGTTTAAATTTGTACTTTTATTATATTAAATAAAGATTTGACGACAGTAATTAATGGTTAAATAAACTATGTACACGGTAATTTTGCTGTACAATATTATGTACAACAAGCTTTTTATAATTTCAAATATGTGATTATTTTTCGAACCAAAAATTGTTTATATTGGTTGCTAATGAAGAAGGAACAAATGTTACTTTCACAGTATTTGTTTTTGCTTGTCGATTGAAATTATAGGGAGACATTCTTTTAATTCGTATTTTTTTTTTATTAATAAACTAGGTCTGAATGACTTTTGTCCTTTTTAAGAAATATAGCTTTTGTTAGTTTTTTTTTAATTTCAAAATGTCATTCCCATTTTTACGTAAAAGTATTCGTATTGTGGGTTTCGTATTATTTACGAATGTTCAAAGTATTGTAAAGAAGAGGCCACGATGACTGGTGAAGATTATTGTGATGGATTGCTTTAGGCGAGATTCCACTCCATTTGCCGTTTAGCTTGTCAAACGGGATAATGTAGTGGAACTTCGATTGTTCGAACTGGCCAGGCGAGACGATAATCATCAGTAAATATTAGATCATCTGACGATGCTACATTTCCCAAATATTTACATTGTCAGAGTTTGAGAGGATTGTTTTTAAACGTACCATATTTTCAAGAACTCGATATCTATTGAAAATCTGAAACTTATATTCTGGTACTTGTGAAAGGACGCTAACTTTTCTAACATCGGACCATATGACTTGGACTATTTTTAAGTTAGTAAAAAATTTTTGAAAAAATTGCAATTCTCGTCGGAATTACAAATGTGGGCCTATAGCGAAAATTTAAAAAATACATTTTGTAGATCTGTGTCAATTGAACATATTCTGAAAATTTCATAAATATCGGTCAATGTAGCAATAACCTACAAATATTTAAAGAAGTTGCACTAAATATTTAACATTTCAGATCATTATATTAAACATTCGTTGAGTGCAAAATTCTTTGAGGACTTATGCAACACAAACTTCATTATCTATATAATTTTATAATATAAACAAAGGAAAATGTACCAACACGTACGGAACATGAATTCTAGTTTACGATCTCATTAAGCTTTTCTTGCACTGGAGTTAGAATGAAAGAATCTAAAATTCTACCTCGCTCTTGCTTTCTCAAATTCTTCGGTGGAAGTGCTAATTTCCATAAAGTTCCGCGGTCCAATCACCATAAATGTGAGTTCCCCCTTCTTACAAATTTTCTCCCGTTTGCTATTACCTTATCAGGTAAATATTAAAAAGTGTAAACAGGAATAGGACATTACTTGTAACTCTCCGGTCTGGGTCCGTTGCTGCGAACCATGTAATGCGCCATCTTGTAGATCTTCCCGTTTTTGTGGACATTGACCATCCTCTCGTTCTGCCAGAAAGCGAATTCTTCTTCCAACGTGGATATGATCGAACGCAGGTAAGCGTAATCTCCCGTAAAATCCAAGTACCTCGAGACCTGCGTCAAGCAAACAACGAAACGGTGAACACTGAGCATAATGTAACGGGGCGCAAACTTCCACGATAGCCTCGATCCTGCCTCGGAAACTCCAATAACCGCGGAATCAACAAACAGCAGGACCACACGGGCTTGTAAGCGAATGTCCTTACCGGAAACGCATTAAAGGGCTCGTTGCATCGGCAAGTAGGCGCTCGCGTATCGAACTTTTAAGGAGAAACGCGGAAAGAAAGTTTCAGCGTCGAGCCGGAGTTTCTCGATAATAAGAATCTGTTCGCTTCCATTTCGTAGACACCGATTTCGCCACCAGCACCACCACGGGACTCAAACAACCCATTTCAAATCTTTCATTTCGCAATCGAAGGCTTCGCGGAAATAATATTTTCGATTTACAAATGTGGACCTCTTCAGAAATGGATTCAGTACGTTAAAATACGAGTAAACTTGTTGTAGAAAAGGGTCCTCGCATAAGATTTCAATGTCGTGGAAGTATGTTGTTAACGTCACCACTCTGAACAACATTTCCTTTAAAGATTTTGTCAGTCGGCTTTAGTTTACGACAGTGTTCGACAAACTACGACCCTTCGGCTACTTGAGTATGGCTCTTCCACGAATGAAGTGTTTGAAATTAATTTATTTTGTTTATTTTGTTTTAACACATTACCGACTGCCGATTATTGCATAATTTTGAAAAATCACATGCCTAAACACTTTTTAATGGAACCTTCAATTGCAACAGCAATTTTTATTATGAACTAACAAGTCACCCTCAATAACGTCTTTTAATAGTTTCAGTTAAGATTGTAATGTAAAAGAACATTTCTATGCTTTCTTTTGGTACAGTACAGTTATTAAAAATCCTATTAACAGGTTTCCAGTAGGTAAAATGTTAATTTAATAGTATTTTAATACAATTTTCGATCAGTCAGTGTGTCATACCTAAATTCAAATAAAGAGCAATTTCTACACTATTTTTATGAATAAATAAGATTATTATATAGTACAATATCTAGTTTTATTCAGTGTACCTAGTTTTAACAGACTTCTAAAAGCAGGTCCTTGTAAAGAAATTTGGCTCTCAAAAGAAATTCAAATCGTTGTACTGGTGATATTTGGATCCTTTGACTAATGAGTTTGGCGATTACTGGTTTACGAGATAATTGAAAAAAATCTTTATTTGTAAATGCATAAATCAAGTCTGGGTTTGGTCTACATTACGTTCCGAACAGAACAGAGGAGGCTGGGACGCGGAGAACGAATCGAACGAGGAGACAAAGAGGAGAAAAAGAAAACAGAGTATGATCAACTCGATCGTCGCATATCGTATATCGTATATCGCATATCGCGTATCGCAAATTTGGGGCGCGGAGATGCAAACGGTCAAGTGTTGATTCTCGACATAGTTGAACAGTTTGCACAATAAGGAGGCAGCTCCACTTTTACACATTTTTGTCGTGGTATATCCTATTTCATTGTGCTCTCTCACAACGAGAGAGTGAAAAAATTGGTGAATAAACAAAAGTGAATGAGAAGTAATTGACTCCAATAAAACTATGGTTGTTTCACGGAATTACTTGAATGATTTCCAAGCTACAAACTGATAGCATAATATTGTATCAATAGAATACTGTTACTTTGAAATACATTCTCCATTAAAGTAATGATAATAAAATATATTGTCTGTTTTAATCTGTTTAATAAACATTTGATATCATTTCCAATATTTATATTATGTTTCTTGAAACAGTAAGGAAACTGTGGCTTCTATATTTATTTTAAAATTTTATCAATATGTATATTAGTTAGTTAAAAATTTACAGTTTGAGGGGAATTACTTGAATGATTTCCAAGCTACAAACTGATAGCATAATATTTTATCAATAAAATACTGTTACTTTGAAATACATTCTCCATTAAAGTAATGATAATAAAATATATTGTCTGTTTTAATCTGTTTAATAAACATTTGATATCATTTCCAATATTTATATTATGTTTCTTGAAACAGTAAGGGAATGTAGCTTCTATATTTATTGTAAAATTTTATCAATATGCATGTTAGTTAGTTAAAAATTTATAGTTTGTGGGGCGAAGTAAATACTTGAATTTTAATTGATTTTTATTCGTTTACTCATATTATCCAAAAGTGGCTTTGCTCCTTATTACAGCAGTTTCTTTAATTATTAAAATCGCAAACATACAACTGTAAAATATTATTAAATAAATTACTCTCGTCAATGTTTATAAGAGATTAAAGAATATTTTATGAGATTCACCTTCAGATATTTTGTTAAGCTCAGTGGAAAGTCCGTTTCGTTTTTATCGCACGATAACGGCGCTATTTGCAAGCTGTTGTAATTAACCTGATTTTATTAAAATATCCACAGATAGCTGATTCCACGCACGTTGCAGAAAATATCCGTACATACTGTGTTCCCTAGTTATATTCAAACGGAATATTAATATAAATATTCAAGATATATAAAAAAATTGCAATTCTGTACAGAAACAGCTTTTACAAATTAAAATACAAGTTATAGATTTACTATGTATGATCACTAAAAATTTATGTAAATAAATTATAATAGTAGCAAAATCAGTACATACAAAAGATATTATTGGAATGTTAACAAAACCTGAAATCTATTTATATTACGAGTAAATTGCTGTACTATGTTATTATTATACGATGTTTTAATTGTGTTATCGTAACTTACACGATAAAATATTTTAGAATTTAAAAGAAGATTCTAAATTTTTTCAACATCTTAATAGTTGGTAAATATTGGTAATTTCTGTGCAAACCAACATTGCTAACATGTTTTGCTTTTATACTATGAAAGAATTCTGGCGGCATCGGCATAACACCGCACTGAAAGAAGCATAGAATTCGAGAGAGCGCTTGATTCACACTACGTTTGTAAAGATTTTCCAAGAAGGGGTAAACGAGCAAAAATAACAGACTTCCGGAAGAAAACGGAGCATAGAAATGATGTCACAGAGAGAAGCTCAAGATGAATAACATCGCGGCAAAGAAATAGTCTCCTTTAACGGCGCATCGCCCTGGTAAAGATGAAATAAATTATCCTGTTATCAACGAACAATTTACACTGGATTTTGACAATTATTCTTATCTTTAAACAACACATTTTTAAATGTATACATTCTTAAATAAGATTTTAAATTTACTCAAACTGTACAAAGAATAAATTGTTCGTAGATCATTTTCATTTCACAATTGATCACTGTGTTCAATCTTCAATTGTTAGGAATGATTTCAAGATAATCGATACACATCTTACGAATGTTAAATAATTTAAAATTTTTTTCGTCATAGTTCTTAATATTTTTACGAGTATTTTCGTAATAACTTGAAAAGAAATTAATTTTTATTACAATCAATTAAGTAACATATTAGATGCGAGAGGGCCACAAAAACCGTTGTTACGATAAACTTTGTCTTTTCTATTCTTTTGTTATTAACACGAAACTTGCCAAACTTTAAACACATTGCAATAGGAAAAATTCGTAAGATACTTTTTGTCTGATAGAAACTACAATTTCTGAAACTTTCGGAATAAAATTATAATTACATTTTTTATATAATTTATCGATAGATCTTTATTTACCTTTTGAAAAAGTATTAAGGACCATAGACCGATTTTACAATTGGTCACTGTATTCAATCTTCATTTGTTAGGAATGATTTCAAGATAATCGATACACATCTTACGAATGTTAATTTATTGGAAATTTTGTTCATCATCGTTCTTAATATTTTAACGAGTATTTTCGTAATAACTTGAAAAGAAATTAATTTTTATTACAATCAATTAAGTAACATATTAGATGCGAGAGGGCCACAAAAACCGTTGTTACGATAAACTTTGTCTTTTCTATTCTTTTGTTATCAACACGAAACTTGCCAAGCTTTAAACACATTGCAATAGGAAAAATTCGTAAGATATTTTTTGTCCGATAGAAACTACAATTTCTGAAACTTCCGAAATAATATTATATTTACTTTTCATATTCATTTTTCAATTTCAATTCATATACATTCATTTGCTCTTTGAAAAAGTATTAGGGACCATAGACCGAACTTCCCTATCAAACGCTGTGCGACGTATAGTGACGTCATCCCTGAGGGATTAATGGTTAAACGAACAAACGAGATTGTTTCACTGTACTGCGACACGAATCATTACCAAACTGGAGAACGTTGGTAGCGATAACAAAGTCGACCGGAGGGATTCGATAGAATCATCAATTTGTTTTCGTGGCTTGGATTCTAGTTGTCAGTTCGATTTCGCGTTCTGTTCGGCCGTTGAAACAAATAGCTTCTGCAAGGTTTCTTCCGAATATTTCCTTTATCTCAATCAACTGGCAAGACTCGGCGAAAACTGGCAGATCGGAATACGGAGGGAAGTAACTTTTGAAATGCGATTTACGGTGGGAAGGCAGTCGAGAGCTTGCGGTAGGGCTCGAGATTATTCTAAGATTTGTCAAAGCACTGGTTCCCAAGCCTCTGTGTACACACTCCCGGCATTTCCCGAAACATTTTTGGTACACACGGAGATTTTCGTGTATATACCGTAAAACGTGTTTTACTCCGCGTGCGTGCACGGAGTTCGTACGGTAACGATTTCCGTCGATGTTCACCACCGGGTTTATTCAAACGAGAGATCGAGACCGCCATTCCGAATTCTTGCAACTTCGACTTCGCAAATTGTCACTTTCCCCCTCGACGTTTCCGGTAATCTACACGCGACACACGCGTTTCTTTATTGAATCTCTGGTACCTGAAATTCTTAGCTGTTACAAGATTTTTCACTGAACTTTTTCTACAATTACATGTATTTTATGTTTGTCACTAACCTTAGCACAGAATGTTATGTTACTTCGTAAAAATTAAAAGGTGCTTGCGTGAAGCAAATTTAATGGTAGTAGCATCATTGTAATTTCAATAATTATATAAAATATTAACACGTTAAACTAATTGTTGGTGCCTGTGGACCAATAGTGGCTTTACAAAGTAATTGTAATTTCTTTATTCGTGTAATATTAAAAACTACATTTACAATTTTTTTATTGTAACAAAAATAAGGTTAACAATTTTTCTGCTTGTATACACATGTACTTACGAGCTGCCTAAATAGAAAATTAAATAAAGTATCTCCGCGTTTAACGTGTTAATGGTCGTAAAACTTTGATAACATATTTTTAGGAGCCGTGTTGCAAATTATTATTTGTTACTATACATTTAATTTTTAATTTAATTCAATCTAGCATATTGTACCCAATATTGATGATTAGACTACGGATCATTATACAAAATAAAAATTGCTTGCATTAACTGTACGGCATAGGAACCAAATAAAGTTTTCTTTTATTAAGCTCCATAAGAAACTTCTTCAGAGGTGCAAAAAAATTTAGGGTGGTACCTTCACCATTGCTTTGATAAAACAAAATAACCAAATCGATTTTATTTTTCTCTTCTATAATTTTATTAAGTTGAAGAAACTGTGTTGATATCTTTCTACTGGATTAAATTACGGCCACTCATTTTTGTTATAAATGCATAAAATACGCAGTTCATTGATGATAATTGATATTATTAAGCCATATGATTTTTAAATTTATTTCGACACGGAGAGTTTAATAAGTTTAATAATCAGCATTCGTCGAGTTCACATTCGCAATTATTATTAGATTTAATAATTGCTGTTTTATCATCATTGATGTCACTTTATACTCATTTCATAAATGCTCGATGCCTGCGGCGGTTATTTATAATTCGATGAATTTATTTGGAAATAAAGGAACTGCAATTTATAATTTTAAATTTCATAATCGATTATAAAGAATCTAGAGCGAAATGAAATTGTATTAAAAGCTTTAGCGAATCCAAATACTAAGAACAGCTATGAAGTCATAAGATAAATATTGAAAATATGTAGAAGATTAAGGAACAACAATAGCTTCGATAAATAACATGTGGACCTTTCACAGCAAGGAATAACAGGAAACGAGGACGCAGATGCTGCAACGAAAGAAGCAACAACTCTACCAGCATCCCGACTAACTCCAATACTATACTAGGATCTTATTATATAAAAATAACTATAAAAGAAGAATGGAGTACAATCTGGACGACGACAGAGAGAATAAAAACAGACAATTTTCTAACAATCCATCCGTCTGTATGATGTAAACAGGAAGGAACCATAATAGCCCGATTCAAGACAGACTAAACTAAAATCACCCAGGACACCTAATCTTAAAAAGTGACAAACCTTATTGCACTCAGTACCTTAACGAAGTCTTTGCCATTACACAGGTAGACATAATTTATAGAAACATAACAAAATTACTCTGATACTCGAACTAACAACCAGGAGCATGCAAGAGACATGATTAATTCTGAAAAGATTAACTTCTACGACAAAATATAATATTCCAACAAATACAAATAACAACAATGAGCACTGGTCATTAATAATTTCACAAGGTTAAAAATTATATGAAAAATAATAAAATTCTCTATTAATTTCTATTTTCTACTTTCTTGAATATCTCCATTTATGTTTCAAACCATTTAGATGATTGTACAAGTGATATATTAAGCAATATTATCCTGTGATTTCTTATGCAATTAGTAAGCTAAAGCTAAACTTATATTCATGTTTCAAACTGATGATGAAAGATAATACCAAAAATGATGGAAATAATCCTTCGCCTCGTTAATGTTCTTCAAAACATGTTTAATTAATTATTTATGTTTTGATATTGGGCACACGCTCGTGTACTATAAATGTCCAAAATTGACGATGTAATTATCACTCTATCTAGACTACGAATGTTTATGCAACATAGCAATTTTAAAAATTGGTAGCAAAAGATAAGAGCTACATAAAAATTAATTTTTCCACTTGATAGTTTGAATGAACTGCAAATAATATCCGAGAATTTCCAATGCATAAATATCAAATTATATGACACTCAAACAGTTTTGTCAGAACAAGACTTGTGCTCCCACTCTACCTTCCCCTTCTACGACGCTATTCTCCACGCTTCCGTCCGGTCACGTGACGCGTTCGTGACGCGAGAGGGGGGTAACTTTTTCCTCTCAATTCGTGGTCCTTCCCCTCCCACAGGAAAAATGCTCTTTAAAAATCGTCGTGCGGGTCCAATCGCCGACATCGAAAAGATAGTTCTTACCTACAAAAGTGATACGATTTCTTGTGTAAAGCTCTGTTAACAGGGTTTTCCCAGCAACCTCAGGAATCCCATTTCTTTTCTAAACTACGGGCATTTTCCGACAATTGAACTTGTCAGCTAAATCGCGCGGAAATCTTCGAGTGGCGGAGAAAGCACTGTACCCGGAGAAACGCGAAAAGCTCGTCGGCAAAGCTCGGAACAAAGCTGAAAAATCTAGTTCAATTTCTGAAATCGAAATTTCGCCGTACCTGCGACGTATGGATGGATGCTCGTTGGAATTTCTAGGTTACGCGATAAGTATTCGGTATCGGTGCGCGACGAGAGTCGATGAAGTTGATTCGGAAACTGAGCCGTCGTCGAACTTCCGGGGACACGGCTAATAAATGGAATTGCAACTAACACGATTATTTATGAATCCCAACCCGATCTCGTCGTCGTAATTCTACTCGATTACTAGGCGATCCATCTTCGGGTCTTTAAGTTGTAATTTACTTTCTGAATGGAATCGAATTGATATAATTGTAAGGTCCGAATAGACCCCTGTCTGTAATAATTGAGTTCCTATTTTCTCATAGTTCGAAATCCTACTTGGTTTACATTAAATTTGGTTTAAATTGATATCGAATTCGGGAGAACATTTATTTACAATTCTATTGAAGGAAATATAAACTATTGTTATTAATTAGCCCTTTAGCGAGGCCAATAAAAATACTACAAAGCTTAACAAAAAATTATAATATGGAAGAAAACTAGGAAGAAATTGATAAATTATAGCAAAATAATGTTAAGTTTGTGTTGAGATGATGTGTTACTTTAATAGCCATATAGTATAGCTTCAAAAAGGAAACATTCTTGGAATAAATTAATATTAGAACCCTGTCAAGGGTTTCTACTATTCAAATCACGTATCTAAAATATTTTTTAGTGCAAAAAGAACTTGTCAATAATAAAAATAATACAAGTACAGTGTACATGCATTAAATGAATATTAAATATTAGAAATTTAGCTATTAATAGTTTCTAAAATCCTAGTGTATTAGATGATTCTTAAATATTAGAACTCAACGAATAGATTCAAGACCCTAAATAAAAATTTAAATAAAATGTTTTTAAGATCCTATGTACAGTAACTATAACGCAGTGCAGTGTACAAGGATTAAGTAATAAATAATATAGTTAACTAAAAGTGAGCCAACAACCGTAGTCCCGTTGAAAGCACCGGTTCTCGTTAGATCACCGAAGTTAAACAATGTGGAACGTGAACGGCACTAGGATGGGTGACCGTCTGGTAAAAAAAACCAGAAAGTGACCCACGCGAGGTGTTTTTCACGTGTTGTTGGCAAAAGGTGGTTCGGAACCCACCATAAACAGTAGGTCCCGCTGAAGAGGCGATGGTGAGAGTGGAAAAGAGGGGGATTGGTAAATGAATTTGAAACCCTGAGGGGACCAAATATCATGTTGCAAATAGTTAATTACAATAGTTAACTAAAAGTGTAAACCTCGCAGAGGGCCGGAAATGATTTCGAGCGAGGCGTATGTTTCCCGTATCAAAATCGCGGGACAGCCACTTAAAATTGAGTGTTTTAAAAGATGTGATATTTCGAGCACGCTCAATATAGCGGAAAATTTTCTCCGCGAAGTGCCATATCCGGCAGCGACGCGACGTAAGTAAACTGGAGAACAGATCCCCAAAAATTAATATCTGAGAAGTATGACGTACCATGAGATGTAACAGGGGCGGTTGGCTCCTCATAAGGTAATAAATTCTACCACCGTTGGGTATGAATCCATATTTCTCCACCATGGACAAGAAATTGTCTATCATTCCTTTGGCAGTTTGATGCATGTCCGATAATAGCAGCCCTTCGATCACCCAGTAGCTGTCCCAATAGTAGAACTCTGTTGGAGAGAAACAAACATTCAAGTGACGTTTCAATTCTATAACCAGATGCTAGGCACACGCTCAACTTCTATCAGTCAAATCACCATTGATAAATGCACTCTACGTCAATCCCCGCGCTGCATGTTTTTGTCATTTAACACTTAATCGGGCGTAGCCGGCATTTATCTTCGTTCCTACAAATTGATGTTAGCGAGAAGTCGGAATTTACGATCCGGATGATACTGCTTAATCACCGTTTATGTAAAATGTGCTCGTTTACAGTTGCTCGTTAAGATTATATCGAACGTTTACCGAATTACAGAGACGTGAATACGGTTTCACATGGAACAAAATAATTTTGATCTGTTAAAGCTATGGTGAAGACACTATGTGTAAATGGTAATCAATAGACTGCGGATTTTATGCACGTTAAATATATTTAAGAACGTCAATGTATTAGTTTCAGTTTAATAGGATAATTAAAAGTAGAATGCAATTTCTATTTGGCTCCTGTGTCTTGCAATCACAGCGAACATTCTTTATTTTGCATTAAGATCCACACTCTAGTAATCAATTACTATAATACTGATGTAGAATTTAGACTTTGATTACTTGATTACCATTTAAGTAAACTGTTATTATATTTTTATTGCCAATTAAAATGGTAATGAGCAATTTTTTAGTAGTAAAAATTCGAAATTTAGTATTTATACGTTTTTTAAAATATAAGTACACAAATGTACGTCCCTTTATAAACTATATTTAAATAATAACAGATCACAAGAACGTTAATGTAGATGAACTTAAAATTATATGTTCAATTTATAACAAATTAAAGTTATAAGATCTACAGAAACAGTAACTTCATTTATTAATTGTTTCTAGAGTAGACGACAATTTTGAATTTCGATTTAAGAAATAATATATTAATGAAGAAGAGTAAAGTAACTATGAAATATCTACCATTATTTCGTCATTAAACAAATATGTTAAGGATACATTGAACCATATAATTAATCCTTTCAATTTGACTTAACCTGATGTACAGTGTGTCCCAAAAATTTTGTACTTCCTTGAAAAAGGGTGATTCCCGAGGTCATTTCCCGCCCGTTTCAAGGTTTTCCGTCATTTTTGGGACAGCTTGTATAGTCTGAAACGTAAACAGACATTCGTTAAACTTTCAAGCATCTCACCTTTGAACCTTCCTCCAGGAATAATGAATCCGTTCTTCACGTAGATCAAGCTGTGCCTCAAAGGATTCTCGGCCACGTCTTTGGTCATCTTCTTCGCCAAAACCTTCCAAACGCCATTGAGCTGCGACAGCCATTCGCGATACTTCGGGTCCTGCACGCGTCTCAGGATCGTGGGGTTCGGTTTCCAATCGGGTAACGTCCAGTTTACAAGTTCACTTGCCTCGACGAAGTTGTTCTTGACGAATGCTTCCACCTCGTTTCGCGTCGGCTTGTTGTTTGTTGCATTCATCAGGTTGCGGAAGCTGTCCAAGCACAAACAGAACCGATGGGTCAGTTAATCAATCATGACACGTCAAACAGCGGAACGTTTGCGTTGCACCGCTTCGCGATGCATATCGAGCTGTCAGAGTGCAAATAGAAATCGTCTCACCAATTAATTAATTTCAAACAACCTTGTCCGTTTGTTCGCCGAGTTCTAAACTGCACATCGTTCCGCGGGAAAATAAAATTGTATCGTGCTCTCTCATTTCGGACGTTTCTGTGATTGCGTGATTGAGTATCTCGTTATTTTTAGTGCGCGTTGTTGGAACAGTGCGTGATATCATTTAGTTTCTTTTAAGTGTTTACTTTAACAAACTATCATTGCCTGTACATTTGTTTTAATTTATTTTCGGATGATATCAAAAGGAACACTTACACAATCGATCAATTAAAGGTCCGATCTATTTGATAATCGAGCTTTTCGTACGAGATTTTCATTTTCCTCAATCATTTCTAAATTTATTCATTTTCAAGCAAGTATGCTTTTACTTGATAAATATTTTAGTACAATTTTTTTTAAAAATAATCTCCCACTTTGAATAAATATATAATATATGTACTGGCCAACAACCGTAGTCCCGTTGAAAGCACCGGTTCTCGTTAGATCACCGAAGTTAAACAATGTGGAACGTGAACGGCACTAGGATGGGTGACCGTCTGGTAAAAGACCAGAAAGTGACCCACCCGAGGTGTTTTTCACGTGTTGTTGGCAAAAGGTGGTTCGGAACCCACCATAAACAGTAGGTCCCGCTGAAAAGGCGATGGTGTGAGTGGAAAGAGGGGGAAATGAATTTGAAACCCTGAGGGGACCAAATATCATGTTACATTACATTACATCACATTACATAATATATGTAGTGTACTTTTAACCTGTACGTTTAATTATGCGAAAAATTTATATTGTATCCTTTTAGTTCGTTGAAAATATTGTGTTTATCAGAGTAAATTGATTAAAATCTAAGACTGTGAGCAACAGAAATATATTACGTGATAAATATTTGAGAACTTATATTATTTGTAGTTGTTTATTGAACAAAGTAACGATAAAGAGGGAGCAGTAAGCTCATGTATACAGTATACATATTAGAGATGATGTGTCAAGATTGTAATGCTTTACTTCCTTAACCTTTTCGGTCACGAATTATTTATTCCTGGAAAAAAACCATGGCTTTGCTAAGCAATTCGTTGAATTACATTATGATTTTTGTTTATGTCCTTATATGATGACGCCATGACCAAAAGGGTTAAGAAACATTATGATAAAAATTGCTGAAGATCCGAATAAATTTATATTCCTACTATAAAGCAGTATAAAATAGACATTTTTAGTACTCCGTAAATCTAGTATGAAGCCCACTACCGTACCGGGACAATCCCGCTGCAATATGGATAGAGAAATATGTGAAGGCTCACTAAACAATCGGACACAACAGGCAAGAGCAATATTCGTAGTCGATCTGGACGATTGGTGCTCCGCCAGAGAGTCTCCCCGCCCTCTCGAATTTCCTCGATCGTCCCACAATGCTCGTAAACCACGGCCCAAATTCCGACATTTCACACGAAACGGTCTGCACTGCCGGTTCTACGATCCGAACGAGACGGTGTGGCCGCTAGCGAGTCGATGCTTACTTTATGCCAGCGGCCATTACGAGTTGTACAGAAGCGTGCAAGCAAATTGGCCGCCACGAAACAACGCAATCATCCCGGAACGATCATGAGTCTTGTGGGTCGTGAGATTCGCATGACAACTTTGCCCATCTCGTGGTATGACAAGGTTCACCTTTATTATTAGGTCGATGCAAAAATAAATGCGGTTTTTCTGTCCCGGAATTTTAAAGTTATTTTACTTTATTTGTCAATTTCAGCTAAATCTCGAATAACTGTTTAAGTTATTTTACTTTATTTGTCAATTTCAGCTAAATCTCGAATAACTGTTCGTGATATTTTCCTTGGATTTGACAACAACCGTTAGTTTATCATCAACAATTTCAGAGGGACGTCCGCGAACCTATTCATTTTTGATACTTTATCTCGGCCATGAAATTTTAGATCTTAATCTATCAATTTTTATTATATCGAATAAATTGCTTCAACTGTATGATCGAAGTGTCAAATGAATGAATTCTTATATTCTGTAGGTGCACTAAATTATTTTTGTAGGTTATGAATTGTATTTTGCAAGCTAGATTGTGTTAACACTTGGCATGCGGGTATATTTCGTGCGGGAGTTTAGTCATTCATAAATTGAAACCTACTTCGTTTTTATCAACGAAACTTTTTTTATTTTACACTTAAATATATACTTTATGATTATTTTAACAAAAAAACGACATTTTTACGAAATCACGAAACCCGCGCGTGACCCGCGCTCCAGTGACAGACTGTGAAAAACGTTAAAGTACGTTGCCCGCATGCCAAGTGTTAAATAGACAGCAGACACTATGTCAAGTGTGTCTATTAAATATGGTAGCATATTATTCTTATGTTGTACTTTTGAATGTGTTGAAGGTCCTGTAAGTGTACTAAATTATTTTTTTAGATTCTGAATTGTTTTCTGTTAGCCCTAAATTGTTTAATAGACACTGTACACTGTGTCCAAGATGTCTATTGAATACATATACGTTCGTCGGATCTAAAACGTTCATATCTTCTTAGGTTCTGAATTGTTTTTTATTAGCCCTAAATTGTTTTCTGTTAGCCCTAAATTGTATAATACAAACTATACATTGAATCTAAAACGTTCATATCTTTTTAGGCTCTGAATTGATTTTTATCAGCCCTAAATTGTTTTCTGTTAGCCCTAAAATGTTTAATAGACACTGTACACTGTGTCCAAGATGTCTATTGAATATGCATTTGTCGGATCTAAAACGTTCTTATCTTTTTAGGTTCTGAATTGTATTCTTTTTGCCCTGAATTGTTGTCCGTTAGCCCTAAATTGTTTAATAGACACTGTACATTGTGTCCAAGGTGTCTATTGAATATGCGTTCGTCGGATCTAAAACGTTCGTATCTTTTTAGGTTCTGAATTGTTTTTTATTAGCCCTAAACTATTTTCTGTTAGCCAGCCAACAACCGTAGTCCCGTTGAAAGCACCAGTTCTCGTTAGATCACCGAAGTTAAGCAATGAGGAACGTGAACGGCACTAGGATTGGTGACCGTCTGGTAAAAAACCGGAAAGTGACCCACCCGGGGTGTTTTTCACGTGTTGTTGGCAAAAGGTGGTTCGGAACCCACCATAAACAGTAGGTCCCGCTGAAAGGGCGATGGTGAGAGTGGAAAGAGGGAGAGGAATTGGTAAATGAATTTGAAACCCTGAGGGGACCAAATATCATGTTACATACATACATACATATTTTCTGTTAGCCCTAAATTGTTTAATAGACACTGTACACTGTGTCCAAGATATCTATTGAATATGCATTTGTCGGATCTAAAACGTTCTTATCTTTTTAAGTTCTGAATTGTTTTCTGTTAGCCCTAAATTGTATAATACACACTATACATTGAATCTAAAACGTTCTTATCTTTTTAGGTTCTGAATTGTATTCTTTTAGCCCTGAATTGTTGTTCGTTAGTCCTAAATTGTTTAATAGACACTGTACACTGTGTCCAAGATGTCTATTGAATATGCATTCGTCGGATCTAAAACGTTTAGAGAGACATCCGATACGGTGCGAACGCTCGGAATCCTAATTCAGCTCAACGATGGTGGATGAAAGTGAAGGTAACACGGTGCCGTAAAACGGGAACCGTAAATGTCCTGACGGGTCGGGTGATTTAACGCATGGTGGTTCCCGGTGATCGCATAGGTCAGTTTAAAAACTAGTGGAGGCAACCGTGATTTCGTTTCGCTGTGATCGTAAACTCCAACTGTTTTCAGCGGCGAACGTGGCCCCCGTTTCCGGTGTAGTGAGGAAACGAAACGACGGAAATAATATCAAACCGGTCGTTGCTTTTCTTATATGCCAACCTGGTTCCGAATAAACAAGAACGAGAAAAGCTTTCATAGCCAATGATTTAATGCATCATACGATTCGCATTCCCGAGGCTTTCGCTTGATTCGAAAATGATTTGTAAACTTTGATGTGGAACGTGAATGCGTGGTGACGGTAAAAGTGGAAAAGGTTTAAAATTATTAATATTTACATTGATTACAGTACAAACTATCTAGAGATGTTCACGAAATCCCATTATTTTATTAAACAAAACAGTACCTTAAAGATTAATGTTTATCATAGTGACTGTTACTCGTGTGTTCTGTTTCTTGGTAGTATAATGAAATTTTGTTTACGCGAGTATAGTTTTTAAAGCTGGCCTCAAAATTATGTCACCCAATTAGAAACGATAAGGCATTCAATCTGTTAAACTTCAGAGCATACGTTTATAGGACATTATACAATAAAATAACACGATTCAATTTCAAGTAAAATGTAAGAAAATGTAATATAATTATGTGATTCATTTAGTATGTTGCAGAAAAGGACGAAACATCATCTAGAAAGGAAGAGAAAGCAAAAACTGAAAAGAAAAATCAAGCTATACGTTGAAATTCTTTTTCAAGAAAATTATCTACGAAAATTGAAAATCGCATAAACACGATACTAGTATAGATATTATAATTGCAAAAATTGGAGTATGCATTTTAATTTACTATAATCATAAACATTCTAATCTATTCCACGTGTCATTTTTTTTAACACTGTCGTCATGAACCGTAAGATACATACGTTTTATAAATATTATGCTACTATTTGCTTACATCATAAATCGACACATACATATTTCCTTTTTTAAAAGTAGAATTGCAGTTTATTTAACCTATTAATCAGTTTTCAAGATTAGGTAATATGAAGTTCAAAAGATGACGTCTACAAAAATTTCTTGAGCAACAATTAAATTAAAAAATCATTCATTAGAAAAGAAAAATGATTTATGATTGAATTAAAATGAGTGATTCGCATGCATAATTTGAAATGGGAAGTTATGTACGTAAAAAGTGAATATTTGTGAAATACAAAGTAGAATATAACAAATTTGATTTTAGATAATCTACAACCGAAATTATATCTCTGTTTACAATTTAAAAAAATATCTATAGGCACGGTTTATAATTAGCATACATAAAAAGTGGCAAGGAACGTAGTATACGTGCGTTATCGAGTGTGTCGTAACAATGTAAGTGTACGTCGTTCGACAAGCTGCAATGTTGGCGAAACGTCGGGGTAAGTTTTCCCAAAAGGACATTACCGATCCTGGAAAATCTCAGCAATGAAAGATACGTGACTGGGAAAAGTACATTCAAAAATTGAAAGTCAGCGAGACGTTTCCGTAGACTTTAATATTTGATATTTTCGCTACCGGTGTATTGCAGCTGTTTCCTGCGACGCGATGGTATCTCTAAGTGAAATTGTGCAACGTTCATCTTTTACCTGAACTGTATTCTACGAGTATAATTGTATTATTGACGTCAGAAATTATATAGCCCACTTGTTTCTATAAATTCAGAAGATACGTAACAAAATAATCTGTATTTACTCCACAATAATTATTTATGCAAAATAACAAGAAATATTTAGAAAGAAAAACATGTGTCATAAAATAAATTCATAATGTAATTAAAGTAAATTTATGAAAATTGCTTTTGATAGAAGTCATTGAATTTATATTGATTGTAGTCAACGAATTGTATTGGACCATAGTAAAAGGTGATTCTATATAGAGATATGGAAGTAGAGAATTACAATCAATTAATTATAAAATTGTTGACTAGGTTAAAAGTGCCTTTTTCAGAAAATAAATTGATTGAAAATAAGAAATATTTACTAATGAATTCGTATACATTTGAATGAACATAATGATCAGCTTATTCCTCACTACCAATATAAAGCTCCATATCTTCATGTAAAGAGTTTAGAAACCAGTTACATTCGTAATAGCAATGCTTAAGATGGTTGACTATTGGAACAATTATTTTATAAGTTGTTTTTGTATGTGCAACGAGTCACAATTAAGTCGTTGAAATAGAAACATTTTAACTGTTTTCTAAATTTATGTTAGCCATGTGGATATGTGTGGTGAGAATGAGGAAGAAATATTAATGAAGGAGAGGCAAAAATGTATGAAGTGAATCTGGTAGTGCGAAATAAAGAAATGAGTGTGCATCAAGGAGCGTTTGTATGAACAATTGTAATATAGTTCGTTTATAAACATTGATAATTTCATCCACTGCTTGAACAAGCCGAATGGATCTAAAAATATAGAACTGTAAGAAAAGTGACGCGACAGTCAGAATTGTTAAGTTCATGAGAAAAATTTATAGAAAGTGGTTGTTCTTTGTTTAAACAATAGAATCGTTCTACAGATTGAATGAATAGCTTCGTTGCTCTCCATGGCTCAGGCAAACAAGATACGGGAATTGTTATGAAATTTAAGGGGAGGAAAAATATCTGGCTTTATACGTTCGGAGAGATGATGGATTGATACTTACTTCGCAAGGGTTTGTTCGGGATCATGTATCTGACGAAGATCGACGAAGGTCTTGCTGTCAGTATAGATTCCGGCGAGCTGCACCGTTTGTAGCAAAGGACCCGTGCAATAGATCGTGCTGAAAAATCGAAACGGAAAGCTCTGTTAACAGGGTTCTGAAAAAATTTTTATCAAACGAGGAAAATATAGAAACAACTTCGAATCGCGAGAATTAATAAGCCCGACGTTTATTTAATAAGAAGCATCGCTGGAAATGTTTCATTTCAGATTTGTGTTATTACACCCATCGCGTAGAATAATAATTCTTTAAGACGCTTTTCGATTTACGACAGTCTCCGAAGCTTCTTATTCGATAGCGACCGTGACGAAAGGTCTGTAAGTATGTACTTAAAATAAAAGATGTGGTTAGCAGAACGCATTATTTATGGTATCCGAAATGTTTAAATGCCGAAACAATTTATGAAGCATTGAACATTAACGGAATAAAGTCTGAAATTCTATGCTGTCGTGACTATTAAATTACTAATTGCTATATTATAGAAATTTCCCCAGTTTCGTTATTTATGTTTCCGTAAGTCTTCTGATAGATGCATCAGAAACCTTTGACTATCGTCGTTAAGCTGTCTCCACGTATTGTCAAAGCTGAACCCTTTGTCGATCATTATTTCCTAGAAGAATGCGTACAAAGAAAATGGAGAGGATTCAAATTTCGTGACGACAAGATCAAAGAATAAGTTTGCACTTTTTTGTCACAGCAGGTGTCCCGTTTTACACTTGCGAAACCGATACGTGCGTAAAGCGGGTCTTCTGATTTAAAGGGCCGAAAAAGGAAGCGATTTTTTTACAGTTTTTCAATCTCTATTCTGCGAGAATGTGTCCCCAAAGGGAAACTGTAAAAGTTATAGAGATTTAAAGGTCTGGGCGTCGGTGATAGCGGGCACGGTTGCAAACTTACTTCTTCCATTCTTTTTCGCGATTTTTTCAGAAACTGCAGTGCTGTCTCGGTGATTGTTAAAAATACGGGTCCGGCCAGGAATATCATTCTTTCACTTGTGCTAAGCTGTAGGGCCTCGGTCGCGACGAGAAAAAGGAAATAGAACATCCAGAATTCGTTGAACCGAGAATGAAAACCGATGCCAACTGCCTTTTTTCGACGGTCGATGCTGGCATCGTAGCCGAATTAGCTTGCGACCGTCATTTGCTTTCGCTCGACCAGTATGTAGAACAGTAGCGCTGTTACGATTCATTTTCTTGGATCCTGTCAGAAGCGTGCCAAACCCGCACAGACCATAACTTTCGCCAGTGCTGTTCTACGGATGTCCTTACCTGTCACTAACAGGAAAAGTTCTGTTACGTTACGGTTTCGTCCGGAGAGGACGACAGAGACCTTCGTCTGCACCTCCAGACGACCATTAACACTTTCACTGTCAGTTACACAACGTATAAGTGATGCAGAGCATTGTTCAGACACCTGACACGTTATAGAAAAAATTAATTTTTAAGTATAACTCTATTATACATATACAAAAATATAACCCTTGTAATTTTTATTATTTTTACTTTAAAAAAAATCACACACGTACTTCAAATAACAGTGAATATGTGTGTGAAATCCCAATGCTAACGATACGATAGTTTTTCTGAAAATAATTCTTTTCTAACGATGGGAAATACTTTCAATGAAATATTCCCTACTTTTCTATATAAACGAAAGATCTTTCTTTACAACAAAAAGGCAGAAACTTATTCAAATACCTAATAGATATTTTTATAAGCTGATTATCAAAGCGGGAGTTAAACAGGAACTTATTCACTTTAGCCAAAGTTTCTACCGAGTTTAAAACAAAATAACAATCTCGGTGACTTCCGTGAATTTCCGAAACTTGGGAGCTCGAACATTGAGCTTTGGGCGATCCCGTATACTAGAAATGCATAAAATCTGCAGTATAGTTGCGTTCGGAGTTTCTAAACTTGTCGTAGAGATGGTGGTTGTTCCAAGTAATTTTACATGAAGATGTTCGAGCTCGTTCGAAAATTTGTTAGTGATCCTTTGAAATCAATACTGATATTCATTTCGTTGACATTTCACCGAAAGGTAATTAAAGATAATTTCAAACTGGGTCGGCTGATGATCGAGTTTAAGAGATTTTTTAAAATTAATTAACTAATAATGTAATCTCGTTTTACTAGTAGTATGTAATGTATATTTGGTCCCTTCAGGGTTTCAAATCCCGTTCCACACTTCTCATCTCTACTAATTATTACGATCTACTTTTTATTACGGTGGGTTCTGATTCCACCTGTTTTTTTTTTTTTTAATTTGGAAATCTCATATGAGATTTATTGCAACATAATCCTTAGTACAGAATATTACATAACAAAGTACAGAGTACATAGTATAGTATAACAAAAATATTATAAGCAATAGAAAAATCAAAAATACTTAATTCCACCTGTTTTACTAGTAATAGTTTATGCAATACAACAACAATAGCTCTATGTAAGAAATGCTTTGAGTTTTTAGAGTAAACGTTAAACATATGTAGAATTTTAATCTGTGAATTGAAGGGCTAACGTGTTAAATTAAATAAATTATATGAAATTATATAGACAGATAGATTTCCTAGTGTTCCCAGAGTTGCCAGATTAATACTTGTGCTCCCTCTTTACCTTCTCCATCTAAGACACTCTTCTCCCACGCTTTGGGAAAATCTAAAATTTGGAAAAATCCGATACTGAAAGAGAGAAAGAGTAACTTTTTCCCCTTAATTCGTGCTTCCTCCCCTTATCTGGCCACTTCTGGTTGCTCCGTGTTAAATGGTAATCTAGCTTAACAAATTTGTACAAGCCGACGAAGTAAAACGAAGAATATGAGGGATACGGTAGATAAACCTGATGCTTTTTTGTAATTTTGAAACATGAGATAACGAAGAGAACTCGTATGAGATTTCGATCAGTTTGGAATTAATTGATGTTGTAGTTTAACACATACGTTGTCTTAGGAAAATAATTACGAAGTAGAATAAGTAAGATAACTTGAGACTCTCAATAATTAACGACAATTTTAGATTCCAAATACTGTTGTTGCAAATGTTTCGCTTTTAGAATTAAGAAGATCATACGCGCAAATGGCCGGAAATATTTCCCATCGTTTATTCACTTGTTAGCGAGCAGGAAAAAATTCGCGCTTTCAAATAAAATTGAAAAAGATTTTCATTTTTACCACCAACCTTTACGACCGAGAACAAAGTGAAAAAAACAGTCACGTATTTCATGCAGCGAAAAATTCGTTACCGAGCAAAAACTAAATATCATCCGCATTAATCTATACTACAGAAAATACGTGCAGCATTGAAATAAATAAAAATGTTTTAAGTTTTTTATCCTACGTAGCAAGTACTCAATTTATAGCTAGAATTATATCACGTACAATTAATCCGTAATAGCCGCGCAAGTAGATAACAAGAAATGACTGTAATGCAACGTGAGAAATAATTAGCGACCACATTTAAAAAACATGCTGTCGTGTGCCCGGCTAATTAATCAACGTTGCATAATACGGTACCAAAGCAAAATTTTCCATTTCTTCTTTCTCAAGTCTGCTCGTTTTATCCATCGATCTTTGACTTTATCTCAGCGCTTTATCGTTTTATTGAAAAAGCCGCGAGAGTGGAATGTTTACTGAAAACATGTTAAAGAGGCTTTTAACGTTTTTCATGAAATCTTCCTACGTCAATATCAGTGAAATCGAGCTTGGAAAATTTATCGAATCCCCCAGCGTAGATACGCGTAGATAGCAATATCACCGAGGATATTCTGCTCTTGTTATAATTCTGATCGGAAACATTGCACGGGTTCATATCAATCCGTTGCAGGAATCGCCGTTCCCCGAGACGATATGAAAAATGGCTCCGATCATGTTAATAAAACATCGGAACCGTTGTTATACGAATTTCGCCCCCGCGACAAATCGAACGAGATATTTTATCGTTCATAATATTGTCGATGTGTCGAACACAGGCGTCAAAGACACCATATATCCGCGCGAGAAACGTACATTCCGTTACTACATGAAATGTAAAATAACCGTGTCACGTTCATTCGAAATCTCTCACACCTTTTCTTCCGAGCACGTTTCCTCTTCCATCGCCACACTCCGCTTTACGTTTTTGCAACTTAAGGGGCTATTCTAGCTTGATCCTTTAACAGGGTATTCTCGTTTCGAATGGCATTTTTTTAAATTATTTCTACCAAGTTTTTTTCTCGAAAGAACTAACAATTTTTCTGCATACACATTTATGGGTATTCGAAATACATCAATTATTGCTTTTATGTAAAAATGATAAAAATTACACGAGCTATATCGTTTTTTATAGAGTGTTTTAACAGTTGACATGATATTTTTTTATTTTGCTTTTGCTGACTGGAAATTAAGAATAATTATGTAAATAAAAATAAATTTTTAAAAAATTCCACGTTTTTAAAAACGAACTAAAAAGTACAAAATATAATGTTTCCTAGTTCTATACAGATTCCCAACATTGTAGTGATAGTCCTAAAAATTTGTAATTGTGAATTTTGAATAGCTGTGAAAATACTTGTAAGATTTAAAACGAAAAACGTGGGGCGCATGCAATAGATAATTGATGCATAAAATAGTTCACCTAAATCGCTAAAAAATTTATTTCTCCGCAAATGATTTGGACTGTTGTGTGACTTTTCTCAACGGCAGCTACTCTACACTCCTTACTATTATCTTGCGCCCCACGTTTTTCCTTTTAAATCTTACAAGTATTTTCACAACTATTCAAAATTCACAATTACAAATTTTTAGGACTATGAGTACAATGTTGGGAATCTGTATGGAACTAGGAAACATTATTTTGTACTTTTTAGTTCGTTTTTAAAAACGTGGTATTTTTTAAAAATTTATTTTTATTTACATAATTATTTTCTGCTTTCTGGTTTTATGTATGTGAAAGTTTTCAATCGATTTTTAATATTTTTACCACGTTATGAAATTATAACAGAGACATGTACTAAATTCAGACAGTATTGCGACCGCGACTCGTTGTGTAACGATTCTTTCACTTGGTAAAAGAAGCGATGTTGTACTACGAATCATCGCGCGGCGACGTACTGTCATATACTGAGCTCCGTCGGGGCGAAATGGGTCCGTGGAGTGGGGACGAGTCAGAGTGCGCACGCATAGTAAAGTAGAGAACGTTGTCGCGCGGAGTGGGGATCGCTGAACGCGACACGTAGTTTCGCGGGGAGGTGAAGAGGAAAAATATTTAATCGTTATTGTTCCGAAACGGATAGACTTTAAAAAAATTTTTTTTTTAATAATGCATTGTCATCCAGTTCTGAGCCATATGCCCGATTTCAAGTCTCTAGCTCATCAGGAAGTTAGTTTAAAATCAATTGCAAAATTTGCCACCGAACAAACAAACAAACAAACACACAAACAAGAAAGCGAGCTAATAAAAACGTGGTAAAATAAGCTAACATCTTAACCAGTGTAAATCTGGCAATGGTCTGAATGAACCAAAATAGAATTAAAATCTTGATTGTTTACGAATTGGTACTTTTAATACAGATCTACGAATCGCGATCTCGGAATGCCTGTTACTAAATCATTTTACGGATTCAAACGAATCCTTCTGCAAACACGTCCAGGAACACTTATACTTATAGAAAATATAAAAGAAATTGATTTTTTAAAGAGTCAAAATCAAAATACCCTCTTGAAAAACCGATCTTTCCGCATTTTCGTAGAGAACTTACACTCCCATCCGAATCACCGGACACTGTTGAACTAATCTCTATTAGAACTAATCTAGAATTAGTTCTCTACATTAGGAACAATTGGTAAGTACCATTTTAGCTTCGTAATGTATTTCCTTTAATAATGAAAAATCGTCCGCATCCAAATTTTAATAAATGTCCGGTGATTTATGGACAGAACTGTACTTTGAAAAATATACGTGCGAATTGCTATGACAATACTTCCAAAATTAGCGATTTATTTATTGTTACGCGTATTGAATGCGTTATTGTTACTGCAGACTGCATTGCAGTTATTGTGCAATCTAATCCAACTAGATTAAAAATTTCATTTAGTACTTCCGTTCTTGGACCACTATAGTTCGAACTATCGAACTATAATTAATTTCTAAAACTCTCTTTTGATGTCTTCTAAACTCTCAAAAGTTAGCAAAACAGGGAGAAATCGACAATTAAACTGCAAACTGTCGCCATCGTTTTATTAACCGACTTTTTTCTTTGGTTCTTGTTCTCGCTATAGCCAAACTTACCTCGATTAAAAATCTTCTTTATTTTTTTTTATATTTCAGATAAACTGAGTGACATGGACGATCTATTTTATAAGCAATTATGTACAATTTTTACTCTTCAATTTAAAAAATCATGAATGTCATGTAACTACGTGTAAATGTATTCAAACATTTTGTTTCTAAAAGTTTTACAGTTTAATTATAAAAGATTCTTCAAATAGGTGCAACTTTTCGTGTTTCTATCTGGAAAACTGGCGTAATCCCGGTGTGAGCAATTTAACTTTTAAAAAATTATTCATGTTTTTTGCATGTACATGAGTATGACAGGTGTTACACGTCACAACAACAAGGGCTTAAACGCCGAACAGGTTGACATGATTACAGCGACACGTACGTCGCCCAACAAATAAATAGTTACATTTAAAAAATGTTTTTTTTATAGCTTCACCCATTAAGGCCCAACATTGGGTTAGCGCAACATTTCTCTCGCAAGTTTTCTCAATGAACTTGTATTATTGCTATTTATCATGTAGACATAATAATAAAGGACTTCAAAGATTTGCTTAATTTGTTTCATTATTATTTCACTATTACACCTGAATCGTATGATTCTTTAAAATTATCAGAAATTAAAGTGTTCATAGATAGAAACCAATTTCGTCTTTAATTCTTATGATTTAAGACGAAATTGGTTTCTATCTATGAACACTTTAAACAAAAAATAAATAAACAAAAAATAAATAAACGTAATTTACATACTATTATGTCGAAACATAAAGATTGAATTATAATATACTATTATAAAAATATGTTGTACAGGAAGGTATACGTATAAAAATTAATTCTTATGATTTATTTTTATACGTATACCTTCCTGTACAACAGATTTTTATAATAGTATATTATAATTCAATCTTTATGTTTCGACATAATAGTATGTAAATTACGTTTAATTATTTTGTCCCACAAAAAAGCATGGGCTCAAAAACGTGTACACAATTAAAAGTAATAAATAATGGTTTATGTAAAAATCCTTTTGCTTAAAGACGCGTCTGCTTCATTTGTTTTCATATTACGCAATAATCTTCCCGTAATTGATTTATCAAATTTCGCAAAGGGAGGTTTTATAATTTTTCCCGATGTAATCGTGTGTCGTTGAAGAGCAGGGGAAAGAAAACAGGAACGGAGAATGTTCGCTATTTTCTAGCTTTTGAGTTCCTTTTGTTCTCCGCATTTCCTATGCATTCCTCTTCTCCCACTTGCGTCACGCTATGAAAAGAGGTGCGATGATGTCGTAACTGTGACTCCCTATCCTGGATTTTGCACTTGCCACAGCGGACCGTAGAAAAAAAAAATGACGGGCTCTTCGAGGTTGTCGACCTTCGTCACCCTCTTATGGCTCTTCCTCGTCTCCACGGATATATTTTATCTTCGACGTCCTCGGGGATGATATCGGAACTTGGCCCCCGTGTGATTGATGGCATCTTATTGTACGCGCTCCCGAACTTGCAATAAATGACCCACTTTCCTTAGTCTCATTGGTATTTATTATAATGGCGAGGAGATGTCCGAAGCCATTTTTCAGATGACCCGCGTGCCTTCGCCTTCGATATATTAAGATAACACCTCGTGTGTCGAACCATAGCTTCCCCATTAATATCCGGCACACGGAGGCGATTTATTTTACCCCTTACGCACTGAATTATGCAATTCTAATTTCAGTTTGTTCTATTAAATTGAATCGCGTATTGGCCCCCAATTGGTATGATAACATGTTAGCAAATATAATCCCAACGTAATAGCAATTTAATTAATACTCCGGATTTGATACAAAATTATTATTTGGAAAAAAGTACAGTAAATTTTCTAATTGCCACGATATCACAAAACCAACAATCTAAACTGTTTAAATTAAGTTTGATGGAAAATGTATGTGGTGGATCTAAAAGATATTTGAATTCTAAATTTTCGATCTGAGACTTTGGTCTTCCACCTTTTATATTATGAAAATTGATCTGGGAAAAAATGAACGATGGATTGATAAGTAGAGGCGTCGAGCTATGAAACTAGTCCACGGTTACTATTGTACGATTTATATTTATCTTTAAATGTGACAGTCTGCTAAGTTCTTATCTGCCAAAAATGCTTCAAATCGTTTAACTTTGTACACGCGTAACTTTTGAACCAGTTAATTCCTAATGCTAAAACTTGGATTTTTGGCATTTTCTTGTCAAAAACTAACGAGATTATACAACAAAGTCTTAAAATTTGTGGTGTCGTAAGGTGAAGTTTAACCTTTTCGTCATAATGAAAATAGTTGCTTTAAAAGTGTATTGTGGTCAGAAAAAATTAATGGAACACAAACTGTACAGCCAATATGTATTTACTACAGTATTTTATTTGTTACTATGTAATCTACCAGTTGAAAAATGATTGTTATCTTTAGTTGTTGACTTAGATTTTTAGTCTGCGTAAAGAAGTATGCGAGCTGGATACAATGCGAAAGTAAAAGTGATAATAGAGCACTTATATTCTTTTACACTCTGTAATGTTAAACAAAGAGTTGTTTTCACCTGATGGAATTCTACCAATGCGATAAATAAGTGTTATCTTGAAAAAAATAAATAATATATCTGTCATTTATAAGTGGTGCCTCTTCTAGATAAATTACACTTCAGTTTCCAGATAGATAATTTGAAGTGATTACATTACAACCGTAAGAAAAATACGAGATTAAAGTAAACAGATAGAAATTCAGTTTTGTAACATCAAGATTACTCTATTCCCATTCAGGATAATTCCTCCAATAATTTACTTCATTTCTGCATATTTCTTCTTTTACCTCTTTCAAAAAAATCGCTATTTATACGAAAAAATTTTTACAAAAATCAATATTTCTCGAAAACATTGCGTGATAGAGGAATTTCACTTTCGAATTTGATTTTAGAATGACAAATTCTACAAGAATCACCCAACAACGATTATTTGTTGAGCACGGAAAAAATGTAATTTTGTTGGACTGTATCATAGAGTTAAACATCAGAGCTTAGTTTAAAACCAAACGTTGTGAATTTTCTCTGAAAAGCAGAATTTAATGCTGGACTGCGAGTGAGACTGATACTTTAACCGAGACTGTGTTTGAAAAGCTACTGAATGCAGTAGCTCGCACAACAAAATGTCGTTATGCAAACTTTGAGTTGCGCGCATCCCAGTGGTACGTGTTTGCATAAACAAATAAATAATGCTGTAGATTTGAGTCTGAATATCGGCGCGCTAGTTGAACGGGGGTCAACCGCTGTTAGATAAGTCAGACACACGCTGCGGGAGACACTCCAAGGGGTTCAGCGATAAAATAAATCACCGGGCATCCATTCTGGCGTGGTCGCTCTTCCACAGAGGCGACCACCCCCTGGATCATTCGAAGGTTATTTCGGTCAGAGGAAACCGTCCTCCGGTGGAGTCATGAATTTTTTTCAGAGGGTGCTTGTTTCTCGTGTTATCATCTTACCATCGAACTACCTTCGCCTCGCCAGATTCGTAAATAGAACGTCTGGCGAGGAATTACACTCTACAAATAAAAATTGTTTATGCTGGTGAGAAACATGCGGGGATGGCTCGAATTAAATCCGGACAAATCAGCAACTATAATTATTAGACAGTAGATCTTGAACACTTATGATAAAAATACTGTTGTATAATAAATATAAAAATATGTAATGCATAAAAAGAGTATAAAATACTCTTAAGCTCACACAAATTAGTAAAAAAAAGTGGTGTATGTCTAAGTACTTTCTCCATCTTGCAGTAAATGTTAATAATTTTTTACTTTGCATAAAATAAAAACAGTTTAACAATTATATTTATACGTGACGTGTAATTGAGTTACATGTAAATAAATATTCAACATCATCTTTTCATTACATGTATTTTAAATTCTTCAATTTGTCAAGCTTTTGTGGCTGTTCCTTCTTGCATTAATTGTGAATTCTGTTACTTTTCTTGGGAAATTTAGGCTAGCACATTTCTTGCTTCGCTAACAAAACGACAACCGACGAATGTAAGATAAAGATAAATCGATGAGAACGGTACAATCATAACAATGATTATTTCAGTGAGTACTGTCTAATGTATTCGATCGGGAGAAAATTAAAAATTTTGTTAGACCCGTCTTATCATAAACACCTTTTTGTTAAACTCGCTGGTAACCTCTGCTGTCGACACAGCACAAAACTTTCAAAAAAAAGGAGATACGAAATATTCTCATGAAGCTCGGAAAATATTTTTCGCGATTTCACAAAAAAGAAGATTGCTTCGCGAATTCCTACGCTCGCATTTCATTGCCGCTGCAATGTCAAATAATTCGAGTTCTATACGGGACACCTTTCGCGGAATGATTTGCTGTAACACGAGAGTGCAGATCGTGCAATAAGGGAGGTGAAAAATGAAGACGAAAAATTCCAGGATAAAATCGTTGTTACAACACTTCTGCCTCATTATCATACCGTCTTGGTCCATCATTTTTTTCCTGCTTCCTCTAACGCGATAATATTTCAAAGCGACCCTAACTTGATTAAGGTTATTTTGTGAAATCGGCATTGCCCGCACGCTTCGAGGGAGGCCGAATCTCCTTCAGAAAAAGCACCTCGTAGTTCGTCCGATTGACCTAATCAACACTCCTCCACCTCCGCGGCTGTTTTATCAAGATCCGGGGGAAATAATTCAGCAATAAACTGTTCTCGAGATTCGGCCTCGGAGCACAGCCGAAGATAAAATGGTCTCTGTTCAAAGATTTAATTTCGCACGCTGTATCACTCTTGCTAATCGTAATACGTTATAATTGAGAATTACATTGTATTATAATTCCATAATTCAATTACACTGTGTCCAATTACATATTAATGAATTATATTATGGTTGCATTACGTAATTCAAGCCATTCAATTAATTTGATACCCAATCAATAGCACGTCATGAGAGTAATTGAATTACATTTTAATCGAAACTCAATGCCTTCGGTATACAATGTAATTGTTGCTATTCTTTCAAAATTCGATACTTTACTAAATCTTGATAAATCTAACACTTATGTGAGCTCTCAAAATTTTAATTGACTATAAAACCGTACGATGTCCACGGTTACTATTGTATGATTTATATTTATCAAATTTAAATGTGACAGAAATTATCTGTAAAAAATGCTTCAAATCATTTAACTTTATACACGCGTAACTTTTGAACCAGTTAATTCCTAAAGCTAAAACTTGGATTTTTGGCATTTTATTGTCAAAAACAAACGGGATTATACGAAAAAGGTTTAAAATTTGTGGTGTCGTAAGGTAAAGTTTAACCTTTTCGTCATAATGAAAATAGTTGCTTGAAAAGTGCATTGTGGTCAGAAAAAATTAATGGAACACAAACTGTACAGCCAATTCAAGCCATTCAATTAATTTGATACCCAATCAATAGCTCGTCATGAGAGTAATTGAATTACATTTTAATCGAAACTCAATGCCTTCGGTATACAATGTAATCGTCGCTATTCTTTCAAAATTCGATACTTTACTAAATCTTGATAAGTCTAACACTTATGTGAGCTCTCAAAATTTCAATTGACTATAAAACCGTACGATGTGCAATCTAGAAATATTTATTCCGCGCTATCCATGTTTTTCTGAATGTTTTTATTTGGCGGTTGATTATCCTTATCGTTACATTTCCTTTGAATTTTTATTTACTCTGTGGCGTGAAGAATTCAATTCAAGTAGCAGATTGCGAAAATAATTGTAGATTGCGTGGCGTGATTGGAAATGATAGAGTATAACAATGCACTTGAAAGATGAATTCATATCACATGAAGTTTCGAATAATGGAGGGGAGGGAACACGGATCGAGGGTAAAAGTTTCCCTCTCTCTCTGTCAGTCGGAAGCGGGGAATAGCATTGTAGAAGGGGAAGATAAAGTTAACAATTCTTAATCTGGCGGCTCTGATCCAGAAGAGTTGTACGCGAACTTTCATGCAAAACGATCGCAAACGAATCGTAAAACGTGTACACTTCCATGACTTCGTTTAACCAGCCACCAGGCTGTTGCGCAGCGTCCATGGAAATTAACGAAGATAGATTCACGAAGATGCAATTTCAAAGTTTCAGCAGCCATAGACGAGGATATTTCATGCGCGTTCGAAACTACTCAGATTTCATTACGGAAGTTCTATCTGCAGTCGAGTTAAAAGTTTATCGAACGCGAAAGAAGCTCGAACGAATGAAAAACAGTAGCTGTGTACCGGGGAAACATAAAATATTTTATGGAGTGGCCGTTGAAATATTCTCCAGGCCATCGAAGAAAATTAATATTAACTAAACTATGTCCCTCTGGATATCGATTTTGCGGCTTGAATTTCAATGTCTGCGGGAAGGATCTGCTTTTTTTATACTAGAAAGATGATTCCCGTCATGGAAACAGTATTACCATAAAGGAGATTTACATTCGACTGTATAAAAATATATGTAAATAACATTGCGGCGCGGCGGCGGTTCCCGGGACAGATCAAACTATTTCGAAGCACCTTCAAAATGCAAAGATTCATATTTTTATACGCAGCGAGTTTACGAGAGAATAAAGTAAAGCAAACAGGCGGGCGCGCGAAGGGGACAAATATCCGAATAAGGTGCGAGACGAATGAAATAATGCCGGAAACGAATCACTGAGGTCGTTGAAATCGCGGTGACGATAAAACAAACTGTCAAGCGCTCGAGGGGTTTCTGTTTCCGTGCTCAAGGGGACACGGAAAGGTATTTTCTTAAAAAAATCATTTGCCGGAAAGAAAATACAGCGGGACTCCATTTATCCAAACCTGTTGGAGGAACATGACGGTTCCGATAATAAGGGTTCACTAATACCTTCTCTGCTATTTTCTGCTTGCCCGTGCGTATTTTCAGGCGAATGGACATAATGATTAATCGCATTATGATTAGTCATTTGTCCTAGCCGTGGGAGACTTGTTGAAAATATTCAAAAGTTCTATCGTTTACGGACGAAACGTTAAAAACATTATTAAAAAGCATTATTTGCAAAGAAGCGACATCTGTTGAATTCAAATTAATCTGGACGCATTATATCTAAAATTATTGTATTGTAAATTTAATGTACGCCGTGTAGATAAACAATTTTTAATATTTCCCCAACAATACAATTAACCTAATTGTATTAATAAATCTTTGTATTGTTTATTTGTAGTAATTGTAGTAATTGTAATTGTAATTGTAATTGTAATAATTGTAGTAATTGTAGTAATAAATCTCCTTCAACTATGATGGTATAAAATATATTTTGCATGTAACTTGAAAATGAATTTCATATTAAATTGTAATTGGGGAAGTCGAAGAGAATACCGACTAATTGAAAAAAAAGTTCAAGTTAAACTAGTTTTTAGAATTTCAAACAAACATATTTAATAATACAGCATACAAACTCTTGAACCTACAATATTTGACTGTTCGATTAATACTTCAGAAACTTTCGCACCCCATGAAAACTAAAAACATTTAGCTGAACTTTTGGCAAGATTATTTGTTGTTGGAAACTAATATACGCGATTAGTCACTTCGATATTACCTGAATTTACCCTAGACTTCAGTTCGAATAAAGGTCGGGTCATATAAGCCAGTTCAGGCCAGTCGGACAGAATATTGTTACCCAGGTTTGTCGACTATTTTCGAACGGAAATGCCCGCCAGGCTTCCTTCCGATAACCTTTTTCGGGACGATGCCTTGCAGGCATTTCCGTTCGATAATAGTTGACAAACCCGAGTAAAACAATATTCTGTCCGACTGGCCTGAACTGGTTTGTGTGACTAGACCTTAATGGAGCCGCCAGCCCTCGTAAAATTAGAGTTTCAAAGAAAGACGACCATCTAGAGTCTTCCGGTCGGAAGGATTTTTTCTCTCGTCCACTCTTTTGGCTGTATGGATATTGAGAAACCCATTAGCGAGACAGTGCCCGACGTCTAGGCAGTTTGTCGTCCGTGGATTAAACAAAAAAATCTTCGTTAGCAGATAAGGCGATCTCTTTCATCAGAGCCATTCTGTTCCCGGTTGTAGCTCGCCTCGTTGAGCGGCTCGCTAAGACGCTCTGTAGGATTTCAATTACACGAACAGCCGCTGTTAACCATCTTGGCGAGTCCATTTCACAGTTTATAGTTCCAATCCTTGCCAATGGGTTTACGGTTCCGGGTTTACGCGCAGATTTACGCAACGACGATCGAGAAATCAATAATAGGCCGTATGACCGTTTTACGTCCCTGCGTACAGTCATCCATAAGTACCAAGCCAGTTGTACATGATACCTGTATATTTTATGAGTTAACTTTGTTAAGAAACAACTGACAACGTATAAAACAATTAAATAGAAGATAGAGGTATACGTGCAAACCAGAGCTGGCTAGATTTCATGTATAAAAGCTGTTGACAATAATAATTGAAACGCTTTCATAGGAAATTACCAAACTGACTTCTGTAAATCAGTTTAATCTACTCACTGATATACGGACTCTCATTTTTATATGTTTTGTGCTTGGTATGTTTAATGTTGAATTAGATGGTAATTGAAGGTTTATTTATCAGACTCCGGATGTTTATGCAAAATAAAAAAATTGTATATCAATCGCAAGATGCAGGAGCTAAATATAAATTTATATTCTTCATTAATAATTTTAATGTGATGCAAATAATATATTAATACTCTTAAAATGTTTTAATTTTTCCACTGCTTTAAATTACGCTTGCTCATTTTTGTTATAAATGCATAATATCCAGAGTTTATTTATGAGTCTTGGACACACAGGAATATTCGAAAATATCTATTATGCACCTGTTGAAATAATATTTTGGGGGATCTACGAAGAATAACTGACTCAGCTAATATTTGAATTGTTCATAAGCCAAAACGATTAACTCCACCCTTTAAATTTTTGAAATTCTGTTACCAAATCATTTGATTCATGCTCGACTTTTTAGATTTGAAATAAATTTCTTTGAGTTTTGGTTGTACATTATTTTATCAATTCTTTTAATCTCTGCGTATTAAAATCAATCAGCACTTTGCATGGTATATTTCCCATAAATAGAATTAAATATACATATACTATCTAATGTATTCAATCTATTAAATATATTGCTTTCACATTTTATGGAATCTTTAAGGTTACTGGGTTGACAATCGAAATACTTAATTATGGAACAGCCGAAAAGAAAATGTGTATACAGATTCCTAAAACTACAAAGTGTCATTGACAAGAAAATCTTTAAAAATGTCTCGTGCTTACTTCTGCTTCTTCTTTCGTACGTATCCAATACTTGTGGATGATAGCGTACGTGCATGATCCCCTGGCATCCGTTCAATCCACGTACCAGCGAGTTAATGTCCGCGTTTTAGAGCTAATCCGTCAGTTTACGGTTTATTTTACAGTTTACCAAGTGTTTAACGTAGAGGCGTGCTGTGTCCTTTGAAGGAGCGAGTTTTCCACAAGTTAAAACATCCTACAGGCGCCACCATGACCACAAATAGTGGTTAATTAGCTCAAAAAAACTCAAAAATGTCAGCCATGAACCGAAACTACAGATGAGCGGGCAAAATAAGCGTGCAATCTTCCAACTTGGGACGATAACTGCAAAATCAGCCTTTTTGATGCAAAATCCTATGCTAAAAAAGCCATCATTAATTTTTGGAATTCAAATTGGATTAACGGCACCCAAACCAAACTACATAAAATTAAAACCGATATATACGAAACCTTAAAGGATTCTCAACTTCCTAGGAAAGATCAGGTCGCAGTTACTCGCATCCGAACAGGACACTCAAGATATACCCACGACTTCCTGATAACCAAACAAAATCCACCGGAGTGTACAACATGCGTCATGACCAACAGCATCCAATATATTCTACTTGAATGTCCCAAATTCTCTTCACAACGATCCAGATTTTCCATTGAAAATGACCTCAACTCAAATCTAGGCGATGACAACATTGGAAACGTCCTCCTTTTTTTTTTAAATCTATCGGCATTTATGAATTACTATTTGTTTGTTAATATTAACCGTAACCCTTCCAGTAACATGTAATATATATTTGTTTATAAACCATGTGGTCGCTAATGACCTAGATGTTAATGCGACCACATTAAAAAAATAAACTATTAATAAATAAATAAATACAGATGAGCGGCAATACATGCTGGAATTTCTCCGTGCCGGGAAATCGCCCGCAGAAATTATTGCGTGGTCCGACCACGAGAGGTGCAAGTTTACGAGCTACCCGAGAAATTCAGAAATTCTGGCACACGGCAGGGGGTAAATGCATCGCGGGCAACTCACAGGAATCGTTCTGATCGCAATAGAATCGCGGCATTCGTGATTGAATTGAATGAAAAGGTTGATCAGGCTTTACGAAAACCTCACTGGTATCTCGACTCGAGGCCTCGCTATAGCCCCGACTGCAATCCTCTTGACTATTACATGTGACATTTGCGAAGGTGAATGCCAAGCACCATAACACCAAAGAAACCCTAAAGACCACCATTCAGCTCCAAGCTCAAAAAGCTTGTGGCAACTAGTCGAGGCTACATCGAAAAGTTCCATTCTTTATACCTGTACTACTTTTTTCAAAAACTGGCGAAATGATATGTATATTGACATTTTCCTTGAATTTGAACTGTTTTATACGATGAGTTTTCCGGATTTATAATCCTGCGTGAATAGGAAATCCTCTTTTGGGTATTATTTTGCAATCTCTTCTATAACTAATAAAGATTTGCGCTGTATGTAGGTATGCTTGCTCCCTTGAGGGATACAAAGAGATCCCGTTTCCTTTACAATTCTTTTCTTTATTTTCACCTTATCGTCTCTTTTGTTTCTTGACTCCTACCGTCTCGCACGAGAGTGTCTCATTCTTCCATCCATTTTCTCCTTCTCTCATTCTCACTTTCCACCCTTCTCTCCCTTTCTCACTCTCTCTCTCTCTCTCTCTCTAGCTAACTTTGCCATCCACATCTCTCCCTCGCCGTCTTCAGCTAATATTAAAGATTTGAGCTGAACTTCACAAATGTCTACCCAAGCTTCTACAGTTTTCTTTCAATATAAGACAATGACTCGGGACGTCTTTCGACGTATTGCGAGTAGAATAACGTACAACAGGTGTCAAGAGCTTATGTTATGAGCCAAGAACAGGTGTGGTTTTGGGGACGCATAAAACATCGGCACTATGAAATGCGAATAGCGATACGGTGCCGATGTTATGCGTCAAAGAAGGTTGAGGAGAAGGTCAAAAGGACCTGGGCGGTGGGGGTTTAGTGGGTATGGCGGTAGACTTAGTATTAGCCAGTGTTGGGCAATAAATAAATTCATTTAAATAAATAATTATTTAAATAATTATTTAAATAACAAGTTATTTGTTATTTGGATATTCAAATAAAACGCAGAAATAATTATTTATTATTTGAGCAAGTCTAAATGAATTTATTTAAAATAATAAAGTTAATTGTTATTTACAAATACAATTTTCAATTATTATTTGTATTAACAAATAATAAATTAAATTGTATTTTCAATCATTAATTCGCCCTCCGGACGAGCCCGAACACTGACGGTATACCTGAAAAGGTTGGTATAGCAGAGAAAAAACGCGCTCGGATCAGCTCCGAATCGGCCGATTATTTACAACTACCGCGCTCCGACAGATGGACAACACGTGCGACAGACCCACCGAATCAGATCTCGATGGGATCATTCATACACAGACACACTTTTATATTTTACAATATATATATATAGATAGACAGATACTAAATTATTATTTATTATTCATAATCATTAAACAAATTTTCTTTCCAACTGTCCTCGGCAACATGATATTAATTTCGTCACGTGTTCATTGTATACATATACAAAATACAAGAAATAAGAGAAGACCAAAAACTATTTAATTGATTACCACCTCAATCCAAATAATAAATAAAGTTTTATTTGCAAATAAGAAATAATAAATAGATTATTTATGGAATTATTTAAATAACTTTAATTTAAATAATAAGTTTAGTTATTATTTGCAAATAAAATCACACGTTTATTTATTATTTCATTATTTATTATTTAAAATAAAATTTGCCCAACATTGGTATTAGCTAATGATAATCCCCCCAATACCATCCGAGAGGGGAGCCGAGTCCCACACTACCCTCCCCGAACAACATCGTAGGGGAGGGTGTCCGCAATAGGATTCCCCCACCGCCCTTAAACAAAAAAAAAAAAAAAAAAAGTGTCAAGAGTTTGAGGAGGGGGAGAGCATTTCAAAAGTTTTGTCAAGATTTGTAATATCGATCACGTTTTTGAGCAAATTGAACACTGTGGGCTGGTGAATTGGGTCGTTCCGTGACCGTGCATCATTCCGCAGCGGATAACTCGAATTCCGTGTAATCGGAGTTCCTTAAACTTCGATCGAACTTCGATTAATTGAGCGGTCGTGGCCACGCCCATGATTTACAGGATAGCTCCGACGTCGCAGCGTTAAGCAGTCAACGAGACCTGTACGTTTTACTTTATCCGGCGAAAGTTATAAGTTATAGCGCAGAATCCGCTGTAACGAATAAGCTTATGGTTTAATGATTACCACTATACCACAGGATATGTTATACGGTCCCACTCGAGTTGTATCGCGGCTTTGCTTCGCTTTGACTTCTGACTGTTCTGATTGTGGTATGCGGCGAATTGCATCGGGACGGAAAGTTTGTTAATCTGTGTCTTGTCCCCAGACGGAGGATTGTACATACTCCTATTATAACGCGTTTCCTAATAGGTGGCTCTGTCGAATTAACAATTATCTTGCGGGCTGTTAAGTCGTTATTCCCAGTGAATAAACCACGGCGAGTTTTGCTTCATGAATTAATCTTTGTTTACTTTTGGCTGCTGTGCAATTTCATCGATTACCTCATAAAATAAACTTGACGTAACTTCCTATTGTAACACGATAATAACTGAATGCACAACAACGTTCTTCCTTTTAGCAATTACCATCCAATATTGTATAATTTCAGAAGCTCAATTTTGCTGCTTCGACTTTTATTAAATTGTAACTTATTTGCAACGTCAAACTTTCTTGAATCTATACTCGAAGGAAGTTGAAACTTCACGGCCGGCTCAGGAACTAATTTGTTTTCGATCTAATCTTACTTATAAACTGTGTAATTTGGTTTCGGAGAATTGCGTTATGTATGGCGTGAATGACAAGGCTAATGCGATTAATTCGTGTAAAAATGTTTCTTGCAAAATCTTTTCGAAAATGATGAACGCAATACAATGCGTGTTGTAACTTGAAATACGTATTGAAAAAAAAATAAACAAGAACAAAGAATGAAAAGTGTTTTCGTCTGCAACTTTCAATGTAGTTCACAGCAAGACTTATAAAAATAATAAAAACGTGGTAATTTTATTATAAATAGCTAAAATGCACTCTAATTAGGTTGATTTTCAACCCTTAGAATTTCAGTAATACGATTGTTAGGATTTCCAGGTAATTCTCTATGAATAGAGTACCTGATTAGGGCAGTCGAGAAGGAAATCGTTAATCATTGGAGTAATGGGGTACGGTTTAATGCAAACAGTAATTAGCTCGTTAGAACGATTCAAGATACGGCCTGATGTGTTCAATAATTTCATAATTCCAGCCCGCGAATTGTTTGCATGTTTTGCTTATTGTTAGCATAAGCCCGACTCGCACACGTCTGCTAACTTCAATCAGTGAATTAAACCGTTGATGGAATAATCCTCGAAATGGTGTCGAGTGGGAGATGTTAACCATTCATACGTGTAAAGGAAATCCTTTTAACAGTTTCGCCCGATGCGGTGGTTCTCTTTGACAAGCGGGTTACAATCGGGTTGCAAATCAGTTTATCAAGATTTTAATGAATTTGTAACTTGTTTGAGTAGCGGTGCATCATATTAAATAGTTTATGATTCCACGTTTAAGCAGATTACGTCGGTCGTGAATGTTGCTTTCGACGGTCGGTTTCCACAATTACGCATACAACTCTCCTCTCGGCTCTGCAACATTCTACCTTAGTAACGAATTCTTAATATTTTTACCGTTCACTGTTTCAAGCAGTCTACTTAATAAAAGGTCGTAATGATTTTATTTATGAAAATTAGAGTAGTTACTTTTTGACACGTGGTTAGTGAAATTGTAAAAAATTGTAAAAAAAGGTTTTTTTATCATTTAAAATAACCCTTGTTAATGGAAGATCTGTATAATAGTAATAGTATTTCTTTTTAAATTTATTTGAGAAGCAAATATCAGAAAAAATTGCTTAATTATATACAGTGATGTTTTATACAAGGTCCCTTCATAATACAGATAACACTAGAGAATTTAAATTAGTTCAAAATTTTTTAAGCAGTTGAATACAAATTGTAGTTACGGATTGTTATTGCATTAACTGATATTTTAAATTGAATAAGATCGTCGATTCAAAAATTTACAAATACTTATTAGCGTACGAATTTTGATGCATATATGTATGCTAAGTGCATTTGTAGAATATAAAGGAATGTTTAGAAAATATAAAATTGATACAGACAATTATAATTAGACAGCGGATGCATTTATGACAATAATGAATAAGTGTAATTTAAAACAGTAAAACATTAGAAGGTTTTTCAAATATTATTATATTATTCTCACCTTGTTAAACATGTTAAGAAAAAAATAAATGTGTATTTCACATTATTGCTTGTTGCCATTCATGTAGAAAATTTTGATATTTTGCATACAGATCCGTTGTGTAATTATAATATAAATTAATAAGATAAAATTAATAGCATTATCATTTTGTTTTACTAGATGCTATATTTCTATAATCTTTTACTAGACTTATTCTGATTATAAAATACCCCTTCCATAAAAATGGAATTTTGCAAAAAGATCAGCAAATTAACAATTATATTACATAGATCAAACCCTATTATACCGTACATTATAATCCTTCGTATTTCACCCTCTATAACGCAACATTTTCCAAATCTGAACAAAAAGCAATAACCTAGAAAGAGTATCAAAAATATAATAACGCGAACACAGAATTGGAAATCCTACAAAAACGCAATAAATAAATTTTTCTATTGCCGAGGGGGCTATATACACAATAAAACATGATACCAAATTCTAGCAACAAAATGAAATAAAATCTAAAAAGTGCATAGAATAAATATGTCGTTTCAAAGTTAGACAGAGTTACAAAGGGATGAAATTGAAAAAACGTTCTCGAACACGAATAGCGAAACCGTAATTTTGACAATGTATTCACGCGAAGAAACATTTTTTTAAATCAATTTCACTTTCGAAATTTTCCGCTGCCGGTGTAATTTCACGCAGTGGAGCCTCCTGTCATTCACTGCGATATGCTCGCGGTTTCAACTAAATAAAAATAAATAAAAACGTGGTAAAATATGGTGCATCGAAAAAGTTTCTATTCACCCAGTTTTTTTTCTTGAATATGCATGCACTCTTTTTAGTATTTCATAATGCGCGGAAACAACGTGACCATTTAGGATTGTCATGTAATATGAACGGCAAAAATCCGTCTTTTAACGTTAACATTTTATTTAGTCACGTTATGTTATAATGTAGGAAAAATCTTAGTACTTAGTTCGATCATAAGAATACATAATACTATTTTCTATCTAATTGTTTGTATTTATCGAATTATTAGAAACACTTACATTGATCAACTATTCTACATTGAAACAATTAATTGTTAAACAAATACCTTGCTACACTGCATCTCATTATTCTTTTGCCAATTATTGATGTATGTATTATTATGTTACATAATGATTAACATAATGATCGAACCATTAATCATTATGTAACATAATGATCGAATCATGGCGCCGAGAGGAAATTAAAAATCTTAGTTATTAACTAGTATATGTTCCCTTATAAAAATGACAAGATTGATTTCATTTAGACTTCGTGCGACTTCTATTGCAATACGTGCTCTACTAAAGATATCTGTGTATTAATTTCTTGTGAAATCATTTTTATTATTTATTATTAGATTGCACCATGTTTTCAAATATTTACGAAATAATGCATAAATATAATAGTATATCTCGATTTTAATCACTATCCCCCATTTTGAATTATCTTGTACCGTTATTTGTGAACACTGTGTTCTATGCATATCGTATACCCATGCAGTGTCTATAAGTGTATATTATATGTGGTCTAAGGTTTCAAAGGACACTACACTATTTACATTCGTTAATCGAAAGTTCGAGTATCGCTGTGCCTCTGGATTGTCGACTATGAAAATTATATTTTACCAAATAATATAATAGAAAACAGAGGGAGAATATTATATCCAGTTGGATATGTGTAAGTATATCACTTTTCACGGCGAATAGAAGTGATATCCAAAACATGGGTGCATAAATATTTTTTAATTCTGTGTAGATACACAGCGTGAAAAATCTCTTGCTTGAAACGCCGCACACTTCACAACAGAGCGATTAAAAGCGGGAGGAGCGGCGTTGAAAAATCGTGGAACGGTCGAAAATTTTCTGCGGGATCCTGCGATTGTTCGTCGTGAACGTCGCCGAGTATAATACATGCTTGTGACGTATTAGTGTGACGTGTAGAAAATGGCTCGGAAAATAGGAGGCGAAGAAATCGAAGAAGAATGGAGCGAAGGTGGTGCGCGGTGGTCTCTCTTTTAGCGGTTCTTGTTTCAGCAGAGACACGTGAGCGTAACGGGAGAATATTTTCAACTCGGGTAGACCAACCCGCCTCCTTGGCGCAACAGGTAAAAACACTGGGAAATTTAAAGCGCTGAGTAAAATTTGATACACATCCGGAATACGTTAATATTCCGCCTCGGGCGGCGACTGCGCGGACGCCGCAGTTTCACACTCAATTAATATTAATAGCTCGAGAGCGCAGTTAGGGAAACTGCTTTGTTATAATTAGTAATCCTCCGATAATTTATTGTCACGCGCTACGTGATCGACTCGACTGGGATTTCAATCGTTTACAGTGATTATGTCTGTGATTAGGCGCACTTTACTCGCATAAGTCGATGTTTGATGAAATACTGTCGTAATCCGCACTTGTGCGAGAATGATTTGATACCGTTGCGCGTACAATGGACTGCAACGTCATTGTATTGTCATACTGTTCTACTGAGAGCACAGTTTTAATGAACTATCTTTTGTTTAGTGTTGGAACAACTGTAGAAATTCTTATTGATAAATCTTTTTGGATTTCGTCGAGAAAATTCAGTTTATTCGATTACGTTAATCCAATATGTTTTATTACCATTATTCGTTCATTATATTATTTTTTTTTTAGTTTTTCGAAATAATGAACAATAATAAATACGTAGGTGTCTGCAAAAGTTGCAGCTAATTAATAAACTGCAAATATTTATACATCTAAACATTTTAATAAATTTTAAGTAAATATAATATTTATGAAATGTTTGATCAAATGTATTTGATTTAAATTGAATTTCACTTTGAATTCAAACTATTTTATTAGAAACTTGTGAATTTTAAATTGAATTTCAGAATAGTTTTTGATCATTAGAATTCTAATTTCACTTCAGATTGGAGGACAATTTAGTGTCCCTTTAAAGGAAGTTTAAAGTAAAACTATTTTATATAAACATGTGAATTTCCGATTAAATTTAGGAACATTCATTGAAAACCAGAATTGTAATTTCATGTCAGATTTAATGACAATTTAAGCTTTCTTTAAAGTAAGTTAATCGCATAATGTAGTATAGGTAATATACTTCATATTACTATAAAATTTAATATTAAAGTATACATATAGAAACGCTATAACTGGATTTAAAAAATGGAGCATAAAATAGTAAAAAGAAACTAAGAACATC
This sequence comes from Lasioglossum morio, assembly GCA_916610235.2. Taxonomy (NCBI): domain Eukaryota; kingdom Metazoa; phylum Arthropoda; class Insecta; order Hymenoptera; family Halictidae; genus Lasioglossum; species Lasioglossum morio. Next base: position 3,240,811 of record OU744333.1, read on the forward strand.
GATATATTACGTTCAACGTATTAAAATTCTAAAATACAAGTAGAAATGTATAAAGTCTTGATATAAGCTGGGCAGAAATGTACGATGTATATCGGTGTGAATCACTACTAATTCAATTACCATACTTCTTTGTTTTTCATTATTTCTTTATGGGACTTTCATCAATTTATTTATGACATTTTTCTAATTAAACTGCCACTAAACACGGTATAATTTGAACTGCATTTAATCATTTAATTGACGGTATGCAGTAGGTTTTCAGCAGTGGCGTTTCGTAGTTACGCGCGCTGTCGTTTTTTACGTTATTATTATACTAGAACATTATTATACTAGAGAATATAATATAATGTTATTCTCTCCTCTGTAATTCATTCAGAACATTTTTGTTTTGATATAATACGATCAGATTATAACAGGTTACGATAAGATTGTTGTATAATAGCATACAACACATAACCGGAGGAGAAAGAAAAATGTTAATGGAAGAATTGAAAGGATGTAACACAATTTCGGACACGTACAAAGAAAAGCGAAAAGAAAAATTTCGCGCAATGGAAAGACAGCGGGCAACTAGGTTTCTGGGATGAATCACGAGGAATTGTACTTCACGGTATTCTTCCGCCGTGTAATAAGAATCTGGCCAGGTACAACACGAAACCCGTGGCAATCCCCTGGAAATACCGACATTCCGAAACGAAGAACATTCGAGGAGAACCGTGATAAGGGCGCACCGAACGCCTGAAAATCGTCGGGTCAAAATACAGGCTGCGGAAATTGAGTGGAGAACACGGAGATATAAAACCAAAAAGGAGAAAAATCTCGCATGCCCGATCCCCGATCCTTGCTGCTTCCCGCAGCCAGCCTTGCTATCAGTAATCCGGAGCATTCTCGTGCAAATTTTCCTGGAGCCACCGGGAATATCTGTCGAGCTTCCACGATTTTACGAAGCTTTTAACAGGGTGGATAAATTGCATTCTTACTGGCGCGTTCTGTTTGCATGAGAACCTGCCAGTGACCTCCGCGGAAAAATAAATATCAGTCATACCGTTTCTTTCGCAAGCTTGTGACCACTTCATGCCGGCCATGGACCCCTTCAAACCATTTTTATTTTTCTCAAATTTTACAGATTTTTTAATCTAAATCACCAGTTCATCTTTTCATCAGATCTAATCCAAATAACATTTGAACTGTACCGAGTGTATCACAAGTCTATCCACCTGTTCGTGTCGATGAGACACTACTTTTTATACACCCTGTACTTCGAGACAAAATCACATCTTACATTTTTTTTACAAGTTTTGTAAAATCTGGTGAAAATACATTTCTCATATCATTACTAGTTTTGGGCTGTATGTGTAATATGTTTAATATTGTCCACAATATTCATTTATATAGTTGAGTATTCAATATTCACGATAGTTTATGGTGATATGATGAGAGGTGATAACAAACAGTATCTTAGGCTTGAGAAGAAAATATTATTAGTACACATTGCCTGTATGGAGACTATTCAGAACGAACTACTTTTTGAACAAGAATTCCCACACACGTCTTTACTAGAGGCGTGAGCTATCATGTGGATGTACCCACCTCACTCAGTCTGACCAATATATCATATGTGGAGATTTATATTGTGATGTTTCCACATAAATGTATTAGGCCGTTGCGTATGAAATGATCGACTTGCGGATCTTCATGCAAAATAAAATTATTGTGTATCGATTCTGGGAACCAGTAGTTAAATATTTAATTTCATCCCTTAATAGTCTTTTTACGGTGAGAATAACGTAGCAATATTCTTGGATTTTTCATATTCTTCACTGTTTTATATTTCATTCAGTTAATTTCTTCATACATAAATGCATAAAGATCCGCAGTCTAATTATATCTGAAAGGTTTTACAGGATGTACAAACTAAAGTGTTACTATTTTCTCAAAACAATGAAGATATCGTGTTAATTTAATTTTTTTAATTAATGATTAAGGGAGGCTAATATTTTAGTATCTATTTTACTTTTTTGGGGAGTGACTTTTGAGTGGAAAAGGAGGGCTCCAACATTTTTTTAAAATGGGAAGTACATAGTATTGCTTTTTAGTATTGTGATAACTCTCATTAAACTGAGTAGCATTTATTTAAATCATTTTTGTTTGTTTTCCTTTCGTTACATTGCTTATGGTCGTGTCGTTATATATTTTTCAATTTTTTCCATAGTTGTAGGCTCTTCTTTAACAATTTTACTAATTTATTGTATGGTTATTCAATGAACTTGTCAGTGAAAAAAGTTTGAAAAGAAGAATCTAAAAGAATCTGTTGCATGCGAAATAAAATAAAAGGTTAATATACATTTTATTTAATCAGTCTGTCGGCGTTCATACTCAACAATATCTTTGAAATGTTTATTTTTAAACGTTGATACCCAATAAAATTGAATTTAACTATTTAGAATTTAATATACATACATGTAGCTTGACAGAGCCGATTTTACGTAAATTTTCCTTTTCGTTAGAAATTATTGCTCTTTTCCGAGATTTTAACAACAATGGAAAACTAACTGAGCGATCGAATGCGAAGGCGACTAATAAGAAACAGTGAACTGACAGACGGAGGAATTTTCCGTCTTTCACAATTCATTTAAATCGTATTATTTATATTTCCCCTGCACCGTGAGTCGCCGTCGTGATTATGAGCAGAGAGAATAAATGAAATGGACGTCGACGGGAGAAAGAAAACGCCAGAGAGATTGACAAGTGTGATCGGCTGTTCAATTGACCCGTGAAACCTCGGAATAGTTCAATCTCATGCCAACCAGACGATAAGTCAGGGTGGAAAGGTCGTATTACTTCGATCAAAGAATCAATTCGATTTACTACGTCGAAGTTGATTCATAAAAAGGGAGTTAGCCTTTGGAGAGACTTTGACATTTTCTTTAATCATTAAGAGAACCTCGTGAAACCCAGGCGGTAAAAATCGGCCCGTAAAATTCGAATGGAGACAAATTCTTCCATGCAATTCTGAATGTATCGAGCGATCGAGTTTATTTTAACGAGCGCGGAATTAAGAGATCTTGTAGAATTTCCAGACGAAAGTCGATCGAACGATATTGTTAATCACTTAACGACCAACCCGTTTCTTTTCATTGATGTACTCGCTGAAAAATAATCGAGGATCTAAAAATAATAATCGCATCATTAAACGATAAGTGCGTGATATGAAATTTTAATTGCAAACCAAATATCCGTACAGAATACTTTTAAGTGTCCTTGTTAGATGTATGTACTCGGCAATGAAGATCATGAAAGAATTGCTCAACGTAATTAAACCATTAATTTATTAAGGCGATAAGATTAGTGTAATGTCGGAAAAGATTTCCGTTGTTCAGAAAGATTAACGTTCTCCAATAATAGCTGTTGTTGTTTCAAGAGAAACATATACGATAATTAAGAATATATTGGGTTGGCAAGAAAGCAATTTACGTATTTTACGGTGAACTGAAAAGCCCAATTTTGTTATTCAATATGCAGCTGTCGCAGCTTTATGCAAATCGTCAATAACTTTATTAAGCTACCAGAAAGATGGCAAAAGATCATCGAACAAAATGGAAAACATTTGTTATAGTTAGAAAATAAAGTTCATTGCTTCAAGAAATTTTTATTTCACCTTAAAATACCGAAATTAGTTTCCTGCCAACCCAATACATCTGCCTAAGATATTTCTCTTTTACACTTATACCAATTATTATTATTATTAGAATTCATTTAATTTCCTGTGCAAAACGATAAGCAGTGAAAGATTTTGTAAATTTTTTCATCTGTCTAGTAATCCGACATTGGATGTTTTTATAGTAATCGAGTGAATTACGAGTAGCAAGATGGCGGCTTATGTAATGTTTGTATACATATGCGTGATGGTTCTTTTTCGCTATCAGGCCAACGACCAATTAAAACATCGGTTGTTCTCGTCGAAGCATTTAACTGATAAGGGTGTGTGTCTGTGGCGATGAACTCGTTTTGAACAAGATAAAGAAAGCAGTATTGAGTGCCTACTGATTGTTATAGTGAGCGCGACAATTAGCCTAATGAATTGGTGACAAGGACGCTTTCCTGTTTCTTTAAATACCTGGATGCTTCGTGACATTGACTATTGCGAGACTGTACAAATTCTAGACACATTCTTCAAGAACTGTAGCGAATAAACCATCAATTCTTTCTGAATCGTTCTTCCTAAATCTTTCTTCCTGAATTTTTCTTCAAGTTACCTCGACAAATTTCGTAGAAGAGACAAGAATATTTATATTTTTTCTATTGGCTACATTACTTATTTTAATGCTTAAATGTTGATTAGAAACGAATCCAATTTTATTTCGGCTAAAACGAAAGGCGTAACATTCATATTTGTTAGACTGTGTTCAAAATCTTCATAACGGGCGTGGCTCGTTAAAATACGATAAGAGGTTAATAAATTCTGAACGAAACCGCGGAGAACATTTTCGCAAAAGAAAAAGTCACTTGAAACGATCTCGGCCCCTCCGAGGAACATTTTTGGGTCACTCTGTATGTATATTAAAAATAGGTGTTGCGATTATATTATCTTCATGGTTCTTAGCAACTGTGTAATAGTTGAATTCATATCGAGTATAAAGTTCTCACAATATATTTAGATAATCAGCACGTGTAACAAAATAGTATTTATCAAATTAATCATCCATGTCTTTCCTCGTTGATATTATTTTATCTACACCCTCGAAATCCACTCAAGCTCGAACATTTCGACCGTGTACATTAAAACTTCTTTGCCGTTTCATTTACCGTTCAATCCGACATTTCGCGCAACCAGAAGCGTACTTTATTACACATATTCGCTTATTGCGTCGACCGCGATACGGATCTGCTCGATTTTATGGCGTAGAACAGCTGCGAAATAATTTTCCTCAATATCTTCACCGTAGCCGAGCAATAAAATTCGTCCATTCAATTTCTCGCATCCGCATTTTCCTTGTCCGTCCGGTATGTCGCCATGATCGTGCGCGCCCGTTTCCAACAGGCAGTCGCCGCGCCGCTGCTGTTCGGAAACCGGTAACTGCGCCTTTTATCGGTGCACCTTTGATTCACGAAATGAAATTCAGCCTTCTGTCGTGGTTTCATAAAGCCGTTTGCACAGTATATGGCAATTTATTTCGTGCTCGTCTGAGAACGGTATTTAATATACTCTCAATGACGGATTGTTGCAGAGATACGCAGAATAGGGTGCGCACCCCTTTAACGTGGACGATGGCCAAAAAACTACGTGTCAAATATTTTTCCAAAAAGAATATCATCAAAATTGGTGTATCCAGATTTTATATATTCCCCTTTGCCTTATTCCGCGTCGTACACGCAATTTAATGATAAATCAAATTTAAAGATTTTATCGTACCTATTTAAAAAACGTATAAAATTCGTATAAAAAATTACCCGTGTGGATGAGGGTTAAATTAACACATAAATCTCATCACTCGACAAAAAAATCGAATCAATTCAGATCGTATTTCCTGTGGTAGTTGTCTTTTCAGATCAGAAATAAATTAAAATCGTACTAAATTCCATCAAATTTTATATCCTAGCATTTTTTGAAAATTCTTAGAAGCCGTAAATTGCATAAAGATCCGCAGTGTATTTATCACTATTCGTGTAAGGCATTTACTTAACAATTTCAATGATATTTGCAAAATAACGCAATACAGTTATATTTGAAAATTACATGAAATCGTAGAAAATTGTTAAACTTTAGCGTCCTCCGATTGCTTCCAAATTTTGCACACAATATTTTCTCAAGTGTTACGATTTAGAGGGGTAATACCAAAAGAATTGTTGAATCGTATAGTTAAGGATCACCCTATTATTCATTTAGTTAGCATAGATAGAGCCTCTCTTGTTTCATCGTGATCATGAGGACGTCCACAGTCTACTGATCAACAGTTTTTTGGTAGGCTCTGTCTACTCTGATGTCGTACCTTTAATTAGCATCGATAGGTCGGGACGAAACACGGGTTCTGAGGGTTCTTGGATTATAATCCGATCCTTTCGGAGGGCACCGAGCTGTTATCATTGGCCACTTTGCCTTGGCACCAACCAGTGCCGCGAATTTATGGAACATCGACGAGCTCCCCTTTCATCGGGCTCGTAAAGCTGCCTTTATGATAGCATTATACCAGCAAGGAATAGCTGCACTTTCGTAGTAAACGATGCTATCGGGCCGAATTCGAACGAAAAAAACTTTCTCGCGGTGACTCGTCCCCGAGAAACGATTGGGCGAAATTTTAAGGAGCTTCTTCCACGTTTTCTTGCCCTCTTGCGCAACCTGGCTCCTTCTCCGAACTACAGTGGATCGGAAAAATATTAGGCCATCTCATGAGTAGACACTGCGAATCTTTATGTAAAATGAAAATTGCCTGTATTAACACCAAAGTCCAGGATCCACCAACCATTTTTACAAGTTATTACTATCAAGCTAATATTCCGTGAGTAGCTTCATTTTGATGAGACGCCCAACTTTTTCTCTTGTGGTACCTCGATTGTGGTAGCTAACAGGGGTAGCAGGGATAAAATATGTCGATTTGACGATTCTCCAAAATTTATTACTAACTTTCTTGTAGGACATTGTTTCATTTAGACAGAGAATATACTAACCTATTATGTAATATTTTTGTCCTACAGTTAGTAATAAGAAAAATGGTTTTGTGGTATTAACAATTTGTAAGTGTAGAACCGGGATAACGTACCACGCAATTTGTAGGACAGTGTGGCTGTTAAATTATATAAATATTAACTAAGCAACAGTAAAAAAATCAGCTGGTTAGTAATAATTTTTGATGACCTCGTTATTGATACATGTTGGAAGGAGGGGACTCGTTGATCAAACCATACATTTTGTAGGACAAATATTTTTTCGAATAATTTAGATAATTATCTTGAGATTTAACAAAAGAAACCCAGTTAGTAATAAATTTTGGAGAATCGTCAAATCGACATATTTTATCCCTGCTACCCCTGTTAGCTACCACAATCGAGGTACCACAAGAGAAAAAGTTGGGCGTCTCATCAAAATGAAGCTACTTACGGAATATTAGCTTCATAGTAATAACTTATAAAAATGGTCGGTGGATCCTGGACTACCAGGTCTAGGAAGTACCAAAAGACTGTTTTAATATGTACCCAAAGAAATTTTGTAAATAAAAAATAGAACCTTTGACGATTTCAACAGTTCTTTGTATCTCGATTTACAATTGTTCAAAACTACAATTAATGTTATTGGCGCTTTGACGATTTCGCATTAAAACAACCAATTTTTAAACGATAGTCCAGCTACAATGAATTTTTATCATTCTTGTGTCGTATTGACAAATTACATGTCGTATTGGCAAATTACAAATGCATATTTACCGGCACTGTAAACATTATTCATCACATGGCTAAAAAGTATGTTTTCCATACGGTGGTTCTAATAATTTGATCACTCACTGTAATAGGAATAATGAGACAATTACGTAATCAGAAAAAGTATTTACAATTTATACACTGCTGATGTGTATAAATAACTGTACATCTAGAATCGCCACGTTATTTTATTCATATCGCATCATAATCTAGGAAGGATATTATTAGTCCAACCATAACTGCAATACTATTCCTGCACAGTAACTTTTCTTTCCATTTTTATTATTAATGTGAGCTTTCAATCGTTCCATCATATAAATGAGCAAATGTATTTCTTATATATGATGGAACTAAGAATATATTAATAGTAAAAACAGAGAAACAGTTGAGACTTAGTACAAATACTTTTTTTACTCACTTTCCAACTCTAAATTATCAACATTCCTAATTTAGCATATTATTTCTGTGCGTAATAAATCACTGAAAACTATACATTATATTAATGTACTATTTCTTTACAGAAGATTGTATCCAGCAAGCGAGATGTACAAATATTTTATTGAGTCACTATACCATCCTTAGTATCTTACCGCTAAGATTGGTTGAAATTGTAACTGAAACTTTCCGCGGTTAGCACCGGCCGTTTCGACGAACTGATAATCGAAAGGAATCGTATCCTGGGATGGTGTGCGAGGACGAGGAAAACATCTCCTTCGAAGGAACTTTTCAAACCGGCAGAATCGCTTCCCCGGTACCAATGGCGAATCCTTGGCCGTTGTACTCGTAAATTACATCGCTTACACATTATTCGGATCCTCGGATTCTATTCTATTTTCCATTGAAACGTGGTATAGATTCAACTCGGAATTTGAAAGTATCGCTCAATAATTGTCTCATTGAAGTTTATCCTCTTTTAATGCTAATTATCAGGTGATGGTAAAAATTACAGTCTCTTTCAATCATTCATGCATACTGACTTTTAATTATAAGTTTAGAATCCTTTTTTTGTAATTGTTTGAGACTACTGATGACTATTAACTTAGGTACCTCGAGTGTTCTTAACAAATAAAAGAAAGACTAACACTTTTGTACATGCCTGATATCTTAAGATGCAAAATTTTTCAAGCCACTAGTTTTGAAAGTATTGATCTAATAATTATTGAAGTGAAACTCTGTTTCCCTGAGAGATTGTTAAAATAATTAATTCAAATAACACAGTAAAAGTTAAGGTATGGCAGAACACTATTATTATTATTATTGTTATTATTATTATTATTAAATAATCGTAAAATGTTTTAGAATCCTTGGCAGATGCATTACTAAAAATCATTATTACATGACATGAATGCATAATATTTTAATCCAAATATATTGTTTAATGTTGACGTTACGTTCTCTGTTATTCAGCAGCATAATTTGATTATTGACCACCGAATAACTGAGGCAACTAATAAATAATTCAGTTCGAATGTATTATTAATATTTTTCAAGTATATCATTAGAAAAAAGTTATTAATTCACATTGGTAACATACAATTTCAAATGAAACCAATAATTAGTTGAAAATTACAAGATTGTCAAAAATTATTTACAAAGGACGTATAAAAGAAATTGAACAAACAATCTTTCTTCTCGAATGAACTCGAATGAACTCGAATGAACAAAATCTGTGAGGGTCGCATTTGTATAGCTCTGTCAGAATTTAGATTTAAGGGATGAAACAACGCCCTGGGTGGCTAGAAATTGTCCTCCAGTGAAGTGTTAGCCTCCGGGTTCATAAATTTGAATATCTTACGGATGAAGTATGTTTTTCAAGCGGTGAAGAGATTATGCATGCTGAAACAAGAAATTTATAGAGGATGAACGCTCAACGCGTTATGGAAGAACAATTTTTAGCTTTCAAGTGCTATGTTCCCTCTTTCATTTCAACGAGCAATAAAACTTGAAACGCGGGTTCCACGCATTTATACATCTCACACGTCGCACGAGAACTTCTATAAATAACAACCATTTCTTTTTTAACATTGGAAGGCAGAATAAAATAAAATTTTCATCACATATACATTAGCTTTAATATTCTTAAAATATTATTGAGAGGATGAAGGTGTTCATAAAAGATTTAATTTTGTCTTCCTTTTCAAAGATTTTTATATGAATAATTCGATCAAATAGAGAGAATAGCTTCTTACGAATAATGGTACGATTTAATTAGTACATTTATTAGTAAATTATTCATTCGAATATTTTATTCGACTATTTTAGATAAGTAAACATTTATTCAGAACAATTCGAATAATGCCCAACTCTGTTTTGAATTAGGTTAAAGGAGCGTTCGTTAAGAAATGATTAATTTTCGAGTAATCATTGCAGGAAAAATTGATTAATTAACAGAGTGTGCAAAAATGGCGGAGCAATCGTCTTTCAGAATCTAGCAGATTGAAAGCAAATGAAATCGATACCGGGTTCGCCGCGCCGGTTGTTTCTCATTGGACAGGTTCTTTCTGTAACGAAGTGGTTAACCAGACTAACGAATCTGTTAAACGCATGCAAAAAGTAGTTTTCACCGAGGTGCAAAGGGAACAAAAAAAGCGGAAATCGCCATGCAAGACGGCAATGAATTATGAATTAGCCTTGAACTCGAAGGTAAGCCATTGAACTGAATTCGCGGTGCAACAATAAGGTCGGTTCAATTACATTTAATCACGTTGAAAGTGCTGCACCATCGCTGTTGTTATTTTAAGCTGCACGCCGGTGAACGAGATCAGAATTCTTTTGTGCGTGCCACTTCGCTCCTCTGCTCGCGAATAACTTCGTCTCAAAAATAGAATAATCTAATTACCGATTATCAACGAAGAACGCGTGGGTACCGGCGAACTTCAGCCTATAGTAGGAACGATAAAAATAACATTGTCGATAACGATTTCTACTAAATGCCCTAAAAAGATAAGGGCGTGCTGGTTCGGATTGACTTCAATGTCACAACGTATCTCATGGTTAAGCATAATTTACAAGCACTGAACTATTACACAAATGTACTATCAATAGACTTTATGCAAAATAAACGTTGTTTGCATCGATTGCGAGCACCAGGGTTTAACTAACAATGTGTTTCTCCATTATTTTAATGAATTCAAAGTAACGAAGCAGTACTCGCTAATTGCTCAGATCTTTTGTGCTTTGTGCATCGTTTATTCATTTTTATCATAAATACATAAAAACACGTCGTTTAATTATTTGCTTCGTTAATGCATCGAATAGGTTACAAGTTGTCTGTGGATGTTGTTATGAAAAAATACTAATTCGATGAAATAGAAAACAGTTAAACTACTCGAAGACTGTAAAGATACATTATGATCAACCTACTAAAATTATTTATAGAAGATTTCTATAAATTTCCGTTTGACTGCTGTATATCTTGCAATCAATTCAATTTTTATTCATATTTTGTTTCGCCGAAAAATCCACAGTTCAGTCGTAAATAAATTCACACGAACTGTGGAGAGTATTGAGATTTTATTAATATATCTCTATGTTGTCTATCTTCTATTGGAAATATGGGATAAATAAACTGAATCTGGTTTTAAATGAAATTAGTTTAAGTATTTGTAATGGTCTGATTAGGTTTTTACTGGGTTTCCCTAATCCATGCAACAAATGTTGGACCATATGTATTTCCCAGGAAAAACAAGGAAGGACAGTCGTTTATTGTTTATATAATAATTGAGTTTAAATGTTAAAAGTTTAACTGAGTTTGAAAAGAAACCAATTCATTTTTGAGGGGACGTGTTGGTTTATTTGAAATAGTATAATCGATAAACAAAAATGAATTTGTTTAATCCATTTGAATACTACTTCATAACTTACTTTTGTTTTATGTTCACTTTCTCTATGGCATTCATCGTGTCACGACGTCGTTCCTTGAGTTTAAAAATAAATGATAGTTTATTCATTTAAAACCAGATTCAGTTTATTTATCCCATATTTCCAATATCTTCTCGAGCAATCTTGATAACAAATAATGATATAGGAAGTCGAGCCTGGAGATTCGAACGACGACGGTTGAACCATGTAAAAACACGTTTTTTCGATCTAACTGTTCAGCGGTTGACCGTCGACGTTTAGAATCCGAAAAGGTATATTTTGTATATTTTTCGAGGCAGGTCAGTCGTGGTCAGTCTTCGGAGAAATTTAAGATTAAGCACAGTTTTTTAAGAAGAGAACACGAGACGCGAAGTGAGACTGAACAGCGCAAGTTGACGATTTAAATGTATAGTTTAAATATTTAATTAATAAAGAATTCTCAATTAAATCCAAATTGATCGTTCCTGACTCTACGATTAGTATACACAAATTAATAGTTTTGCGTGTAGCAAGAAGAAAGTTTTCCAAGTGAAGAGAAGTCGATCGCGTGTAGTCGACCGATAACAGAAAAATTCCTACTAAAATCGATAACGCCATTTTTGACGGTGTTCTTGAAACGGAAAGACTCACGCAAATTCGGGGCAGACCAAATTGCTTTTCGTAGTCCAGATAGCCAGCTCCTTATCTAATTGATTCACGATGTTTTGCGGGAACTTCCGCTTGGCACTATCGTGTAGATAATTGTAATGAAAGGCGAATTTACGAAACAGTATATAGCAAGCAACACTGTTACATTATATGTATTCTCGCAATAATAATGAGGAAAATTTCAAAGCATTGTAGTTAGTTAAGCAGTTTCGGTGAAACGGAGTGTAGAACTCAAGGTAATTGACCGTTGTGTAGAGCTTTATAAAATATAGTTTGTTCAGTCAGAATTACGTGTTGGCAGCTTTACAGTTTGTGTGTCCGTTATAACAACGGACGTAAGTACCTCACGAACTGTAAAGCCGCTGGTTATAACGCTAGTATCGCCAGATGAGGGGTGGGAGCACGAATTGAGGGGAAAAAGCATCACGTGACCATGCCGCGGCGAAAACGTGGGGAATAGCGTCGTAGAAGGAGAAGGTAGAGTAGAGACTACGAGTCTCAATCTAACGACATTTGTTATAACATGCCTGGCATGGATACTTTGGCAACAATCATAGATTGTAAACTATTACAGTTGATAATATCAGTTACGAAATATATGGACTGCGGATTTTATGCATTTATGAAAAAACAATGGATACGCACAATTTCAAACAATGGACATATTAAAAAGATTTAAAGCCACCAAGTGTATTAGTTTCACCTTAATAAGAGCATTAGAAGAAGAAAGAAATTTTTATTTGACTCCTGTGGCTTGTAATCGATACAAACATTTTTTATTTTGCGGAAAGAACTGCAGTCTAGTAATATATAACATAACATTTACGTAAAATATGTAGAAATAATAACTTGAGCTTGTAGGCTACCTTGAATTTTGACAACGTTCAAATATTAACATTTGCATGTTGATAGTGCATCGACTCTTTCGTATGAAGCATGAATGGTTAAATACACATGCTCGAACCGCGTACCAGGGGAATCAGCTGTCCATACTAATTAATCGTGTTAACCAGTCTCCGACCGAAGCAGCCAGTTAATGAGTCTCTCTCCACGTTTCTTTTATTCCATATTAACGTAGATTCTTTTTATTGCCGCGTATTAAATTTATGATCTTCCGAAGGCAATAATTCTGCTTCAATAATGTCCTGAGTGCTCACCGAGTTTTAAATGTTAAGTATTGTGAATGTCCAAACCACATTTGACAGAGAAACATTTTCCTTCGAGTTTTTATGATTATTGAAATATTGAGTAATTGACTGTATTATTAGTGTATACTTGTAATGATTATTTTCTATTCGTATAACGAACATTAATTACACCGTCCTTTGTCGTTTACCCATGTTGAAAAAAGACCGAAAGTAATTTTAACATCTCACGCTCGACATAAAAAATTGACGAATGCTAATTGATTTTACGAATACAGAAGTTTAATAAATGTCACTTCAGTAGCAGCTGAACGATCGCTCGCTGAAAGCCTCATTCACTGTTGCAAATTTAATAATTGAATAAATGGGTTTGCCATGACACAATATTTTGCATTTTTGCATGTGTGTGTACTATTGAATTAGAACAATTTGTTGAACACAGTATCTATCTAAGAATAATAGTTTCTTTACTGATTGGATAGAATAAATAATATAAATTTAAAAACGAAAGATGAAAATCTGAATTTTTAATTAGTAGTTCCACTCTTTCTATTCTCTAATCTATAAACATTAAATCGACTCATCTATACGGGAGCTAAATTCTTCTGGTCCTCAAACGTATTATTTTTTTCACTTTCCTGTATTATAAAGAAAATTCGATTAAAAATAAAGATACATTTTTAAATAAGCGAAAACCAAGTAGTCAATGAATTAACAAAAGTTTAATGTTCTTGGCGCTACGGTTCGATCAATTACTACTAAGAAATCAAAGAACAATTTTGCAGATTATCAAATAATCATCGACGTTTCGATTCTAGTTTGAATCCTTTTCAAGATGTATTTGCATTGCGTCTGTAAAAATATATATTTATTGTACAATTTTCAAAATATACTATTAAACCGTTTGAATGTAATAACACAAATTGTTTGTAAATATTGTTCACAAAACTAACTTACTTATTTAGTCAATGAATTACTTTTCATAACATTGAAAAGGATTTAAAAATTTGTTTCGGTTTCGTTGGTGAGGAAGTAATGTCGGTTCTTAACCTTGCCGAGATAAGATTACTTTTCATCGGTCATTAAATAAATTTTATCGCTTGAAACAACGCAAAAACGAGTTAGTAAAAAATAATGCACAAAACAAAATAATAACGTCATTACAAAATAATTTCCTGTTTGTGAAAGTCGATATTAGTTTCTCACTATGGCAATATCTTTAATTGTAAATCGAGTATTGACGTTTATGATTCTATTTTAACTACTTTAATACTGCTATTTTTCTCTAGAAATTGTTAATTATTCTCTAGAACATGTTAATTCTGTTTCCATGTAAATGTGTACCGATCCATGGTTGTATCGTAAAATTAGAGGCTTCTAGCTGTAAAGTGAGTCCATTGTCAAACGATTCTTTACGAGACTATTACAGTTTAAACATAGGCAATTTTTCTCTAGATATTATATATGACATTAACACTATAACTATCAATCGTTAATTGCTATTGATATAATAATAATAAGATTGAATTTATTCTTATTTCATAGAATTTTTATGGTAGCATGTATTTTAACAAAGAAGTGTATTAGTGAATTTTCAATCAAAGAAACAAGTCATTTTGACTCATTCGGTAAATTGTGTTATTAAATGATCCTTGCACTGTTAAACTGGTATCCATTTAACTTATAATTTCACTTGAGTAAACCGCGACATGTCCTTTGTATCGTGGTTTCCCGCAAATCTATGGCCAACAGCGATGAAGACTTTCGATTTCATTATCATTGCACGGGAGTTCCGTCTCGCACTGGGTTTTTTGCTCGGATTCCCGTTCCGTTTTATGCATGGAAAAAGGGAATATAATGATAGGTGCGGATGCGCGAAACGATTGCATAAAAGAACCGAGTGCAGCCTACAACAGCTGCTACTGTCGACTGCAACCTTGCGACAACAGCGTGGTACGCAACCAGTTGTAAATAAACGCATAGCAGGAAGTAGGAATCTATCAAACTTTTTCAAAGATCGTGCCAGCGAAACGACAATCATTGCCGCGGAATTACTATTTCAGACATGATCAATCCAATCACGAAACAGCTCAGCATTTATAAAATTAATTTGTTAAATTTCTCTATATATAGACTGCGGATTTTTCTACAACATAAAAATGTTCTGCATTGATTGTGTCAAAAGTTTAAAAAGAACATTACGATATTCTTAAAGTTTTCTGATCTTTTCCCGTTTTATATTTCACCCAGCCAGAGTTTCGTCATAAATACGTAAAAGTCCGCAGCCTACTCGTATATTTATAAGGTCCAGTCAAACGGTGATACAAATCAACAAATAAATTTTTAAGTATAGTATTTAATATTTCAATGATCCTAATTATACTCTACTATTTACCTAGTCGATTTTAACGGTGACACAAGTTGAAAGAAATATGAAATTATATTATTAAAGCATTTCTGTGGAGCAGAGAAACGGAACCATATTTTTCTATTTACATAATCAATTTAAAATTCACTTAATAACACATTTTTATAGACCCTAGGAATTTCATTGTACTCTTCTGTTTTATACGATCAATTAAAGATGAATTAGCTCTTCCATATACATAACTTGTTCAACTTGTGACTAGACCACTGATTTTATGCATTTATGACAAAAATAAATGGGCGTGAATTAAAACAGTGAAAACATTAAATTATTAAACATATTAAGAAAGAAAATCAATTTCTATTTCATTTCAGTCTGTTGTAATTCGTCTACTTATGACGAACATGGAAAACTAAATCTCCAAAAACATAAAATCAATTTATTAAAGTATTTCTAGGAATTCTAGGATGTTGTAATCTGAATTCACCTCGATATTTTTGGATGGTGGAATAGAGAACCACAATCGTTAGTGTTGTATAATATATAAAATGCAATTACATATTAAACTGCATTATTATTAAATTGAAGTGTAACGAACATGTCTCTTGAAATGCTTTAAATCCGCAGTTTATTCTTATGTTTCACTATCCATGAATATAAAAGAAAATTCATATTGTTTGTGCAATGTCTTACTATTCTTTAACAAAATCATTATTTAATACAATAGCAGTCGAAACAATGGTGCAGAATGTCTTTCAACAGAAGCAATAATTACTGAAGTAAAATTAATTCTAATCACCGCGAAAACAAACACACAAAGACTGTTTATACAATTCATTGTAGCATACAAAAACTGATGACTGTAATTAGTAAAGTATTTTCCATTTACACAGAGATGCTACACTTATTAGCAAGCACGTTCGTGGACCGTCAAATAATGAAACGTTAACAATTACAACGTGAATATATGGTTAAGTAATTTCAACACGGAACGGGACGTTTTGCATTCCTCTAGCGTAGCGGTGCAGATAATACAGAAAAATCGTGGATTTAATTGGCCGGACGCTCGAACGCGTCACGGGAGTATGACTCGCGATTATTTATATATGAATTACAACTGTTTTTTATCGCGCGGGGAGTTTGCGTAAATACTCGAAACCGGTGCACCGTGCTTTCCATCTAGACCCACTCGAAAAAGTTGCGACATATTTCTCCGTGCATCCTACGTCGATGCGAGAGATATTACTTCGACGAGATATTGAAATACTTCTTTCATTCATCATCCCACGAGGTCGAGTTTATCTGGGGTTTCGGAGGTTTCCACAGGCGCTAGAGTTGTCATAGTTGCGATAAATTCAATACGCGTTCAGAGAAATGAACACAAAATTATTCTCGAACCGTTCTTTTATCTGTGCAGATGTACGGCTTCAGTTTTCTGCAAATATCGAGTCATGCGTTAATTGAGCCGACGTTTTATCAATCGCAATTGGCGAACCAACGATGGATAAATAAGCTGATTCGATAAGTTCGCGTGTTCTGATTGTTTTCGTGTTTGTCACAATTTTAAAAGAAACCGAATTCTCGAGAACTTTTCGTTTCGTTATCACTAGACTGTGGATTTGGAAAAATAAGTAGGTGTAATTTAAAACAGTGGAAACGTTAATAGAATTTGAAAATGCTTTTATATTGTTTTAATAAACGTATTAAGAAAGAAAATAAATTTCTATTTCGCTCCAGTTTCTTGTAATTCCAGAAAATTTTTATTTCACATGGAAATCCGCAGTTTAGTTATTACTAATCATTGCTAACAGCATAGTCGCTATTAATGATGATGTATAAATAGTAAATAGTATAGTATAGTATAGAAATAGTAATGTATATGTTTTAGTAGTTCCTAGAAATACTATTTTAAAATAGGTAATTCATTAAAGTACAAGAATATTTCATCAAATAGTAATATTTCACACAATAGTATTTAGAATATTGATATTACAAATAAGAGGTTTTTGTCCTTTAGCTTCATCGATAATGTAAGACATTAATTTTGTTTATGTGAGTGATTGACAATAATACCGATAACATAAACCATTTACTTTCTGTGTAAATAACTAGAAACATTGTAGGAGTAATTTATAATATATAAGTTACTGTTTGACTTTGTTTGAAACAGAACCGATTTTTTGAATCCTTAAATCTAAATCCAAAGTCTAAATTTTACCTGAGTGTAAATAGTAAATAGTATTTTCTCACAATTTAAACATTTAACAAAATAGTACTTCCAAATAGTACTTACTTATGCAATTATTTCAATGTTTACTACTTCACATGAAATTATTTGAAGTTTTCCTCAGTCCTGTATATTTGTTCACTAGCAAGTAACTAGAATATTTTGTTGCATTTTATCGAGATTATTGAGAAGGAACATAAAATTTTGTCGTCGTTAATGCCGTCAGCAAGCGCCGGCAACCGCATTTTCGTAATTAATGGGACGTATAAATGTCATTTGATTGCCGTATCTGTCTAATAGTAAATAACTTACGCTGCACGCCGACAGAGTCGAAGCGATTTTATTGAATAAAGTGAAAGGAAAATGTCACCCATAAAAATAGAAACTGCCGCCGGTGCAGACAAATGTAAACATGTCAATGGTGTTAAATTCGTTCTCGAAGCATTATCATTATATTTACGGGGCACTGACTTCTAAGAGTCTCGGTTATTGTTACGTATCGTACGAGCCACAGTGAAATCCGGAGTTAATTACTAATATGTGCTCACGATGTGAAAATTTCTTCTCTCTGATTGGAACTCGTCCGGCGTGTACAACGGAACGACGCAGCGTGGCTCGATGTTACTTTTATTCTGGAATCCCATGACTTTCTAAATGCCATGGGTGATTGAAGCGAATATGCTTTACGTAAAATCACCGCGGGGTGTGATTTTCTAACTTTCTTTTATCTCTATTCTACGAAGCACAAATATCCACTGCGTTGTAGTTGATTAATTGCAAATATAGACATGACAATTATCTTATATATTGGACAAATAAATGAAGTCAGATTTTATACACGAGATATTTTTTAACGTGCACATTTTACTTATGTTGAACAATTTTTAATTACTAGTGGCTAAGCCTCGATGTGTAAAGTACGTTTAAACGAACATTATGTATCGTTTTGTACACATAATGCACTGAATAGTAAGAGTAATGGCCAAAGTCTTTTACATAAAAAGTGTAAGATACAGGTAATTCATCATTTACTACAAAGCAACGACATAGTATCGAGCTAATTTTTCTTTACCATGATAAATGGCAATGCCATTAGCACTACCATAGCACCACATTATTATTTTCTCGAAAATAGATTAGTAATTAATTTTCAATTTCATTAAAAAGTAATAGATTTATAAGGAAATGAAATTTCGAAACACATCAGGATATATCCTTCAATGCAGAGTAACGCAGACAGAATTTCCAAGTAAGATTTTCATTCGAATCATTTAACGCTACTTGGAAAAGACAATAAAGATTTTATGGATCACAAGCAATGAAATAAAGTTAAAGATAAAATCGAATGCAATCGAATCCAGTTGGGTCTTAGCTTGAACCAAAGTTACAATTTATGCAAATTACAGACAAGTCGTAATTGAATAAGAAAGATGAAAATAACCAAGACGATAAAAAACTAATCTGATCACCTCGAAGACAATTAAAACATTCAAACTCTGCGTTTCATTTGTTTTTTTAATAACCGGAACGCGAAATGAACCGCAACCGTGCCGGACGACGCGGTTAGAAATTAAAGGATTCCCACAATAAGAGAGAATCACATCAAAGTAATAATAAATAAAGAATATTGCCGGTAACGAAGACAAAGAAAAGATCCGTCAAAACCCAGCAGGAAAGATAAAAGTTTCTGGGCCAAGAGCGTTCCGCAGCGTTTAACACGTTGACTGCCTATCCAGCACCCATAAAAGCCCCACGAAATCTAATTCATTTAACACGTCTACACATTTGTTAGTCTTGAATTTTGCACGAAGAAATTTCCACGTTTGCGTTATGTATAGCCACTGTGCACAATCAACAAATAAATGACGCCTCTTTGTTCAAACTTCTGTAGCACTGGTAGTACCAAACAGCCCAAAATAATTTGAAATTTTTCCTTTTTTGATACATGTCATCCAGAAAAATCACTCAAAATCCGACGGCTTGCCAACTCTATGCGTTTGTTACAATTTTGTAATTAATATGACTATTATCTACAATCACAAAGTTGTCAAGCAATAAATGACGTTGCCAAGCAATAAATTTCTTTGTTGAAACTTCTCTAGAACTAGAAGTACCAAACAGATGGAAATGATTTGATTCAGGTTTTTCATTTGGTATACATTCTCGAAATTAGTACGACTATCATCTACAATTCCAAAGTTGTTAAGCAATAAATGAAGTATCTTTGTTGAAACTTCTCTAGAACTAGAAATACCAAGCAGCTCGAAATGATTTGATTCAGGTTTTTCATTTGTTGATACATTTTCGAAATTAGTATGACTATCATCTACAATTACAAAGGATAGTTGTCAAGAATTAAACGACGTTCCTTCGTTCCATCTTCTCCAACACAATGTGCTACTCCTCCACCAAACAGATGAAAAGAGACAGTTCAGATGTTTCATTATACGACAGCAATTACTGAAATTGTGGAGATACTTCTATGGAAAACGATTAAATATATCTGTATCTGTTATTAAACAAACAAATCAATTTGTTCGTGCACGTACTCGAAGAAAACTAGTCGACGGAACGTTATAAACTAGAGTTATTAGAAACTAGTTCGGTAGGTCTAGCATAAACTCTACCTGAAGACATTTCGTAGACTATAGAAGACAGCAAGAAACGAATGAAGAGAGCCGCAATAAAAAGGTTTCGGATTGATCAAAGCGGTTGCCGAACGAACGTCAGATCTCGCAGGTCACACTGAACGAATCACCATGTAAAATCGTTCTGCATCTCGGCGCAAAGAATTGTGTCACTGGCGTAGAACTGACAGACAAGCCAGCGAGCGTGTTCGACCCGCGAAACCTGGTTCCCACCGGACGGCCGAAGAAACGCATAAACGAGCGAACGAGCGAACGAGCGATTCGATCGCAACAGAGGCTGGGTTGGCACCTTCTCCGTTTTCCTTTCACTCACCTATTGCAGTCCCTGGCCTTGCGGGTGACATGCCCGATCGAGGCGGCACTGGTCAAGGCGATCACGGCCAAAACAACGATCAATCGTCCGAGTGGCATCGTGCTTCCTGTAGAGTGGCTGCGAGGGTGTCAGGTGTCAGGTGGTGGCAGTGACCCGATGTCAGGAAGCAAAGTCGGCCGTGCTGCTGTTGGTATAGGCCCCGTACGGTTTGGTGTTCCTGCGAAGTTAGTCGGCCGATTCAAGCGGGCCTTACTCGGTCGCGCGCGGCTGAATAGCGCGACGATCAGCGGACCGACTGATACGAAACGGCGCCGCGCACCAGTTACGAATAGGTACGATCGCGTTTGGCCTTCCTTCGCACAGTTCGGTGCTCGGGTGTCTCTCGCGCTCAAACACCACCGTTGACGGACCTACTCGCCGCTGGCCGTCGAAGGAGAGCGGCCGTGAGATCGCGGATGATCGCAACTACACGCAGCGAAAAAAGAGGACACCCGGGACGGGAAAAGATGCCGACGACGCCGCGGTACTCGCCTCCGACCCTCTGCACTGGACTCGCCAGGACTCGCCGATCTGTTATATGAGCCTCGCTCGCTTGATAACAACTCGACGTCCATTGGTTTGTCAACGGAACACTCCCCCGGCCTGATTGGCTGCCGATTAAACCGCGCTTATCTTCACGACGAAGGCGAAAGGCTTTTTGCCGACTATTGTTTTTCTGCCGCTTCTTCCCGCGAACGAACCAGCTGAACGCAGCCGTAACCGCCGCCGCGAGACACGTCACATGGCGGCCGATTTTTCGAAAATGTGGGACGAAAGCCAGCATGACGTGGACGTTTAATTTATTCGCTTATTATTATGGTATTGAATACATCGGTTCATCTTAAGAGATAGATGTGTCCTTCTTTCCAAGCAGTGACGTAACATCCTCATCGATCATGATGGGTTTTTACCATGGAAATCCCATCGGGTCTGTTGTAACGGGGTCCGATAGACTTGTATACGAAGCACGGGGAACAGATCTTTCATGTACACGTTCCTCGAAAATTGAATTTTATCCTGTCAAAGTGTATTTTGAAATTCTTTTCATATGTATTGCGTATCGTGTGCTTGAGTCTTTCTATGGCTTGCTGATCATTTTGGATTCTGCAATTGCAGCAATGGGTACTCAAGTACATCCAAGAAGAAAGAATAGATCGATAACATAGTGTATATCATATAATAGATAGATAAGGAAGAAATTGTATAAATAACTTTTTGCTACTCTAAAGTATTTAGTATCGCATACACCTACCGTAAATCTACAAAATGTATTTGTTAAAATTTTCATTGCAGGCTCAGATAAAAAAAGTTGTGAAAAGCAACTTTTAGTAGTTTCTTCGTAATCCTCACAAATTGCAATTTTTCTAAAAAACCTTTTTGTACATCGTCTAGTAAAGTAATCCATCTAATATCTCAAAACAGCTCAAGTCTCAAGTCAAGATCAAGTCAGAACACACTAAGGGTAGAAGGTAAACATATTGGGTCGTCCTATAATTAAGGGAAATCTTGTTGTATATATTTATATCATGAAACGAAGAAGACAATTATTAGTCTTAACCTAATTTACATAGACCAGACTAGACAAGGCAAAACTTATACTGTAGGAAATTTAAAAGTACATATAGCATTCCGTTTAAAAAATTGAAGGTTACCTTCATTTCTACCATAGAAGAATAATGCAATTAAAGGTTAGGCAAATCATTAACCCTTTTCACTCGGAGCTATTTTAAATCGAAAATTAAATATTTCTCCCTACCTAGAATAATTCTACTCTATGTATATTCATTTTTTTTATAAGAATATGATATTGATACAATACCTCATGAAATACTTAAATGTTTAGTAATTGATTAGATAGAAACATATTTAATAATGTAAACAATACTTTGAATAATGGTACAACAATTTTTAATGGTGATTCTGAGTCACCACTCGAGTGTTAAGGGTTAAAGATAAAAATTTGAATTGGATCAACGTTTTTTCGTAACTTGTATACATATTATTAAAGATTTTATAAAAATCAGAATAATGTAACACATTTTTGTTAACGTAAACTTTTGCAGAAACCGTAAAAGATTCGTAGTTTAGTTTTAACCGTTTTCAATTGTTATATTTTCCTTTTGAATCGAGGAAATGGGTCTAGACTATGGACAGAGACAAGTATTTTTGTTCGCGGAAGGAGTTGGAGAATAGAAAATTTGTTGAAGAGGGGATACTTTCTTTCGTCGGAACAGAACTCACTCATGGGGAAAAAGTATCTTGAAAGGGTGGTGGCTTCTTTCATAGGAAGGAGGTTCAGTCGTGGAGTAGACACGTCTTGGGAAGTCAATCTTTGTGCATGACAAGAGCGGAATTATTCAAGTTGAACGTAATGCTTTCGAGATCAATGTAACGTCATAAACAGAATTTGTTCGCAACCTGTCGTCTGAAAAGTAGAGGACTACTTAAGTCTCTTAGTGTCTACATTATTTACTTTACCCGTTAAGTCTCGAGCGATGAAACAAGACGATTTTTACATAAACAATTACTTTTCATTAGTATAAATGCTACCAAAAAAATGTTTGAAACCGAATTTTTTGTGGGACACAATAAATGTAAAGAAAATCGCTTATAATAATATATCAAAACAATAAAAATTGTACTATAATACGATAGGCACAACCAATGAAAATCGATTACATAAAAATGGATTCTTATGATTTAAGATGAAAATGGTTTATCGTAGCTCTATAAATAGTTAAATTTAAATAACTTATATGATTTGGATGCAAGAAGAAATGCTAATGAGAAATATATTAGGTAAATTTTTGAAATCCTATATTATACTTTCAACATGAAAAATAATGAATTTAATTATTAAGCAACGTTAGGTCTTAATGGGTTATTATGTCACTACCACTATCACGTTGGTCATTTTATTGAATTTTTAGTAATAGCAGAATATTTCAGATACTTTAATATTAAAACATTCTAATTTATCTGAACGTTTAAAACGTTTGGAACATTTCAAGAAAATACGGTATCAAATGTAATTATATAAGGTAGATTGATTTGTTTGTTTCTATGTAAAGCAGATTGCACGGTGTAACCTCAAATTTATTTAACATGCGATGATGAAACATAAATGGGCATTTAAAGTGACATTTAACTGTTCTTGTTTTATTCTTGACGAAGACATACTGTGTAACAGAAACTTGAAGTCTCTGTGCTATGCAGATAATGTTTCAAAGATAATTAATATGAAAACCTTCCACAAATTGAATCAGTTTTTACTGGTTTTCATTACATTTTCAGTATCAACAATTTCCATGGAAAACTAGAAATAATATCTTCACCGGTAATTAATTAAAGCACACTATTCAAACGCAAGCGTGGTAAACTAAGAAGCCTTTGAAGAAAGGGAACCTTTGGTACATGAAGCTGGATATTTATTAAGAAGTAAAAGATGGAGGGAAAACGATTTTTCTCTTTGGTCTTTGCTATACTAGGTCTTTCCTGTAATATTTTTCAACTTTTTTGCAGCATTAAGCATTCTTTAATTATTCAATGCACCGCTATAGCTACATAGATTCCACTACGAAGAAGATATCTTTCATCAAACAATTGTCGAAGTACCATTCTCGTGTAGAATGAAGGCTAATAGGAAGTAACAATTAAGTGCAAAATGAAATACTCGCAACTCGAGCACAACATCAACATATTAACACTTACCGACTAGGATACTTTGTTGCTAACTCTACAATAAACTATTTCCTTACATCAAATATTAAGTTACTTTATGCCCAACATTAAAAGTTAAGAAATATTTTTAATTTATCAAGACGAATAAATAATAAATTTCTATTCACTGTCTACTATATTTTTTGTTACGGAAACTAATTAATTTCTAATTAATCTTATTCAATTACCCTTTCTATGAGAGTTGCAATTCCTTTGCAAAAACATCAGCACATTCAGACTCAACAAGTTTAACCTATCTAGACCTGAAGCTAATTTAACTAGAATTTTATGAAATGTTGAGTATAAATACAATTACATATGTTTAAAAATCATGAACAAAAATTTAAAAAAAATTTATAAGTCTGTTGAAAACCATTCGTTCCATATACAGTGTTTATGGATATTCAGAAGTATGTGAGTTTATATTTTTATTTAATGAACTATACCTTACACGGTATGATAGGTCTCAGTCGGTTAAAACATAACTCGTGCATTTTCCAAGTATACAGGGTGTCACAATTGTTGTACATTTGTACATGTGAATACAGTTGTAAAAGCTACTTCAACTGATCTCAGGAATTTCCCTTTTAAAGAAAGTACAATATTTTTGAGACACTCTGTATGTGTATTAATTATAAATTTTATATCATAAGTATACACAGTGTCACTCGTTTGTATGTATGCATTTGTGGAAAATAAAAATAGACATTTCTCTGTTAATTCTTAGTACCTTCTCTCTTAATCAGAACTGGCGTAATTGTGTTCAATTCCTTTAACGTTTGCACAGTCTTATACTTGACAGTTTTGTTATAAATGCATAAAATCCACAGTCCAGTAATAACGTGTGAAATAGAACGAGAAAACCTTTTTTTTTGCATTTCTTGTTTGATTTCCTCCTTGTATGTAAGTTAATTGGTACACCGTAGTCAATGTTTCATGGCGAACGATTCACTGTTTGCATCCGGCGTTGAATCATTGTTCTTAAACGACCTGGGCTTGCATGCGGTTGTATCTTTTTCATTTTCATGAATAATTCAGATTAGCTCGAGGTGTGGCGAGCGCGACGAGAAGACACCAGATGCAGGGAGCAAAATGGGAATATTGTAGTCTTGCTTACCGATCACGGGCGCGGAGAAATTTCTTGCGAAACTTGATTATACCAGCACGACTAGTCCAGTGTTTGCTGAACAACTCGTGGGGTTAACGTTTACGGAAGAATCGTACCTTTTCATGAATTCAAACGAACAGACAGAACGCGACCACTCTCAGTAGATTATTTACAATTCACGCCTCTCGTTCTACAGGAAAGCACAATTTTGTTCTTTCTGTAGTAATTTGTCAGAAATAAATCAGTGACGGAAAATGTCAATATTAATGAAATTTAAGAAAAATTATGATTACAACAAGCATTTCAACACGAACATTTTTTAAATATGATTTTCCATTGAAGAAATTAATAATTTTCTTTTGTGAACCCTGCTGAACCTATTCAATATTTCTAACAAATTTTTGTTTGAAATGAGGAGCAGTCTTTTATCTTGAAAATGCATATCTCAAGAATTCCAGTTCATTATTTATGAAATAAGTAATTCTTGATGTTAATCTTTAACATGGAATATCTTTTGAGATCCAATTAGTACTCCACATTTTTATTAAATTTTTAGTAAACCTGTTACTGTATTTTATCGTGATTATGCCATGCTTCTAAATTGAACTGTGTGTTAATGATAATCTATAATTCCAAAGGGTTTTTCCTAAATACGTTAAACTAAAGTGAATTCCCAGGAAAAGTGATAACAGTTCAGAATGATATCGATTAACTGTTCTGTTAAACATGTAAACGAAATAATTATATTCTGTAGCGAGTATTCGGACCGTGTCACAGTTTTGTTTGTAGAAATTGAGTTCCACTTCCGTAGTAAATTATAATTTAACTTTTCATCGGAATTTCACTGTTGAAGTCATTCTACGTTGGAAGTCCATTTGAATTTATATGAGCGGTCTTGTGGCATTGTAATTACTGACCATTTATGTTCACGTATCTGTAACAGAACAGAGGAAATGGTGCACATTTTTTCTAGAAATACCTATGAATAAATTTTACATATTTTTCACACAACACGAATCATTCGAAATTGGTATAACAATCAAAATTATTGCTGTAGATCTCAATAAACTACGTCAGAAATATGTAATCATTCCATGACTTCATTTAGCATATTAATTAATAATTAAATAATTAAACTGAACATTTCATAAGAATTTTACCAAAAACGAATCGAAAACTTTCCACTAATTAATGCTTTCTCTACCACTGATTAATAGACAGCGGATGTTTATGCAAAATAAACATTTTCTACCCGATTTACAACAAACTGAAGTGTAATGGATATTCATTTTCTTTCTAAATATTCTTTTAATCTTTTTACTGTTTTAAATTAGACCTACTCATTTTTGTTATAAATGCATAAAATCCGCTGTCTCTACTGATTACATTATGTTACATATACTAAGTACAGGATTATGACGAATACTACTTACAGTTAATAGTGCTTAACTATAAAGTTTGAACAATTGTCTATTTCGAGGTGAACATTGTTTACAACTTTCTTAATCTATCGTAATTACAATTGGCTATTTTACACTTCCTTTATTATTCCACGTTGTTCTACATAGGCATCACTAATATATTTTTCTAGCAATTAAATTGCATGTCCATATGCGAAACTTAGCAGCTTATTCAACAAAACTAAGAAGACATTATCTTAACAATAAAATAGACGTGCACTTAATTATGTTAGTATAAACATTTCTTTATGCTCTACAAATGTGCGAAATATTTAACGCTGAATTACGGTGAATAATTTACTGTTAGTGCATCGTATAATTTATCTGCGACATATGTGTAACCTTTATCGGTTCTGTGAAATTGCCGGCGATAAGTGCCTTTCAAAATTTCACATGAAGACAGTACAAGTGGACACAGTTCTAAGAATGGTTTATGTAAAATTTAACGAGCGACGTTTACAAATAATCTTTCGGCGGTAATTATTCGGTTCAATTTGCTCCTTCACCATTCACTTCACGCGCAAATAGGCAGAGGGACTCTGTCCTTCAATAATTTTAAATGTGAAACACACATAGCCGCAGCTAACATTGTTTAACGAGGACGTGCGCATATGACGGAAATTATTATCTACTATTCAACGCGATCCTGTCCCTGTGAATTTCGATGGATTTGATACACGCATCCACGCGTGATACGAATGCTTAATAACTCAGGGGGCCCAGCTATTGGGAGCTGGTGACATGATCATTGACTGTCACTTTGAATAAATCTACTTTGAGCCCCTACGTACTATTAACGTAATACAATTTTTACAATATTCAATCAGCGGATGGGAATGATTGTAAAATTTTTATACTTCTTTATACATTGAGAATGTAATCAATATTTATTCGATATCACCGTGATATTACATGTCAATGCAATAACAAAATCATTGCTATATCAATTCATAATTAATATTGCCAATAACGCGTATCGCTGTCTATAAACAATTAACAGCAAGTTCGTCACGAAATCGTTAGTATATCAGAATTTAATATTAATTTATAGTAGGGCTGGTACCTGAAAATGAATTTATTAAATATGTATGAGAGTTCTGCACTCTTTTAAACTAAATTCTAAATGATACTTTTTTGGGGAGTTCATGTTTGTTGTTTTTTTGCTTAAATATTCATTTTCGTTAGTTTTTGCCTTTCCAGTTGATATCTGTATACTTGGTTGATCATTTATAATTTATAATACCTTAGAAGCAGTTGCAAAAATTTATATAAAAATTATATATTTTCAGATGAATATGTATGTATGAGTTTCGTTGCGTTCATTGTTACTTATACATTCACAAGTATTTACGTAGAAATAGTTGCTAATCTATAACAGAATGACGTGAAAATTATAATTCTTTGTTTTCTCGTTTACTGATAATATGTATTTCGTAGTATTCATTAATTTTTCATGGTACTATGTACCGAGAAAACTTCGTTTGCGTTAAAATAGTTTCTTGTTAATAGTTTATACTATTATCGTAGCTAATTTTCTGAAAGTGACAGTTTATAGCTAAACCGAGGAGTTAAATGCGAAGTTAATTAAATAAACATTAATATCATTTCTTACAATTAGTCATTTTAATGAGTCGACACCAATATAATAATAATTTCGTTCTTTGTTTCTTCAAAATTTTTAACAAACATTGCAGAATTTATCTTTTCTGTTCCGAGTCTGATCATTACATACCGTTTTTACTTCTTGTCGTTCTTGTAGTCAGTGATTGTGATACATGATTCAACATGTAGACAGTTCAATAACACAGCTAATATGTGTACACATTATTACACATTAACATTGCAATTTTGAATAAATATTACGCTGCCACTGAAAATTAAAATATCGAATTTTATAGTTCTCTTGCTAGCTCTATCTTGTTTCTGTACATTGTATCAAAGATGTGTTCCATTTTATACATAAAAATCGAGGTTGCGCAAGTATTCCGAGTAAATATAAAAATCCTCCATAACAAAAGTTGCACGTCACTATATAAAGAACAATTTATCGGAACATAAGATTAAAAGAAGTTCTTCTTTAACTAAATATTATTGAATATTGTTCTCCTTCGATGTCTGATCTGAGACATCGTCTTCTTGATAGCATGTAAACAGTGCTCTTACTATTTGCACTGATTTCGCAGCTGATCCATTATTTTTATTACTTTCTACGATGCTCTGCATTTGTTCATATCGCCCGAACTTATTATTATTATTTATTTTTATTTAATGCTTTCAACCAATTATGGTTTATATAGCATATACAATACACAAATAGCTTAATGCGCATCTTAACTTGACATAAAACTAGTTTATATAACTTCTACTTGGTTACAATACTTTAATGAGATTAAATTTTAATTGCACATCGCTTGATAAAATCGAAAATGATTGACAGGCCTTTAATATCTGGGCTACATACAGTGGGTGTAGATAGTATTCGTATATTGATAAATTTCAAACAAAACTGTGAAATTGTTGTTTATTAATTATTTTTTCTGGAAACAATGAATATGTATGCAATGCAAAATAAAATAAATTTCTTGATTAACTTGCGAATGTGATAATGAAAAACAAACAATCGACTGAAATACATTACCAACATTACCAAATTTAAAAAATCATAGAGAATGAAAATATTCTAGCTCAGAAAAAACGATTATTTTCATCTATGATAAAAATGAAATTTGATATAATCGAGGCGTAAAAAGAATTCAGTAACATTGTTATATTAGATTGAACGTATTGAAATTATTGACGAAGAGAAGCAATTTGTATTTTGTATCTGCTTCTTGCAATTAATGCAGAATATTTTGATATTTTATTAAAAATCTGCTATCTAGATATAGATAGCTATCTAGATAGCAGAATGTGTTAACCAATGCGTCACTAAAAATTGCTGTACCATTATTCAAAATATTGTTTACATTATTGAATATGTCGATATCGAATCAATTACTAAACATTTAGGTATTGCACGAGGTATTATACCAATTTCATATCCATAAAATTTGAAAAATCATAGGGAATGGAAATATTCTAGATCGGAGGAAACGTTTAATTTTCCTGTTAAAATAGCTCCGATTGCAAAGGGTTAAATTTGATTAAGTTTTACGAACTTTACACGGCGGTTGACCGCAACATTGTTGAACACAGCACTCGTTTCACGATTTATCGTGCGAAGACTTGAAGAAAAAGCGGCTCACGCACTGGAGATATGCCCCGAAGCATTTCCTACGTAGATTACATTAATTACGAACGACGTATAGAATGTTTAATTGTCGCGCGTACTCTGCAACATTTGACAATTTAAATAAATTAGAAATTCCCGACTCGAACCCGCCAAGGCAATCGCACACTGTCTCTCGAGTCCCGTTGGAGGAACTTCAGCCGATTTAATGAGATGCGAACGGTAACATTTTTTCTAAACTGGTAATTAGTCTGATAGGTTTGATGCATCGTTCGATAGGATTTTAACGAGTTGTAATTTGACACTGATTTAAGCCGTTTAGCGATGTATAAATGCATATTAAGTCCGGTCTTATGCAATCGGCCAGCGAATTAAAAAAGACGAATAGACGTCGGGAAAGAATGCGAAATTCCTTGATTAAATTTTTGACTTCGGAGATTCTCGGTAATCTGATCGAGCCGGCGACAAGCAACAGTGATTGAGATAAAAATTATATGCAATTTATGGCTGAAAACGTCGTCGGACCGTTGTAATGAATGGTACACGTGCATGCAGATTTTTCGAATCGATAAGCATTTTTGTTTAATAACGTGTTCGATAGGATTGACAATTTAATCGATGGTTCACTCGAGTTACGTAATGAATTTGCTAAGAGTCTTCGGTGTTTCGATAGACAAAAGTCAAACTTCCTCGAGCGAATAAGTCGATCGCTGTGCTTCAAAAAACCTGAACCAACGCCATGGTGAGAAATGTGAGCTCGCGTTACCTGGTCTCGCACAACAATGGGAGCGGCTTACGTAATGGCGGCGGACGAAGGAAGTAGATGCGTTCATTCTGCTGAGTAATTGAACTTTCATCATCGTGAAAAACTCCGAGCTTCGTCTAACCTTCTTTGAATACCTAGTATTTATTAATACACTGGGAATGCCTCGCATTCGCAGTATGCAGACACGTATGCAACGTTATGGTACAAGTTCAACAAGCAGCGATGCAATTTTCGCATCGGCAGTGCTTCGGAGAATGTCTGCATTGGTGATATGCATTTTAAACAATGCACGTCAACTGGAGAACATTCTCAGATACGTGAAGACTTACCAGGCTACCTGTTAGTCTGGAATTTTTTCTTTCGTTGTCACTATTTGTAGAATTTTATGAAAGTTTATTGTAAATTCATGCACATAAAGACTTACCAGGCTACCTGCTAGTCGGGAATTTTTCTTTCGTTGTCACTATTTGTGGAAATTCATGAGATCATAGTAAATCCATGCACATAAAGACTGACCAGGCTACCTGTCAATCGGGAATTTTTCTTTCGCTGTCACTACTCACAGAATTTCATGAAAGTTCATACTAAATTCATGCACATAAAGATTCGTTTAGCTATTTGATACAACTTCTTTCTAATGCATTTACGAAAGAACTGAATAGATGAAATAGGAAATACTAATATTGTTCTATTATTTTCGGTTTCTTGAAAATATTTCATAGCGAAACACTTCAGAATCAAGTTAGACTCTAATAATAAGAATTCGATGACGTAGTTAGTTTTAATCTTTTCTTTAATTCGGAATTATGTAAACAGATTGGTGAATATTTATTACGCATTATGTGTTTATTATGAAAGTGGGAGAATTCCGTTTGTTGCGAATCATTGTCTTACAATTAGTCAAGTTGCATAATGAATTTATAAGAAACTGCTGATATTTCAATTGTACATTATTCAGCCTGTGTTAGAAAGTTTCTTTCACTTCTATTTGCGTGAAAGTAATTGCATAAATTATTGATCTGGACAACAAATGCTCAGATTCGTTGAGGTACATACTACATACTTCACAGTTTTCTCATTAATTGCTAAATAGATATATGAAAATTTACATATAAAGATTGGTCAGTTCATAAATTACTCAAAAAGTTTCTTTCAATTTTATGTATGTAAAAGCAATTGTAAAAATGGTTAGACTAAACAATAAAACTGCATGAATCGTATGAATATTTTATTTAGTTAAGTAATAGTAGCTGATGAATAGTTTGTCTAATCCCAAACAATTTAAAAAGTTCTATTATATAAAAATTGCAATATGGTCGAATGAAATTAAAAAATTGGTTAAATAATTTAAAGAATGACTGAAAATTCACAGACACAAACGTAAATGCATAAAGCCTCTTTATCAACGAGGAATTGTCATTCCCTGCC
This sequence comes from Lasioglossum morio, assembly GCA_916610235.2. Taxonomy (NCBI): domain Eukaryota; kingdom Metazoa; phylum Arthropoda; class Insecta; order Hymenoptera; family Halictidae; genus Lasioglossum; species Lasioglossum morio. Next base: position 3,273,184 of record OU744333.1, read on the forward strand.
GTCTCGCCGGCATATCTTCGTTTCATTACGCGCTTCCGTCTACATTCGCCGCATTATAAAATTTGTAAATGCGCGTTCGATAACGACGCATGCATTGCCACTTACAATTTCAATCTTACGTAAGGTAAATTGCTCTTAATAACGCTTTTCAACCCGCTTACGTAAAGCCAATCATTTTTCTAAACCCGCGTGCGCGCGTAATTGATTCGTTTCTCGTGTTGCCTTTAAGTTCGTAACTTCTAATCGGGAGAAGAAACCTCGTGTGCACGATCGACGTTCGTATTTCGTGGGATCGAAAACTATCTAACCGCGATACCGCGGTGGAATCTTGGGAAAGAAGAAAGTAATGCCGATCGATCGGATTGATTTATCGGTGTCTCGACGAGGTATGCCGCGCTCTGCGGTCCACAATGGTAACCGATTCGGCCGCTCCAGTATACATTTTCGCTCAACAGTTTGGAGCGTTGTTGGGGCTTTGTGGGTAGATCCGCAGAGCCATTGAATGGGCTCAAGGACGTTTTTAAGGAAGTCCTTATATCATGACCGGTTGTTCCTTTTGGAAGACTTCGGACCACTTGCAGTACGACCGTCACTTTTGTCATTTTTGTGATATGCGACAAACAGAATTTCCATGGCAGAGTTGGACATTAATCAATGAAAATTTTAACCAAGATTGATCGATTAGTGTGTACGATTAGAAAAGGTAATCATTGAAAAATGAACAATTGATTGAATCGATTGATGAAGTTGATAGTCAATCGTTGATTGAAAAATGAAATCATCGAAAAATCGGATACTGATTTTAAATCAATTGTTGAAGTTAATCGCCACACGGTTTATCCATAAATTGTAATAAAGAGAGAGAAAGAGATAGACAGCGAAGATGGAGAATTGACAGAAATATATCTGAATAAAATAGCAGTTTACATTTTTATCTGTATGCATACGTATGGTTTCGATTTTGTATTTCATTTCGGAATTTCAGCAGTTAATCGTTAATCAATTATCCGATTGACGATTACGATTGAGAAGAATGTAATGGTTAACTGCAATTAATGACTAAAATAGGAGTTTAATTGTTAATTGCGATTAACGATTGAGGTAGTAATTTATTCGTCAATCGTTGATTATATTTTTGCCGAACTCTGTTCCATGGACAGTAGGCCGCGGAAAATAAGTTAGCAATCGTAGTTTATATAAAAATTAATTATGTCAAATAATAATACTATTAGTAGACTGCGGATGTTTACGTAATTTTCAATTTTTGTAGACTTTTAAAAAAGTGGGACCGAATCAAATCCTATTTTCATAGATCCAAAATAAATAAAATTCATACTAAATCCTATTCAATTTGATACTCCAGCATCCTTTAAAAATTTTTCATGCATAAATTTAATCCATGCTGATGACACGCTATTAAATCTTGGTTACTTGCTTTTGTAAAAAGACTCAACGACGCTTGAAGATTGTTAAACGATCTTGGATATTAAAGAACACTTTGATAATGTCGGGATTTTTCTCTGGAAAGAAGATAGGGAAAGTTCAGAGGGCGTGTTAATAAATTTGTATGAATTCATGATTGAATTAGATGTGATTCATACAAACGATCGTTTTATAAAATATTTTTTATATTTTCACATATTTTCATAATCTATGGAAAGGCTCAACAATGTTAAAGAACTTCACGAAAGACACACTGATCAATGTTTAGATTTCTCTGTGAAAGAGATCAAGTAGAAATTGTTGAGATTTCTTAAAAATGAAATTTATTATAATGAACAATATTAGCGAATGTCGTCTGTAAATGCTGGTCAATTTTTGAATTCCTTTCATTTGGAAAACGTAGTAAGTCTATAGGAGAATACAAAACTGAGATTTAAAAAAGCAAAAATATTAAAATAATTTAAGAACGTCCATATATTATTTTCATCTATGACAAAAATAAAATTTTATATAGTCGAAGGGTAAAAAGAGTTCAGTAACATCGTTATATTATTTATATTGAACGTATTGAAATTATTTACGAAGAGAAGCAATTTGTATTTGGTCTCTAGTTCTTGCAATTAATGCAAAATATTTTTATTAAAAAATCGTTGAATGCTATCGGCGCTACGGTTCAATCGTTAAATACACAAAAAATAATAAATTAACTAAGCAATTTTGCTAATTTTATATAATCGACGTTTCGGTCACAATTTGGAACATCTTCAAGATTAATAAATTGCGTCTGTAAGAAAAATAAAACATTTTTAACTTGATAAAATATAATTTTCAAAAGTTGTAACTATTAAATGTTTAAATATGAAGGAGAACAAATTTTTCCAACAAATTATTATTTTTTGTGTATTTAACGATCGAACCGTAGCGCCGATAGCATTCAACGATTTTTTATTAACAATATTACGATCGATATAAATAAGTTTATTTAAAATATTTTTATATTGCATAAAGATCTGCTATCTAGATATCGATAACTAAGAAGATCAACACAAACGTTGGCAGAATGTGTTAACGAAAATGGGCCACTAAAAATTGCTGTACCATTATTCAAAATATAGATTACATTATTAAATATGTCGATATCGAATTAATTACTAAACATTTGGATATTACACGAGATATTATATCAAATACATATCCATAAAATTTGAAAAATCATAGGGAACGGAAATATTCTAGCTAGGAAGAAATGTCTAATTTCAAGTTAAAATTGCTTCGAGTGCAAAGTGATAATATCACACGTGGAATGAAATTTCTCACGAGGAAATCGCCGGTGCAAGATCTATGTATACAGACAGGAACTAGACAGATATTGAAATATCTTTCAATTTTCGAATTAAGTCAGGTAGAGGTTTATTGTTCGCTAATGAGTCCTGTTCCGAGGAGTGATATATTCGCGTGCTGAATCGCCGTTAAAAAGTTCCCAACTTGTAATGCCCATGTTCGATCCATATATCCAACCTTTCATTACCGGCTCCATGAAATCTGATAAAGCTGGCGCCGCCATCGAATTTTATGACATGTTTCGAGAGGCACTTACCACTTTAACCGTGATCGTAGATATTAGTCACATACTTTATGGAGATCGATGGCGAAAAGTACTTGCTCCACAATACAAAAACTTTCACGGCGGCTCGTTTCTCTTAATTGCGATCGATCTTCCGGCCGACTTGATTGCCAATGAAAATGTTTGCGTATGAAACGACAAAATGCGTCTCGTTAATTGTCATAACTCACAGTCGTTTCTATTTTCATATTTATACTGTACTGGTAAACATATTCTCGATCTCGAATATACGCTGCAAATTCAACTTGATTATGCGAAACTATTCTATTCTAGATGCGAACACCATTCCACGCTGATTTTACTTCTGTGTACGCAGACTTGAGAGAAAAGAATAGAAATTAATGGCATAATTTTGTACTGCAAGCAAATGCACTCTTTCTGATGTTTTATAAAACAAGCATAATATTCGCTTGAGAAAAGTAGCTCCCGGAGCAGCAGTATACAATTTGATCATGCACAAATGTAGACAGCTCGTACCAAATCGGAAATTTTGAAAATTTTTCATTTATGTCAGATCTAGAAAGACTACTCTACTACAGAAAATAAGATTCTATTTGATTTGAGATTCTTAAAATTCGTCTACAAAAATTGTAAATTGCATAAACATCCGCAGTCTAATTATATCATATTTTCATGAGTATATTGTTCAAGTTTATATTTTTGGCGATCTTTAACATTAAACCAACCATCACCGGTCAAAACGACGGATTTTTTATTTTACGATTATTGATATATAAAATGATAATAAGAAATGATTGTACAGATATCTTTAGTGGAGAGCGTATCAGAATAATAGCTGCACAAAGTCTAAATAAAATCAATCTTGTTCTTTTTATAAGCGAACATGTATCAGTTACTTTTAAAAATTGGTAAGTTTAGTGTTAAAGATTTATTTGAATGGATAGGTTTTTGTTATTGTTATACTGTTTTATGTAACATTGGAAGGAGGTAGAATACATTTCTGACGTTAACCGCTTATCTTGGATCAAAAGAGGGAGACCTTAACTGTAACTGTAAACGAGGTGGTATGTGATATTCACGGAGACGATTTCCTTTGAGAAACGACTGCTCGTTAGTGGTTTGCCGAGTTTAGAGACGGAAGTAACGAGCTTCAAAAACAGTGCCACAGATGACAGCTATCAATAGCATGTAACTTACAATGTAGGCACAAAAGTTAATTGGAATAACGAAATTATTAAAAGTTTCTACAATGAGATACTGTCATGAAAAGTGTATAGAAACTTCCTAGACTCAATATATTATTTACAGTAAGTTCGTGAGATTCAACAGGCTGTTACTACAAGGCTGACAAAGTTTCGCAAGTGTTTCGAATCTTTCGAAGCTGCTTTATAATTTAGTCGATCGCATTGCATCTCAATTACAAGGCACGTAGGACCCAAGACTTAACTCTTTGCACTTCAAATTATTTTTCGATTTTGTTGCAAAGAACTCCCTACTATTTTAAGCGTTTCATTTGAAATTTACTTCGAAAGACAGTTCCTTGGCTGCTACTTATTTTAAACTATGTTGTTTACTAAATATATTAAATATAGCTCTCAAATATATAACTTTTATTTGATTCCCCTTAGGGTTACAAATCCTTACATCTATTCCCTTTCTCATTCGCCGCTTTCCATATCACCTTAACTTACCTTAACTTAATTTAACTTAACTTCAAACTATCTTAATCTTAATTCTAACCTATATATAAATAAATAGAGAAAGAGAGAGATAGAAACTATATTTACAAAAGACTTACATACTAATCTTAACCTACCCCTCCCATCCCCCCCTCATCTCTTTTTTACCCCCCTTCCCTAACTTTTGGACTCCCTCTTACAGCCGCATTACCATCCATTTCATTCTCTTCCTTTCATCCCTCTCTCCATTCATCCATCTTTCTCAGCCACTTTTCTCCTCCTCCTTCGTCTTCCAACACTTCCCAACACCTCTCCAGCCACCCTTTTTCCTCATCCACTCTCATACACACCTCCCAATATAGCTCTCAAATTTTGTCGTAATTTATATTTGTGGAACCTATCTTTGTTCTCAACTAAAAAATAAGACAATTAAATACATAAAGGAAGAACCAAATTTATATAAAAGCTCGACAAAGGAGTGCAAAGGGTTAAAGGACACTCCTAATTTGATTGTTTGTAAAAATCGACTTTCTTGCACTTTATTACAGTTTAAACTGGATTCGAATGTTTGGTAGCACGAGAATTAATTCTTTCGGTTATGCTAATATTATAAAGAGCACATCGTTCTTTCATAAAATGCTTACACATATTATTATTACTTCATGATATGTAATGTAAGATATGTAACATGATATTTGATCCCCTCAGGGTTTCAAATTCATTTACCAATCCTCTTCCTCTTTCCACTCTCACATCGCCTTTTCAGCGGGACCTACTGTTTATGTTGGGTTCCGAACCACCTTTTGCCAACAACACGTGAAAAACACCCCGGGTGGGTCACTTTCCGGTTTTTTACCAGACGGTCACCCATCCTAGTGCCGTTCATGTTTCACATTGTTTAACTTCGGTGATCTAAGGAGAGCCTGCTAGAAGTTAGCCCCCCACTTGTTAAATTAAACAATTTCAACAGTTGTGCTGAATTGTGCTATGTTTGTGCTATATTGTGCTCGAATATTATAACTATAATATGAAAAATTGCAAAAATCGATTTTTTGAGTAGCCCCCCACTTTTCATTTTTTTCAAATTTCTCAATTGTGCTAAGTTGTGCTAGGTTGTGCTAAGATTGTGCTAAAGTATTATTTAAAAAAAATTATAAATAAAGAAGTTATAGTGAAAAATCGATTTCGACATGTAATTAACGTTAAAGTAAGAAAAAGTTATCCAAACAGCATATAATCGTATATCTGAGTTGTGCTAGCCTAGCACAAGTCAGCACAAGTTTTAATTTCGCCAGCACAACGATATAAAGGGCACTTTACTCTTGTGCGCTGCCTTTCGCGCTAAGGTACTCTATCATTTTTGGTCTTTCTGGTAATCCGAACATAGTATAATTGCATATCTGAGTTGTGCTAGGCTAGCACAACTCAGATATACGATTATATGCTGTTTGGATAACTTTTTCTTACTTTAACGTTAATTACATGTCGAAATCGATTTTTCACTATAACTTCTTTATTTATAATTTTTTTTAAATAATACTTTAGCACAATCTTAGCACAACCTAGCACAACTTAGCACAATTGAGAAATTTGAAAAAAATGAAAAGTGGGGGGCTACTCAAAAAATCGATTTTTGCAATTTTTCATATTATAGTTATAATATTCGAGCACAATATAGCACAAACATAGCACAATTCAGCACAACTGTTGAAATTGTTTAATTTAACAAGTGGGGGGCTAACTTCTAACAGGCCTAACGAGAACCGGTGCTTTCAACGGGACTACGGTTGTTGGCATTACTTCATGATATATTAGGAATAATATTGAAATAAAGTACGATCAAAGCATGATACCGCAGTACTCGGTACAGTTATCCTATATTTTACCTCTATTCATAGAATTGGAAGCAGTATTCCTGAACGTTGGAAAAGTGTGCATAGATTCTTCACCAGGAAGATGTCCAAACATCGTACAAAGACCAGGCACTTCGATTCTTATCAATACGGTCGAAATATCTTCAGCTATGATAGAAACAGACCTTTCGCATTTAGCGAGTATCTTTCGTCTCGATCTTTTTGCGTCGTTACATTTTTCATAAGAGGGAACCGTGGTGTGTCGAAAGTTTGCAAAGCGGAATTATACTTCAAATATCTTTGCGGAAAGTCCTGTGCAATCGCGACGAATCGCCATTTCGCGAACGATTGTTACCGAAACGAATTTCCGCCGGTGAAAATATTATCTGGGAAAGCAATCGAGTGAAAAATTTCTGACGAATGTACACATCCGAGACGGGAAGAGAAATGTCAATTTTGTTAGTACTGGGAATGGTGGGAATTATCACGGTGTTATCGAAGAGAAGTATGCTGAATGCATGAACGAGCAGTCGAACGGTAAGAATTTCTGAAATGTGAATGTCACGCGAGTTACTATTTTAATTCCTATAGAAAAACTGGTGGGATCAGAATAAATATTTCCTTGAATGTATCGCGGGGAAATGAAATATATCGGTTACAAGGCAATGCAAAGCGTTCCGCACCACCTGTGGCACGTGCAATTAACTTCTGATGTTACGGAGCCACCAGAGCAAACTTGTTACTATGATTTAGTAACTTAACACTACATCTACCACTGCTGGTCAAACGACCGATTTTATATCTTTCATTTTACAATTATTGAAGTGATTAATTGCTTACATGGACGTTGATTCAATAAATTTCTTTATCCAAGCACATATTGTACTAAAAGTTTTACAAGCTAAAACATTTTAATCGCTTTTATGCCAAAGTTCTTTTGGATATCAATTTCACGATTATAATCACTTTTTAATTATTATCATTTTATACGTATAACAGGTTAACTTTCAAAAAAGTGATTATTATGGTCTCAAAGCAATCAAAGGTCATTAAGGTCACTGATGATAATTAAGGTCTTTATACTAATAAATAAATAAGAAGGAAAAAATTCAACTTCTTATTGTTACTATGATTTAGTAACTTAACACTACATCTACCACTGCTGGTCAAACGACCGATTTTATATCTTTCATTTTACAATTATTGAAGTGATTAATTGGTTACATGGACGTTGATTCAATAAATTCCTTTATCCAAGCACATATTGTACTAAAAGTTTTACAAGCTAAAACATTTTAATCGCTTTTATGCCAAAGCTCTTTTGGATACCAATTTCACGATTATAATCACTTTTTAATTATTATCATTTTATACGTATAACAGGTTAACTTTCAGCAAAGTGATCATTATGGTCTCAAAGCAATCAAAGGTCATTAAGGTCACTGATGATAATTAAGGTCTTTATACTAATAAATAAATAAGAAGGAAAAAATTCAACTTCTTATTGTTACTATGATTTAGTAACTTAACACTACATCTACCACTGCTGGTCAAACGACCGATTTTATATCTTTCATTTTACAATTATTGAAGTGATTAATTGCTTACATGGACGTTGATTCAATAAATTCCTTTATCCAAGCACATATTGTACTAATAGTTTTACAAGCTAAAACATTTTAATCGCTTTTATGCCAAAGTTCTTTTGGATATCAATTTCACGATTATAATCACTTTTTAATTATTATCATTTTATACGTATAACAACTTTCAGCAAAGTGATCATTATGGTCTCAAAGCAATCAAAGGTCATTAAGGTCACTGATGATAATTAAGGTCTTTATACTAATAAATAAATAAGAAGGAAAAAATTCAATTTCTTATTGTTCACATTTTTAAATTTAAAGAATTCATATATTTTTATATTATCATCACAATTTCTTCAAATACTTCTTTTTTATGCAGCATAGATTAATAATATAGAATACAAAATACGCAATACTAAGAACCTTATGGCTTATAATAAAATAATTAGAAACAAAATGTTTGCATTTATGAAGAACTTGTTTGGGTGAAATATAAATTGCGAGAAGATTTAAAAAATTCAAGAATACTATAATGTTGTTTTTAATGTAACACAGGCGTTAAAGGATCAAATCAATTTTTACATTATTCCTGCTTTCTACAATCAATGTGAAACATTTTTATTTTGCATAAAGATCCGCTGTCTAATTATTTATTACTATTATCTACGATGTAAGATTGTACACGATATAAGTGCCACTTCGGTCCCTAAGTTTTCACATAACACCATACTGTATTACGACGGATACTTCAATCAATAATTGATAAGCCCATAAACATAAATAGATAGTGTCGAGAACTAACCTCGCATGCGTAAATGAGATTCATGGTTTTAGGTGTGTTAGTTTGTCTGTTTCACTCTTGGGACCCACGAAAATTCACGGACAAACCGATGTCCGCATCACCACCGGGACGCACAAGTAGAAAAGCATAGGATTAGCTAGGCTCCTAACTTATAATAATATGCCATACTTCGAACAGCAAAAGTGTACCGCTTTGGGTTTTACTAGAACTAGAGTTTCGCGTAGGATGTACATAGTTTCAAATGTAGTGTACTCGAATGTACAAAATACTAAACTACAATACACAGTAGAACTCCATTTATCCGTACTCCACTTGTATGAACCAGCTTGCAACGCGTCCAAATATACGAACTCGGGACTGAGCTCTTATTACATGAACTAGAACCGCACAACGTGTCCAGTTGTATGTACAGAATATTACCGACTTGTAACATTATGTTATGTTACTGTTAGTGTTATGTTATATTATTTTAATCGAATATTGTTTTTGAATAATTCGTGCTTGTATTGCCATAGTTTTTATAAAGTATATGTATAAAACACATCACTTACAATTTACACATTTTGATTTAGATAAGCTTATGATAGGCATACAAATTTTCTGAAGGTTATTTTCTTCAGGATTTCAAGGTCATCGAAGTTTTACTTCAAATTAGACTATCTATTTTCATGACAACAGTCTTATAGTGCATAAAAAAACAAATTAAACAATGCGCCAAATTCCAAAAATCTAACCCAACTTTAACCCAAATTCATTTAAAGTCTGTACAAACCTTTTTTATGCACAATAAAGATTTTCCACCGGAATTAATATTGAAAATAATATAACAATATTATTAAATTCCTCTAATGTTTATACTGTTTTAAATTAGAACTACTCATTTTTTCCATAAATGCATAAAATCCGCTGTCTAGTAATAATCTAGAAAAGAGGTACTTCATCATTTTGGTGAGTTTTAAATATGTTATTTGGGGTGTGATTTCTGAGCAACTATTCCTTCTATTTGTAAAATACAACAGTAAATTTCATAATTTTAAACTTTTGACTAGTTCTTTTTGGAAGGGGTTGCAGGCCGAGGAGTTGATCCCTCTATTGGAAATAAGTCTAGCCTTATGGTTGTACTATTACTTCTTACTGTACTATTACAAAATGGTCACAATTTGAATGTCTACAATTTTCGATATCGAAAATGTCAATCCTACGGTATACGACTCCAATTTTCTTAACTACGATTTCTATTAACAGAACTAGTATCTATTGATACTGGAGAGAGTTCGTGAGACTATTATATGAACCATCCAATTATATAAACTGTCGCGTACCCCAATCTGTCGATACAAACGGAGTTCTACTGCATTCAGATTTGACTTTAGCGCTTTGCAACTGGCTGTGTGTATCTTGTCGCCGGCACTAAGTCTCTTCTCTCAGGTTTGGCTTACCGAGATATGGGGGTGTATTGTATACTAGACTCGCTAGCAGTGATTATACGTACGGAAAGGGACTATAAGCCGATCACACATTAGTTGCTTCTCGTCTAACAGTAAGCTAGACTCAAAATGATATTCCAAAGATGAAAGGGAAGGGTGCACTAGTACTTCCTCAATTCGAAATGATTTCTTTTGGAAGTTGTCTACCTTGTTACATGATTATAAAGGTGCCAGATAATTTTGATTCTGTGTTACGTATGCGGCGCTACCGTTGGCGACCCTTGACCCTTCCGGAGATATGAGTCGAAACAGAGAGTCTATTTAAGAAACAAAGGGCTCATTTTTAATCAATCTAAACTGGGCTCCTGCAAGCGATGCAACGAGTTGCATAACTTCCAGGAACCCAGTTTAATCTGAACCTCCCACTCTCGTCTGGGCCGATTTTTGGTCACTTTATAAGGGCATTGAAACTCCTTCGGAGCGGGCTTTCTTCTGTAGACTTCACGTTGTGCGCGTCGGTCCACGTCGTGATTTCTTTTAACCAAGATCGGGTATAGATTCCCCATCATTGCATTTATTCCGTAGTAGCATAGCCCCCGCACTCCTTGGTGCGTTAACACTAAGAATTAGAACGCGACATTTTTACACTTAACAATTGTATTCCAAAATAACAAAGATTATATTATTGTTTGTGAAATTCACTTGTAATTCAATCACATTATTCCTCATTCGATTTCCCAGTCACTAGCATCCTATGACGATACACCTTTGCCGCTCAAGGTGTATCATTTCAAATTAGACAAGTTACGAGTCTGCGGAACCTCAACCCCATCCTTTATACGTGGCGACCCGATGGTGAAAGAGACATCGGCAAGTCCACTCCGTCTTCCACACGAGGCGACCCGGTGGTGAAAGAGACACCGGCAAGTCCTACGTGCCCTCTAAAGGTGGCGACCCGGTGGTGAAAGAGACACCGGCAAGTCCTACGTGCCCTAAAGGTGGCGACCCGGTGGTGAAAGAGACACCGGCAAGTCCACTCCTGTGTTCCACACGAGGCGACCCGTTGGTGAAAGAGACAACGGCAAGTCCGACGTGTATCATCCTACCAAAATTCCACATTTCTATCCAAAACCTGAACTCCCCTCGGTTCCGCTAGCTGCCGAACCCTCGGCTCGTAACATCTGAATAACAAGCTCTTTGTGTTAGCATATGGTTCTTAGAAAGGGTCAAAAGATACAAAGGAAACAGTAGAAAATTATACTATAAAATTTCGAGTATCAGAAATTAAATAAAATACTACTTCCTGTGTTAATTGTTGGAGTAAATTATTAATAACAGAGAACATAAAATCATTGTGATTTTGTGATAAATTCTATATTTTCATCTTTATATTTTATCCATATAAATTGTCAAAAATCAAATAATCAAATACTTGTGAACCACATAAAGTTTTTTTGCAATTATCGACATGTTTACCTTGTTGTCTAATGAAAAATATATGATTGTTAAAGTTCTGTATCTCAAGTAAAACATATAAAACAATTCTGTATAATACGAAAACCATAGCAACATTTATTATTTATAATATTTCCGTCATATTCGACGAATTGCCAACAATAAAATAAAATTCGACTCTCAACGCTAGCAGTTATAGCCTAAATCACGAATAAAATGAAATATATAAATTAACTGTGAACAAAATAAAACCAACATTTACTTGCAGAGAATTTTGCACCTATTTCTATCTACTGAGACACGAATCGGTTATAAATGCATAAGAATCCGCATATCTATTTATAAACCGTTAATCCGCTAGATCTTATGTATTCTCATTATCTCGAGTGATTTCCAATGCTGTATATTAAACCGTGTTGCAACGGTCGATAAAGGGGAAAAAAACGGTCGCAGTCGCTTATGGCAGCCGGTACAATCTGCGTGACAGAATCCGCAGTCACGGTGCACGATACAGATTGACAGTCGATGAATAACAATTTTATCGGGGCCATCGGCACGGTCTATTCAGTCGGCGACATTGCGAGGAAATATTTCAGACCGAAGAATCACGGTTGTGAATGAGGGCCTCTCCTAGATTGTCAAATGGAAGATACATTCGCGAAAGAGACGTGACTCGGCCGACAAGGACTTTCTGCTTTCCGTTCGAAGCGTTTCAGTCGCCTTGGGAGAATCTTCCTGGAAGTGACATCTTCGTTAAAATCGAAATTCAGAACGGCTAGAATTGGCCGGAAGGTCTGAATATTTAGTCCCGTTCGACGCGACGTGTTTCGCGTGTCACGCGATTATGATTCACGGTTGTTACTTAAACCTTCGGCGCTTTTGGCATCGGTACAAACCGGAAGAGCACGAACCGGACGATTATGCGGATTGAGAAATTTATGACTTTGATAAGAGTTGGTCATTGAACGGATAAACCCTAGGTAGATCCACAATTGGCTCTTATCGATCCAGGGGATAATCTTTTTGATTATTCTTCGGAATTAAATTTCAGATCTCAATAATCAGTGTTGGGCAATGAATAAATTTATTTAAATAAATAATTATTTAAATAACAAGTTATTTGTTATTTGGATATTCAAATAAAACGCAGAAATAATTATTTATTATTTGAGCAAGTCTAAATGAATTTATTTAAAATAATAAAGTTAATTGTTATTTACAAATACAATTTTCAATTATTATTTGTATTAACAAATAATAAATTAAATTGTATTTTCATTCATTAATCCGCCCTCCGGACGAGCCCGAACATTGGCGGTATACCTGAAAAGGTTGGTATAGCAGAGAAAAAACGCGCTCGGATCAGCTCCGAATCGACCGATTATTTACAACTACCGCGCTCCGACAGATGGACAACACGTGCGACAGACCCACCGAATCAGATCTCGATGGGATCATTCATACACACACACACTTTTATATTTTACAATATATACAGTCCTCGACAAAATAATAAGACACTTAACATATTTTTAAATTTCTTATATTTAAAGGTGGAAAGTGTACATTCTGTTATACCCTGAATACTACATACTATCTCCAAAGTAAACACGAAAAATCTTAGGATTGTATCGCATACCATACCAAAATTAGAGAAAGATGTGTAAACACGGACTGACATTGCTTCGACAAAAGTATAAGATATTTGGTTCATTTTCCACTCATATGACTTGTACCATTAAGTGTTCAACTGCGAACGTATTCAGACGTTGAATCTTGTGATTTTCTTACAGTATAAGTACATTTATAAAAATGGAAAAATAAATAATGGGTCGGCGAAAGCAGTTAGATAAGAGTGAGGTCGATCGTATTGTTCTGTTGCGTATATATATATATATATATATATATATATATATATATATATATATATATATATATATATATAGATAGATAGATAGATATATATATATATATATATATATAGATATATATATAGATAGATAGATAGATAGATACTAAATTATTATTTATTATTCATAATCATTAAACAAATTTTCTTTCCAACTGTCCTCGGCAACATGATATTAATTTCGTCACGTGTTCATTGTATACATATACAAAATACAAGAAATAAGAGAAGACCAAAAACTATTTAATTGATTTCCACCTCAATCCAAATAATAAATAAACTTTTATTTGCAAACAAGAAATAAGAAATAGATTATATATGGAATTATTTAAATAACTTTAATTTAAATAACAAGTTTAGTTATTATTTGCAAATAAAATCACACGTTTATTTATTATGTAAAATAAAATTTGCCCAACACTGTCAATAATTCGTAGCAGATACCAACGAAGTATTTCAAGTGAAAGTTTACTGCACACTGAAAAGTTTACTCGTACTACTTGATACGAATTCTGGTGAAATATTATCGTTTTCGAATACATACGATCTTTATGCAAAATATACATTTTCTAACTGAATTGTGACGAACTAGAATGAAATAGAAGTTTATTTTCTATTTATTAGAAAATAATTCCACATCTTCAAATTCTTCGAATGTTTTTACTGTCTTAATTTATAGCTACTCATTTCTGTCATATATACAATCCGCTGTCTACTTGTAGTGAATGCTGAAAATCATTTTGGTAATTTCATTATGAATTTTGTGGTATTGTGATAAATTCTTTTCCGCAAATCTCTCTGTATGTGCTATGATAGGGGAAGAGGTTGGGTTGTGAGACGGGTTGAGTTGTCAGACAGTCGTTTTTATCCATCGTGCAATCGCGATAATTCCAATCTGTCTGCTGTCAAATTTTTGTTTTGACGTCTGCTAGTTTTTGTGCTAGCACCGAGGTGTATAGACGTGTTGCTTATATTAGATACGGACATCGTGTGTAAACACATCGCGTAAAACTTTTACTAATTTTTAAAAAAATATTATTTTGTTGAGTGAATCAATTGAAAAAGGTGAGTGTGATGCATTTTCATTTAGTGTTTTCCTTACATTTTACGATGCAATATTGAGTTTTGTGCATATACGAGAAAAACATTGTTTTTTTCTGTCACATTCGGAATGGCATCATGGTTGGGTTGTGAGACACTAGTTTTTTTTTACTAGAAACGAACTAGAACTGTCAAATATCGTTGTTTGTGTTAGAATTAAGTGTTTATTTGTCATTTAACGTTTGTTTTGGTTTATTTTTTGGATTTATAGTCATTGTAGGGACCAGTCAAGGAAACTCGAAGTCCTCGAAATTACCTAAGCGTAAAAAAACAGCTGAACACGATTTATGGTGTGCGTGACTAGACAAAGCTATTTTGGAAAGAACTGTTTAGTTTCACAGTCTGGCAGGTTTCTTTAAGGTTTCTGCCGAAAAAATTGACCGCTGCCAACTCTATCAAATGCAACACATGCCAGCGCCCTGTTCATTTGAAGTGTGCCGATATGGGCAGACGTTCGTTTTTCACATGCAAATATTGTGACAGCGACTTGGATGACGAAGGGGAAGATCATTATTGAATCCTCCCATTCATTATATTTTTTTTTTTACTTTTCTTCGCCATTCTTTGCTTTTTTTCAATTTTTTGCCATTCTTTTTAACTCCTTTGGTCACTTAATGGGCAGAAGTTTAGTATGGTGACAACGCCTGCCGTGGTGGAGATTAGGCGTGTATGGTGAGGGGGGAGGAGGGTAATACGAAACCGAAAGAATTATTGTGCGGAAATGAACGGTTGCGGAGATATTTGCAAAAAACTATAATTATTTAAACATTCTATATCTATATAAGTATTCCACCGATTTTGATGAAATTTAAATATGTTATATATCTACACATTTCGAACAACTTTTTCCTTTGCAAAAACGTCGCACGAGGCTTTGTTTAGGAGATATTAATAAAAAACACGGATTAATCAGAGTAGATTTCTTGTTTTTCATAAAACTGTAAATATCTCGGAAACTATGCGAGATATGGCAAAACATCAAGAGACCTTTTTTGTAGGAAATTGAATTTCCAATAATTTATGTCGTATGACTTTTTCTATCAGCTGCGCCGTTTTTGGCGATATAACTATAAAGAGCGGAGTAAAAATCTTTTGATTGCACAAATCTCAATTAAGAATTTATTTTTACATAACTATTATACAGTTATCATCACTAAATGTTGGTGTTAGAAATTGGATATACAGTTTTTATATCCTGTAATAATTGTTCGAATGGATCAAGTTGTTTCGCCCGCACAACTCTGTGCCACATATAACTGCACATGTGTTGTCCAAGATTTTCTTTTCTGTATCCTGCATTTGTTACATTATATTTCAAATGTTTCCAGGATCCTTCAATATGGTGAGGGTGAGGAGGGATAGGTTAGGTTAGGTTAGGTTAGGTTAGGTTTTTTTTTAAACGTTAGGTTAGGTTAGGTTAGGTTAAATTTTTTTTTTAAAAAAAGGTTAGGTTAGGTTATTTTTTATAAACTTTAGGTTAGGTTAGGTTAGGGTAAATTTAAGAATATATTAACGAAAAACACGGATTAATTAGAGCGCGGTTACAGCGAACGGAGTCTAGTTTCACGTCCCTCTTTGCGTGGCGTCGCTGACTGATCTGTGTTTTTTATTAATATCTTCTAAACAAAGCCTCGGGCGACGTTTTTGCAAAGGAAAAAGTTGTTTAAAATGTGTAGATATATAACATATTTAAATTTCATCAAAATCGGTGGAATACTTATATAGATATAGAACGTTTAAATAATTATAGTGTTTTGCAAATATCTCGGCAACCGTTCATTTCCGCACAATAATTCTTTCGGTTTCGTATTACCCTCCTCCCCCCTCACCATACACGCCTAATCTCCACCACGGCAGGCGTTGTCACCATACTAAACCGCCGCCACTTAATGTCATTAAAATAAATAAAAATTCATTTTTGCATAAAGTTACATGGGTTTTACTTTATATTTTACCACTTTTAGTTGATTTTTCAAAAGTGTCTCACAACCCAACCACTTTTTTCAGGAAGCCAAAAAACATGTCCTTGGAAAATTGGCCATAAAATTTTACTTGTTCATCAAATTATGAAACTTTTTACATATAAAAGTTGCGTATTTCCTTCGTCTTTCCAACGGTATATAAAACTCTTTGATATCTTCATCAAGCAAAAAGTTACAGACCAAAAACAAAACCCGTCTCATAATCCAAGCTCTTCCCCTACTTATAAACAGACACAGATATTTAGAGAGTTACTTACCATCTTCTCGTCAATAGAGCCAAAAAGCAAATTGTTTTATTAGACCGACAGGTAGCACCCTGGCCTCTCGCCCAAGTGCGACCTCAGGTTTCGGCCATGTGGTCCAATGAACAGTGTTAAAGCTAATGGACAAAAGTCAAAAATTCGAAGTGTAAGATCTAGACCAGGGGTTCTTAACCCTTCAGCTGCATAGTGTATCATATCTGATACAGTTAACAATTCTGTTATATACTAAACTAACAATGTTATATACTAAATATATAATATTTATATATTTATATATTTATATATTATATATATATATATATATACATAATATAATATAATATAATATAATATAATATAATATAATATAATATAATATAATATAATATAATATATAATATATATATTTAAATAATATAATATATATATATTTATATACTAAATATATAATATACTAAATAAAATATATACTAAATATATATACTAAATACTGTTATATACTAAACTAACAATTCTTACTATTCTATATTATAACTGTTTCCATGATCTCGATCGACAACTTGTTAATAATATATATTTGTGTTTCGCCAGTTATACAGTGTACTGGTTCGATCAAATACTACTATTTAAGCAAGTTTGCAAATTAAACCAAAATTTTCAACGTTTCAGTCAACTGTTACGAAAAATCTTTTTTCTTGAAAATGGTCTAAACTAAAATTGCTTAAATAGTAGTATTTGATCGAACCAGTGCGCTGAAAACACAAATATATATTATTCTAAATTATGTTCATTTTTCTAAAAATGTTGTTTTAATTTTTTAAAATATTTTTCCCTTAAATAAAACACAAAAACTAACCTTCTTTCAATTTGCTCATCCCAATTAAAAAAATCATGCACTGAAGGGTTAAACTTATGTAGTCCGAGGCCCTCGCTTTGAACAACATTTTTTTCCGGACCCCATCCGAACCCGAGGTATTTGATTTATGTTAGTTATTTGAATAAAAGTTGGGGGATGTAAAGGTAATGTCAAAATTATTTGGCGGAGTTTAATCAGTCTAGATTTAGTCTTAAACTCTCAGTTTAAGAACCTCTAATCTAGACACTCTTGAATCACGAAACATTAACGACGAAATACAGTTTTTGCTGAATATACAGGGTATGAGTCACGTCAGGCTATTTGAGACAGAGCATGTGCTATGATTTTGTCCAGGGGCATTAGAGAGCAATCTTTAGCTGACATATTCTATCCCATGGCTTAACCGGCTCACGATGTACCCAGTTAGACAAACTCAACTGGAATGTGGACTACGGATGGGGAGGTTAAAATCTGGTCGCTAATGCAAACTCTCAATATCCAATCGGTTCTCCTAAGACGGAAGCGATTCCCATCGAACGAGCGAGTTACCCACATACATGACAACGGTCTTCGTTCTTCCGACTTGACGGGGCACCATAGTATCTCGTTTCGGAACGTCGTCATGGAAATTAGATCTCCAGTCAATCAAGGTGAATGTCTGGAAAACGGAAACCATCATCGAAGGCGGATACGACAAGCTATAGTAATTAACAATCGTCTCGATTGCAAGCACCATCAGCGCACTACAAATTGCGGTTTCGGCTCGTGTATGACACAGCCACCGAAACCAGGCACAGATGAACTCTGCGGTCCACGTAACTGCGCATGATTCCGGCGTTTCGAGTTTCGACTACAATGATAGAATGTGGGAGATCGCCGAAGGACAGATGGGAAAAGAGAGGGCGAAGGGAGGGAACAGTTTCGAACCGCGATTCGCAAGTATCGTGTTCTGGATGGTTGTCATTAGTTGCAGACAATTTTCTGGTAGGCGACGATTCAGCGTTTCTCAGCGATCAAGTTTGAATGGTGGGGCTCTAATGACGTCGCTAACGAGCATCAACTATGCTCTCGCGGGTAGCTATCGGTGAATGTCGATTGTAGATTCTGTTATTAATTAACCATTGCGTGTAGAACATATATTTACCTGTTTCGAGTATTAGTGTCAGGAGTTTTGTATAAACTCAATTGTTCTGACGTTTCTTATTACGGGTAAATAAGTAACAGAGTATATAAAGTCATAGAAGGATAGATAGAGGCGTATAGTAAATTCATTCATTGATAACGTGTATCATTCATTAATATTCATTTATTGATGGCGTTTTTAGATTTAAAATAATAAGGACATACGATAATGTTTAAGGAGTCATCATACCTTAAATAATTAATACAATTTTTTATTATAATGATAATAATTACAGTTATGTTGTAGATTAGATGCATTTCAATACAAATTAATAAGTGAGGTTTAAAACAGTAGAAACATAACTAGAGTTTAAGATACATTATTTCCAGCTTATTAGAATTATATGTTCTTCCAAAGTAGAAGATTTAAGTTGAGTCAAAATTTATTTTTCTACTATTGTTTTGGTTTATGAAATTACCATAGAATAAGTATCGACAATTTTTACAGAATTGAACATGATTAAACACTCGTTTAAATACTTTTTGGATCCTCTGTATATGCTTATCCAAAATATGTATGGAACTGAATTAATAATACTACTAATAACTTAAAGAATTTTTTAATATAGTAATAAATTCAAAATTTGAATTTTATTGTGTGAACATATGATGACTCCCATTGCTTTCAGGCTAAGAGTTAGTTTTGCGATAAACAACCTGCAAAATAACCTTTAAAAAGTCCTAAAAAAATCCTAAAATATTGTAGCTTAAACTGAAAATAAATTGAAAATAAAATGGTTAAAAATACATTAATTGCGATGTAGTAACTAATAATATAATCTACAAACTAGAGAAAAATAATAGAATAATTATATAAAATGTCAACTCTCTAAGTTTCTCTAAAACAACATTGTTTACACGCAGATTTGATAAATATTCATCATGTAATTCATTCATTAAAACGAAAAGTAATATCCATTCGCTTCGAATTCTGTTTACGGATTGAATATTGACGCTACAGCGATGCTCGTAAAAGAAGCACATATGCTGCAACAGCGCAAACATACGAGAATCGCGTAAAATGCATCGCAACTGCATCCTACGCATGCAAAAACATTTGAAATTAATATCCTGATATTTTTCGGGTGATTCGCTAATTATTCGCCGGTGGATCTAACTTTTTCTGAAAAAGCTCAAAAAAGTCCGTTCCTGTTTCCAAGGAAACGACACCAATGTTCATACACATGATTGGTTGTTTTGCCTTAGGGTACCGCGTTTCGCGCCAATAACCACTTCGTCCGTTGAAAAACTTTTTCAATAACAAAAGTGCATGGTTTCCAAGAGAAACTATCTCGCAGGAATTTCAAAGTTTTAAACTGTTTAGCAAAGAACTTTAAGCAAGCACATGAAATATTAATTTAAAAGGAAAATCATTCGTATCAACTGTAATATTGCATATGAATTTCTTGAGAGTGTTTGTTTCTTACTAAAAACAATTTTTTAGGGCAATATATACAAACTTCTAAAGACTCGTACATAATTACCGCAAATAATTTAATACTAAACCTACCGAGCCTTAAAAGTACAAATTCCTTATAAAAATCTTATAAAAATTGAAAGATTGATTTTATTTAGACTTTGTATGGCTCCTACTGTAATACAAGTTCTACTAAAAATATCTATACAATCATTTCTTCAGGAATCATTTTTATTACTTCTTTTACTACATCTTTATTACTAGAACCGGTCATTTTGATCGATGGTGGTTTAGTGTTAAATAAATAATTCCGAACGTCGAGACATTTTATTTACATTGTATAATAATATACTTTAATATAGTCTATCACCTACTTCAATTTTGCATATAATAATTTTGAATATAACAATAGAATAAATGAAGTGTAGATTCGAGGCAGTTATAATACGCTGGTCTTCTAAAGTTTAATACAGTAGAATGTAGTGTTTGCCTTTTGTAGACTATAATAAAAGTTTGAATGTTATAAAAAAAATTTCATTTGAATTTCTGCGAATGAATCGATACAACGTATTATATATATTGTTGTGGTTTCACACCATCCATGAATATACAAGTACCGACACCGCGCACGCAACAATAATAAATATTAACATTGTTGAAACCACGGGGATTCATGGATCATCGAATTTTTATAAATTTATACACGATTATTCCAAGCGTCACCTACCCTCATGTATTAGGATAGAGCAACATGATGCGGATTGGGTAGTCTGTTTAATCTCCACGTGACCGTGTAACGTTTCCGGATAATGCAAATTAGACAACTCGCTATAGTTAGACATCACAGCCATCTTGGTTCGCCGGGACAGTTAAACGGGACTCTTTATCCTTAAAATGAATTCGAATTTTCATGTTACATTCTGCTCCCTGCCAGGACAAAACACAGATTTCTCGCCCGCTCAGCGTACAAACGCACGAAACTTTTGCAATTAGGGGAAGTGGAACTGTTCCGATCGTTAGATTTGGCCACGAAGGTTTTACTAAGTTTGTTTCGACGTGGCGAGCCACAATCCGAGAACGGTAGAACAATTTCTCTCTTCGAAAGTTCTTCAAACTTTCAAATAAATTATTTGGAAATTAAGTTGAAGGGGCTATTTTGGTGTTTTATTTAAAAAAAAATAGATTTTTTGGGATTTTCTGTAAGTATAAGTGTTGTAGAATATGCGAGCAAAAAGATTTCCTTCATATTGCACAATTAACTTATTGTTGCTTGCAAACACACTGCGGATTTTATGCATTTATTATAATAATTAGGAACTGAAAAGACGTTAGAAGAATTTAAGGATATTATTTATTATTTTCGATTTTTCATGATTAAAACATGCGTTTTTTAACTGACTTAATCATTTTATATAATTAATAGTTCCATCTCCAAACGTGTTTAAAAATGATTAAAATCTGTCGATATATTTAGATTTTTGTAATGTGCAATTAAGGTGGAATTAAATATAAAATAATAGCGCTTTTTAAAATGTTATTTATCAAATAAACTTCGTAAAGTACCTGAAATTATTTGCCATTTCATTCCGAATAAAATGTGGTAACACTCTCCAATAAACGTTTCACAATTATGACAGAAAATTCGGTAGTAATTGTGTTACCATTCCTTTGAAATATTAATATTGTGATTATCGTAACATATCAGACTGCTCCATATTCATTAATAGCGTGTACTCGGTTTTTTGCATGCTAATGAAACGATGTTAGAGGAGGTTAAGCATCAGAGAGTCGATTAACTAATTTGTACACATAAATGGAAAGAATTTGTGTAGAAGTGTGTGCGTAGCTTACGAACAATAACACAGCTTCTTCTTGTAAGAAATCATGATTGCCTCTCTTAGAATAAATGTTGTTTCTCGAATAAGGTACGTTCATTGTAAAATATAAATTGAAAAAGAAATTTTGAGACAATTGCAATTAGTCAGAACTGCATTGAAACAATAACAATAATACATAAGACTTGATGTTTACAACATTTTTATGGAGGCCTTTACTGAAAATTTAAAAACTACACGTTGTAAATCTGTGTCAATTACACATATTCTGAAAATTTCATAACAATCACAAAGATGCAAAAATCCTTAGATTTATTTGAATGATGAAAATCGTAAACACCTGGAATTTTCACCATCCTGAAACGCTTATAGCTTGTTGCAACGTTGACCAATTTTGATGAAATTTTCAGAATATGTATAATTGACACAGACCTACAATATTTTTTTAATTTTCAGTATACGCCGCCATAAAAAAGTTGTAAACAACAACTCTTATTGTTTTCATTGTAATTCCGACTCACGTCATGTAGTAAATTAATCGTTTTGACTTCTGAAAAATATCCATGTCGTTTACGATCTGATATTAAAAAACTTATCGTCACTGTAATAGATTTCGTTCTTCAAAAGCAAGTAATATTTCTGTTTTCTTATCGCACTGTAGTATGAGTACCGTTCATATAATAGAACGTTCAGATAACAGAGCGCTCGTATAATAGACGGTTCGCATAACAATAGCAATAGCAAAAATCACAAGATTTTCTTCGATTCTCGGATAGAACGTGGAACGAGATTGTCTGCAATCTAGAATCTCTCCCACAAACGGCGGAAGTTGGAAACCGCGGGAAATACAATTCGGAAAGAATCGCTTGTTGAGAAGTTATTTCCGAAATTAGATCTGGTTTTCGAATTGTATGGGAAGTATGGTTGAAACGACCATGACAGCATGAAATCTGAGTGACAATTATGGCGCGAGTAATACGAGTTTGAAAACCGTTTAAAATGGCATGGCGCTTCGGTGATGGTTCATGCGGGATTTTAAATGACGCGTCAGCGGTGTTACACGGTTGTCTGAGCTCGCGGATCGCAAATTAGATGGGCTCATTAATTTGCCAGTGTTTCGGTTAGTTTTGCATACAATTGAATTCCACATGCGACCCGCGTCAGATTTCACATCGGTCGGCATAGTCGCTGTCGCACAGCTGCCCGTTGTTACTATAAAATAGGTGGAAGTGATTGAAAAATTTTCATATTATGAACACGTTAACCCTTTGCTGCATAGTGTATCATGTCTGATACAGTTTACAAATCTGGTATATAATAAACTAACAATGTGTTTTCTTATTATTCTAAATTATGTTTATTTTTCTGAAAATGTTGTTTTCATTTTTTTAAAAATATTTTTCTCTTAAATAAAACACAAAAACTGACCTTCTTTCAATTTTTTCATACCAATTAAAAAAATCATGCAGTGAAGGGTTAATACTAGATCTTTTCTTTAACTAATACTTGAACGAAATTGACTGGAAAGGATACAGTCACGTGGCTGATCTCATTTTTTAACTCTTTGCACTCAGGGCTTTATATTAACTCGAAAATCAAACATTTCTTCTGACCTAGAATACTTCCATTCTCTATGATTTTTTAAATTTGCTAGATATGAAATTGATATAACACCTTATACAATACAGAAATGTTTAGTAATTGGTTAGATACCGACATATTTAATAATGTAAACAATATTTTAAAGAATAGTACAGCAATTTTCGAGTGCTAAGGATTAAATAAATAATACATCTCATGAGACAAAGTATTCGATCACATTTAAAAATGCAGCTGTAACCGTGAGACAATTTTTTTGTTCTAGGAAGCAATTTTGCAATTAGTGGAAGACTAATGTGAAAGAGAGTCGTTTGACAAATTGAGGCAAGAAAGCGTGATGTAAGTAAAAATAATTTAATAACAATTCTTTCGTTTAAATTAAGTATTTTTTCCTATAATTTTGTCAAAATCACATTTGGTAAAAATGGTAACTTTGTTTAACGTTAACTCTTCAACTATTTACTTCCGAGGGTATGACCATACATATCAATTGCTTGAAATTAAACGATCAAACAAACTGTACGTGAAGTTCAATCGTAATTACCACGTTTTTTATATGAATAACCTCGTTCGAAGAGATTATGGATGTTAATTTACTTTCTTGGATGTAAGCTCGCCTTTTCCAAGAACACTACACTACAAATGTAATATCGTACTTTGTAGTTAAAAATTTTGCGACATGATCTTTGCAGAAATTAAAAAGCCTAAAGAGGTGCCAAATATGGAAAACGTTGTCGCAAGTAACTAATGAAGTTTCTTAGAGTGGAACACACTTTATAGGGGTAGTTTTCTGAAGACAGTTTGTGTGGGAGGATTTAAATATACTTTTAAATGTGTAACTCAAACATCATTTATTCAAACTTCATTTATTAAGAATACAAATGTAATGAAACAAATACAATAGAAAAGAACATCATTACAGAACGATGTCAATCAGAAGAGTGAAGTTACGCGTGTTTAATAAATCAATATTTTTGTCGCCAGGAAACGATTCGTTATTATCTTTTTAAAACATCTTTGATTTATATATTGGGTGATTAAAAACAAAATGGAGCAAATCGATCCACAGTTTGTCATTTTAGCAAATAATTAATACCAGAATAATAATCTACAACTACAGAAACACCGAAAACATTTATAATTAACAGAGACATGAATTTTGTCCAGCAGAGGAGGGGGTGATATAATAACTCGCAGATCGCAATCGGTTAATTGAGCAGCCATTTTTCTTTTTTTTCGCATTTCGGCGACGTATTATTCGCCGGTTCGAACCGACAGATATTGTGATTTCTTATCCCATTGTGTCTCGTATAGCATCCTATTTGTTGCCCATTCCGCAACGGTAAAGGTAAGTTTAACAGTTGCCCTAAGCTCTTTACGTGCAGTCTACCACGAGGAAACCGATCCGCTCCGCCTCAGACAGAGATATCGTGCTGTGCTACGAATCTGTGTGTATGTAACTCGCGTTTTCAACCAACTAACTATGTGCTAATGACACGTAGACTCATTGGAAATATCAAGTTGCACAGCAAAGGGTACTTCTAACGGCACTGAAATTTCTCTTTGGGCAGCGCTTGATTCAATGCGAACTACGAAGACAATTATGATCACTCTTGACTAAATTCGAGAAAAAGTTTATACATTTGATTGATCCTCGAATTTTCTCAGTTTAATATTAACTTAAAAATATTAACAACGTTTCTCACTTTGACGTAACTTGGTCAAACGAATGCAATGACTTTTCACAGAACAATTGTTACTTCCTGTAATCATTTGTCCCTGTCATACACGTCGAGATATCTCAAATATCTTCGACTGTGCACGAGAATTTATACATGACGTCTCGCTATTTTTGTTCTACAATCATCTATTTTGTTGCGTGCACAGGCGTAGTTAAGCAACAAAATTTCTCATTTCGTTAATGTATCATATGCTACAGAATACAATAAGCATGTAAATGCGAATATAGTGATAGAAAATCTAGGGTGAAATTACGATGTCAAATGAGATAATTAATACAAAATGGTGCATGTTTCAACGTGACAGAACAAGATAATGTGAAACACGAGTCTGAGACTTTGAATTATATTATAATTTAATTTATAACTATCATTCCTCAATGAATTATGTAATTATTTACATACGTATCTGTCAATGAACATATTTATTAATTTATATCAAATATAATGAGCGTCGTTTTAAAATACAATACAATACGACATTATGCATAGACTTCGAACATTGTGCATTTATAACGAACGAGAATGCATATAATACAGAACAATGGAGATATTACAGACATTCAAAGATACTGTTGCATTATTTTCGACTTATTGTAATTGTTGGAACTGAAAACGTTTTTATAATCATAGAGTATGGAAATATTCTAGGTTAGAAGAAACGTTTAATTTTCGAGTTAAAGTATCTCCGAGTGCAAAGGATTAAACATATTAAAAAACGAAATAAATATATCGTATTCCTGTTTGTTGCAAATAAGGTAAAAAAAATTTATTTTGCATATAGATCCGCTGTCTAGTTACGTGTCAGTCAATTCGTATCGGGATGAGCTACAGTGTAGACGCTAAACGTTTACTATAAAAGTATAGTTTACACGTTTATTTAACATACAGTAGCCCATAAAAAAAACAGAAGCCATCTTGAAATCCCAGAAGATCGTCGCAAGATGTCTCCCTTAAAACAGACTTAGTTTCATTTGAAATATTTGCTGCAATGTTATAGTTTCGGAAATAATTGTGTGCTAAACTTAAAATAGCATGAAATTAAATATTTATCTTTCACATACGTGTTTCACCACGCTTCGATCTTTTAGTTATTATCGACGGTCTAATTATGCATTGTAGTATGTATCTAGTTATGTAGCGTTTGTAATTTAAAATTGAATTGTAATCTAAAAATCAGATATTCATTCATAGATTTATTCAATAACATATTTTCCACTCTGTTCTATTACTTTCTGCCATTTTCGAGATATATGAATAAATTACCTTAATTTTATCTTCGACTATTCATTTGGAAACGCTACGAACTTTCATTCCACCCCAATATTTATCATTATTGTTTGCACTTTCGTGAAAATTATCGATTTACCACAGGATATAAAGTTCAATGTAACGTTAAACTATGTTGTACATCCAAGAAACTTTTTCCATGGAACGCAGTCGATTATTGGACATTATTGGACAAACTGGGAGCTGATGCTGTCGAAACGCGTTTATCGAAAGTGTAGCCGATACGTTTGGCTTCTGATAACTATCGCGGAAAGAATATTACGGTTTCCAAAGGTTCCCTGACATTATGGAAACCCAATCACAGCCTGTCCTGTTGGAAACAAAGCGATCGAAACATCTGCTCACGACAGGGTCCACCGAAGCGTTCTCAAACAAATGGAAATTAAGATCTCTTGACGGCGTTATGAAACTGCCGAGCAGATGCAAGTGACTGTGCTTTTCTCCGCGGAAATACATCAATTTTCGATTTTTTTACTTCCGCCGCACCGTTGCGCCGCCCGCCGTCCGAACAGCGCGTCACTTGAGAATTATGAGGCAGCGTGATTAAAATCTATCGGCAGATACAAGGAATTCCGATAACGTTCGAAGACGATTTCCGGCTTAACGAAGCAACAACGTTCGAACTCAATCTAATAACTTCGCGAATTGCCAATATCGCTGATAAAACTTATCGCCACGCTTCGAACAATGATTCGATACGAAAAATTTATTTTTGATCTTGCAGAAGAATTGCGACACGGTACGTTAAATGACATGTCACTGTATAAATGTTCTCGTATGGCCCATATCGGTGAAAATTGTTTCCGTACTTTCAACGAATATTCAATACCAGACATTCTGATAGCAAAAAGTTTGAAATTGGAAATCGACTGATGCGATAGAATCCAATTTACCAACATGGTAGAATTATTTGCCACTTTCTTGCGTTTCATAGATTATTAACCGTCATTACTAGATCATTACGGAAAATAAACATTTCTTACCTCAATTACAACAAACTGAAGTGAAATAGACATTTATTTTCTTCCTTATTATATTTAGTAGATTGAGAATAATATAATAGTACAGTAAAGCCCTGATCTAAGAAAACGGAAATCGCAGGATCTAAGAAACAGCAAAGACCGAGGGTTTTACTTTACAAGACTTTACGTATGTTTAAATTTTTCAAATATTTTTACTATTTTAAATAACACATACTAATTTTTGCCATGAATATTTGAAGAACTAGCTTTATTTGTGAAAAAAATATTTATTTGTACACAAAAGCATTGTTATGACTTTATTGCTCCATTTAGGCATTGTTATTATTATTTTTTTAATGATTATTCATTGTGATAGAAAATATTATTCTCACGATAAATTTAAATAATGGCTCGATATGTTTTCTGTTATCTCGGCAGAAAATGATCTGTCGATAAATCGTTAAAACGGGAAATCATTTTTAAAATAGCATGTATTCATAACATCCGATACCAATTCCAAAAATTATGACATAACTTGCGTGTTGACGTCACCATTATCGATGAAACATCACACCCTTGCACTGGCGAAAACAATTTTTCAGGTGACACAGTTACCGCTAAATTGAATTATCTGAACGAAATGATCGACTCTACAAACAAATTGTGGCAACATACTTAGTATCCACGTTATCGTTCATTATCTGTAATTAGCAGGCCAATTGTTGTTTCGAAAGAAATGTGCTTGCCAATATTAATGACGTTAGAACGATGTCCGTTGCTTCGAAGTTTCCCAGGAAACTAACATATATATACTCGATATGACATCTATCGATTTAATATTTAAAGTTGAAGCATATCATCATTCAATGCCTTCTTCAGACCAGTCCCAAAAAGCTTTCCGTGGTACTTTCAAAGGAAACTTCACTCATAGTGTCCATTAGAAAATCTCTCTCTTCACCATGTTAAGAAATCAAATTGAGAAAGTTCGAAAAGTTGGCACCTTCCGTCGTCAAACTCATTCACATAGCGTCCATCAAAAGTAATATTGTGGAATATTCGGTGTACACATCATCGGAGTCTATAGAAATTATTTTAATAACGTTTTAAAAACAAGTAAAGAGTCGTTTTTTATAGATTGATTGAGGTGGGGCATTTTAAAGTCATTCACATAGCGTCTATCAACAGTAATATTGTGCAATACTCGGTGTACACATCATCGGAGACTATAGAAATTATTTTAATAACGTTTTACAAACAAGTAAAGAGTCGTTTTTTATAGATTGATTGAGGTGGGGCATTTTAAAGTCATTCACATAGCGTCTATCAGAAGTAATATTGTGGAATATTCGATGTACACATCATCGGAGTCTATAGAAATTATTTTAATAACGTTTTAAAAACAAGTAAAGAGTCGTTTTTTATAGATTGATTGAGGTGGGGCATTTTAAAGTCATTCACATAGCGTCTATCAGAAGTAATATTGTGGAATATTCGGTGTACACATCATCGGAGTCTATAGAAATTATATTAATAACGTTTTACAAACAAGTAAAGAGTCGTTTTTTATGGATTGATTGAGGTGGGGCATTTTAAACTCATTCACATAGCATCTATCAGAAGTAATATTGTGGAATATTCGATGTACACATCATCGGAGTCTATAGAAATTATTTTAATAACGTTTTACAAACAAGTAAAGAGTCGTTTTTTAAAGACTGAATCGGGTGGGACATTTTACTTATTCACTGAGTTTCATTCTGTTTTTATGCTGATATTAAGTTCATTTAATCTGGTATTATCCAACAATATTCAAAGTATTAAGAAGATAGAAACTTTAATTCAATTTAATAGAATCTCATTTTACTTTCAACTTTCTTAGAAGCGTATTTAATAAACTTTCATGCATTTCAATTCCCCTGAAATTTTTTAAAATGTGGTTTGCAATAACTACATATTATATCCATTATATATAATATATAAATATATAAATATTTTAATATTGAGTTTGTATTAATTGTATAGACTTTTCAGTAGATAGATAAAAATATTTTGTATATATAAATAACCCTGTGGTTCTTCATTTATTTATAGCAAAATTAGTCAAAAAGTATATCGATTGTATCTATAATAATTTTGTTTTAACATGTTAAAAATGCCTAATATGTTCATTCAATATTATATGTTATTATTGATACCAAATTACTATGTAATATATTCATAATAATATTGAAATTATCCAGCAAATAATAAGACAGAAATTTCCATACAATTTAAAAGCTTTGCATCTCATTAATAATTTAATGAAATTATTAGTACATGATATAGACTTCTGTTTGGGATTGACTGAATGGGTCAGCGGCGATCGCGTATCGATGACGCGGCCCAATACGCTATTGGGTAATTTCGCGCAACTGCGAGATCTGACTGTCGAGGATCAGCTCGCTGACTCATTGGTCAGCACCGCGAAATCAATATCGATCGATTGTCGTCCGCGGAGCCGGGCGAATGATTGGCGGATCGCACTTTCGATCCATCCTGGTCCTTCGAGCCGGATCAAAATGTTAGAGGAGCAGGGTAGAAAAACACCTTTTCACAACGAAAAGTCACTTATTTATTCCCCTCTGGGGTTTCGTCTATACACTAACGTCAGATCTCTCAGTTGCGCGAAATTACCCAATAGCGTATTGGGCCGCGTCATCGATACGCGATCGCCGCTGACCCAATCAGTCAATCCCAAACAACTTCATTGCAATCCTAAACTGAAATGCACTGCTACAAATCTGCTTAATATACGCTGTTGCATGTTATCAGCAGTACGTGTTGCTTTATTAATTTAATATGACTTAAAAATTTTATATTATAAATACTTTTTCCGTTAATTTGTACCTTCATAAACACATAGTATATATATTGACTTCTTATTACAAATTTATTTTCAATCTTTATAATTCGTACAATAATTAAAACTGTTTCAGTAAATTCAGTTGCTTTAAATTATTGTATAAGAAGCTATATTAACATAAAAATACATAGTGACCTATTTCTATTTAGTTTCAATTTTTGTAATTTAATATATAAGAATCTATCAACATAAAAATGCATATCGACCTATTCCTATTAATTGATATATACAGTATACACGGACTATTGTAATACCTGTACGATTCATTCGATAATTTAAATTGCACAAACAGTGCCTAAAAGATGAATGAAATAACCAAATATCAGGTAGTCACAATTTCTGTAAATTTGTTGATAAGAAAGGATTAACAAAAAAGTGTACAGTGACCCATTCCACTTTGTGACGTATGCCAGAAAGAACGTTCGTACTTGTCCCGGAATTGCCGTCCAGTTCTAGGAAAAACCAGCCCTTTGAGGCTCATCGGGTGGTACGAACAGATTACGCGCATTAGCGAGAAAGAAGTAAGAGACGGTAAAGCAAGTCTAACCACTTGAGAATTAAAATAGCCAGGGACGATATAACTTTGTCGCAGTTGGCAGTCCGCTTGAGCGCAGCGTGCACCGTTGCATTCCGAGCTTGCTCCCTTCGTTCCATATGGAGAAAGGGGTAGAAACCGTGTGAAGAAAAGGAGTTTAACCCGCGTGAACTTCTTATAAGCTTCTTTCTTCGTGGGAAGAAGCTGGACGCCTGTGCGGGAAGCGCTTTTCCGCGACGGCATTCGATCGTAAAGCTCATTTACTGTTCAAAGGATCTTATAGGTTTATAGACGCGGTAGGCAGTACAGAATAGGCGCCGTAAAAGAATAATTTACAGCGTCTCGATACTGAGGATCGTACTCGAGAGAGCGGGTAACAAGATTACGTAGCGGTCTACATGGGAAGCTGCTCGATCGACCGCATGGAGATAAAGCGGACGCCTGAACAGTCACATTTTTTATGAAAACTCAACTGTATGCACGCAGCCACCTTTTGATGTTTCGAGGGGCAACACAGATTGCACTTAAAGAGACTTCTGCTTTTACTGCTTCGAAAAATTTACTACTCTTTGCATAAATAATCTTTCAAAAATACTACATTCAGTTAAATTAAATTAAATTAACTAAGTAAAATTAAGAAGTGCGATTAGCAACATTATAGTATCGTGGTAGTAGTATGAAACAATTTTTTAGGAAGGTTAATCGTTTCAAGTTTTTATTCGTTTTCATACAACTTCTAAATCAAGACGTTCCAAAGATATAGGTAGTAGATTTGAAGAAACAATTAAAAACAAATTTAGTTGTGTCAGGAGATTCGGGATAATAAAATCAACGTATTATTATCACACTATAATTAATTATATAAATATACATGCGTTTCACATGGCTACGAGTAGAAGACTAACTGACTTCACGACAATCTCGACAAAAGACGCTAGTCACCCGCAACACGCACATAATTACAAACTACACACAGGTACATGTCGATAAAATAGTGTCCGTGTATTGCACTCATTTTCTTACAAGTTGTACCGTATAAAAAATTTCCTAGCTACAAGCTCACTATTTGTATAACTTTAATTGTTTTAGACTGAGGATTTAATTTTATTGTTTGGTGAAACTTAATAGTTTCAGATGGACGATGGATTTTTAGTTTTGAAAATCGTGGTACATTTTTATGGGTCTTAAATGCATAATATTTCATATATTTTAGAAAAAATATCACATTTAACATTATGAATATTATCTTGTAAGGTCGATTTTCTTCTAAGCCTTAGAACCATCCAACTTTAAGAAAGTTATTTATGTTTTCCGTTCGCATGACTATGATAGCTTCTATATGTTACATAAATATGGGCTTATACACAGAGCAAGTGTACCTCTGAGACTGTATACTGTCCAATAAATAACCAAATGCAACAAAAGGATACTTTCTCATAGCTGAAAGACGCATTCATAGATCCATTACGTACATAATACATGACACTTTATTATTGTCAGCAGTTTTCTGGAAAATAT
This sequence comes from Lasioglossum morio, assembly GCA_916610235.2. Classification (NCBI taxonomy): domain Eukaryota; kingdom Metazoa; phylum Arthropoda; class Insecta; order Hymenoptera; family Halictidae; genus Lasioglossum; species Lasioglossum morio. The sequence goes on from OU744333.1 coordinate 3,306,083, forward strand.
ACATAAAAAGGACTCACTGTATGGTTTTAAAGTTTCCTTAATTTTCAATCGCAGGATATCATTTAATTAATTTCCTTTCTAGTATTTCTTTGAGCAAGAACAAAATGTTTAAGGATGTTTTATATATCCACGTATTTCTGCGTGTCTACGAAACTTTACCATGTCTGATTTCTATTTTTCGTTGATTCACGTGCTCGGTGTTACCGAATACTTTATATTCACCCGCGTCTCCATTTTTTGTTTACCCATAATGAACTGGGAACAATAGGGCAAGGCGATACATTAGAACCAGGCGGTTTGCCAATTCCAGAAGCGGTGCCATTTCGACGTCGAATACGACGACGCCATTGTTTGACAGTCGACAGCCAGGCCATATTTTTACCAGCAATTTTCGCTCATCCCCCAAATTTCTCCGCTCCTTATTCCGTTTTTGAAATAGGAGGATAAATCACTCTTGCGCGCGTTTTTCCCTGTTCCTCGCTTCACCCCATTTTTCGGCGCCACGCTGATCCCGCAGTTGTCAAAACTTGTTGGTAGACGAATGATAGATACGATGCATCGACAAACTCGTCCTGCGAATATAGAAATTTTTCCGTAATTGATCGCTCGCATAATTTTATTTTTTCACATATGCGACCGGAACTGACTCAACTGATGAATTATGTTTATATAAATTGTTTTGTTCCCATCCATGATATAATAAATTGTACACAAGCTTTTTGTCAAATAAATGTTATATTACATTATGTTAGAAACAACGTATGTTTCAATTTTTAACATTTTTGTAAATCCAAGGTATTTTATAATTAACCCTTCCGTGATTTTTTAAATTGGTATGAAAAAATTGAAAGAAGGTCAGCTTTTGTGTTTTTATTTAAAGGGAAAAATATAAAAAAATTGAAACAACATTTTCAGAAAAATAAACATACATAATCATAGTAAGAAAACACATTCTTTGTTTACTATATTTTTTTGTTTACTATATACCAGATTTGTTAACTGTATTAGATATGATACACTATGCAGCGAAGGGTTAACGGTTATTTATCATTAGACTGCGGATTTTATGCGTTTATGATAAAAATGGCTACAATTTAAAGCAGTGGCGATATTAAAAAGATTTATGAACGTCAGTGTATTAGTTTCAGTTTAACAAGATAATTAAATGATGACAAAACTTTTTATTTGACACCTGTGCCTTGCAAGTAACGCAATTATTTTTTATTTTGCATAAAAATCTATTTATCACACATTCTTAATTGCTATTAGAATAACCAATCGCTTTCTAGATTTAAACTAATCGATTATAATGTTGTATACAGGGTGGATCATTTGTGAAAGGTCACCTGAATATTTGGCTTGCCATTAACAATACGAAAAAGTGCATCAGTGAAGCTTGTGTGGGTCCAAGAAACAAGTGCACCACGGGAAACCATAAGCCAAAAATGACGTGCAATATTATCTAAGTAGAATTTGTATAAATATTCAGATTCGTTGTTTTAAACACTTGTATTGGCAACTAGTGTGAAATATTAGCATATACATCACCGTAGTATGAAAAATTTACAACAATTTTCTATTGAAATTGACCTTGGAAAATCTTGAGTGACCTTCATAATATAATATAAATAAAATAAAAATTGCATTCCATTTAGAGAAACAGGGTTAACCTTAATACATCCTCTATGTCACGAACTATAATCATATTCGTAATACCAAATAAAACATTTATCAAACCCAAGCAAATTTCATGCATTTTGCTCTATCATCTATAGAAAGCAAGATATTTAGGTGACCTACTTTAAAATTAATTTACAAGTTTCTATAATAAATTGGTAAAAAGTATTACTTTCTGATCTGAGGCGAGTTAAATATTTCTAGTATTATTTAACACTTCCAATATTTACGACAGCATTTGTTTGCAATTTCATTCAAAGCTTCGATTATATCTAAATAGAACATGGTTTCAATTACAACATTGACATGTTGATATCACGTCACTGATTTCATAACATTATTTTTCACGCTGATGAATCGAGTTTGTCGAATTTCCCGACAATTTTCAAAATGGAGAAGGTTTGCACGAGTAATAAACATTATAATCTCATTTTTTGTAGTCGCTGAAACAGCGATGCAAATGTTAAAAATTTATGAATGAAATGATTTAAATTTTTCATCCATGTCGTAAATCGATTCTTCCACAGTGTGGCTAAATGTACATTTGTCGTTTTCAAAAAATTAATACTTCGTACAAGAACGATAAGTTTTTATATAAAATAGTCGACTTATGCAAGTTCTTCTAATTATTTGGTTACTCATTTTGTCCGATGAAACAGTGCAAAACAATCGTACACCAATTTCTGAAAACCAATCGTAAAAAAGAGACTTTAATATTCGAATCTATGCACTTTCATTTACAACTAATTTTTTGAAAGTTTTTGGAGACGTTCGAATTTGCGCCGTTTTTTTAAACAAATTGTATCTTCAGTTTCCCACTTGTTACCTTACAGAAAACTATGTTGGAGGAAAACGAACACTGCATTGCGAAAGTATAGGCTTCGATCTTCAAAACGAGTCTAAGCTTATGGTTGTGGTATTTGTTTTCACGAAATGATCACAATTTAAACATCGACAATATTTCGAGAAGCGAAAATGCTGTAGCCACTGTACCTATGAGAGTAAAATGAAATAGATAATTTCAAACAAAACTGGGTAAAATAGAAAATAGAAATGTCTGTTCACGAAAGTTCTTCAGTTTCTAGGCGACGACGCGACGCTGAAGTGGTCATTCCAGCGAGGCGGAGCGTTCTTCAGAAAGTGAAATTCTAAACAACCGTTTCTTTTTTCTGGGATTGCACCGGACCGTCTGTTCCTTAAATTATTACTGCGACGACAATGGTCGCCGTGATTGTAACTTTGCAGCGCATGTTACAAATTTTTACGGGGTATCGTAAAACCGAGGAGTCCAGTGTTATTTCACGTAGCTTTCATATCTCTGCCCCCGAAGAGAAATAGCACCGCGCCGGGACTCTGTATTGCTTCGCGTAACAAACTGCATTATTGCGCTATGAGAGACAGAGAAAGCGAGCGAGAGAGAGAGAGAGAGAGAGAGAGAGAGAGAGAGAGAGAGAGAGAGAGAGAGAGAGAGAGAGAGAGAAAAGAACCGTAACAAAGTTGCGCGCCCGGGTTCCCACATAGAAAATTCGAACTCGGTCGCGCGGTCGTTCGTAGCGAACAAAAATTTCTGAAAGCGGACGACACCCGTTTTCCCTTTCATTGTTACCCCGCCGGTTCGCAGATCGCAAAACTTTTGGTATCGCCGCCCTACGTCAGTCCAAGCTGACATGTCCATTTGCATCCAACAACAATAGTACACTTATTTCCGCTTTACCGTTGACCACCCTGCGCAGAAATTGAAAATTCCGAGAGTTTTCTCGAAGTTTCTCTGGTTTAACACCTGGGAATGAGGTACTTGGTACTCGAGAAGTAAAATGGGTACTCGAGAACCTTGACTTTCCAGAAATTTAGGAACCTTTTTGACTTTATGGTAAGCTGCAGGGTCATGACAGTAACACGAAGAATTTCGAACAACTAGGTTTCCATTTAAGAATTTTTCATGTTGCATATGCTTTACATATTTTTTATGTAAGCAACAATCATTTTATTGATATTCTTAAATCCACAGTTTGGTTATTAAATACTAAATTAAATGATTAAAAACCGCAATTGATTTCAGATTATTTTTTATTGGAAATTATTGAGTGAATTTATTTATACGAGAAATGAATTCAATATTCTCAGATTCATTAGTGCATTTGCTGTTAAGAAACATAATTGAATATTATGTTACTGGAAGCATTACTGAGCCTTTCCTAGTTATTACATATTGATTCGTATTCTATCTATGTTAAATATTACAAAAAATTATGATTAATGTGCACGTATATTTAATGCTGTATCTTAGTTATTATGTCTCATACATATTGAAAGGGTAGAAACAACTCCCAAAGTTTCAGTGTTCTAGTATATTCTCTACATTTTAATTCGAAAACCAAGTGTACAAGCACAAACTCGTAAAAGTTAATGCATTAAAAATCAGCAATCTTTTGTCAATTTTATTGATTAAAAACGAATCCATTTTCTTGACCATGTACGTGTAAATATTAGGTGTACGTGAAAGTTGTAGTCTGTTTCAATTTGTCGGATATAAGAATTTATAAGTACTTTATTATAATTAGACTGTGGGTTTTATATATATGTTTTTACAAAAAGGAGAAAGTTAAATTGAAAACAGTAGAAAGATTTAGAAATTATTTGTCGTTTAACTTTGCTTACCGTTTCCATGGTTAAAAATGATCATGACATGGAAAATTGCTTTCGCATTGTCGAGTACTTTGGCCATTCCAAGGATAAGTTATGTTACTTTCGGCTCCATTCATTTTCGGAGAACATATACAATCGCCTCGAGAGGTAAGCTAATGCTTTCATAAATCGGTTATATAAAAATCAACACGAAAGAAAAGTCAGTAAGTCAGTTTAGAACCACATAAACAAGTAAATTACGGCTGGAGGTTTAGAAAATGATTTATTAACTACATCGCCAAATACAAATTTTCAATTATAGAAAATTATATTCTGCGTATACCTACATCAAGCCTAATTGATTCAAAAACTAATTATCTATACATTAAAAGTAAATAATATTATTGTAAGCATACTGTAGATTTACACTATATGTACTTCCTTCGAAATATTAACAAAATGATTCAAGAATTATTATCAGATACTAAGTTAGAAATGTTATACAATTTGTTAAAATATCTTAAATAATTTAAATGAATTTATAGCACGCTAACAATAACAAATCTAAACAATTAGCGACTGTAAAATATTTGAATAAATTTTAACATATCTAATTCAGTATCTATTAATATAATACTATTGCACAAAATAAATCACACTGATCCTCCTGCAAAATAGTGATACCTTTTGATACCTTTTTTGAATTTTTCAGAGAATATTCACAACCTATAGACACAAAAGGAAAGCCGTCAAAAGTTTTACACTCGCCTAATCCAATGTGCGCAGTGGTACGTGACCGTTGCAAGGATTAATCGAGCAGTAACCATTTCTATAGCATTTGTCCGACTATGCACGGACCTATTCCACTCGTTCGTTCACGTATCGCCTCATTTTACTTGTCTGACCACGCGCGTATCAATCTACTCGGACTAATACGTTCCTAATGTATCTGTTATGCAAATGTAATGTGCGCCGCACAGGCTTATAGGCATCCCATCTGATGCCGTTTCATTCTACTTAACAAGATATCGGTCTCGTGACCCTTCACCATCGAGAATATCATTAAATGTCATAGATGTTATCCGTCTACGTCGTCATTATGTGTAACAATTCTTTAAAACCTTATACATTGAAAAAAATATTTGATTCTGTCATATTCAAGAAAATATTTATTTGTTACGACATACAGTGAGTGGTGGTAAGCATTTGTACACCCTGTAAAAACCTTTTTCAAAACACTAATTAACACTAATTGACTAGAATGTAAATTTAAAACATGTATTTTGTTAATCTAAATAAGTTATACACGTATCCATAGAAAGTTTAATGATATTTATTTTTTAATTTAATTTATCTATTCGTGTCCAAATAAAACAATGATAAAGTAACAACAATAAACGAAAATTCGATGAAAAAAGAAATAATTCAATTCACAAATTCTTTTATCGAGAATAACAAAATGAAGCTTTTGTACACTCGAGCATAAAAAGAGAATTGCAGACCATTATGGGAAATAGAAATTTTCTGAATTGTTTGCGAAAAGCTGGAGTTGAATAAAAGCTTATTATGTCCCTTAATAATTTCAATGTATAATTTCAAACAGTACAATAAATAATATAAGTTCTTTCAATCAGTTTTACTGTTTTATATTTGGTCCAAACATTTTTGTTATGAATGCATAAAATCTGCAGTACTCTAATCCTCAATGTTTAAGTTAGTGATGAGATTGTATTACAAAATTCGTAAATGTTACGTTTACTTTTATATCTCGTTTCTGCTATTACTAATTATTGTGCGTATAAAGATAAAGATTTAGGGGAAAAATAAAAAATTGATATTATTTTCCATTAAAGTCAAGTACTTATGCTCGTTCTCCATGGCGTGTTTTTTTTCTGCGGTCGTAGCGATCTCCGTGAGCATAATTTAAAATAAAGCACATAAGGCGCGGTTGCCCGCGAACATGCAATAGTTGTACGAGCACATAGCGATACAGGTTACAATTACATGCACTTGCCCTTAATGCTCGATGTTACTTGCAACGTCGTCTCCGTCTTAATTAAAACTTGCAGTTCTCGACGACAAGTCGAGAATGAATCATAGTAAGAACTTCGAGGGTGATATTTACAATTTCTCTCGCGAACCCTTTCAAGCAACTTTGCGATTATAAATCCCATATATATTTCTCTACAATTAAATTTAAAAGGCTCGCTTATAATGCACTGTAACCGGTCCCGTGTAAAAACTTTTAACGAGGACTAACAGAGTTCCCATTTTGTCGACGACTGTATCCATATTTTAATTGAAAAATTCTTTTTCGATGGACCATGTTCTGCAATACCTCGTAATTAAAGGCTGTGTATTTCATACAAAAGTAATAGAGACGGTGGAAATGTTTTTGAGCAACTAAATGCTGTTGTAATTGGTACTATTTTGTCGATGGTTCCGTACAATTTTGCTAATAACAATTATTCTCAATTGTTAAATGTATATGTAGATAGTAATGCATGTATTCGTATAAAATAATCTTGTGTTTAATAGTAATTTCAGAAGAAGTTGTTACATTATATTTATTCTGCAAATTGTACTTAGAATGAAATTACTGGTGATCTGAGAAAGATTATTGAAAATTTGGTAATTAAGTTTTAATTTCTCATATACGACATATTCTTGCAGGATATCATTATCAATTTATGTACTTTAATAACTCTTATGTACGTTGATAACTTGACAAATAAAACACAAATTTCAAACACATTTGTCAAGTTTCATACTTAACGATCTGATGCATATGATAGATGATAAAATGAATTAGGTTTTTAGGTCAGTTTTTGTAGGTGCAATCTTTCTTTCACATACTAATACGGTTTGAAATTTTTGTCGTTCGTTAGCTTAATCCGAGCAACCGACACAAACGAGTTATTAGTTTCCTGTTAGCTGTGTCAGACTGTCCAAAATTACAGTATTTACAACTGCTCACGGCGAAAAACGACAATATTTTCGAGTTTTCAACGTCATTTCCCTCTTTCGTGAAATTCAACCATTTGGCAGTTGGCATTGTTAACGTTCACACGAGCTCAATATTACAGCAGAACTGTGCCATAAATTCTGAGTTGAATAAGGGGACCTGCATCCATTGAACTTATTCAGCGAGACAGCAATTTATTAAAGATAAATCCGCGTGAATATGGCTTGGAAATATCCGTCTCGAACTAGATGCATAAAAATATCGCGTCACTGTACAGTAAAACTGTCTCCGAAAAATTTAAAATATTAGTCTTGTCAATATAAAGTAAAAAACTACGTAATTACGAACTCACCACAAATCAAAATTAACATCAAACTATAGTAGCAAAAGTAACGACTTTGTTAAATGATAATGCGGCTTAAAACTCATTTATATTTTCAAATAAAAAATTTCATTATTATTACGCGAATGATTTTATTATTGCTGAATTGGAATTTTAATTATACGCAATACATATTTAATCAAATTATTTTTCGCACGATTTTGTACACTTTTCTGAACAACTAATCATTATTTACAAATCATTATTTGCAATTGTGTCAAAAATGAAATATACCTTGTGTTATGTGTTATAATTACACTGCGGATTTATATGCAAAATAAAATGTTTATACATCATTTTCACGGAAATGAAGCTAACTAGAGATTTATTCCCTCTGTAAATAATTTTAATTCATTAAAAATAACGTCTCCGTATTTGACATTTTTTAAATGTTTTCACTGTTTTAAGTTTCACCTACTGATTTTTATCATAAATGCATAAAATCCGCTGTCTAGTTATAATGCATGTTTTCATTTGTTTACTAAAAGAATTATATTTTTTTAATTCTTTATCACAAGAGTACAAAATCATATACAGTCTGCTTTGATTAGGTATATGTTACTTATACATTTTTATATTAAACAACATTTACAAATCTGATATTAATTCTCGAATACCGGTAAAAAAAATAATGAGTTATAAAGCGAAATGCAAGCAAACGTTTGAATGGTAAGTAAGGAACTGCATTCGAGTTTAATCAATGCGGGTGGAAAACTTCTGAAGGACAAAATTCCAGTTATTAATGCCGCTTGAAATTTCTCCCGCCGGTGTACAAAGCTCCATTTCATAATCATTATTACTTTGCAAGTTATTCCCCTATTTCGTGGCAGAATTCCGTTTCCTCGTTGTTTTCCGCTCACATCGATCGCACAAAGGGCATAAATTAATTCCACCTTTAGAACCATGCTTTGTTATCATAGATTTTCGAAAATTCAAACAATCTCCGATATTCCAAACGATCTCGAAAAGAGACTAAATAACTCAAAGCCTTTCGGAAATATTATAGAATATGATATATAATTGACTGTGTTTTATATTCCTTCGCAAGTTATATTCGTCGTTCAAATTAAATCCATAGCTGGATGCTGTAGACTGGACGGACTGCAAATGCTTATGGAAAATCCGCTTTGATATTGAATCGATGAAAATTAAAATAAGCGACTGTATTTCATTTTATAAAATATTTATTGCAGTCAAAAGAAATATTATTAATTTTTGCAGATGTGCGTAAATGCGTGAAGATGGAAAAGTAAATAAAATAGAGAAAATTATAATACTTGCTACATATCTGTCAATAACTAAACTCCCGATTTTATGCATTTATGACAGAAATGAGTAAATCACATGCAAAACGGCGAATATATTTAAAGATTTTAATAATACTTTGCATTCTCGAATTATTAAGAAAAGAAATAACTGTGTAGCTCCTAACACTTGCAATTAACGAAGACAATATTTATTTTTGCATAAAAATGCGCAATCTATTAAAAGAAAGACAAAAAATAAATGATATTTATATGTTCAGAAACTGAAATGGTAAAACGATTTTATATTTTCACGTGAAATCTTTTATTATTTAAAAACCCTTCCCGAAAAATATTTAACCTGGAACTAACCTTTCGTAAAACTAATAATTGTTTCGATTAATAACGTTTACATGTTTTAACTAATAAATTCAATACCAAATATAACTTTTTTAAAAATATTTTATAACATATTAGAATATTCTCCTGTTTCCTTATTAATTGAAATAAAAAGGGTTCAAATATATTTGTGTTTATTGTTGTCATCAATTCCATGGATGACAGCTTAGTTATCTAATTAATTCGCTAGTAATATATTTTTTAGAAAAAAAATAATCGTTTATGATAAAACAGGAATGAAATAGTCATAAGATTAGCTGTTAATAATCGGTTTGATAAATGCGAAAATTTCTCGAGCAGCAATTTTAATTATTCCACCGATTTTCCAACAGTTTGTGGGTGTTGGAACATTTCCTCGACACGTGTGAATCGAAACAGGAATCTGCGTCATTAAAACAAGCCGTTTGTCAGATTTTCCGCATATAATTCGAGCAAATGAATGAATGGATCGTCGAATGATTCTCTGACTGATTTCTTGCTCGAGTGAACACGCCATCGGGTTGCTCACGTGGAATTGACAGTAATCGTCCCGATCGTTTGATAAAATACAGGACAAAATAGGACAGCAATCAAAATCGTCTACATCGTTGGTTGATTTTAGATTAAACTCGTGCGACCGTATAAAAGCCGCCCGTTTTAACTTCGTTAAGTTGCAAGGTGATCCATTTTACGTATGGGAAATCCAATTCCGATTTAATTCGCGAGACGCACGAAAAACACGGTCAAACGCATGCTTTTTCGTTATCACGTCATCATGGCTGTTTTCACTTCCGTTATCAAACTTTAACAGTCTGCACGATTGCAAAATTTCGTGCCTCATTTCAAAATAAAACATAATTTCTATTTCGGGACCAAAAATCATGTTATTGATATTCATAAATTCATTTCAGCTTTACACTGTTCTAAATTACTACATAGAATCCACAATTTGATAATTAAATACTAATCTGATCACACCCAATGAAATGATTGATATCAGATGTTTTCTTTTAAGATCGTTGAAATTGTAGAAATTTTTTTATTGGAAATTATTGAATGAATTTATTTACGTGTTATACGAGAAATTAAATGAATTCAATATTATTCATTGTTAAAGGGCATTTCCTTCGAATCACTTAAAAACAAAACGTAACTTTTAATCACTTAAAAATGAAACATAAGCGGTTATACAGGTGGATTCCTATTTTGTAAAAACTGTGTGATTTTTCTTTAAAAGTCTCGTGGTCTCTAAAAATTCAACAGGAATGTCTGCAATTTTCACACGATTTTAAAACATCTTTTTTATGTTTACGTAATACACGTGAGAATATTTAGTTACATCATATAAAACACACACTATAAGTGAAATGAAAATTTATAATTATAAAGAGTTCTAGAACGACACACTACTCGTGCTTAATTTTATGGGTGAAATTAATGAATTTTGTTTCATTTTTAGACGCATGAATTTTCCATCTTGCCAAATTTAAACGAATATTATAATGAAAAATGTATATAGGTGCGCATAAATTAATCAGAATTTGTCTGTCCGAAAACATGCATTTAAAATGAACGGTGATGAATATTAACACAATTTCACTTTACATTTTAACTTAGCAATAAGTTTCAATAATCTAATTTCATCAGCGAGAAATATTCAAAAATTAATTCGTGCTGCTGATGAATATTAAAATTTTAAACACACTATTAATTTAATAATAAACACGGAATTTTATCAGCGACAGGTAGCTAACTGTGTAGTTTTATTCTCAAGAAATATGACAAATTTGAAATACCTGAAAAGGCCGGTTAATTAACGCAAAATGTCAGTCGCCCGGTAATCCGCGCGAGCTTTTATCACGGTACGTAGAATTAAGGTGTTAAGTGACGATGTCATTTCTCTTCAACAACAAAGAAGGAAACTCAGTGGGAAGCTAAAAGCACATTTAGAAGGATTTAAGAGTATAACTGTAACGTTTTAGCAGGCGAGTTTAATCCGGGAACCCTGTTCCGCGTCTTAGAAGCTGGAACCGTGACAGATATACGCTGAAGCTTTAAGCTCGTATCGATTGTCTTAAATTTTCGATTTCCTCCTTTCAACCTGCCAAACACTTTTGTAAATACTCCGAAAATAAGAGCACACCGACGAGGGTTCGTACTCGGACAACTTTTAGCTCGGCAACTTCATACCTTTTAAATGTCAAACGTACCGGAAGAATTTGTTAATTTTAAACTTGTACTTTAATTAAATGGAAAATGTTATTGCATCGAACTGCTTCTCGTAAGGCTTCATAAAAGTGGGCAGCGTTCCACCATTCAGGAATTTGAAGTTAAAAGATTCTTAATTGTTGAACTTATGCAATTCATATATTCATATTATTTTCCCCTCGTTGGAACATAATATTAGAATCTAAACTGACTGCAATGAAATACGAGTTTAAAACTATATTTTTATACTTGAACAGTATTTTTGTTTCGCACAGTTTTTATATAGAGTGTAAATTTTAATTATAGCACCTAAATTGTTTCTACTTACGAGCACTTAAAAGTAATCGTCATCCTAGAGATGAATATACACTTCTTGATCGGTGAACATTTTTTATTTAAATTTGTCGGAAAATTGTTTACACCAAAGAAATTGTTGTTAAAGTAAGTTTTTACATCAACACGTTCTACTAATAGAGAATAGAACAAGTTTCAAAGGAACCACATGTTACCAACAAATAATTATAAGCAGAGACATAAGCTGTTAAAATTTATGCAAAATTTGATTGTGTAGAGTTGTACGTATAGTCAAAAGCCTACCACTACAGTCCACCTATCCGCGTCGATAAGACAGAACATAATTATGTCCGTGCTTCGAAACAAATAAAAAACCTTTATCCGTCCCTCGTGTCAATTTGACACAGTTTTCCTGAAATAAGTTAAACTGTTCTGTTATTTGTAATTTGCCCGAAAGATCATGACTTTTATATTCTTTTTAATGCGAAACACAATCGAAAACCCTAAGTTGTAGATGTTAACTTGTCAATTTTAATAAGGAAACATTGAGAAATAATTGTTTACCTTGTTATTTCATTGATCTTTTACCATTGTATCAATTTGACACCGAGGGACAGATTCAGTTCGTGAAATGTGGGACGGATGAGGATTAAAGTCGCTATGCTCGTACCAAGTCATATTCGTCTCTGTGCCCTAATACTACATTACAAAATACAAATGTAAAGTATACTTACTGTTAAGAATGGTCTTGTTCGAAATTGTTCGAACGTCTTGCAACTTGCACGTAGTGTACCAACTAATTTATTGGAACTCAAAGGACCACCTTTCAGGTTTGAAAGGAACTAAATGCACTAAACAAGGGGCACCCTATGCGAGGAAAACGCTTATATATACAGGGTGGGGCGCAAATTAGTCCCCACGATTTTTCTGCCCCTTCGGATGGTCGGACAGAAAAATGTTTCTTACCAAAGTTAATCAGTATTTAACCGACAAGAAATTGCAATTTTTTAAAATAAAAAAAATCTATTTTCAACAATAAAATCAAGGTCGCTGTCATATCTTTTAATGGTACTGGATATTTTTAACTCCATAATATTGTAGGCGACGTCAAAACGTATTCAACGACCTACTATACGATGACTTTCAGATGACCTTGAAAGAAAATATCGCCATGAATCAATTGCCAGAATATTTGAAATATTTCGGGGGTACATAATAGCAACGCCTCACATTTAGAAGTAAACAAATGAAAGTAAACATTGTGACTGCTCATTTCCTCAACGGTTGTCCGTTTGTTGTTTATCTCTAAATGCGAGGCGTTGCTATTACGTACCGCCGAAATATTTCAAATATTCTGGCAATTGATTCATGGCGATATTTTCTTTCAAGGTCATCTGAAAGTCATCGTATAGTAGGTCGTTGAATTCGTTTTGACGTCGCCTACAATATTATGAAGTTAAAAATACCCCGTACCATTAAAAGATATGACAGCGACCTTGATTTTTTTGTTGAAAATAGATTTTTTTTTATTTTAAAAAATTGAAATTTCTTGTCGGTTAAATACTGATTAATTTGGGTAAACTCCGCCCTCCCATCATAAAATGTACTCCATCAAGGCTGATCGATGGGAACAAAAGAAATCGTTTTCAAGGTGACAACGTCTCAACGTCCTTCCGGCACAACCGCATCCAATTAACAAATTGTCCCCACCTAAATCCACCCTTAACCATTCATGAAAAAACCGAGTTGACAATCGCAGTACTATTTTGATCGTGGTCGGAGTAACATCTTCTCGTTCGTTCTCACGATTTCGGAATATGTGTTGTGCAGTCTGTAATCGTTAGACTGCGGATCTTTATGCAAATTAAAAATTATCTGTCGTAATCAAAATCATATATTTACAATTTTCAATTTCGTCTACTCAATTTTCCTGTAAATGCGTGAGGATCCGCAGTCTATTAATCATTGTATAGAAGTGTGGTATTTTATCAAGACGTATTCGCGTAAATGACAGTGTCTTGGTGAATAATTTGTAAGTAGCTATGCTTTACATTCATATTTGTTGTGATCATTTGAACTGTTGTTTTCGAAGTAGTACAAGTCCATTTGTTTATTAACTTTGTATAAGTGTGGTGTTTCGTGCTTCATAGTTATTAATCACTTCGTTTCGTCGGACGTATTGTGATGCGACGCTGATGCTGTTTGTGTACATAAAAATTTGTAGGTGTACTTTACATTAATATTTTATAATGAATGATTAGTAGACTGCGAATTTTATGCATTTTAGGAAGATTAAACGAGTTCCACAGTGTCGATATACTATTTTAACCATATCAAAACTGGTAATGAGCAAAATAAATGTTTAGTTAGTTCCTATAGATTGGAATTGATGCGTAAAAATTTTATTTTGCATTAAAGTCCGTAGTCTAATGATCAGTATTCTTACGTATAACAATGAATAGATTTCTTTCATATTTTGCAACTTCAAATTCACGATTGGAGTGGGCAGGGAGAGGATGAATTGATACGGGTGTAGCGAAGAATCTCTCTTTAAATTTAAATATCGTTTGTTATCTATACGTATAAATCTACACAATCAAATTTTGCACAAGTTTTAACAGCTTATACGTATCTCAATAATTATTTGTTTGTGATATATGGCTCATTGTAAACTTCTTTTATTCCTGACGTATAGAACGTGTTAATGTAAAAACAAACGTTAACCATTTTTTTTGTTGGTGCAAACAATTCCTCGGCAGGTTTCTTTTGATGAGCTTGAATGAAATTTGTTAGAAACGAGGTCTTTTCTGTTTATCGGTTCTGGGGTAAGTGCCGTGCGGTTCCTCACAGTCCTCTTACCAAAGAGCATAGCCTTCCCCACTACGTGGCCAGATCTATCAGAAACATGTGTTCTTGTTATTATTTAGCAATACGACGTCGGGTCGATTGCCTTTTCTGAAGGTCTTGCTTTGAATAGACAGTCATTAGTTCGGCACTGATACCTGAGGAACCCTACGCGGTCCTCAGTTTATTGTGTCGTATGGCATTGGGGTTGTTTACCTGCTTCGCGACCACTCGCGCCATAAATCCCTGCCATAAATATGTCAAAGAACCAAACATTTCTTCGGGAGGCCTTCCCGAAACTCCCTATTAATTGCGTCACTGCTAACACACGCTACAAATTACAGATTATTCAATTTGTAGAATTTTTTAAATCAGAAAACATGCAGAAATATCTTAGAAAAAGTGGATGATGTGGTCTGTGGAAGTAAATGCTTAAAGCTTTAAAATTAGTGCTTAATTTATTATTGTACTATCTTTTTTTAATCGTTTTCTTAAAATTATCTAGCAATTGCACGAATTTCTATTATTGTTATTATTTATTCATTGCTTTAAACCAAATAAGGTTTATGTTTTCCACGATTTTGTATTTGAACTGCTCATTCTTCTCATAAATATATGAAACCCACAGTCTAGTAACGCCGCTTAAATCATCTGAAATTCTTTACGCCAGAATATAATATTTAGCCCGAGAAATAAATTTTTAATATTTCGTTAAAGAATAGTCAACAGTAACGAGTAAAGTTTGAAATCTGTGTAGGGAAGATAAATTATTTTAATCGCGTTGAAAGGGAAGTTCGACGGGAACTCGCAATAAGCAATTTATATTTCGACTCGAACAGTCTAGTGAATTAATAATTCATACCGAAGCCCTCGAGGATTAAGGGGTGCAATGGGACGCCTCTAACGACGCATCTACGCGGAATTTTCGGAAGTTTCGCCATCATCGTTCATAATTCGAAATTAAAGCAGTTATGCCCGCGCAGATCGAAAATTTTTCTTCGGCCGCCGCATTAAGATATTTCTCTCGAGCTGATGAAATGCTAATCGAGTTTTCGATACAACGGTATCTCTCTTCCGTTTCTCGCTCAATGAACAGTAATATCTTCTAATTAAGTGTCCAACTTCTGACGCGGAACGTGTATTCCAGATAACATTGCGACGTCTAAAATAGTGGTTCAACTTTCCGTGCATTTTTATTCAGCGCCGGAGTATTCGGCGAAACTCGTTGGCAAAGTCTATGTCCGTAACATGCTCAATGAGCTAAACTTCTTAGTATCGAACTTTTTCTTATCCGTTTGCCCCCTCCTTTATCGGTTGCTTATCTTCGAGAATTCTTTCCCATGGTATAAATGCATCTGATTAGACCGGAGCCAAAAGTAAACGAGAATGAATCTGTTATAACAATCTTCATAATGTTTAGGTACGCTATATACATGTCCAAAACATGTTGACGAGGGTAGTTATAGGGTGGTGAGCACAGTTTAATGAATTATGCTCTATTTCTTCTGTTCTGTTCATCATTGATTTTTAAAAAATCCGTAAGTATAAAATTGCCAATTTTATATTCAAGTCTTCAGTGTATCACGTTTATATTATGAAACAAAATTATAAGTATGATAATTCATTAAATCGCGCTCACCCTATAACAGTGTTGGGCAATATTTAAATATAAAATTTAAATAATAAGTTATTTGTTATTTGGATATTCAAATAAAAAGCAGCAATAATTATTTATTATTTGAGCAAGTGGGCAATGACGATATTAATTTCGCCACGTGTTCATTGTATATACAAAAATACGAGAAATAAAGAAGACCGAAAACTATGTATTAGATATCCACCTCAATCCAAATAATAAATAATTATAATAACTTCCCTATGAATCAGGAAGTTAAAATCTTTCTGACCTACTGATCTAAAAATAGATCACTTTTGAAATTATTTAAATTACTTTTATTTAGATAAAAAGTTTAGTTATTATTCGCAATTAAAGTCGCACGTTTATTTATTATTTATTATTTGAATAAAAATTTGCCTAACACTGCCCCTATAACTACCCTTATGGTAGGGGTACCTACTAGAAATTTGTCTCATGGGAATTTATTATGCATTCTTCTATCACTAATTTTCGACTTTCCACTGTAAAATGAGGGTCACTTAAATTCTGTGATAAAACTTGCTCCGCAATCTGTGTTAGTCAAATGTATCAGGCCTTATGCATAATCAGAATTTATTAAGAGTTATTTTAAAGCTTGATATATTTCTACTTCCACAATCATTCATCGTTGCGGTCACAAATGCTACAAATATCAATTTGTATCAACGTCTCTAAATCCATTTTGAAATTTATTTCACGACCGAATACATACGCCACTTGAACCGCTTTTGATCGTTTTATCGAGCTTTTCATTGGGAGTTATACAGCCGAGTTTACAGTAACCCGTTAGGTGCTTCACTGAACTAGTTCCCGAATTTCTTTTCAATAAAATATTATAGCTACAGGGTCAGAAAGTTAACTTATGTATAGCTGAAAGTTATCTGTAGTCCACCTTGATTTTGTACAACTACAACGTTATAACAAAACCTATTTTAATTATTGGCTAAAGCAGTAGGTTTCCAAAAGTAAATTAACTCGTGAGAAATAGAACAAATGAGAAGCGTAACATCAGACCATTTCACTTCGTATCGATTCTCACGCTTCGCGTCTCTGCTTGCTTTTCTGATCCTACAAAATTTTCAATAAACGAGCAACCAACATCGCGAAAGGATCCGAGAAAATATATCTCTTGCTTATATATTTGCCTGGAAAATATTTTTCTCTGTATGGTATAGAAATTCTCGAAACAAACAAACAATTCGAAGATCTCAGATAACAAGAAATAAAAGCACAAATATATTAATGCGTGATATTGAACAATCAAATGCTAATTTAATATTACACGACGTGGTGAGAAATTTTCGAAACAATGAAAGATTCAAAATTGACATGTACATACTTTCGAAGAGGAATATCGTCTTTGAAAACCGGCCATCTGAACAATTGCTGTCGATAATAGAAAAATGTATAGAAACAGTTGAAATTATTAAATACTAATGGTTGCAATAATTACATCATTGTACTTCGCCTATTAAAAGATGAAAAATTAAAGAAATTCAATATTTCTCATTCATAGAAGGCGATTCATTCGAATTGCTTAAAAACAAAACACAACTTTTAACCACTTCAAAATAAAACGTAAGCGGTTATACAGGTGGATTCCTTTTTTGTATAAACTGTGTGTGATTTTTCTTCTAAAAGTCTCGTGATCTCTAAAAATTGAACATGACTTTGCCTATTAAAAGATGAAGATGATTAGAAGTTGAAAGATATTTTTCGGAGTAAACGATGCGTTTTTATTAGAATTTTCTGTACACAGCGCAATTTCAATAAGATATGCGGAGTTGAATAGGACCAAAATTCCACGAACAATGTGGCGTGGCTTCAAAGGCCATTTGAACAATACAATTTTTTGGAATAATGCGAGCGGAGGTGAATTTTTACTCGCATAACGAAAATAGATTGCAAAATAATTCGACGAAAAATTTAGCCTGGCTTCGGAGACCATTACGCTCATAATGCGAACATGTTAAACGAAACAGGACGTATGCATTGTGCTTTATTCGGACAGCTTTTATCCGAGTAGAACTGACTCGAAGCTCCCCACTTTTAACAGATAGGCTGCCATGGGAAACGGGAAACTTACAGTTACGAGACTCCTGTTCGTTTTTGTTTCCTTGGGTTTGCGTATTCCCACGTAACAATTTTTTCCTGGGTACGTCGACGTGTCCACTGCGCCGCAATCGCGTCGCGCGCGTACTGTTTCCAAAGGCGTATTGTAACGCGCGTCGGTCCTTTTGTGCCGCATGAAATTAAAAATAGAACTGAAACCCGACTGACACTGTCTCCCGATTGGTTTTCCGGATACGATCCGAATTTTCCCACACTTTTTACCATTGTTTCGGTCCCGTGATACACCAAAGAACGAGAAGGGAAGTTCCACAGTTTGCAGTGGTACGATTCTCTGTTTCCCCGCAAGTTGTGATAGATGAGATATTTATTCTACGCGACCCTAAATGATTTATTCGGGCAGCAGATATTAGTACGCAAGTTAAGGAACGTTTCCGCGAACAAATTTCTGGGTAAGCTTATTTTCAAGACTGCACCCTCTTACCGGAGGGGAAACGTAATCGAACACCATAAATTTTGACCGTATTTGCCACGTACTGTGATTTACAGCTGACCTAAATCTACGCACGCCCTTCTAATATACATTCCTGGATCTTTAAGCCTTCGACGATTAGGGGTCTCGGATAACGTCATATTAATGTCATATTATCCCTGCGAAAATTTGAGCAAGATCTACAGCAAACCACAGTAATATTCGGACACTTTTAAAAGGACGATAACGTTTTCAATATTAGATCATACGATTCAATTAATTTACTACATGTCGTGAAAAAGAAAGTTGGAAAACATTGCAATTTGTTGAAATTTCAAAGATAATAAGAAAAATAAAAAGAAATTGTGTACAACTTTTTTTAATGGGATGAATGTTGAAAATTTGAAAAATACGGTTTGTAAATCTGTGTCAACTCCGACCAATTGCAATTTTTTCAAAAATTTTGTTCACTTCTTGTTGTAAACTAATTACTCTAACTTCTCATATTAAAAATCTGATATTAAAAAAGTTATCGTCCTCTTAAAAGTTTCCGAATATTACTGAGGTTCACTATACTTTAAGATAAACATTCATGTTTCTATAAGAAATGGATTAATAAATGAAACGAAACAGGAAATATTATTTATTTAAATAGTTTACCTCGAATTTTATGTTTGAAATGTTAATACTGTGTTCGAATGGTAATAAGGAGATTCAGAATCTTCTTTTAAATAATGATCTTAATAATAAACATTTAAATTATGACACTGAACGAAAACGAACGAAGACATTCACAGCTGCGAATTATATATTTTTTAAAGGCTACCAGTGAGAGAGAAAACTGCTGGGAGATATTAAAAACGTAATTACAAATTCAAACAGAAAAGCAGCACGAGGAGAACGTTGGTGTAAATATTCATTCATAAACTGCTGCCAAACGAAAAGTTATTACGATAATATTTAGTTTTTAATACTTATATTCACAGTTTAGTGCCTTCTCGCAATAACTGTAATTGCTTCGTTCATATCTCAAAGCTGAAACATATAATTCGCAAAATTATCTCTAGTTTGTTCTACTTAAGCATTTCAAACCTATTTTTAACAAAATATTAATATAATTGTGAATACAAAAAATTTCGAAACTATGCTTTTATTGTACGTATTTCTATAGTAAGCTGAAATATAATAAATGTAGGAGTGATTAATCTGCCATCGTTTCCACCAATTGTTTTCAAAGAAGTTGGACATTGTATTGTCTTAGAAACTTCATCATATAAAATATTCATGGTCGTTCATCATCTGCCCACGTCATTTTCACTAAGCGAGGGACGAAGCAAATATTTTAAATTTAAATTCTGTTGTCATTTTCTTGGAAGTAATGGATTATTCATTCGTGCAGATAACATTGTAGATTCCTGCTAAATTTGACAACATTTGACAATTTACCAATTTATTAACACTTCTACAATGAATTCATTCAATAACCTATTATTGTAGTCATTAAAATTAAAAACTGAAAATATTCCAAGAGTTTGGAACTACTGTTGCATTATGTTTGACTTACTCATATGATTAACCTTTGAACTGCGGGTGCTTTTGATGATTTCATGGCAACCATATTTAGACCAATCCAAATCTTTACATAGCAATTTTCTTTTGAATAGTTTTCAATTTATATCTTTGAGCACAACATTAATCCTTTCTTGAACTCAATAAAAATAGCTAATAATAATTTCAAACGACTGCTAACAAGATAAAAGGATGGAACGTTCATAGTTCTGGGTCAAAATGGACCCATCCAAAGATTAAGGAAAGTTATAGATGTGTACCTTCTGTATCTCGTAATGACTGCAGAAAAGATTCTTGCGAAATTTGACAACATTTGACAATTTACCAATTTATTAACACTTCTACAATGAATTCATTCAATAACATACTATTGTAGACATTAAAATTAAAAACTGAAAATATTCCAAGAGTTTGGAACTACTGTTGCATTATGTTTGACTTACTCATATGATTAACCTTTGAACTGCAGGTGCTTTTGATGATTTCATGGCAGCCATATTTAGACCAATTCAAATCTTTACATACCAATTTTCTTTTGAATAGTTTTCAATTTATATCTTTGAGGACAACATTAATCCTTTCTTGGACTCAATAAAAATAGCTAATAATAATTTCAAACGACTGCTGACAAGATAAAAGGATGGAAGTTCATAATTCTGGGTCAAAATGGACCCATCCAAAGATTAAGGAAAGTTATAGATGTGTACCTTCTGTATCTCGTAATGACTGCAGAAAATTTTTATTTGGTATAAAAAACCGTAGTAATCATTGACGATAAAGAAAATATTGAGCTAAAATATTCAGTATCAAGGACAGTCTAAGGTGTCGATGCTTATAAACTCGCCCGACGATGCAGACAATGTCTCGTGCTTTAAAAAATATACAACGCGATAAAAATCGTTCTGAGGATGTCTTATTAAGATTCTTCGAGGATAATGTAAATTATATTACTGGCGGATCTGTGAGCTGGCTCGGTGCGCGGCTCAACTGTATATTTAATGGGTGCAACTTTGCTATCTTTATCCCGTACTAACGTAACTCAGCAGTCTGACAGCAATAATAATTATTCCGCGGGAAAACTGTCTCAGGAGCAGACGGTAAAACTCCAATTTTCCTCAGTATCCGCCTCAAAACCATCTAGACCGCCAATCACATCTAAGAATGAGAAGCTGCGGCGACATTCAGCTGATTTCGCCAGATAATATCGTCATGCTTAATGAAAGCATCGCCGTTATGCTCGAGATAATGCTGCGGATTTTAAGAAACGAAGCCATTTGCTAGCCACGAAATGTACCAGATTGTGTTAAACATACTCGGAACATTAAATACTATTTTACCACGTTTTTTTTACTTATAAAATGCTTTGAAAATATAGTTCGTGTCTGATTTGAAAATAAAATTCAATGGTTAAATTTTAAAAATTGGTTAAAGATTTGGTTAAATTAAAATTGAAAGATGGTTAAATTTTCTACAATTAGAAACGAATGGTGACTGTATGTATAATTGATTAATAAAATTCTATTCTTTAAAATTTAACTACTGAATTTTATTTTCAAATCGGACACGAACTTATGCAATCATTTAATATCTATTAGTGCGGGGGAACTCGTGCACTGTAACGTATTCTCGTTGACAAAACATACAAAATTGTCAATCATTCATGAAAAAAATAATAGTAACAATAATAACAAACAAAGCAAAGTGAAATGCACGAAAAGATTTACTTAGGGAACTGAATACTAAAGAAACAAAGAAAGAATGGAGATTTTCAGAAATAAATAGGAAAAAGAATTGAGAGTGACAAAGAAGTTTACATTGTAAATGCAATTGTGAAATATTGTAAACTTCACAATGCCCTTAATTTATAACAGCTTCAAACTAAAGATAATAAATATTATTCAAACATTTGTTAAAAGAACGTTTAGTTTAGTTTAGTCTCTTTTTTATTTTTGGAACATATTTTATTGTTCAACAATTTTGTCACGCGAAGAATGTCCGAGCAAATTTTATTTTCAATATATTGTTTCACTTCTGAATAATAGAATCATCGAAACTAATGGTCTCGGACAAAATCAATACATCGTTTTGTCATTGTCCAAGATATTTTTGCATGATAATCGACGATTGATCTTTTGAAATTGCTTTCTTTAAAATGATGTTACAAATTTTTGTCATTTTGTACTGCCTTATTTTTTGACGTTTAACGAACCGATAATTTATGTACAATGAATGTTAATATTGTCTCTCTACGTTCAAATTTTTACTTGAAAATATGATAACTCGATTTAAATTCGCAGTTATAAATTTTTCTCTGGTTATTTTATTTTATTTACAAATAAGGAAAGGCCTGAATCTTTAAATGTCTTCTATTCGCAAGTACATGCACAGTAGGTTGATCGTCCTTTAAGTAATGATGTCATTGAGCGGAATACAAAGTTTCTGTCTTTCTATAACTTTCGAAAATCAATTGCCCATTACCCTAAATCGAGTCTCCTGAAGGAGTTCGACGAAACAATTAAATGCAATTTACATTCTTCCTCTCAACTCTTTCCTTCCTCTTTTGTTGGATCTGAACTTTCGGAGGAGGCTGGAATCTCGTTGTAAACCGAATGAACCGAACCGGAGACAATGAGGAATACAAGTCGTTTCAAATTATTATTCTCTTTAATCCATCACTTTCGATATGGAACTCTCGCGAGCTCACGAAATACATCGAGTATCAATTCGTAATAAAATGTAACTAAATAAGAAACAAAGCTATAAACAAAAGAACTATGCTGAATAAGTACTCGAGAACAAAATACTCGGATCGAATTCTATATCCACGTTTCAAAATTAATCCTTGAAATGAAATAAATTAATTGTATTCAACAATGTATGAATATATTGAATAGATTATATAAATTGTTTATTAGATTGCCGATCTTTATGCATTTATGAAGAAATAGGCTGGGTGAAATGTAAAGTACAGTAAAAGATTTAAAAAATTCAAGAATGTTGCTTTTAATATAACAAAGTCGTTAAGGGATGCAATCAATTTTTATGTTATCCCTGCTTCCTAGAATAATAAATACAAAACGTTTTTATTTTGCCTAAAGATCTGCAATCTACTGCTTGTACACAATATTTCCATGTAATGATTAACACTTAACAGCAATACAATATTAACTGTAAAAATTATAGAAGTATACAATTATAAAGATAATTAAAAAGAAATATCATTAAGGAAAGACGAAGCGTTGGAAAGTGTTTTAATTATATCCTCACAGCCAAAGCATCTATCTGTTTATGGAAACAAAGTCCGTTTCATTCCGTAGTTTTATTGTTGCCTCGCGGGCTGAGCTTTTAACTGGCGTTTTCGTTGAAAGCGTAAAATGTATTTTTTATGGGCTCGACGGTCGAGGGTGGAACGAGTTTTATTTGTAAAAAAGGAATTTTTATTCTCAAATCTACCGAGCGAACAATGGACAATAAAATTTGTCGATTACCTCGATATTCACAAGTTCTGCGACATACATAAAAAAAAGAGACAAAAGCTAGTATAGCATGTACGAGTACACGCTCAGTCAATATTTATAAAATTATTCGAGTGCGTTTTGATGCATCGTACTCGTAAAATGCGACGATTTAATTTCACGGGGAAAAGAACGTCTCGAGAGTTCCGAGCTTCATAAAATTCGGACAAAAGCGTACACGGTTGCGCGGTATAACCGATGTTTCGCATTGACTGAACTACCTTGTTTTACCTTCCGGAAAGTTTCCCGATTGATCGGAATTTATATCGCCTGGTCAACAACGCGTCTGAAAAGTTTCGGTTCTCATAAACCGGCGGCTAAGCAGTTTTACGCGATTTCCGTGAAATTTATCGGCCTGCGCCTCGCAACAACAGAACAGCCAACCATCCTTCTAGGTTTTGACAAACTTCGCTGATTCGATCTGTTTTCGTAAACCGCTGCCAAGCTCCGCGTCCACCGCCCGGCCGCTGTTTGCATTCTGAAGAGGAAACCAAGTAGCCTCGCCGTTTTATCGATCTCCTTAAAATCTGCCTTGCTTTCAGCCCACGAACCACAGTAGTCTATATTCTCGAATGTCGGACGTAAATACAAAACTGTCGCCTCACAACATTTGTGTCATTTTATTTATTAGTGCGTAATACTATGTCTGTCAAGAACGTTTCCATATACCCTTTAACCCTTTGCACTCTGAATTATTTTTCAATTGTATTGCCAATAACTCTTTACTGTTTTAAGCGTTTCACACTTCAATGGGTAGTTCATTGACTGCTATTTACTTTAAACAATTTTGTTTTCTAATTATATTAAATGCAGCTCTCTCAAACTTTGTTGTAATTATATTTCGGGAATTTATCTTTGTTTTTAACGAAAAAATAAGAAGTAAGTAAATAAAGGAAGAACCAAATATCAGATGATTGCATAAGTTCGTGCCCGATTTGAAAGTCAAATTCGATGATAGAATTTGAAAGATTGGGTTAAATCAAACATTGACTGCTACTTACTTTAAACAATTTTGTTTTCTAATTATATTAAATGCAGCTCTCTCAAACTTTGTTGTAATTATATTTCGGGAATTTATCTTTGTTTTTAACGAAAAAATAAGAAGTTAGATAAATAAAGGAAGAACCAAATATCAGATGATTGCATAAGTTCGTGCCCGATTTGAAAGTCAAATTCGATGATAGAATTTGAAAGATTGGGTTAAATCAAACATTGACTGCTACTTACTTTAAACAATTTTGTTTTCTAATTATATTAAATGCAGCTCTCTTAAACTTTGTTGTAATTATATTTCGGGAATTTATGTTTGTTTTTAACGAAGAAATAAAAAGTTTGATAAATAAAGGAAGAACCAAATATCAGATGATTGCATAAGTTCGTGCCCGATTTGAAAGTCAAATTCGATGATAGAATTTGAAAGATTGGGTTAAATTAAAATTAAGAAATGGTTAAATTTTCTACAATTAGAAAAGAATGGTGACTGTAGGTATAATTGATTAATAAAGGTGCATTCTTTAAAATTTAACCATTGAATTTCATTTTAAAATCGGGCACGAACTTATGCAATTATCTAATACATATAGAAATTCAGTTTTCTTAACATTTTTCTGTCTCTGATGTCGAGTTACACTTGACAAAGGAGTGCAAAGGGTTAGCTAGAAAATTAAACATTTCTTTGTAGCTATAATAATTCCATTGTTTATGATTTTTTTTTGTTTTATGGATATGAAATTGATATAATACAATATTTAAATGTTTAATAATTGATTGGCTACCAACATGTTTAATAATTTAAACAATATTTTGAATAATGGTATAACAATTTTAAGGAACACTATTTTACGTTCCTTTATAAAAATAACAAGAATGTGTCTATCTAAATTTTTGGCCATTTTTAAAAAAATATATAACTAAAAGAAGAGATTAGTTAAATAATTCCTTATGGATACATCTTTGTAACCTCCATATTCGTAAATTCAAAATATTAGAATCTGTAAATAGAAAATATTAGTAATTAGAAAGGACGTGAATAGTTGACAAAACTGAAAAAATTTTATGATGATCAATGAATTTCTTAGACAATAAATAAAATTTCTGCTATAGCCATAACATGAATATTGACACATAACTTCGTTGGCTTGTGTTGGAATGAGTTTCTCGTTGCATAGAATATTATACTACTCTTTACCACAATTGCAGAGTTTAAAAATAGCTGCAGGTTTCTGTGGACAGCTCAGTTTCTGTGGACTAATAGCCGTAAATAAGCTCGAGTGCTTGCAAGCCTTCGGAGTGGCCAGGATGATTTTAGGCATTTAGTTAATGGCACTTAGTGTCTCCAACGGTACATAACATATTTATATAATGCTAGCATAATTATAAGATACTTCTCATTGTCAGTTCTTATTAGACAACTTTTTGAAATAGCAAGGTTACAAAAGGCTGCAGATCTAATTCATAATAAATCTAAAAATTCTTGAATTTTTCCTTGTGTGTCATTTGTTGTTTCTTCATAAAACAATTTCGATAAACATTTTAGAATATATATAATTAACAAGGTGACTGTTTTAGATTCTCAATATGAGTCCAGATAAAAGAATTGTAAAAAGCAACAGTTACTATTTTCTCCGTGATTCCGACAAATCGTAAATTGTCAAACCATTTCTTTTACGCGTTAACTAATTCTTCTAACTCCTTGAAAAAGCTCAAATCGTTTGGATCAATTTAACACTTTTTGAGAGCAACTAATGCTCCAGAATTAGAACGCACATCTTCATTGTTCTTATCAGTCCTTATATTGATTCCACGATCATTTCTTAGAAATCACATTAGTTCATTGTTCTTATCAGTTCTTATGTTATATTCCACGATTACTTCTTAAAAAGCACATCTTCATTGTTCTTATCAGTACTTATATTGATTTCACGATCATTTCTTATCACTATATTTTTTAACCTTGTAGCGCATTCATAGTTTCCCAACTTCCATATTTTTAAGGATATCGTTTATCAGTACTGTTGAGCTATTTTTTAAAACTTTACTCGCGCATAATCTTGAAACATCTTCAAGCTTGCAACATCACACAGACATTTTAATTTAACTCGCTTCTCAGAAATGGTTGCATAAAACATCTTAGGATAGTGCCTCGTCCCTTTTACTCGACGTTTTACGGCACTCGAAAGAGGAAAATGAGTGACTTTTCACCCTGAGTAACGTATAAGGCTTAACAAACTCTCAAATAATTTTGTCGTCCATCATGTTGACGATTTCAATCAAATATTCTTTGCCCACAATAGTATGCCTTCTCACATTAAGGAGGTAAACGGCAGACTCGTTTCCAGAATTGCAGGGATGCGGGATGCACAGTGAGAGGATTTAAATTGAAACGTTATTTATTAAAGATACAAATGTAATGAAATATATAGAATACACAAGAACATCTTTACATAACCATGTCAATGAGAAGAGTGAAGTAATACATATTTAATAAATCAATATTATGTCGCTAGGAAACGATTCGTTGTTAGTTGTTATCCTTTTAAAACATTCTTCATTTATATATTGGGTGATTATAAAAATGGAGCAAATCAATCCACATGCACCTTCTCATTTCTCGATAATGCAAAGACGGGGGTTTTTGAATAGTCAAAAACGCTAGATAAAAGATCAATCTAGGCCGCGATCGCCCTCAAAAGTCGAATTTTTACGTTTACGAAGCGTAATTTGCATTATTTGAAAGCATGTACAGTTACTGGAATGAATATACGAACGCTCTAAAAAAGCCGATAACTTTTTTAATATTGTACTATACGATTTAAACTGTTTTTGGAAACATATGTGGAACTCTGTTATGAAAACTTGCAACGTTGCTTTGAAATGAAAATAAGGAGCAATATAAAATGATTTTCTATACTACGAATTCTTAATATTTGCCATTTAAATCAAAAGTGGCATTAAGTACTGCAGTGCCAGGAATAGTACAGATTACCCTAGGTATAGTTTTGCATAGACTATATGTACACATAATGCCACTCAGATAATAGAACATGGGGATAATAGATTATTCGTATAATGGATGTACCGATAATAGAAATCCCAGTGCGTGGATGAAACGAGACGATCATAACACATCTGTACATTGAAATGGATATATGATGAATGATCATAGGATTACTGCAGAGATTATAAGTGTAGAACAGATCATTAGAACCATGGTTTTAGATATTTAATAAAATATATGGAATGAAAATAAAATTTCAGCAATTTTATTTCATAAAATGGAGGATCGGGCCAGGAAATGAAAACAAATATCACCAGAACAACCGAGTATTTAATTTCCTCAAAAATATTGGTTTGTCGTAAAAGGTTGAAAGTTTTGTGTGGTGATACAAGCAAACCATATATGTTCCACTGTGATAGATGATCTTCTGCCATATTGTGAATCGAGTTTACAATTTTAAAAAAGATTAGAATTTTTCCGACAATTCCGAAAATACAATAATTCTGAGATAAACTAGTAGATCAAGTTACTGATAGTCACTTGTTGATACGTTGTAGAAATAATCTTTACGTCATTACTATTGAAAATATTACTAACAAATTCTCAGTTTTGATTCCTATAATTTTAGATATTTTTAATTGAAGTTATAAAAGTGACATTTTTTATTAAATACTGTTAAGTAAAATCGCAAAACTTTATTTTATTTAAATTAATATTGATTTATATTGAATTTATCATAGAATATAAAAACTATTGAATATTAATGAGTTGACTGCGGATGTTTATGCAATTTGCAATTTTTGTAGACGAATTTTTCAGAAACTCGAATCAAATAGAATCTTATTTACCGTGGTAGTAGTTTTTTTAGATCTGAAATAATTAAAAATCGTACTAAATTCTGTCGTGTTGTATATCCAGCATTTTCTAAAAATTTATAGAAGCTATATTTGCTTAAAATCCATTTAGTCCATTAATAAATATTAATAATATTATTACTATTAATACGTATTACTAGTAATCAGCTCTAAGTTACAGCGGGGCACATCGATTGCATCATTCATCATTCTGATCGCGTTGTTACTTTTTCAGAAAACGTTAACGAAAAATTTGATACCATAAAAACGGACATACGCACACACACACACACACACGTATCGACATTTTGATAAAAATAGTCTAAAATGACTCCAATGACCATGAAACGTGAAGATCTACTAAAAATTCGATTTTCGATTTTCGGGGTAATTACAATAACTTCCCTATAAATCGGGAAGTTAAAAATTTCGAATTACCCAGGTAATAAGATAAAATTACATATTGATAAACTTAATATTATCGATTTCCTGACATCGACACTGACGCTCGGAGAATATCTAATTATAATGGTTAGGCTTTTAATAATTATAGGGTAACCGAACTGTAATAAGCAGATGTTCATAGTGGTAAATGAAGATCTAGTTAAAGGGCCGAACTTCTGTTGACTTTGAACCTCGAAAGTTCGCGGAGATGAAGACTTAAGCCATATTACGAAGTTTGCTGCTCGGCTGTCATGCCGGTTGCAACTTGTTGTCGGAGGTTATGAGAATCTAATACAGTGAGCATGGCTGCACACTTTTGAGCAATCATCTTCCCATAAGTGACGACTATTTCTCATACAAGAAAATTACGGTACTGCATATCTGTTCAAACATTTTTTTAAATATGTTATAGAATTATCGAAAATGCGCATGTTCAATGTTAAACTCATCAAAATTCGATTGTTTGAAATGGATGGTTATTAAATTAACCTTTTTATGTACGAAAATAGTCCATAGTTTATTATAATGATGATTATACTTTTATAATAACGAAACAATATTTACTGTATAAAGAAACGTAATCTTGCACGTGACACACGCATCGCATCGCACTCTCTCAACTCACACACACTTTCTCATACCAACTCGTGCACCACCATCGCACAGTGGTTCCTTTCAGCGATTTAGCTGATCAAAATTATTTATAATGTTTAATGATCCCACAACGTTTTCAAATCACATATAATATCATTTTTTGTTTAAGTATTTTAAAAACATTTTTTAGTAATTTTATTTATTTTTATAATAATATTTATAATAATGAAAAAAAAATAAATTTAATAAAAATAATAAAACATAAGAAGATCGTTTCATTTTATCTTTGTCGTCAAGCAGTGTTTACGTCTGGAAAATGCTGTGAAAAGAAGGGGGGCAAATTCGGGCAACCAATTTTTGTTTTACTGTAAACCCAAACCATTGACAATTACAACCGCGTTTAAAAAACTGCCCGGACGCACCCGGAAGTACAACATAATCACTCATGAAGTGTTACAATCGTAACAAATCTTATTTACATACTAATCATGTTGAAATGTAAATAATTACCAAAAGATATGGAATAAAAAGATACAAAATTGTTGAAAGTATAGTCCATACTTACTTGCAAAACTTTTATACTGGAAAGAAATGTGTACAACTTACTTGAAACATATAAAAACTGTCTCATCGAATTTTAGCAGCAAGACACGTACTACGACAAATCTTTAACTTTCGATGAAGTACAGAACTTTATGGGTGCCTGAATGATAAAAAAAAAATTAGTACATTGTCCCCCATAGATTAAACTATAGCAAGCACCAAAAATTTTCCACTTTAGGTAAAATTTCTGAAATCGACTTTTGGCCAGCTAAATCGCTGAAAGGGACCTCTGTCCATCGCTTAGGCAAGTAGGGAAAGGGAACGAGGAACATACGAACAATTAAATTCGTTCGTTGGGAGGAGCAAACTCACTTCATTGTTTGCATCAGTTGCAAAAAACAAGAACTACTTGAGAATTTCTCTCGTTTCTAGTCTACATTTCGAAAGTACTACGTATATCGATACTCTCCGATTGATCTAATTGTTCTACTGTCTCAAATTGTAGCTACTCATTTTAATAATAGTTATTGTTAGAATTAGGACATATTTGTATTTGCTATCGAACGAATTTATGTTTCAACTCATAGCGACTAAGTTTCTCAGGTATTGAAATGTTTTTATTTTGCAAAACGTACAAAATTATATTTTTGTTAGAACCGAGTTTTGCAATGGCAAAGTTTTCAGCAGAATACTACGATTTCTCTGAGAAGCTGAAGGACAAAAGCTCGGGGAATCCCTAAACAAAAAATGTATTTCAACTCTACGAATTTAATATTATAATTCCGCAGTTATGAAACTTAACTGCGCGTAAGGGAACAATGTACACGAAAATCTTTGTTACTGAGCACAAAAACTTCATCTTCTTTTTACCGACGAGATTTCATTCTATTCGCAGACTCCGGTGAAATTTCAACTTAATTAAACGATGGAAAAAGAATTTTACGCACTCCAGTAGTTCTCCAGTCGTGCTCGTCTCTTTCGGCTCTCTGGTTTCCTCTCCCCCCATTGCAGATTGATATATCAATTTATAATTCTCAACTCATGTAACGTGTTCAATACTTTCAATTAATTTGATAACTGGTGCTTCAATTTGTCAGAGACACAACCTGCTTTGTCGAAGAGATTACGAACAATATAAACTTTCAATATCCATGAATTCGACTGTCAAAAAGGAACGAGCAAAAGTTTGAATGTAATTGGATGGTCGTTACAATCAAAGTGTAATTTTTGCTTTTAGATTGCTTATTATGCAAATTTAACGATTCGAAAGTGAAATTAAATGAAAATTCACTTTCTCCCGCTAATAGCGTTCCATTAAAACCGCGTTAAAATATTATATTATAATTTTCCTACGTGCTTTCCACACGTTTTATTTTTGTATTTAATTACTTGTGCCACGAATGTGCTACCGCGTATTCAGAGCAATTAAAATTTGAAATTTATTTTCATAGATTTGTGGAGAATTTAGTTTTAGTTGTTTCAAGAGGATCGAGTAAAACGTAATACTATTACGTTTATATCTCGAGAACCAGCGTAGCTATCAAAATGAAATAAAAAGAAAATTAATGCACAATCCATTACCTTGCAAAATGGCCTATATAATTTTCGTTGTAATCACCATTTAGATTTTTCGCAATTTTTATAATAATACGTGATTAAATAAAGAAACTTACTGAGTAATCTAGTAATTGGTATTTCGTGAAACTTTATATATACCACGCACATACATAAACATAAAAGAAATTGTCTGCACTTTTATACTATTTAGATCATATTACGCTTTCGAAAGCGAGAGGAAGAATTAATAGGTACTTTATTTTTAAAAATACTGAAACAAGGTACGGAGAAGAATATTCAATATTTTTTAATTGTATCATTAAATGAAGTAATTTTCTTTACATACAGATATTTTTATGCAAGCTAAATGACGTATTTAATAAAAGAACTAATTAAATCGAGTTGAATAATTAGGATGAAAGTGAGCAAATTCACTCTAGATTAGAAAATTGCAATCACAGCGTTAATCAAGTTAAATTCACGACGGTGATCGTGATTCTGCAAGCAGTGTGAGT
Source organism: Lasioglossum morio (assembly GCA_916610235.2). Classification (NCBI taxonomy): domain Eukaryota; kingdom Metazoa; phylum Arthropoda; class Insecta; order Hymenoptera; family Halictidae; genus Lasioglossum; species Lasioglossum morio. The sequence continues at coordinate 3,338,487 of OU744333.1, forward strand.
AATCGGTGTAATCAGGGTTAGTGATTTTACACGCCATTACTAATTCTGACGTCCAACCTCAATGCGGCCAACTCTCACACCTCACACTCACAATACGCTTCAAACTCGTTCACACCAACTCATTCATACAAACTCCGTCGATGCAATCAACCCCACAGAAATGAATACCTACCCTATAAACAATCTAATCTCTGTTGCAATGCAGCTTTCAGTGATGCGACATTCGCCTTTGATTACACGATTGACTTCAGTGAGATGTGCTTGATCTATCGCTGAAACTGCTCTTCCATTATGAGCTTTGTCAGTTTTTGCTTGAACGGTTTCGGATGCACGACACTCTATAACCCACCTCTTCACTGCACTTTGATCAACAGATTCTTTACTGTACACAACTCCCAAACGACAATGAATTTATCGCACTATGTATGTATCGTTAAAAACTTAATTAGAACTAGAACTACAGGATCAGTCAAAATGACTAGTGCAAGCTTTGTTCGATTAGAAATATTAACCCTTCACTGCATGAGTTTTTCATTGGGATGAAAAAATTGAAAGATGGTCAGTTTTTGTGTTTTATCTTAAGAGAAAAATATTTAAAGAAAATTAAAACAACATATTAAAAAAAACAAAAATAAATATATATGGTAAGAAAACACATTCTTTGATTAGTATATAACCAGATTTGTTAACTGTATCAGGTATGATACACTATGCAGCGAAGGGTTAAAAGTATAAATATGTTTTTCTGAGAGGTTTTTTTTAGTGAACTATTCTCTATTGAAGTACATATTTAAATAAAACTTGTACGAAATCTATTGTCATTATTATAAGGCAATGTATGCCAATTGCTTCTTGTGCTCGGTAGTTTTAGTGTTAAAAGGATTTTACACTTTCTTCAAGGTGAGATAATCGCATTTTTTTGTTTTTTTTTTTATATATCGTAAACGATAATAAATATAATCCGAATATTTGGAGGTAATGGACACCGTGAAAACAATTTTTCAAGTGTTATAAGTCAGCGAAAATGTCGAAGTAAAATTTTATCAAACTGTTTTTCAAAATCACGTCTTTCGACACTCATGTTCCATTTTCTCAGTAATATTTAGGAAAATATTTATGAAATACTAAGCGCTTAAGTTTCCGAAATTAAGAAGAGCAAATTTTCTCATGTAATGGTATAATATTTTGTGATTTGCATTTTTAATTGATTGACTTAATTAATAATTAATTTTATATTCATTGGATTTCAATTAAATCGTATCATGTTCTTCACACATGGCGAATTTCGTAATTAGTTTCGTTCTAAATAATATGCATAATTACAATGATGAAATGTGTCATCATTTCTGGTAGTAAAGTATTACTAGAACGTTAATTAATTTGAAAAAAACGTTTAGAAGCCGCAAAATGTATAATTAAAGTTCATATTTCAAATAGCAAAAATATTCTAGTGTTATTAGTTAATTGTGTCTACCGTGTGTCTGACAACACGCTTCCCAGTCTTTGTTCCCTGATTCCGACTGTAGCAGCACGGCAAAGGGATGGCAGCTTCAATTAACAACAACAAATCGCATTAAGAGCGCGCATTACTTTAAAGCCTCGGTCTGCATTTGTAATTGCAATTTACCGGTTTCGTTTCTACTGCGAACACAATTTGCTTCGCGAAGCCATTTGTCGTAGTCGGAAGATAAATCATGATAGGAAAAAATGGGGGTGCACACGGCGAATACATTAAAGCAAAAACGTAACGAGCATTGCATAATCCTCGCCAGTGAGAATATTACTTTCTAGTAAGAAACGATAAGAAGCGAATGAATCCGGCCATCTTCATATTCACGGCCATTGTGCTGCGTGGAGCGTTTCGGATAATTTATCGGCGGCATTGCAGCAACGAGAATTAATAATTGTGTTTGACAATAAAAACGAAATACGAGCCGAGGATCGGCACGAATCTGAAATACATGCATATCAGAACCGATAAAAATTTGTCGGTCGCACAATGCGCAATGCTGCTATCAAAAATTGCGATTTCGCTAATCCGATGATGCAGGAGTTATTAAAAGTTTCCGCTCAAATGTACAGTTGAAACAAAATATATTTGGACACTAAACTTCCAATTTGTGAACAATCGTCGCTATTCACACTGTGGTAATTTTGTTAAAAATAATAGTACAATAATAAATTTTATTTTAAAACTTTAGACTTTCATTAACTATCATTTATTATTATCTAAGACACTTTTGCACAATGTCTTCCAAGATAATAATAATTTTGTTTGTGAATGAATCTACCGTAGATTTGAAAGTTGATGCTTCCCTTTTCAATGCCATGAAAAAGCAACATTTTAGCTTTATTTTCATATTCTCTTTATCTAACGCTGTGTCCAGCAAAACCTTGGTAACTTGCATCCAGCGGTAAACGTGACTGGAATATAAAAAATAAAAAATTGAATATAGTTCTATTAACTTAAACAAAAATATTACCTTAATCATATTACATTAATCATATTAAGATTATCTTAAATGTAACGTACCAAAGTTTTGCTGGGCATGGAGTTAGATAATGTTATACAAGTCCACCAATTTGTAATTTTATGTAATAAAAAAATACGATAATAAAATCATAAAATGTTGCTCAATGTTCTCTAGAAAAGTCTGTTTCAGTTAGTATCTTTATTCGCGAAAAAGAAACTGTTAGTATACTGCAAAATTTGTAGTAATGCTTTTATGCGATCGAACTTGTTCTTAATTTTTATTCTATAAAACAGTGATAAAAAATGGTACAAAACTTTTTCAGAGGTCGTTGTAAAGCGAAGACTTCAGTCGTCAAATATGTGGCACATTCAGCTACGAACGAGATTTTCCAACGTTTATACAGAGGTTTCAATTGAAACCTGAATGTATAACATTTTTGAGAAAGAATAGATCTTCAGTTTCAAATTTATTCTTGTACTATTGCTTTTTTTTCGGAATGGCCGCAGGTGAAATATCGAAAATGTTTCGAGAATCAGAAATTTGGTATTCAAATAGCAGTGTATCTCGAAAACAGGAATCGATATCGACAATGTGAAACTAAATGTTTTGACTATCCTGACACGCGAACGAAATTTTATTGTGTCGGATTACAATAACCCGCTGTGGATTTCGAAAACAGTCATTGAATTATTCCTGGATAATTGACCTGCCGCGAAAGAATTTTAGTATTATGTTCACCATCAAACTAAATTGTTTCGAATAGCATATGTGATTTCAAAAGGCACACGGGATACATTAATTTTTATTAAGATCAAATCCAATCGCCCTTTAAATTAGTCTGGCAGGATCCCTTAAGTGGATATCCACTGTCCATTAAATACGGAATACAATTTACATGGGTTAAAAGTGGAATCGCTATACAAAGCTAAACCCATAAGCAGCTTTAATAAATGTATGCAAATCCAGTTGAGGGCAGATAGTGGTGATAATGAAATCGGTGATTAATTCGAGCAATATGCAGGGACACTGACCCTTCGGAGTTCGATAATGCGGTCGTCCCCTGCGTCCCTTGAACGTACATGTCACTGGAGTGCAGAGACTGTCTTGTCCAAAAGCAATTGTTAGCTTAAGCCCTTTGATCACGTCGCAATAGGCGTTTAATCTAATTTTACGCCTGGAGACTTATTCGCCAGGACATTGTAGCTAACCTTGCAAGACGAACGAAAGAATACATACACTTCCGGGCAAGTATTTAATTTCAAATTGTATGCATAATATTTAGTTTATGATTTTACAAATTATTTTATATTTAAAGTTTATTATTTTTATGTTGCATTTTGGTATATTATACTATATCCTAGTAAACATATTATCATATATTGTAGTATATTAAATCATGTTCTAGTATTATATTTTAGCATACACTATAGCGTAGTATTTATACATAGAATCTACATACTATTATTATGAAATATTATACTAATATTATGAAATATTCTATAATATTATACTATAATATATCCTAATATTGTATACTTCTGATATATTCTATCTATTATATCAAATCATGCTGTAATATAAATATATTACGTTGTATTCTAACATGTCATATTATATCCTAGAATATTATACGATATTATAGCATATCATAGTCTAGTATATTATATTATACTAGATTCTACCAGTGTCTAGATTATACTAGTGTATTATACCACATTCTAATATATTATAATGTGTTTTAACATTACGTGTCTCTAGATTATACTAGTGTATTATACCATATTCTAATATATTATAATGTGTTCAACATTGTATTATTCTATATCACAATTTATATTGCTCTATGGTTATAATATTCGTGATTTTAGCAACTGAATTAGACTTAAATAGTAAATACATTTATATACAATATTAATAAAAATTCGTAAGAACGCATTTAATATCGATTCTAGAAAACTTTGAAAACGACAGAATGATGAGGAGAACTATAAGAACTTTTGCATAAGAAATGGACTATTTAATGAATTTTTCTTTTCATTTGATTGGAGATATTTTATAAGTCCTTTAAAAAACACCCATAAAATGTTCACATGAAATTGTTTCTACCAGTAGCTTAACTGAACGTAAACTATCGTCAAACATTTCTCTACGATATCATAGAACCAGAGGTTTTTACGAAAGGCAAATAGAATTTAGTCAATATAGATCATTGACTGCATAGGTTCGTCGGAAGTTAGAAATTGAATGTTTAATTAATCATCGTCAGTCTGTACATATTAGTACAAATATACATAGGTCTATAGGTTCACACGGTGTAATTCATGAACGAAGGAATCAAATAGAAAATTATTTACTGTTGAAACAGTTTTATCAGAGAAATCTCAGTGAATTGTATAGAACTTTTAAAAAGGTTTTTTAATAACAAGTAATTTATCTACTATTCAGTTTACTGTCTTCAAACCCGAAAATATTTGTCTTGAGAGGGTGCGCTCGTTTCCAGGATTGTAAGAGTGCGGAATGCGCCTTTGTATTTCTCAATCTGCATGCGATGGGTTTTATCAGCAGTCAAAAGCGCTAGATAAAAGATTAATCTAGGCCGTGATCGCTCTCGAGAGTCCTATTTGTACGTTTACGAGGCGGAATTTGCAGCATGCAGCTGTCGCAGCTTTATGAAAATAGCTACATGCGCAGCTTATGGTTCTGAATAATGCAAATTACGCCTCGTAAACGCAAAATAGGACTTTCGAGGGCGATTGCGGTCTAGATTGATTTTATATCTAGCACTTTTGACTACTGAAAAATCCTTGCAAGCCTGGAAACGAGTCTACCCCCTTAAGATACAATTACACAATTGATGGTAATCACTAAACTGCACAACTTTGTGCATTTATGAAGAACTTAGTTGGGTAAAATATAAAACAGTATTAGATTAGAAAAATTCGATAATATTATTATGTTGTTTTTAACGTAACAAAGTCGTTAAGGGATGATATCAATTTTAATTTTGTTCTTGCTTCCCACAATCAATACAGAATATTTTTATTTCGCACACAGGTCTACACAGTCTAGTAATTGCAAAAGTACAGTCTGTGCAAAGTTAGACCACCAAATACAGTTGAAATCATATTGTGTTTAGTGCCTTTTTAATCCGAAAAATGCTACAAATAAATTCACGAAAGTCCCGTGAAAAAATAATGAAAAATAAAGAAGTTTTGCAATTAGATAAATAATGGTTCACGCCTATATACTTGACGGCTATATACTTGAGGGAGCACGTTCTTCTTAGTGGAAGGGATATCATCGGATGGGATATTAGATTTTCTTAGATCCTACGGATTCTGTTTTCTTAGATCAAAGCTGTGTTATTCAAAATCAGCAAATGATTCCAATTCTTGTGACACACAACTTCTGAGAAGCTGGAGAATATTTCCGTAATTGGAACAGAAATTTCTTGAATGAAACCCTTTGATCATATGAACAATCGTAAATCCAACATTTCGAAAGGCGCGCACTCATAGGCACGCGAGTATTTAAAAATGGCTCCATCGTGCGTAACAATGATATTGCCTGGTCAAAGAAATCCCTGGTGGACGAAGGATAACGCACGTTACACCCAGCGAAAGAGGTGAGATCAAAGAGAGTGTGAAACACGTACTCGCGTTTCGATTCGTCCCATTGGCTGAAAACGAATGAAAAAAGACTGACGTCGTCGACGGGATAGTCTCTTGGCATGATCGATTATCGATGAGGGAATACGGCTAATTGCGAAGGGACATCCTCTTTTCAGTGGAGTAAGAATCGGTGTACGATATATGTTGTAAATAAATGGAATCGGAGATAACTTTCCAGCTTGTCTTGCCACGTATCTGAAATATCCGATGCTTTATACAATATTAAATTCGAAACAGATTAACCAGACACTAGATATAGATTTTCTACAGCTGTTGCAAAAAATAGTGACTTCCGTATTTCTTTTTCTTCCAGAATTTTGTTAGGTCGATCATTAGACAGCAGATCTTTATGCAAAATGAAAATTTTCTACTTGATTTGCAATCAACTGGAGTAAAATAAAAATTCATTTTTTTTCGTAGTATGATTTATTAATCATTATTAATCGAAAGTCGAGGAACTGTCCTTTGAAGTAAATTTCAATTAAAACACTTCACATAGTAGGAAATTCTTTGAAACAAAATTGAAAAATAATCTGGTGTGCAAAGGGTTAATATTGCTAAATAAATATTAGATTGTCCCAAATGTTGGTTTTCGATTCGTACACGTAATGCAAATTCATGTTAGGAGGTACTAAAACATTAACTTAAAGATTATCGCATTGTTTGTATTTATTTAGCAACATTAAAGGAACACATTCCGAAAGAAACTTTTTATATTTTCAACCACCGTGCAATGAGGAGTGGTCACTAATGACATCATTATTAACACGACCACTTTAACATAAACTGATGAAATAGTAATAATAAAATTGTATATATTTTCAAAATGTAGCCTTCGTGGTATTGAATTAAACACGTTGAAGCAATTAAAGTAGTTTCATGTACAATGAATGTAGGAAGTATCGTATAAAAACACAAGGGACTAAAAAATTCGGTGAGGTTCGAGAAGATCCACTTCGTCAATTAATTTTTCAAATGTAGCCTTCGTGGTATTGAATTAAACACGTTGAAGCAATTAAAGTAGTTTTATATTCAATGAATGTAAGAAGTATCTTATAAAAACTCAGGGGACTAAAGAATTCGATGAGGTTCGAGAAGATCCACTTCGTCAATTAGGGGCTAGAAGAGTTGACAGAGTAATTATGTCTATCCCCGAAACTCTCTTCCTCTTTAGCCAGGTCCTAAATCATTCCTTCAGACCCAGTCAGATTGAATCTATCGGCGGATTGACATGTATCCAATTTCGTCTTATTTTCCTTTCATCGACGTTGATTGAGAACGGGATCAACGAAAGGAACTGAATTAAGAGATAGCATGTGTTTTTGACAGGAAAATACTGTGGAAACACGCGAGACACCGGATGATATATCCAATTGTTTGTCGACGATGTTACATTATTCTCAAGTTCATCTCACCGCGTGGTTCTGACATGTTCGGAGTATTTTATTCGTGACGGAGCAACACAAATATGCACTTCGCACGTATACAGTCACTCACAGCGAAAAAATTGATCGAAACTGTTACGCCGAAAACATTAATTTAAAAATTATTAAATATCTGCGATCGATATAATTGATTATTTACTCACAGTAACATTTGGAAATTGTTAAAAGGGTGATATCTTTTTTAAAACTGAACCATACGACTTGGATTATTTTGAGAAGTAAGATCAACTAAAGTCTGAAAGAATTTTCAAATAACCGTACAATTTGTTCATACTCTTCAATTATTCTTCTATGCATTTCTTGCTATTCTTTCGATAATACGTGCAATCCTCGACATACAAAAATAGAACAGGTTACGATAGAAAAATGAAGAAATATCAGTTCAAGGAAAAAGATACAAAAATAGCACGATACAGAAAATTGCCAATCAAATCTTTTCCTTTCAATAATTTCACTTTTTTATTTTGAATTTTAATCACCGGAAGCGTTTTATCACTTAAAGTTACTCAATTTAATAGTATGTATGTATAATACGAAAAGTTAGTGTTTTCCTTTATGTTATTTATATATCCTACAAGCAACGTAAGAAAGACTGTGGCCAACTATAATTGACTTACCCTACTGCAGAATAACAAGGTAATATAGTGCAAAAATAGATTGCACTTTTGAATTCGGTCAGTGATTTCTTTTCTTGAAACAATAGGGCACAATATATTTTTGACCAGTCTAAAATTTATTCTTTAGAAAAACAATCTCATATTTCCAAAACAATACAATTTCTTTTCTAAATTTTAGGTTCAATTCTATCGGATACTAGCTGACTCGACAGACCCGTTGTCCTATCCAAATTTCAATTATTTCTGATCGTTCTGTGAATTTGTGAAAAGCTATTGGAAATGTGTAAACAAAGTAAAAATGAGAAAACGTATTTCTGAGTGATCATTGTATCTATTTACGATTGTGGCCTTGGATATTCAATTTAAGGAGGAGTACATCCATAGAAAAAAGCACTTTCATTTTTTCCCAAATTTTCCATTTTTCCGGGCAACTTTTCCAATTTTTCTTTCCTTAAAATCCTTATTCGGACTATTACGAATATTTTTCAAAGAAAATTAGCCAAATCGGTCCAACCGTTGTCAAGTGATGCGCTTACCAACGAACAGCATTTAATTTTTATTTAGATAGATAGATAATATCAGGGTATTCCTCATTTGATCACATTTTAAGTGGTGTTCACTCTTTTCGATAACGGACCTGTAGTCAGAAGCATCAACTAGTAAAGCTCATTTTATTCCGATAGCACCGCTTTATTAAAATACTTTTCTGGCTGCGTCGATTAATAAATCTAATTCATTTGTAGGAATGCTTTCCCCGCAAAGCCCTATAGGGACGATCCCCTTATTTCGTATGAAGAGATATTATATGACCCAGCGAATATAGTGCCACCAGCTTAGCACTCCCCAGAGTTTTTACGAAGTCGCTTACATAGGAGAAGCTCTCTCTCCCAGAGAATAGTTAATAATGCAATATATTAACAAAGTCTTACGTCGTATTTCAGGCGAAGCATCTACGAGTGTGAAAAAAAATGTAAATAACTTTTAATAGTTGATACATGGCTTCCACTGATCACAGACTCATCGACGTTTGAGCAATTTCCTGTATCTCTCTCAGTGTCAGACTTTCAAAACTTTTTAACTCGGCTAATAACGTGGACAAACTTTGCGAAAGTCCATAGAATTTCTCTTTTCTATAAAATGTTGTTGATCTTCAAGACAGCACACGGGCGTACAGTTAAATTCATTTTCTTTTTCACATTAAATATTAACTTCAGACTTTGTAAGGATATATAATAATCTTCACAGGATATCCAAACATTTTTCATATTCACAAATAGGAATTATATATTAAGTTATGATTATAGACCGTGGATCTTTATCCAAAATAAAACTTGTTTGTTTTAATAGCAAGATACGGGAGCTACGTAGATATTAACTCTTTTTCTTAATCATTTTAACGAGTTCTATATAAAACATTCGAAATATATAACCTAAATCACTAAAAAAATTATTTCTCCGCAAATGATATGGACTGTTGTGTGAGTTATCTCAACGGCAGCTATTCTCTACACTCCTTACTATTATCTTGCGCTCCACGTTTCTCGTTTTAAATCTTACAAGTATTTTCACAGCTATTCAAAATTCACAATTACAAATTTTTAGAATTAGCAGTACAGTGTTGGGAATCTGTATGGAAGTAGGAAACATTATTTTGTACTTTTTAGTTCGTTTTTAAAAACGTGGATTTTTTAAAAATGTATTTTTATTTACATAATTATTTTCTGCTTTCTAGTCTTATGTATGTGAAAGTTTTCAATCGATTTTTAACATTTTTACCACGTTATGAAATTATAACAGAGACATGTACTAAATTCAGACAGTATTGCGACCGCGACATATCGAAAAGTAAGTGCAGTAACGATGTAATGATTCTTTCACTTGGTAAAAGAAGCGATGATGTACTACGAATCTCGCGCGGTGACGTACTATCATACTATTATATACTGATTGTGAGCTCCGTCGGGGCGAAGTGGGTCCGTGGAGTGGGGACGAGTCAGAGTGCGCACGCATAGTAAAGTAGAGAACGTTGTCGCGTGGAGTGGGGATCGCTGGACGCGATGACGTAGGTTTCGCGGGGAGGTGAACAGGAAAAATATTTAATCGTTATTGCTCCGAAACGGATAGACTTAAAAAAAAATTTTTTTTCTAATAATGCATTGTCATCCAGTTCTGAGCCATATGTCCGATTTCAAGTCTCTAGCTCATCAGGAAGTTAGTTTAAAATCAATTCCAAAATTTGCCACCGAACAAACAAACAAGAAAGCGAGCTAATAAAAACGTGGTAAAAATACTTACAACCTATTAAACATATTAAGAAAAAAAATAAATTTCTATTTCACTCCAGTTTGGTGCAATTCAAGTAGAACATGTTTATTTTCGACAAGAATCAACTGTCTATTTATCACAAATGCATGAAATCTACATTGTAGTTACGAAGGTTCATACTAAACAGATAAATAAATCAGTCATTGTAGTTAGACCATTGCTGTAAAGTAAGAAAATATTTTAATCAGCGGGGTTGAAATGCGAAGTTTCCGAAAGGAAATGGAATCCTTTGACGCGGTCAAAGAGACTTCTCAGGGGATCCGACAAAGGATGGAGTAGTCAAAATAATCGGCGAATAATCGACGAACAACCGCGTCTTAATGAAAAACGGTGTCGGTTAATTAAAACCGTCTGATCCTGACGGAGCGGCCGCACTTAACACACGCCGCGCAGAAGTATATGGGGACCCAATCAGTTTCCGAGTCATTGAAGTTTAAGTATAATCTGGTTCGGCGATAATCGACTTGAATCGTTCGAACGCGCGCAATCCAATCGACCCGTTTGTGTTGAAAATTCAATTAGCTTCCGGTCGAGCTCGACTCGCGACTCGATGCTCGGTCCCATCCCCTAATTCGTGGCGTGGAAAACACGCGCTTCGAGCCAGGAATCTTACGTTACGGCCTGGTGAAGAAATTGTTGTCCCGCGCGCGTCCCATCGAGTTTCCTTACACTTTGTTATCCTCCCCCTTAATTTCCTGTCGTTGCCTTTTTTCTCGCTCGCTTGATCCGCTCTCGTATCTCGGCCACGAAAGCAACCGTCATTGATCTTGTTAACAACGTTCGACCGAAGCGGAACCGTTCAACGCACTGCCCGCAAGAATTAGACGCTTTCCCTTTTCCGACACCCGGCATTGATCCGTTCATCCCTCTTCCTCCCCGCGATCTTTTATTTCCTTGGTATTCACTTATCGTGCCCCTTTCCCGACCGGCAACGACCCATTTTCCCTCTCTTCCCTATCTAGACCGGCGTCCAGTCATTCGTCTTCTTCCCTTCGTCGAGGGCTCATATGGTTGCGCGATTCCAATTTAGTGCCCGGGACCGACAATCGCAGCCGCGATCGCAGGCTGAACCGTTTAAAATTACATTCTTACACCTGCCCCCACACCCAGTGTTGGGCAAATAAATAATTATTTAAATAATTATTTAAATAACAAGTTATTTGTTATTTGGATATTCAAATAAAACGCAGAAATAATTATTTATTATTTGAGCAAGTCTAAATGAATTTATTTAAAATAATAAAGTTAATTGTTATTTACAAATACAATTTTCAATTATTATTTGTATTAACAAATAATAAATTAAATTGTATTTTCATTCATTAATCCGCCCTCCGGACGAGCCCGAACACTGGCGGTATACCTGAAAAGGTTGGTATAGCAGAGAAAAACTATTTAATTGATTTCCACCTCAATCCAAATAATAAATAAACTTTTATTTGCAAATAAGAAATAATAAATAGATTATTTATGGAATTATTTAAATAACTTCAAATTTAAATAACAAGTTTAGTTATTATTTGCAAATAAAATCACACGTTTATTTATTATTTAAAATAAAATTTGCCCAACACTGCCCACACCCGTGCGAACGATTCAAACTGAGACGCTGCACCACAGTTGTGGGCATTAACACATTACCGACCGGTGATTATTGCATAATTTTGAAAAATCTAAAAACTTTTTAATGGAACCTTCAATAGTAACAGCAATTTTCATTGTGAACTAACAAGTCATCCTGAATAACGTCATCTAATAATTTCATTTAAGATTGCAATGTAAAAGAAAATTTCTATGCTTTCTTTTGATATAGCATAATTATTGAGAATCCTATTAATAGGCTTCCGGTAGGTAAAGTGTTAATCATTTAAATTGCTAATTTTTATTCCCAGGGTGTATGTCCATAAGACATTAATTACTTCAACCACATACTGGAAATCGACTAGAAGAGTTTCAAGTTCTTAGATTGATACACACTGTTCACGCGAGGAAATGGGTAGGAGATTAAAGCCACGCTCTTTATTCACACTTTATTTTACTTGATAACGATCCACTACACCACGCATCCGACCATCGAGAGCGTTCAAACTAGAGACCACGGTTTTGGACGTGTATTGAGGATACACGTATTCACGTGTTCACGTGTACTAATATACAGGGTGAGTCACCAAACGTTAGCACCTCAAATATCTTTGTTGTTTCTAAAGATACGTAAAATATGGTAAGGACAAAGTTGAATAGTACAATGGGGCTGACACGATGCAAAAAAATTTTGTTTTTATGTCATTTTTTTGGTGATATCAAGGTCACCTTCATTTTTTTAAATGGAATGAGGTATTTTTTAATACATCAATCGATGCAGCTGGACATTCGTTATCAAAAAGTACTAACCTATGTACGTCGAAAAGTTAGTAGTTCAGGGGATATTTCAATTTAAATAACTCAAAAATACCATTGCAATCGTACTAAGACGTTACACTAGTAAGGAAACGCTGACGTCTGAATGAATCTTAGGTGTTTCATACCTTAGATTTATGCTTTGATGTTTAATCATGTGAATTGTTTCTAATAGTATTCTTTGATGTAAATTTGCTTCGTGGTCAATCACTTTTGCATTCTCGAAATCGAATGGGTGGTCAAATTCAATTGAATGTTTCGTCAGTGCGGTGTGTTGTGTTGACGTAAGGAAATTGTTATGTTTGTGTTCTCTAATACGTGTTTCAAAGAGTCTGAACGTTTGTCCAATATATACCTGGTTGCATCCCTTACACGGTATTAAGTAAACTATATTGTGGCTTTTTTTAATAGATAATTTATCTTTAACAGCTGGAAAGTGACTCTCATGTTAACTCTTGTATATTTCAATGTACTATCCGTGTATCCGTGTACTTGAATGCACAGGCACACGTGTATCAAAATACACGGATAATACACATATATCCGTATATTAAAGTTCACAGTTATACGTGTATTATCTATACAGGGTGTCCCAAAACTACCCTAGGAGCCGAAAATGGGAGGTTCCTTGGGTCATTTGAAGCGACATTTTCCTTAATAAAAATATTATCCGCGGCTTTGTTTAGGAGTTATTAACGAAAAACACGGACCAATCAGAGCGTGACCTAGACGCGAGTTGGTAAAATCGGCTCGGCGCGCCAACTGTCCATTGGCCGACTGTGCCAACTCGCGTCTAGGTCGCGCTCTGATTGGTCCGTATTTTTCGTTAATAATTCCTAAACAAAGTCGCGGATAACATTTTTGCAAAGGAAAATGTCGCTTCAAATGACCCAAGGAACCTCCTATTTTCGGCTCCTAGGGTAGTTTTGGGACACCCTGTATATTTTGATATACGTGAACACGTGCACTTCAGTACACGTGTATCCGTGTATTAAATAGTATCCGGACTTCTGCACGGATATATTAATCACACGTGTTCACGTGTAGTTTCAATACACGTGGAATGGGTATCTCTAGTTCAAACGTAACTGAACCATGGGACCAAGTTGCCCGTCTCGGGTGCGGCAATCCTCGCACCGATCGGCAAAACTCGATCGTTCAAAAACAATGAGAGCCGGCAGAGGACACAGTCCCTTACAGTGATGACAGATGAGGGGAATCACGGTGAAATGATGTACCCCCTCCCCGATGACCAGAGTAATATGTGCACGCGCAGCGTGTCTACGGCTTAGTGTGGGGGACGCTAGATGGGGATGGAATAGGACAGTGGAAGGGGAAAAGGAGGAGAGTACCGCGGGTCCGTTTTGTCCCTTTCTGGCATCACTGGTCCCTTACCAGCCGACGCGACAAAAACTTACGCCGATCGGCAAATCTCGATCATGCCCTTTTTTTTGACTTTGTTACTGGCGTTGTGCCCATTAAGTCGTTGCGGTCTTTCCCGCCGACCGGCAAACCTTTATCACGACGATTAAAGTTTTCGGCCGTCTTTGTTCATAAGCCTGTTAGCGTGTGTTAGCAGTGACGCAATTAATAGAGAGTTTCGGGAAGACCTCCCGAAGAAATGTTTGGTTCTTTGACATATTTATGGCAGGGATTTATGGCGCGAGTGGTCGCGAAGCAGGTAAACAACCCCAATGCCACACGACACAATAAACTGAGGACCGCGTAGGGTTCCTCAGGTATCAGTGCCGAACTAATGACTGTCTATTCAAAGCAAGACCTTTAGAAAAGGCAATCGACCCGACGTCGTATTGCTAAATAATAACAAGAACACATGGTTCTGATGGATCTGGCCACGTAGTGGGGAAGGCTATGCCTTTGGTAAGAGGACTGTGAGGAACCGCACGGCACTTACCCCAGAACCGATAAACAGAAAAGACCTCGTTTCTAACAAGCGCATACTTAGCACTACGGTTTATACGGTTTACGCTACGCATAAATAGAATACAGAACATAATAGAGACAGCTATTTACAACGAACCTTATAGTACAATAAATTCTCACAACAAGTATAATAACTCATCGCTGCGGCTCGGTCGGGGCGGGAACGCACACCCTGTAAGGGTAGTTTTATTATTAGATTGTACAATCTCCAAACCACTCTGCTTGTAATTGATAGACTGTGGACGAATGTGCACATAAAATATGCAAAAAGCATATGCAATTTATGCAGGAAAAATAAGCAAATATGCACGACAGTAAACTGATATGCCTTTATACGTAAATACGCAAAGCACAGGCAGAATGGAGGAAATGAAAAATGTGAAATACATTTCTAGAATATAGAAATGACGTTCTAAATTTCTATTCGACTACCACATTTTATCTTTTTTGTATATAAATATGCATTTCTGTATAAATCCGCAATCTAGTAATAAATAATGTATCATTAACAGAAATATCAATTTGGTCCAGGTATTTGCGATTCTGACCGACACGCTGCGTGGATGTTGACACGGCCTCTGTGGAGAAACTAAATCTGGTGGAGAGGGATGAAAAATATAATCTTCTCTCGACTCTCTGTATACAAGGTGTTGGATAGCTGATAGCACAGCTAATAAGGTGATTATTCTTCTACAAAAAGGTAAGACGAAGATATAGAACAAAATTGTTTCGTCCAAGACTTTCGTATCGAGAAAATATAATTTGAATATCCGTCGCGTGCACAGTAGTTAATCATGTTTCTAATTTGTATGTATCACAGTAGATCTTAACTATAGCTAGTGAACATTTTGTGACGAGATATTTTCATATTTTACCTGCCCCTTAAATTGTCCCATTGAGTAAAAAAGTAATTCCTGTAAAGGATGAAGCTTATTGGATTAAGGGAATATGTGACACATCCACGTTAAAGTTGTAATAAATACGGGCATAAATGGAAAGAGGTATGTATAAAAAGGATTATACAGTCTCATGATTAGACAGCGGATTTTATGCATATATGACAAAAATTAATAAGTGTAATATAAAACAGTAAACATACTAGAAATATTTAGAGATACTGTTATATTATTTTAAACCCATTAAACATATTTTGAAAAAAAATAAATTTCTATTTTAGTCCAGTTTCATGCAATCAAGGTGGAAAATTTTTATTTTGCACAAAGATCCTCTGTTTACTTGTGATTGATTGCACCATTTTAAATTAGAACAACTTCTTTATAAGCGGACGAAACGATTTTCGATTTTCTGGCAAGCTAGATGGATTAATTTACTTGATGGTATGTAAAAATTCAAAATTTTTGAAAAGTTGCATTTAGGTTGAATTACGATGAAAATAGTTGAAGTTGCTTTTTACAGTTTCTTTATTTGGACTTGTCAGGATAATTTAATTGTAATAAAGAGCAATTCTTGTCCATTCAACCCTTAAATAGATTTTTAAAATTTTCTTTAAACATTCAACGATTAAAATATTTCATGTTGATCTCTGTCGAATTGGTAAATAGAAACGTAGCTAAATAGTATAAATTTCATCTAAATCCACAAATTGTTATATTATTCATAGTTAAACGTTATGCAACTATCAGCATAAACTTTAGTGTGGTCGCATCAGCCTCAATACAGTTCGCCTGAGGCTTAACTTGCAGAAACCAAAGGAAAGTCCTCAGCTTAGCTTTGACATTTGCAAGCCATTCTCGCTAATTATCGGGCTGTAAACCATGTACTGCTGCAGACTTAGAGGATCGTGATTCAGGACTTTCAAGGGAGCGAGTTTTATATCTCGGGGGCTATGACTGCATTTTTAGAGGTCTGAGGGTTGATTCACATTAACTGATTTATGAAACCTGGAAAAATCCTGTTTCAATAAATAAATAAGTGGAATTATGATATTCTCGAAAATATAAAATATTTCGCTTTTCCAGAAATACACTCTTTAACATTTATTTCTATTTGATAATTTCGCATTAAATGTGTCACGTCCAATTGATCATTTTCATAATTCATATCATACCAAACAATACAATTCGAGAAAACTAATTTGTTACAAATTGTAAAAAAAATTAGAATCAAATGTAGCTGTAATTATTTAACGGTATTTAATCTGTGCACTACATGAATGTGAATTGATTAGTTATATTGCATGAAAAGTCGGATTCTAATATTAGAAATAGAACTAGTATTGGAACTACTAAACATTTTATACTGAGAAAATTAATAAATAAAACGGATGGAAAAACTGATCCCAATGTGTAAACAGACCTATCAAGTTCAAGCGAAAGTTGGAAATTAAATTAACCTCAAAAATGTGTATGAAAACAATATGAAAGGAAAAATTCATTCGTGCCTGTTTGTCAAAAATTCTTTAAGTACATCGATTTTAAGAATTTTAAAGAGTTATTCGCTTTTTAAGCACTCGAAAGTAGGTCGGCTTTGAAAATTTTTTTCATGACTTTAGGTAAAGCAAAGTTGGCCTGACAGATCAATGTTTTTTAATTACTGTATGCCTGCCCTGTGCATGCGAAGTAAACCGTAAAATTACGCAGTAGTATTTCAGTGATCTTAAAGCGTACATCCCCGTCAATGAATTATTTATTGTACAACATTGAAGAGAAGGCAAACTACAATTTTGGAAGACTTGTTACCAATTTATAGTCATCTGAAAGAATTTTAAATTATTAAGAACATACAAAGCTTTTTTCGAATATAAATAAGCATCGCATTAAAATTTGATTAAATAAACGAAATAAATAGAAACTGCAAATCTATTCAACATAAATCTTCTCGAATCAAATATAGGCACCTAACTACTTTAAAAATATCATAGGTTTGTTACAAGTACATCTAATTATGTCAATATTCAGTCAATATGCATACATACACAAGCTAATAACATCATTCGTGACAACGCTAAAATTTAATTGAATTTTCATAATTATTCTAGAAGCAAATTATACATACAGTTTCTTTAGCATTATCACGGTTTAGTTTCGAATAGTTTTCATGTCTACGCTGATTTTAGTATTTTCATTATTTTTATTTAGAAGGACTGATTAGTTTTATTGGTCTCTTCACTCCTATTCGTTGTTCTTCCGCCCTTCACTGGTTAAACCTTTTGATTATGGTTCAACTCTATTTCATAAAATGTTAGTATACTGCATCAAGTGATGTCCAGTGTTAGGGCACTTCCCTCAACCGAATATCAGCGGTCATGTACACGTAGAAAAATGCCAAATTCCCTAACTACGGTGGCAAGGAACTTTCATTTCCGGTTCTCTGATGGACACGAACAAAAAGTTCGTGTCTCCTCGCGAAATGAAGTTTGAAGATTCTTCTCTGCGCCAGACATACGAAGCGCGGGAATTTGCATCGAAATGAGCGAAAACACTATAAATTCTAGCCTGAATTAAAACCGAAGAAAAGCTCGGCGACATCTGCACACGACAAATTGCTTTAGGAACAATTATAAATTATGCCGTGGTTTTTGTCGTTGAATTATGTTTCTACATTGTCTGCAGCTCTCCCTCTCTCTCTCTCTCTCCTCCGTTTTGAAGCACGTTTTTTGTTCGCATCCATGATCACGTTGATGCGTAACGCCCATGCATGTTCGAACTATTAATTAAATTCCGACAGACTTTGGATCGAGGGGGAATAAAAGGTGGAATGAAGCAATATACCAGGAAGTTGCATATTTCAGGTTAAATCGCCTGAGTATATCAGATATGAAGAGCAATCTTATTCTCATGGTCTCCTCGAAGAATTCAGAAGGTCCCTCGCCAATATGGGGGAGTAATTCTTTCTCGTCTGCAAATATCTATGCTGTCCCTACGTTCAATTCCTTCCCTGGAAATGCCTCGATACTGGAATTCAGGATACTTAACAATGCATCCACCACTCAAGGTGATTCATTATTAGGAAATCTACGAGCGCACTGTTACGGAGATGTGACCTGATCATTTTAGTAATATACAGATCAATAAATTCATTAATAATTTCTCTGAAATTATCTATTCGATTTCTGTTAGAATTACGATAAGTATGGGAACGATTTTCAACAGTAATATTAAACAAACGCAATTTTCTACCCAATGTATTCTATCTACATTCAAGTTTCTTGATTGTATTACGTTATCGTCATTCCCGTTTTTCATTTACAAAATTGTTAAATTGATTTTTTAGTTCGTTTTTACCATCAACGACTAGTAAGTTAATTAATCACCACATTTTCACCAAAAATCGTATGAAATTTATTTTTCCAGACTTCCAAAAAGAATACACGACAGTCGTGTTGGCTGACGTTGAAATTTTTATTTAAAATTAAAATTATGCATCTAAATTAAAATTGAACATAGAAAGAAAGTATAGTAATTTTTTCTTTTACATTACAATCTTAAATGAAAGTATTATATAATGTTATTGAGGGTGACTTGTTAGTTCACAATGAAAACTGCTATCACTGTTGAAGGTTCCACTAAAAAGTGTTTAGCCATGAACCATAAATTTTTCAAAATTATGCAATAATTACCAGTCGGTAATGTGTTAATTAAGGTTTTATACTCTAACTAGCTTTTCCCCGCGGCTTCGCTCGCACAGGAAACTGTTTAATGTCCTCGAAAATTGATAGTGTTTCTCCATGAAACCTTTTAACCCTCCTATAATTATATCAATAAGCAATTAAGACCAAGTATGATGTAAATCAGACCACGAACAATATATTCCTCATACAAACGTTGCAAACCCTTTTCACCCTCTTAGGGGTTGAATTATTTAAAATGCCGAAATAGGTGTTTGATTAATTATATTAAAACCAAGTATCAAGCAAATCCGACCACAAATAAAATATTTCTCATACAAACGTTGCAACACCTTTTCACTCCCTTAGGGGTTGAACTTCGAAATATCTTTTCTTATTCCTTGTATAGATCAGAAAAAGAAACCTCTGAGCAAAATTTCAGCTTTCTAAGTACAGGGGTTTAACCTGGGCGTTGATGAATCAGTCAGTCAGTTAGTGAGTCAGGACTTTCTTTTTATATATATAATATATTTATATATATAAAATATAAATAAACCTATAGACTGTACCTGCATTTCTTGAGCAAAAACGTTTTATAAGAGTGAATTCTAAAGTCGGACATTTCGTATGCAACAACCTAATACAATATTTAAGTAATACAACAGAATGATGTACGAAACCTATGCGAGTGTAATTAATATCAAATTAATCGCAATATTCAGAGCTTTCCAATGATATACAGTTCAAAAGAAATGGTCACTGAATAAGGTTATAATGATACAATAAAAGAATTACGAAACAAGAGGTCGCGAATTTAGTTGCCAATCTAATAATATCGATAATAAATTGTTGCATAAATATCTCTAGTAAGAAGACAATCTTTTAACAAGATACCGCTCCCAGAAAACTACTTAATGTTATATTACTTCAATCATAAAAATTGTTCCTTACTTAATCGACAGGAAGCGTGAAGAAGCACAATATCTGAAAATCAGGTCGCATTCTTTTGACAGTCCAATTTAATTACGAATGGCGTCCAGAGTGGAAACGGCTGATTGTTCACGGATCAGCCGAAGTATCGGTTCGTTTTGTTTTCGCAAATTCATGACATAAGCAGATCCCGAAATGATAATGGAAGGCCAGGGCGATCGAGTTAATCAAGTAATTGGTATTTGGTAAAAGAGGCCGATCAATACTGCCGAACCAGCGCTGTGTCGAGGGAAAAGCGTCCGTATTAATAACTGGAATGCGATAAACTTTCGATTGAATAATCGACTTCTAATGAAACCATAAATCTCCGGCTACGAGAAAATCATAAATTATTCAATAACATTCTGCCATTATCAGCGACTGTACCGTGAAAACGCTCGCCTTAATTTGCCAGTTTAATCAACGTATTTACGTTTCGTTAATTGAAGTTTAATTGCAGGAGTAACGACACTGCATTCGACGCTTTTGTGGACAATCCGATAATCGAATTAAACGAGATAAATAAATGTTGTATCATTGGGGAAATGTTTGGTCTTCGTTTCAAGATCATGGAATATTTCTCGAAATTACATAACTGTTCTTACTTTGACTAAAATTCAAATTTAGGATATTTTATTCATAGTCATCAAATTATAAATGATTAAATTATACATTCTGATAAAAATGACAGACGATATAATTGCGATCGTTACTTGTGTAACGAGCGATTGAAGATTGGAACTTTACATTTATGACGAATGGAAGAATTCTGTAATTGTGAACTCCGAAATTTTAATTATATTTTACACAAGTAATTACATTCATTGTCGTGATTACATCATGTCTCATGTCATTTAATCAGAAAAAGGAGACGAATGGAATGGTTATAGTTTCATTTACGATAAAAGAGTAACAAGAAATTTTGATTTTTGAATTTAGAAGACTGTTCCCTTATAAAAATGACAAGATTGACTTTATTGAGACTTTGCGCGACCCCTATTGTAATGTGTGCTCTGCTAAAGATATCTGTACAACCATTCCTTGTAAAATCATTTTTATTATTTCAATAATTGTAAAATGAGAAATCTGGAACAGATCATTTTGACCGGTGGTGGTAGGTTTACTGTTAAAGTTTGTCGAACGCCATGAGCTTCCGTCCTCAATCGCTATCCTTCAAATATGAAGAACACTACAAACTACAAAGAAAGTCGTATACCTCTTCTATAACTATGACTCTGCAGAAGTCTTCACAGTTACGGAGAGAATACTGTAGCAAAGGAAGACCAACTCTTAGCAACTTCGAATTTCTTTTTTATATTTGATAAAGTTTGTATGTGTTCTCTACTAGCCTACATCGACAACGACAAAGTAGAATTTTATTTCGCTTCGCACGAAATTAATAATATTCATATTTAGTGGATTCTGTTCGAAATCTTTGTCACAAGATCCGGCACGACGTTATTTTGTTAAATATTAAATCTGTTCCATTTATGTAAAATAATTTCAATAATTTATCTACCTTATATTAACACTTTACCTACCGATAGCCTATTAATAGGATTTTCAATAATTGTGCTGCACCGAAAGAAAGCATAGAAATTTTCTTTTATATTGCAATCTTAAATGAAAGTATTAGATGACGTTAGTGAGGGTGACTTGTTAGTCTCTAATGAAAATTGCTGTTGCTATTAAAGGTGTCATTAAAAAGTGTTTAGCCGTGTACCATAGATTTTTCAAAATTATGCAATAATTGCCGGTCAGTAATGTGGATTAGGTTTTAGGAGCAAGGAGCAATGAAAATAAGACTTCATGCTATCTATTAGAAATATACTGTATGAAGGTCCTTCTATGTAATATAATGTTTGTGTTTTTGACTGCGAAGCGAGCGAGAGTCGGGAGAGCAGGGTGTATGTCGAGAGATGCGAGAGAGTGAAGACGTATATTGTGAGAGTACCTAAAGTGAGAGCAAGTGAGAGAGATATATAGAGACAGAGCGTTGTGCGAGAACACGTGTCGCGAGAGAACATTATAATTAACATTACAGTGTTTATTCTATTCAATATTCATTTACTTATTAAATACATATTAATTACTTTGTCTAACCCACGAGATATTTATTGTGAACACCCACAAGTAATGTGTTAAAAAGAAGACTGTTACAAGATCGCCGGTACGTCACGATAAAAAGGTCACGAAATAATCTCGAGTGGGTGGTGTCAAGAATGTTGCATTACTTCGAGTATGTGCCCATAACAATAACTCTTTATATTTCGTTAGTTCCCACGCCCTCGCTGCAATTCCAAGCATTCGACACGAGAATCTCATAACTCCTGACCCAATCCTAATGGTTAATCTGCCCTCCTGCATTCTTCATGGCGCGCTCTTATATATAATTTCGCTCCGAACTCTCCCTACCTGACTCATTTCTATTATCTTTTCATGCAAATCTCTCTGCACTCGTGCCTTCCTTTCGCGAGTTCTGCACCTCCCATTCCCGATTCCGTGTTCCCATTCCCAGCTCGAGAAAAACGAAGATAACACACAATTATAACCCACTTGGAGATCGTACTTTCAAATCTCCCGAAAGATAGCGGACCTTTCATTATTTTGCTTCAGCGAGAGGAATCCTGATTCATAGCAACGGCTCCCATATTTTTCCGGGGAACGGTGTATCGACAACATGAGCCGCGATAAAATTTCTCCGCTTCACGGCGGGAACGTCTCCCAAAAGAACTAAACATCGCAATAGTGTGTTATCATTGAAACCTCACTCGTACCCTTGCAATTGCCCTTCCTTTTCTCTTTCGTTGCCGTTCCTGGGCTGCTGCAATTTTACGATATATACGTGGCTCGCATTCCACCGGATGGCGTTTGCCAACGAAATTTATCGTCGCCCCGAGCGCCAGTAAATGGGGAAAGATCGACTTTAAGTGGAAATTAGACCAAGACGTTGTCCGATTCGAAGATATCAGAAAAAAGTTATGCGATTGTTGAGCTCGGCGCATAAGAAATACTGTCAATTATGTATTCAGTTGTGCAACTACCAAATTATGTATACATACGATGCACAGTGATTCAGGCGATTAGAACACTATTTGGAAGTTTAAGGGTGTAACAGCGTAAGTCGTTGAATTCGTTTTGACATCAGCTACAAAACATTATAAAGTCAAAAATGTATATTGATTTTTAAAAATTAACGGTGATTTTTTAACATTTAAACAAGATTATTAATATTGAAATTTGTAGACCGTTAAATTTTGATTAACTGTCTGGTTATCGGAATTGCCTGAAAAATCATGTTCAGTTTAGGAACAACAATCCGTACGGATATTCAAAAAATTGATTTTTAAATGCTTGTACTATGTTTAGTAAAGCTTATTAAATTAATTGTTTTTGAAGGTGATAATTAGACTGAGGATCTTTATGCAAGATAAAAATTTCTTACCTGAATTGTGGGAGGATTTAAATATACTTTTAAATGTGTAACTCAAAGATCATTTATTCAAACGTCATTTATTAAAAATACAAATGTAATTAAACATATACAATACAAAAGAACATCTTTACAGAACGATGTCAATCAGAAGAGCGAAGTTACGCGTGTTTAATAAATCAATATTTTTGTCGCCAGGAAACGATACGTTATTATTCTTTTAAAACATCTTTGATTTAAAACATCTTTGATTTATATATTGGGTGAAACAGAAATTTATTTCCTTCCCTATTATGTTTAGTACGTTGAGAGTAATATAATAGTATGTTTAAATTGTTCTAATATTTTTACTATTTTAAATTGCTCCTACTAATTTTTGGCATAAATGCATAAAATCTGCAATCTAATGATAATGTATACATTCGATAAACAATATCCACTTAAGTATCTGTAACACTTCAAACAATAATAATTCCTGAAGAAGAACGAAGATGTCAAAGGAAAATAACTTCGACAACTTTCATTAGTCTATTAAGAATTATTTATTTAATAAATAATAGCAGTTCTAAATTTGAGTTCTGCATTTTCAAGGCAGAAGAATGCTCTCCAATTTAAAAGAATTATTTCGAAATATTAAATTGTTTCGGAGGAGTTTAAATGCTTGTTCTAATTAGAATTTTTATAAAATTTCATTAATATCGACATTTTCATCATTGCTAAACATTCAGAAAGCAATGTAGATGCATTAAATATGAAGCAAGTCATTTTTTACTATTCATTTCAAAATGTTTCCTTATTCACTTTTTCATTTGCATTTAAGATTAACAAATCACCTACTTAATAATAATGAATACACCTGGTGCGACGCTAAATAATTAATTGAAAGGAAAGAAGCTCAACAAATTGAAATCTTGGATTAAATAAACTGTATCATTTCTTATTCCTTCACTGAAGGGTTGCAGAACGATGTATTTAGGTTTATGAGTTTACATGACGTTCAATTTGAAGAATGACTTCAGTGTCTGAAAGCGAGGAGCTTAAATACCTTCATTACTCGAACTCAAATACGCTTCGTTAGTGTACTGGCTGCTATCGACATGGCGGAAAGTGGAACAACTAATTTTCTATTCGAGAGAAGAGTAATTAACTTCTTGAATATCTCAGAAATTTCTCTTTACTTGAATACCATTATGTATCCTTAATTTTATGTTTCTTTTTAAATATTATCTCGTGTCAGATTTGAACTATAGAACCTTGGGATACGAATCTACCTCATTTAATTTCCCAAAAATTATGTTAAATGCCCGTAAAAAACACGAGTATTGACAAAAAAGCTCGAGCACGTTTCTTCTTATTTTGTCTCTAGAATCACCACTAAATTCTTTATTTATTTAGATTCTTTTAAATCGGCGACTCCAGAGTTGCGACCTTTCCTTGACAGTTTTTCAGACTCTAAAAGAATTATAAAATACATCAATTCAAATCAGAGACACAAATAACCTTAGCAAAACAAAGAGTTGCAAGCGACGTTAAATAAATATAAAATAAAAATCAGAGACACATATATATCGTTGTGGAAAGAATTCCTTATTGTTTCTAGTTCTATTTAACATGTTATGAAACACACTGTACGATAAATTCACTTTTAACCAAATTAATCGCCTTTAGTCATAAATTAATTAATCACATGCACTCGCACGGAAGACATTCTGCGATTACAGTGTAGATGTTTAAACTTGTATTGCGACTTTAATGATATTAAAGTTAAATCGTGAATAATGAAAAACGATTGGTACATTCGACGAGCACAAGTGGCAATTGAAAATCCACCTCGTTTATTAAGATTTTAAATATGAATACGAATAAATGTGGGCATTTACAGAATCTATAAACAATGAAACGTGGAATTGAAATAATAGACAGAATGATTCCTTTCATTTCCCAAGAGAACAAACAATAAACCAAAAACGAAGTTTACAAGTAAAATCAATAATGCAATTAAATATAGAATCCAATTAAATATAAAAACATTAAAGCAAGAGAATAATAAAGAATCGAAAGTGATTGAACGGATCATGGATAACAAAGAAACATTGAAACATTTATTAGAAGATTAAAACAAGAATACAAACAAATATATAATCAAGTAACAAGTGATCTCTGTAAAGAAAGATTGATCTCATTTATCGAAAGATGAAAACAGGGCCTGATACATACAAACAATTGGGGGAACTTCGAGACGAATAAATAATAAATCAAAAAATAGTCTCGACATAGAACGACTGCAGGCGACAGTGAGATATTAATTGAATTTATTAGCTAATTAAAATCAGCTCAATGCGAAAGTGATAAATGGCCTTGGATGGGAAAAGAAAATTCACTTAATTTATTAGGAGATTAAAATGCCAATATAAATAATTGTGGGGGCCCGAGGTAAGTAACAAGATGAAAAATGGTTCGAGGGTACAGTAAACACCAGGATGGCAAGTTAACTCGTTCCCCTGGTAAACAGATTAACAGAAAGTATCGGGGAGACGAGCAACGTGTTTCGGTGTCAAAGGATTCCGGAAGAAACTCCGGCGAAGATGAAAACAACGAAGGAGGTAAAGAGCAAACACGAAAGCTGCGGGGGTGGAGGATGGACGAGAGAACTGACGAACTGAGGAGCCTGGGAAACGGGGTGAAAAAAAGTGAGTGGGAGGAATAAGTGGAAGGTGGATTGCCGTGTTTCGCTTCGAGTGTTTCGCGCCACGACCAAGTACTTTATTATCGCAATGGCACCGCCTCGTCGGCGAAATTGTAATTACGGTTTTAATGAGATTTCCTTACAGGCATCGAGAAATCTCGTCCCGTGCCGCCATCGGTCAGCCAGCCGCTACGAGTATGAACTTAAAAGTATAAACAACCGTGTGGAAAAATAAATGGTCCTGGGAATAGGTACCACAGATAGCTTTAATAGAGGGTAAAAAACTTTGAGGAAGAAACTCGAACTCGTAGCTGTCGCGATATCGGCTCGTTCCCTGAGTTATGTCGCTTCTTTCACGCTATCTTTCGCTGTAAAATATTAGGCAATTATTTCTCTCTGCTATTGGTTATTGTTAATATCCTATCTTTTTGGTACTGGATTTTGGTCATTGGTAACGGTCTCCTTAAAATGTTTGCTGATTTGATTTGGACTTAATCGATTTGTTTGATTACAATTATTTGATCAGATTGTAACTTATTCGAATTAATTGATCTGTCGACAATTCACTTTTTTCAATTCTGAGGTAATTTTACCTGTTGATTTATGAATCAGTATTTTCTACAGTGGCTTTAACTAGTAGGTAGTTTATTGGTTTCTTTTTATTTTTTTTTATTTTTTAATGGCTATTTTGTGGTTGATAGTGGACATTTAATGGATAAATTATTTATTAATGGATAAATTTTTAGTCTTTTGTCACAGAAGTAGTTTAATGTACATTTCTTAAATGATTGAATTATGTTTTAATGATTTCTACAAACATTATGTTTTAATTATGACTTACCATGAATGAAATAAAACATGAATTATTATGTTTTAATGACTACAAACATTTTTCTACAAACATTAAAGTGATGTTTCCACTGTTATCGGAAAGAATCGAGCGTTCATGAAATGCACTTTTGTGTGGTAGCAGTTTGTACGATCCCACGTAATCCTTTCGGTTTGTTTTGGGGAATCGCTAACGGTTTTGATAACGTAATCAGTGAATAGGACCTCTCTATGACAATTCATTGTTCTGCAATCGAAATTGGGGTTTGCATCTCTTTGAATCCCATTGAGAGAATTTGGCAATTAACATCTACGAACTCGGATTACACGCTACACGCCATCTAACATTTAATATACGTATACTGTTTGTTAGGAACTAAATAAACCGCAAGTGAACAATCGCTGACACTGACTTAATTACTGCAATTTTTATGCAATAAAATATTTTTGGAAAATTTTTCAAATAAAGTGTGTATAATAAAATTGACTTTTGAGTATTGTAGGTATTATCAAATTTAGTGAGGCAATTCTCGAAATTCGTTTTCTCATTTGTACATATTTCTTCATCAATTAATAATAAAGTGAGAATATCTTTTCTACATTTATGTAACCTGGAAGCAACCATGCATGGTGTTAATGAACAACATAAACTGTGAAGAAAGTGTTGTAGTCTTAATATGAAAAGCGATTCTTATCTGCACATAATTATTTATAAATGAATAATAAAGTGAGAATCCATTTTCTAATTTTAATGAACAACCCTAACTGTAAAAAAAGGGTTGTATGTAGTTTTAATCTGACTCTCTATTTCATCTGAATATAATAAAATAAATGAATTTATTTGTAAAAATGGAAATATATAGGATATTAATATATTTTAATTTACTGAATTCAAGTTACCTGTTGACAATTCCGCAACAAGCTTAACAGCACGTGACAGAATGGCGTATACAGCATAATAAAGTTATTTTAGTTGATCCAAACTAGCGTTGAACAGAGTTGGCACGGTTTGTGCTTTACAACATTACAATTCTTGTTAAATGATGAAATTGTTAAATTTAATTAACACATATTATACAATATTCTTGACATGGCCGATAAAACAAATTTACATTAACACACAACAAATTGAGATTACGTTTTACGCATGTACATACATAAATAAATAACTGAAATATCACTTCGTTCTCTTTTCCCAGTGAAAGCATCTTTGTTTTTCAAACAACGAGCTGCGAACCTTTATTCACTCAGTCTTTAAAAATATTCAAAAAGCAATGAACACACAATAGAACTTGACACACTTCTTTATTAATCCTCGAGCTACAATTGAAAAAAAAACAAGTTTTATTGAAGTCTACTCTTTCTGAATTGGTCTAAACAAATTAAAACTTGTATACAAGCGGGTAATTATGCAAAATAAAAATGTTCTAAGATGATTCCAACGAACATTAATTGAACTACAATTGTAATTCTTCGAATAATTTTAATAAATCAAAAATAATGTTCTTTATTAAATTGATGTAGAAAACTTTCAAAATATAAAAGGAGACTATTTTAATCATTTGTATGTATTAATATATTTGTTATACACACATAACTTACGAAACTCGTACGTAATAATGACCAAGAAAGTAGAACGTGTACAGGGTGTCCCGAGAAAGTAATGAAATGAATGAAAAACACATCGAATTTTAGTATTCCACAAAGAAGAAAAGGATAAATTAAATATTCTACGTTTTCACGAAACAACTAGAGATGTAATCAATTCTTATGATCTTACAAGTCTTACAGGGTAGTTAAAGTGCTAATCCTTTCGACACACGTACTGTGCTACAATCAGAATTGAAAGCGGGACGACTTCCGCGAACAAATGGCGGAGCGGTCAGAAGCTTGTCAGCTTTATAACACATTTGCATTTAAACCGCTTTGGGACGTCGTCGCCGTGTTAAAACGGTAAAGGATAATGATAGGCCTTACTCCGCATCCTTTCTCGAGTAGTTTTCCATTATCTAGTTTCACGTACCCTGTGGCTTCCGTGCTACGTTCTCCGAATAGTCGGAAATGTATTTTTCAGTTCGAGCGAGAAAAATATTCCGATTCGGACGACTTCCGTACAATATTATTTAATATATAACATGCAAATAAAAACGAAACAAATACAGGCTTAAATCGTATAAAATTTTATCTACCGGAAACTTCATACATAAAACTCCTCTGTTTGCACCATTTATTTGTTCATGGCTTTCTTCATAGTTGGGTAATTCTACTTTAGTTAATATTGTCGGATAATTTAATAGAATGAATAATTCAATTAACTGTTGATATACATAAATTGATCATTGAAAAATTGGAAATACTGGCTACTAGAAAAGTAGAATTAGCGAGTAATTGTCAGATAAATCGGTAAATCAATTCTAATTATATCGTTAACTTTCTAATAAATGGATTTAGAAAAGTAGGAACTTTTGTTCTGACGATTTCGTGGCATCGATTAAGTTAGATCACAAATAATTTCCGTTTCATGGAACACATTGTAATAATGCATTTATCATTCTAATGACTCTTCTCATGGACCAGCTATCTGATAAATGGTAATAGGTCACTGCAAATGATGGTGAACATATAAATAACTGTGACATAATTGTTGCTCATTGTATTGATAGATCAAATTTATATAATCAAACAGAAATTACTTCAGACTCGACGTAATAGATTTGCAATATATGTATATATATGTGTATATATATATATATATATATATATATATATATATTTTTATATTTATATATATGTGTGTGTGTGTGTGTAATACAGTTTAAAAATTTTATTCTCTCATTATACACATAATGTATAGTTTTCTTTGGCGAAAGTCATAAAAGATACTTTTTGGAATGTTAAGCAAAAATCTTACATGCAAGATTCTACAAAATGATTTCCATAAACATACAGTTGTAATTCCGTATTTTATTTCGAAATTTCAGCTGTTAATCATTAATCAATTACCCGATTGACGATTACAATTGAAAAGAATGTAATCATTTACCGCAATTAATGACTGAAGTAGGAGTTTAATTGTTAATCGCGATTAACGATTGAAGTAGAAATTTATTCGTCAATCGTTGATGAAATTTTTGCCCTACTCTGTGTGAAACAATAGGTTCAACAAAACTTTCCTTGTACGTTTTCCACATGGAAAATTATATGAAAAAAAACAACCTGCTCGGAAAATACAATTCCGTAGAATAGTCTGCCCGAGGGAAATAGAATAATACAGGCTTTAATAAAAAAAAAAACAGAGTACCGTACTCTACAGCACCTCCACGAAATGCATACTTTTGAATTTAGAACACTACAAAAATTTTATGGTTGCAAGTCGTTGGGAAAAGTGTAAACCGGCGGACACTATATATTCCACAATTTATACCGTTGTATTACGTTTCTCATTATCTTGACGCAACAAACAGAATCTGTATCGCCCACAAAATATTCCATTAATTCTGTATTCAACCATTACTCACTCACTAGCGAATGCGTTTCCATGTACATCTGGAGGAAGCGCGGACGTTTAATTATGCGAATGCACGTTTTTCCATGCTGATTCGCGAAAATTGAAATTAAACAGGGATTTATTTTCGGCGCTCAGAATTTTATCAGCTTGAAAAATCGCATGAGACCTCGACGAGACGTCGTGAAACTTTTTATTGCATCGTGTTCTGCCCGAGAGGGAGTCTATGAATGCGAGAATGCGGTAATTGCAAATTGCGAAAGTTGGCGAAAATAAAAATTCAGATGCCGTCGGAGATAAGAGGCCCGAAAAGAGGGTTTCAAGAGAGAAGAAGAGATGAACTCTTATAGTCACCGTGGAGTTTACTTTAACAGCTTGAAAATTTAAATAAATTTTAGCTTCAATGGTCGTCGGACACTTTCCAGCATTTATATCCGTCCTTTTCACCATAATTAGTCGCAATCCGAGGAACTACCCTCTTCGTCTATAAATACAAACTAAAGCCCTCGCGGTTTAAACGCGCGCGTCGTTTCGCTAATTTTGAGAGACATTACGGCCGCACTTGGACACGAAATTTCTGTTTTATACTAACGTCGCTGGGAAATTTCGTTATCACGCCTTACTCTGAATTAAAGAACGATGTGAAACTGCAGCTGGCGGAATAGCGGATTGAAACTTTTGTCGGCTGGTGCAGCGATCGAAATTGCATTCGAAGTTCCTAATATTAACCCTTTGCGGACGAAGATTTTTATTAAATATTGAAGAATACATTGTTCAGAGAAGTAGATCATGTATCAAAGTGCAGGGAAAATTAAAGGATAATATAATTAGGAACATTACTGATCTCACACATACTTTAAATCAGAATAACTTTTTTTATGAATGGACAAAACGACTTCTATTTCTCTGTAAGGCTAGAAGAATTAGTTTAGTAAATGTCGTCTAAAAAATATGTTGGAAAAATGCATTTGGTTGGAATTGTGAAAATCAATAGTAAAAATTGATTTTTATAACTTTTTAGGCTGGGACAATAACGAAAATCTAAAACATGTTTAAAAATAAAAAAAATACACGTTAGTAACCAAAAGTAGTAGAAGAATATTAGGAAGGATTTTTAAAAATAATATTCATTTGTCTCTTCATTATTCTTAGATTAATCTTGAAAAATAATATTCGATTGTTTCTCCTTCTTAGATTCATTTTGAAAAGTCATGTTCGATAGTTTCTTCGATTAAGAATAGAAAACTGTTGAAATTGCGTTCGACAGTTCTGATTTTAACACTAGATTGCCCAAGGAAGTCATTTTGACTGCTTTTTAATTTCAATTAGAAAACAATTATGTATATAATGACACCATTTCTTAGAATTTTGTGACTTTTTGTACAACATATAAATGCGTTTATTAATAATTGTAGTTACCTCCCCCCTACTTCACTTCCGGTATATATATGTGTGTTACACCTATATTGCCCAAAAACAGTCATTTTGACTGCTTGGGAAATTTTAAATAATCAAATGACTCTTATTATTGAATTGAGTAAATTTCTTATATGACCAGTTCGGCTCTGTATTGAAATAACAGTTTTCATTTTTTTCGATTACCGTCACATGATAACATACAAGTACATGATAAATTGTCGATTTGGGCGTATACTTGATAAGTTGCAGTTGCTCAATAAGCTAAAGTAGTACTTTTTATTCGAATCTTTATACAGTGATACTTGTTCTAACAAATTTCTTTTATTGTTAATATTTACTAATAACTTGTTATATAACTGTAAATAATATAAAAAATATTAAAAATTAATTTTAAACAAATTTCTTTACACATTAGTTATTCTTTCACAATGCAGTCATTTTCACTGCTTTTGGGCAATAGACGTATATACTAAGTTTCAGTCTTTCTAGTGTTAAATGTATTTGATTCTAGGCAAGTTTTGCATTTTTCGAGGGCTTCCGTTTAGCGATTAACAATAATTTGAAAATGAATATTCAAGTGCATCTACTATTACAAATGCAAAATGGATTGTATTTGACGTATGTAGTATAGTTAGAGACGTATAACGTTCTCGGTGTAATTATGCTAAAATCATTGGGAACGGTTAGTATTGATTTCAACCTCGTTTTAGATTTCGATGTATTGTAGTACTATTCCCAGTCGAACGATAACTATTACAACTTGTTGATCGCATTCGATGCTCGAGGCAGTTAATACCGTTCAACGGACATTCGAACATCTCGAATGTTTCTCGTAAATGGTGACATTGCAACAGCTCATTAATATTAAATTGATACTGTCACCGTTGATCCCGATGGACAATAGGGTTAATCGTTAATGAATGGAATAGTGCTGAGTACTGATGATTGATGCTTCATTCAGGGTAGTGAAAATTAAAGTGATTGTTTTCAAGCAATTGTAATTACAGTGACTCGGATTAATATTCGGACGGTCTAAAAACCTATGTATGTGTATACGATTATATACGGTGCTATACGATTTAAACTTTTTTGGGAAGCTAGAGCAATAACAAGTTTACTACAGGATGTGAGAAGAAGTTTTTACAAAAATTTCAATTGATCGTAATTGCAGCAAAAAATACTAAAAGTTGCATTTTACAACGTTTATGTGCACCTCTATTGGAAATTTAAAAAATGCGTTTTCTGTAAATCTGTGTCAATTACTGTGCAATATTAAAAAAGTTATCGTCTTTCTTAGAGCGTCAGAATATTAATCCGAGTCACTTGTGTATCGCATTTACTGAAAATTGACTATAGAATTTTTTATTATATTATACTGAATTAAAAACATTGATTTCTTTTGAATTGTTTACATACAGCTTTCTCAATCGCGTTATTTGTTAGAACATCGTTAAAATATTAAAACAATACAATTTCAAAATAAAAAAGCACTGTGGCCAATGGATAGCATTTTTTCATTCGATGTAGAAACAGTACAGATACCTGAAAAAAACCCAATTACAGCAAGCCGTACAAATGGTTTGTACGCAACAATAAAAATGGTTTCAGCCACAATGAGCGTAGCGAATGGAAATTGAAATTGAGAAAAACAATTGTGCTATTTTCATAGCTACATGCTGCCGAATATTGCAAATTACACCTTGTAAACGAAAAAATAGGACTTTTGAGGGCGGTAGAGCCCTAATTCAATCTTTTATCTAACGGTTTTGACTACTGAAAACCCCCATTCTTGTATTATCGAGTAATGAGAACGCGAATCGCGCACCCTTGCAATCCTAGTAACGAGTCTACCGCCTTAAGGATGTTCTGGAGGTATATAAAAACGCAATAAAATCTTTGAAAATTTGACAAGATATAATTCTTACTAAATGAATGCAATTACCAAAGTTTGGATTCGATTCACTACACCGTTTAATATTTATAGCAACTTAAAGTTTGCACATTTTAACACGTGTTCTTATGGAGAATTCGTAAAATTCCACTTTAAACCCTATTTAAACCTTGAAAAAACGCAACTAGAAACTCCAGTTTTTTTATATATAGTAAAAATTATGTTCAAAATTTATTACGATTCACTAAACAGTTACAGAGCAAAAAATTATAAACTGTTACAAAACTTCAAATTTATCGTGTTGTCATCTGACTAGCATGAAAACGCGACAACAGTGTAGACCACTGAATATAGCTACTATATCATCTATAATGCAGACGACAATTAGATTAAACAAATAAATATAACATGAAATTTACTAATTAAACGAAAGCTTTTAAATTAATCTATTTTTTTATGCAAAATATACTCATTAATAGCTTTCATTGACAATATATTGATAGATTTCGAATTTCTTGTACTTTTGTCTCCCATTGTACCTCCAGAACATCCTTAAAATGAATGTGTGTCTTTCAGAGAGAGTTGGATAGAAAAGTTGACCTTGGAAAACTTACAGAAAATATTGCGCATGGTTGAAGAGGACTAACGTAAATTGTGTAGTACATCTTGCTTGTGAATTGTGAAAAAGGAAAGCCAGGTTCAAGGAGGATCGTGAATACCAAGCTCACGGAATCAAGGTAAAGTTAAATTACGGTTGAAGATATCAAACGTTTTACTATAAAGTCAAGTAAGATGATGCACGAGACCCGTCTCAACATCTGAATCCCGCAACGAAGTCTCAGACGAAATCTCAGAGATCAAAGATCAACATCTCACACAAATGTAATAGCGACGTAAATGTAAAAAAAGTACGATAAAACATATTTTTACATCTCCTTCTGCGACCTAAGATTATATACTCCAACTAGTTTCTTTGAAAGAACTATTACTCGATATTATCTCGCTTACAATTTTGCAGTCAAGACGAAGTCTTAAGGTGTATGGCTCACTCGCAGGGTTTTACAAAATAATTTCGGAGAAGTATGTCAGTCTTGTGACATTATCTAAGTTAAGGTTCTTTAACGTAACGCGGGAATGTCGTTAACGAACTACTAAAGACACTTTGTTACATTTAACTAATTTCAAGTACCGCAGCAGCTGAGAGTATCCTGATCCTTCAAACTCTAGCTTCTGATAATATTCCTTTTCTCGTTAAAAATACGAGTGTTCTGCATTCACATGAAATTGTTATAAATTAAATATATTTGTCCACACATTTATTAAATAATAAGAGAAGTCCCTACAGCAGAATCGTCAGATTAAAACTTGTGTCCCCATTATTTAACAAATTATCATAGTTTAAATAAAGAAAATTTTTCGAGAATTGCATACTTGGTGTTCAAATACTTCTTCAATCCACTTTAAGTGAATTGCAATAATTGTTGATCGAAAATTTAGAGAAAATATCATTAAAATTACAATGAGAAAAATGAAAAGAAAACTACTAAAATGGGGCTACGTCTACAAATCTGTTTAATCGTCAAAAGCATCCAAGTTTTTACAGATTAAACAGTGATAAAATAACAATTACAAATGTTAAAATGAATTAAGGATGACCAAGTTCAATAAAGATTGAAAAATTCTAATGGATTAAAAGCGTCCGAGTTTCTAAAGATTAAACAGTGATAAAATAACAATTACAAATGTTAAAATGAATTAAGGATGACCAAATTCAATAAAGATTGAAAAATTCTAATGCATTAAAAGCGTCCGAGTTTTTACAGATTAAACAGTGATAAAATAACAATTACAAATGTTAAAATGAATTAAGGATGACCAAATTCAATAAAGATTGAAAGAATGTAGAGAAACATTAAGCACTGATAAAATAACAATTAGAAAGTTAAGATGAATTACGAATGACAAATTCAATAACGATTGAAACAATTTAATAAATTAATGAGCTTAGCAAAGGTCTAGAAACGTAAAGAATACTATATCTTTCTTGATAATAAAGCATTTAACAATTTTAACGAATGATCAGTTTTCTTCGTTTGAGAAATAAAGGATTCGTTGGAAGTTGAATGAAACTGGCAGAACCTGTCAATTACTTCAAATTGGACAATTTTATTAGGTTAAATAGATCATTTCTCGCGCAACAATCGCTGCACCGATGACTTTTATACCACCATTCTTCGGTACAGGGACATAAAATGGACTCCGTGTTCTTTGCCCCTCAATCTAAGGATCTTTACTTCGATTCGCTTTTTTTTACGATCACTTTCTGTCAATCGACGACTTAGATTTTATTTTTACCGTAGCGATCAACTGCCGTCTATTTCCGCGACTTCCCTTCTATATTTTTATATCATTCTTATAGCGGTATTTTTATTTTCCAGAAGAAATGATTTCGGGGTCGGAAATTGCTCCACACAAAATACTTTTTAGATTCAGAGAGGGAAACTGGTTAGGTTCCCTCTGTTTCCATGAATCTGTAAGATATGTTATCAGTAGACTGCGGATTTTATGCATTTATGACAAAAATAGGTTACGTACAATTTAAAGCAGTGAATATATTAATCAGATTTAAGGACATCAATGTATTAGTTTCAACTTTATACGATAATTAGAAGAAGAATAAATTTTCTAGGTGGTCCCTGTGTTTTGCAGTTGATGGAGAAATTTTTTATTTTGCATAAAGTTTCGTAGTCTTGTTATCAGTAGTCCTTTTATTATTTTAGAATGTTGATAATAAATTGAACGTTGAATATATTTATGACTAAATTTAAATAAAACTGCAGGGAAAACATGTTACAGTGCTAGACAAAAGTATTGTGATACCGTTTAAAAATGAATACTACTTTTTCAAAGTTGGACCAAATAATTAAGGGTTGTAATCAGCTTGTATACAGGGTGTGCTACGTAACTGTCATCACGTTTTCTCTGGCACTTACAAGATTTAATAGAAAAAAGTGAAAGAAGTTTGTTCATGAAAAATAACGGTCACCTTCATTTTTTAAAATGGCACTACTTATTTTTTAGTATAGCATATTACTGCTTATGTCAAGACGTGTTCAACTCAGCATTAAGGCAGGCTTGAGCTGTTGATATTCAAGTTCAAGATATCTCAAAAGAACCTAACTCAGACCAATAGCAACTTTTAAAAAATGTTTGGTACATTATTCAGTAAATTAATATTTTAAAAAAATTGAAGTCGTTTTTTTCAATTTTAAAAAAGAAATGCCTTTTAAATTGTTCGAATATTGTTCTGTATCCATCACTGTATATATAAATTATTAAGAATTCAATAGAATACAAGTTTTCGAAAAATATCGATGAATTAATCAGAGCAGTGTATTTTTATGTCTATTGTATACTTAAAAGGGTAATTCCTTTTTTCCCAAGCAAGAAATTTAAATATTGTTCGAAGGACGATACTCTTCTTGTTCATCTCCTTTAACCTGGAATTCGTATCATTTTTCCGCGAAATGATGGTATTACGAGGACAATTCTCCAGCAGCGGTGGCAACGGCCGGCTTGATAAATTCTGAGCAGAAAATGGCGTCCAAACAGCCGGTAATTATGCAACAAGAATTTCCGCGATGCCATTCTGCCGTTCAACTAGCGCAATGGGGACAAAGTGCAGTCGCCGAGATCGACGAATTCTCCAAGTTTGAAATGTATTCACAAAGTTCGATGAATTAATCGCGAACGCGGTCCCGACTTTATTATTGTGCGACTTCTGTTCCGCCAATACGATGATAAAGTTTAAACGCGGCGATCTTCTTGAAATTTAAAATTCGTTTACAGTCAAGGAAATTAGTGCCATTGGCAATTAGTTTTCATCAAATGCTGTGGCACAAACTTGACGAGAATACCAATGTTTTTTTATTTGATACTATATGAGATAATTAATAATCTATTAATGTACATTAAATGCTGAAAAATTATTAGGATATTCATTTATTGGAAAAAGTATTTGGCCAACGAAAATTGTAGAAGAAGTATTAAAACTTTTTAATTAACTTAACATTCATATTCAAATTATCCAGATTTAAACTTAATTTTGTGCGGACATAAATTCAAATACCCGCATGGTACTTTTAATTGAAAATAGATGACATAATGATGGTGATGAGATAATAATAATAATAAAAAAGACACATCAGCTTTAACAAAATTCAATTGCTTGTTACATAATAAGCTTTAAGGATTTTTTAAAAACCTTTGCCTACCAGAAGCCTATAATAAAATCCTTGGTAACTGACCTAAATAAGAAAGAAGCTTAATTCTCCTTTAAAATAATACTTTCAAAAGAAATTACTAAATTATGCTGATCGCGAGATGATTTAAATTATTGAGGGTGTTAAAAAATTGATAAAAAATAGGTAATTGTATTAAATACGTAATACGCAATACATTAAAATGTCTTTATACAATATAATGTTCTTAACAATCTTCTACTTTCTTTGAAGTTCAATACCTGTTCGACACTTCTAAATTAACAGTGAAAACTAATTTCAATCATGGACGTTAGAAACACTAAAAATTCATTATTTAATAATTGAACGCTTTAACTTTGTATCGAAAAGATCGAAAATAACTTCCGGCTGTATATTATTAGAAGCGATAAATTAATTTCAGAAGAAAGTTCTTCCTTTATATCAACGAAAATATTGCTTCTGGCAGAAAATATTCATTTATTACAAACGCGAAAAGTATTACAAAACTATATTACAATGTAATAGAAGAGTTTATTGGTATTCTTATTTTTCCAAACATAAAATAACACACTTTTCATCATTTTTAAAATATCTTTAAATAATATTCATTCCTATATTGACATTTTCGAACATTGTAATTTTATATCTCTTTATCTTCCGTCAGTATTATTTCTCTTGTAATAAAAAAATAACTGGACCATTATTCATTATAAAAACCACTGAACATGGAATGAAAACATGTCGTGCATCCCTTATCAATCAACCCTCCCGTACACGGGTCAAAAGTATCCATTACATCGTTCACATTCCTTGTAAAAATTCAGAGCTTTGCATACATAATGCGATTGTTGTTATATTCTACAAAACTACTACAAATGGAAAAAAAACATTCATTTAGAATTAAAAGAGTAAAAATTCATTCAACCTGTTCACTGGATTAGGAATAGATCATGTATATGAAAAGAATAAGAGGGGAATAGCTCCAAAATTTCTACAGCCAATATATCGAGACTATCCTAGCATAATTACCTAATTTTTTACAAGGGTATAAATCAAAGGGAGAGCAGAAATTTCTTCGTCCCTGGGTCAGCCATTTTTCACTGATCGCATTAACACGAGAAAGTGCACGCGACAGCGATTCGCTTCGTCGACCGGACGAAATCAAAATTCCCGACAAGCCTGTTGGAATCTCGACAAATCTCGAACGTCGAGAAACTTTTCTGCTGCGTATTCGAGCATGTTTTCCCGGCGGTCGTGCAAACTTATCTCTCTCTGAATTTTCTTTTCTCTCTGATCCGGCGTTCGCCTCCCCGAACCCTCTAACGCCTTTTCCTCCGGAAAGGAAGTTCCTGGTGACCGAACCCCGCCTCTGTTCCCTCGTTCCTTCGGTCTTTCAATCCCTTTGTCACCTCCCTTCTACCTTGCGCGAGCTCGCCCTCTCGTTTACTATTTGCGACTGCACCCCATGAATTTCCCATTGACCGCCGATGCGATTCCCGTGCAACCCGAAGAACCCGGTTCAACCTCGCCGGATCTGCCGCAGTACTAGCAGCAGTCAGTGCATTTTATTCCATAGTTCGATTTGCATATCCGTTTGTCCAACGCCACGGATACGAGTGCGCATCGTTCGGATTCCGGCTAAACCTGCTAATCTCGACGACGACGATACGGTCGCCGTCTCAGAATCTTGGACCTCCGTTCCCAAAGACGATCTTCTATTCCTCCGGTCGCTGGAAAATGTTCTTCGCGGTGACATGCAGTTACCTTCATCGGGTGACTACAGTACCGGACAAAAGTTTTTTTTTTTTTATTTAAGCTTACCCAGACCCTTAACCCGGGAGTACGCGCACTGTATGTCTTTTGGACCGACGATTTCGTATATATTGAAATAATAATTCAAATAATTCAAATTTAAATAATTCATATTTAAAAAAATGGTTTCCACCTATAAAGGATAAATTACCACTTTCTAAAAATTGCAATGTCATATACGAAATCCCATGTAAAGGTTGCAACAAGACATACATTGGACAAACATCTAGACATTTGGATACACGTATAACAGAACACAAACGTAATATTTTTCAACCTCCATCACAACACACAGCATTGACGAAACATTCATATGAATTTGATCATACATTTGATTTTGAAAGCGTTAAAATTTTGGACAAGGAATCAAACTTACATCGAAGATTACTATTAGAAACCATTCATATGATTAAACAACAAAGCGTTAATCTCAGGTACGAAACACCTAAGATTCATGACTACTACGCTACATTACTGAGCCAGTAATGTGTTATGATGAAGTTTCTAATTCTCAATAGTATTCTTGTTTATAGTTCCTACTATAACATTGATTCCGATTTAATCACTTGTAAATCTCAAATGTTTTTTGAATGTTAAATTATTTTCTATTACCTCAACATTATTGAGGTATTATATTTGTGGTTGTGGGGAGAATTACGAACTATATAGAGGTTTGAATTTGGCGCCTATTATCGACCTAGCAAAACATAGATCGCTTGCGTGTAATTGGTCAAGGTTGCAGTCCTTTGTCCGACGTATTCAATGTATACGTTGTAACCTTCACCAAGGTTTCAGTTCCTTACCTACCAGCATGGAATCACGATATGACTGTTAAAGTTTAAATTTCTTCCTTACATAACGAGTGAGATAAATATATTCAATGTTCTAATTATTGGTTGTTCTTTCGGTTGAGAACAAAAATTTAGTTTTTGTTAAATATACATTTTGTTTTTCAGACGCAAATGTCTTTTGAAAATGATCCCAATCAGGATCGAAACGTTAAGATCTAAAATTGCAAATTTGTTATAAAACAAGGATATATAGTTTATTTTTGATCGAACCTGTGCGCCGAAATCATATTCCCAATATCAATTCTTTTCGATCGCAAAACTAAATCAATATATATTGAAATACGATACGAAGTCTTCGACTGTTGATTTTTTCCGTCGAGCTATTCACGTTTGAAGGGTGTCTCGACTTGTTTATCTTATGTGGCGATACTTAGTGCTTTCGTGTTGGTTTCAAAACATACCATCGCTACGCGTCGGTTCATTCGACCATAGCGCGCCTACTAACGTTAGTCTGATTTCGTCCATCGAGTTTGACGCATACTTTGTGGCAACGATGGCCAATTTCGGATATTTTGAAGACATTGAAGACAAGGTCAGTGATTCAGCAGAAGATGCTGATTATATAATAGAATCCGATCATAATACTGATTCGGAAACTAGTTGTTCAGATATAGAAATATCTGATTCAGAGGTGATATATGTTTCCAATGAAGAATACGTAAGTACAATACATTTCTAATCTGAAGAAAATATAAAAGAAGAAAATTTACGAGTACATTTTGTGAAAAATAGATACAACATATGTTAAATTATTGTTGTTATGAAAAAATAAAAATCAAGTTATAAATTCAAATTGATAAAAGTTTACTTTTATCGCGAGTGTCCTAGTAATGCGAGCGAATCTAAATTATCAAGCGACGAATAATTATTACTTTTTTATTTAACATTTAATTTTATTCATTTACTTTAAATATTATATTATATTGTTACTTAATATTTTATTTAATTTATCTATTTTATATTTTAGTTATTTCGTTACCAGGTGACCATTTATTTTATAATAAAAAATTGTTACTGTTTATGTAAAACAATTAAAATACAATATTACACATTATTTATACTATATTAGTCATTTTATTCAATTATTTCTCATTATAATAGCATCGGTCGAAATGACCGACGCGCGCCTACTAACGCAAGTGCTGGGGGCGCGCGTACTCCCGGGTTAAAGGTGTCTATACAGCTGTACTTAGTTTACATTAGATAATAAGTTTTACATTTTGAGACAGTTTGTGCATCCTTATTGATTAGTATATCCTATTATAAACGCAAGTTACATTCTTTCAAGAAATTGAAAAAGCGCAAACACGCCCGAATGTTGGGTCTGGCAAAGAACATGTCAGCTTTAAGGGGCAAGGAGAACCCCATCTTGCGTAAGTCATCAGTCAGTCTAGTCCTCTGATCATCTAATAAGCAACATTGCCACAAGACATGGTCTAAGTCTTCCTTTTCATAGCCACACTTGCAGTTGGTATGGTCAACAATACCCACACGGGACAGTGAGGCCGCCAGGTTGTAATGATTGGCTCTGATACGATTGACTGTGGTTACAAACTCCCTTTTGAACCTTTCAAAGTTATGGGCAAACCAGGGGGTTCGATTGGGAACGAAAAAGCGCTCAAAGAAGGTTTCCGGACAAAAGTTCCAGACGACTATCTTTTCAATAGATTATCGCATTTTATTAGAGATACTAAACGCCGAACAATTCTCAATTGTTCTTAACATTTACACATACAGAGTGTCCCACCCGATATGGACATCTTGATTTTCTCGCTATTGTTACTCGAAGCGAAAAATGTTTTAACGGAGGCTTGAATAGTATCGAGTGGAGCATATTCCGATGTTATTAGTTTTTCGTGAGTGGACGCATAAAGGTCATAAAGGTCAACTTTGTTTTTTTGAAGTGAAACGTCTTATGGCGCGATGGACGTAAAACCGATTGACGATGAAACGGAAATGCGGCAGGAAGTGGCTAGTGCGCAGACTCTCGTACGGTTTAGGAGAGAGAGAGAGAGAGAGAGAGCACGAAAGCAGAAGCCTTATCATCATTTTTATAGTGCGTCACAGTTTGTTTTTAACCAACACGTGTTATTTACATAAACAAATAATAAAAATAATGACAAAAACAAATGCAGAACGTAATAAATACGATCGACGATAAAACGAAAATGTGAGTTCGAAGTGGCTAGTGCGCAGACTCTCGTGCGGTTTGGGAGAGAGAAAGAGAGAGCACGAAAACAGAATGCTTACCGATATTTTTATAGTGCGTCACAGTTTGACAGCACGTGCAACTACGTTTGCGTTAATTCAAATAATAATATAATAATTACATCTATTGTTGTTGGAGATATTAGTATTTCGAAAACTACCGTGTGCGAAAGAGAATAAAAGTACATCAGTATCAGCACCTATTTATCTTCGTCAAACTGATATTGACGAACATAACCTCACATCAAGTACATTACGGAACATGTTTAACACAGAGAATCAAGCAAATAATCCATCAAGTTCAATGTTAAATGATGTGAATGTTAGCAATATTATTCAACCTTATAGTGACTTTCAACGCCATAGACCAGTTCATAATCAATTTAAGAAAACATTTATAAATAACAAATTTGGTCAGTCGTGCTCTGTTTGCAGTAGATTATGGTTTACTAATGATTTAAAAAAGTACAATGCAGAATATGAAAAAATTTTGAAAATAATACTACCAGATATTGAAAGGAATAAAATACCAATCTATAATACTTGTCGAACTGCACTGTCGAGAAAACAAATTCCTACAATGTCTTCCTACAACGGTTTTAAATACTCTGAGATACCAGCGCATTTACTTCCACTGGATTTAGTGTCAGAAAGATTAATTTCTCCACGCATTCCTTTTATGCAGATAAGACGATTGAGGTATGCACATGGCCAGTATGGCATTCTAGGACAAATTATAAATGTTCCGATTTGTGTAAATACGATGGTTAAAAAATTACCCAGAGACCTTGACGATGATCATTTCATTAATGTTCATATTAAGAAAAAAAATATACGTGTGGAAAACCACGCGCGGTAGAAGTGAAACTTCTTGCAGTCTAGTAATGTTTAGAAGCATATTAAGATTGGAAATGTTAAAAGAAACAAGATCAGGAACAACTAATACAAAAAAATCATAGAAA
Organism: Lasioglossum morio; assembly: GCA_916610235.2. Classification (NCBI taxonomy): domain Eukaryota; kingdom Metazoa; phylum Arthropoda; class Insecta; order Hymenoptera; family Halictidae; genus Lasioglossum; species Lasioglossum morio. Next base: position 3,382,753 of record OU744333.1, read on the forward strand.
AAGTTTCACTTCAAACATAATGAACGATCAAAATTTGCTTCGCAAAGAAGGAGAGCGTATGAGAAAGAAAGAGACGTAGTTCATAGCATTTCCCATACGCTCTCCTTCTTTGCGAAGCAAATTTTGATCGTTCATTATGTTTGAAGTGAAACTTTTTCTATGATTTTTTTGTATTAGTTGTTCCTGATCTTGTTTCTTTTAACATTTCCAATCTTAATATGCTTCTAAACATTACTGGACTGCAAGAAGTTTCACTTCTACCGCGCGTGGTTTTCCACACGTATATTTTTTAATGGAATAAGGTATATTTTAATATATCAAAAGCCAAGAACAGGTGTGGAGTCAGCTCGCCCTCTCCCCTTCTGAATGCGGATAGCGGGCCAGGGGGAGAGGGCAGTTATTTAGTATGCCAGAGAGGCCCCAGAGAATTCTGGGCACCTTGCGTGTGGTAGTCTACGGCACCCCGGGGCCCCTTATGGGGTTGGGTACCCACGTGACATTAGTAGAATCTAACCAGAATCTAACTAGATTTTGGGCCCAAAACAGGGGTTTACGCGGGGTCGTTTCACGTCCTCATATGATTATATTTTGAGCTGAGTGAGGGCTCATTCGAAAGAGGAAGGTTACACGCAGTGCGCGATGATATGATCGAAGAATATAGTTTTGTACTACACATAAGTAAATCACACATTTTTAGTCACCTATAATATTATAATGAATAAATTAATTATATAACGTGCAAAAATATTTATGATTTCACGTTTTTAACGAATTCCTTGCTGAATATATACGATAGCATTTATTAACCACGTTATTGATTTGGAGTAAACCATTTAAAAATGATATCAATTTTCAAGTCATTAAATTTGATCACGTAATATCGAATTTATTCGAGTTGTTTTACATAAAACAATTATCGTCCACAAATAAATTTGTATTTTGTGTTATCGATACTCCCAAGGAAATGATATTTAATTGTTCGGTAAAACTGCGCACACACGAAAGTTGAGCCGGTGTTAGCCATTTGACTTCTCTTAATTGCCCATTAATTACGCGGGATGCGAATCCTACTGATACCGCGATTTAACGTTCCGTGGAATTCACGCTTGAAATACGATGATCCAGCCAAATACACCCCTGAATCAATAATTAGGCATCGAAAATGGTTCGAGAAAACTTAATGTCAGTTTCATACATATTAGTAATTCGAATAACGATCAGATTCTTTTATTATTTGTCAATAGTTATTATATACTTGTTATTTTCAACGTCTTGGCTCAAAACAAAAAAGCTATTAATTGTAGGTAGATTGCGATGCATTCATAATATATACAATTCCACAGAGAATAACAAATTAGCAGATACAGGAAAGTTAGTTATATTTTTATTTAATATGAGACATCTTAAGTTATGAAAGGATAAAATATGTCACATAAATCTGAGTTTAATAAATGTAATTATAAGTTATATTATATGCTAATGGAACAGACTGCTAGGCAATATTAGGTAATATTTTACATAATACATCTATTCGGATTAAATAAAATAGTATTTTATACAGGACGTGAAATTATAGGCAAATGAAAATGTTTCCATTTTAACAATTTCAACCACACAGTAGGATATTTTATTTTAATAATCTAGGACGAAAATAAAACATTTAGGTTTACTAATCTAGCATAAAATAAAACTCAGGACGTTGGATTGTCCTAAAGTAAAATCCTTTAATCTTCCTTAAAGTATTGGGTAATTCCAAAATAAAATTAAATCCTTTAATCTTGCTTAAAGTATTGAGTTAGTCCAAAATAAAATACTGTGATTTTGTGTTGTTTTAAAACTCTGAGAAACCAATGCTGTGACTTAATATTTCTTAACTCGACAATAACCGAAAGAAATGGTTGTTACATCACAACTTCTGGTATACACAAATCCAAATATCTTCAATATTCTTCAAATAAAATACTATTTTAAAAACTTAATTATATCAAATAGAATATTTCATTTTTAAAGTGAAATACTTTAGCATAAGTAGGATTATTTACTATTTAAAATAGTATGTTACCCAGCTCTGTATCCAACTCGAAGTTTTTATAAAGAAGAATGAAGTGAACAATCATTTGACAATGTCTGTAGCGACAAAAAATTGTTCGTACCATAGCACTAGACACCTCAAAGGTGTTACTCGACAAGACTAGACCGATTCACGTCACGAAATCTTTGCCAAATGGTCCCTCGAAAACCGTGGGGTAGTATAGTAGTCCTGACAGGCAAAAAATCGTACGAGAAATGGGGACGTCTTCGCGATGGAATAGGTATAGAACACCGAATTAGCGAATTGCGCTTAATAAGTAAAAAGTAGACTGCGGGTGTTCATGCACGAAAAATATGCAAAAAGCATATGCAAATATGCCCAAAAAATATGATCCGAATTAATACAAAGAGATATTTACCAGTTAGTTTTTAATTCAAAATTTATTGATACGGAAACACCATAATTTGCGTTACAATAAGTTACTAATAATTTTTCCATGTTTGTAACCCTTATTTGTTGTCATTTTTCAGTTAATATTGATTTATATGCTGAAAAAGTACGTTCTACATCACAGGGTGTAATGGCTGCATATTTATATTTGCTCCAATAGCGTTGTGGTACAATAGTTGACAAATTTTTATCGCTTAATAATATCCTTACGAATTTATATATTTCGCATAAACCAAGATTCTTTTTTACCACTACATTTTCTCTATTTTAACGCGAATTTCATCACCACATTTACCAGGAACAGCTCTTAAATGGTTAATACAATCCATGAATATTTTCATTCAATTTTTTAAGGGTAAACCGGCAGTTTCCAGTATCTTTATTGTGGCTAGAAGAGTTTGTAAATGTACTTTTATAAACGTCAAATTTTATGCAACATGTGTCTGTTGCAAATGCAACTATATATAATTTTTTCGTCAAAGTCTTAAACTACCTATTTACAGGAACAAAATAAAGATTGTGAATTAATGCATTTGTTGTGTTGCAAAATCAAAATTTTCGGTATAAAATATTGGAGTCAAAGAAATCTCAAAGAAATCGCAGAAAAATATAGTGATATTATATAAAAGAAATATGTAACATATATATGTGTGCATATGCACATTGTAGAAAACATACGCAATATGCAAAATAATATTTGCATTTCGTAATATGTATTTACATAAACATCCGCAGTCTAGTGGCAAGTAAACTGCGGACATAACAACAAAGTGGAAACAAATATAATTTTCAGTGGCAGTAGCCCTTGTAGATCTGGAATAAATAAACAATCGAACTAAATTCTGTACAATATCATATAATGGCATGTTTTCAATGTGCATTTTTCACGTACATAAATTAAATGTAAATAGACCTGTTGAAAATTGAAAACTGAAAAATTTTAGACCGGTCGTTTGATCGACACTGCTCGGTGTAGTGTTAATTCTTGACCGTCCGAATTCCATAGTGTACCGGATGAAGTGGTAAACGAAATTGGCGGGGATGCACTTGATCTCGCAGTTCGTGAAAAATGGAAAGCGTGCGATTCGTACTCTGTGACTGGCGTGACCGGTATTTCCCGCTATGTTCTACGAGTTACAACTCGTATTGCTCGGAACGATATGCATGGAGTACAGAGTCAACCCTCTTGTAACATATTCTGGAAAAAAAGATTTCGATGCGATACAATGGAAAAACTGCGACAGTTCTCCTATAACGCAATATTTTTATAACACGGTTTTCAAATAGTACCATTTATTACCGTTCGACACCTGATATAACACGAATATTTTCATATCACTATTTCCCTGGCATAAACAGAGAGTCCCCCTGGTACAGGTAACGATACGGCTGTTGTGTGTCGCTGTTCTTACTGGAAGCCAATTCACAGTGTCTTTCCAAGTGACAGCTTTCCGCTCGTGAATCCAGACTTCGACTGCGAATCCTTTGCGATTTTTATAGTTTCTTCTCTGAAAAATTTTTCCCATATTCATTGCGTCTGACTTTGATTAATCATAGCCACTGAATTCCTAATGAAAGGAACTGTCATCACGGGTGTATAACCCTTCTCTGCATGGGTTTTTTTAATTAGGATGAACAAATTGAAAGAAAGTCAGTTTTTGTGTTTTATTTAAGGGAGAAATATTAAAATAAAATTAAAACAACATTTTCAGAAAAATAAATATATACGTGGTAAGAAAGCACATTCTTAGTTTACTATATACCAGATTTAATTATATACCAGATTACAGATTATAATCAAAAAATGATGGTTTCGTTAAAAAGAATTATGGTGACCTTGTAATCTCTAAACAAAATGAGACATAAACAATGTTTTGGCATCGCGTGATCTCCATTAGATCATTCATCTTTTTACGGAAGACATTTCATGTGTCTTTAATTTATTTAAGATACAAGCCTTAGGTAACTCGCCCTGTACAGATGGTCAGCGTTTCTAAACTCTACATAAAGATAGTACGCCTCCCCAGTATCCGATCGCATTCTGCGTTGCTATCCCCTAAGGACGCTCTTAAGGCAACACGAAATAGCGAATCGCACCCTTCATCGAGCTCATTATTTTCCGAGTTTCCGGTACGGAAAGATACTTTGCTCCCTAATAAGGCTCTAATACACAATACCAATGATATCCTCCGAGACGCCCTGCATCTCGAGCCAAAACCCAAAGAACTACTCAGCCACCATGGGTTAATATTGATAACTTATCGTCGTCCAGTTCTTCAGGTTCTTCCTCTATTAACACTAAACCTATCGACTATCAAAAGTGACTGATGTGTATAGTATTATTTATTTATTTATTAATGCCGTAAACCTTGTTTGGTTTATATAGCATACATCATATTATACGTATAGATGTAACATAAGTATACAATATCATATACATGTAACATAAATTACAGCTTACAATTAATAAATGAAATTATTATAAATGGTGGACGTTAAATCCTAATCTTACATTTTTTGAGGAAGTTGAAAATAAACATTAGCGCTGTGATGTCTCGTACGCTCAGAAAAAAAATTAATAGTGTAGGGACGAAATTTTTGTGATTAAGGAGCAGTTCAAACAGGTGTTCTCGTTCTGAATCATATTCTGGACATTACCAGATAATATGATTGAGGTCCTGTGCCTCTGCTCCACATTCACGAGAACCATCCGAAATGGAGATTATAAGAATAACAAGATTAAAATTTATATTTTGTGTGATGTTTACTTTATATGTATACAGGGTGGTCCTTTTAAGTAAGACCACCTATAAAGAAGCCAATATAAAGAAATATAGTTATGCGTCAGAAAACACCGATGACCTTGATAACTTCAAAAGAAATGACCTTTGGAAAAAATATTCTTGCCAGATATTGATCCATTGACACCATGCAAATATTTTCTTTTTCAGAATAACCTGAAGAGATGTTTAGGTGGCCTTACTTAAAAGGACCATCCTGTATACTGGAGTCAAAAAATATATTCGATAGATTCCCATGAAAACACCTTTACAACTGTAATAATTGTCAAATAAAAAAATCCGAAATAGGTCGTTTGATCCCTCGTGGTAGGTTTGGTGTTGAACTACGAAATTCGCACTTTTTCTAGTGACAGGCAGCGCAAGAGTAACTTCTGTTATTCCGCTGGTAGTAGCTAAAGGTGTCTCCCATCTCCTTTCATCTTTTTCTGATGCAATTATTCGCTAGCTTCACGCGTACAGATTATGAGAGCGGTTTCTCTTATAATGATCAAACCAATACTCTAAAATCTCGATTTAGGATGTGAAACATCCCGCAGCAAACCAGAATTTGATCACACTTCCTGCTCGAGTAAAAGTTGGCAGGAATCACGAAAGGAAATGTAGGAGGATAGTCTGTTGGTCCCTCATCGGTGTCTACGAATTGTTTGGCCCGTGTGTGAACAGCTCCTTCATCCGTCCCCTGGGGGTTGTCAGCAAAACCAAAGCAATACGTAGAGGGTGTCTCCAAGTCGAAGCAGCAGCAAACGTTCTAGGAAAAGACATCGAGGGATGTTTGGCCTCGGGGATTTAAAAAGTCTTTGCACAATCGTAATTTAGTTGGAGTATGCACGAAATGGATATTTGAATGCGATTGCATAATAATAAAATGTTAACAGTAGACTATGGATTTTATGCACTTGTGGGAGAAATATGTGGGTCCAATTTAAAACAGTAGAAAGGTTACAATGATTTAAGAGTGCTAATCTATTTTTCTCGACTTGTTAAAATTATTAAAGTAAAAATAAACTGTTTATGTGGCTCCAGTCGCTTGCAATTTGTGCAAGCAATTTTTATTTTGCATGAAGATCCGCAGTATAGTTATCAGTAGACTCCGGATTTTATGAATAACGAAAATGAGCAAGTGCAATTTAAAACAGTGGAAATATTAAAAGACTTTCAGTGTATTAATATATTATTTTCACCACCTAAAATTATCAATGAAAAATATAAGTTTATATTTAGCTCCTGCGTGTTGCAATTGATGCACAAACTTTTTATTTTGCATAAACATTCGGAGTCTACTTATCAGTAATTGTATGATTGTTAAATGGAAACTGTTGTCACTGTGTCGACGATAAGAATGTATTACATAAATTTCTAATTGAACATATTGTATATACATATGTTTTATTTTGATTCCCCTCAGGGTTACAATTCAATATTACACATATATATTATATGTACATTTGTATACATATGAATATAGGGTGTTCCAGAAACAGTGTAGAGAGAGAGAGAGAGAGAGAGAGAGAGAGAGAGAGAGAGAGAGAGAGAGAGAGAGAGAGAGAGACGATCCCTGAGATAATTTTAGAATTACTTAGAAAAAAAAAATTTATTACACACAAGCAAGTCGAATAGTTATCTCCCCCATGAGATCTAGAATGGTTGCAGATTTAATAATTATTGTTAAATGGCAAAAGTTAAAAAATCCCACAAACACGTGACTTCTATTTTGGTCCACAAATTATATAATACAATACACACAAGTTTAAATACAATACAAATAGACAAATAATTAACTATTGACAATAATTAAGAAAAATAGCAAAAAGCTTGTATCTCTTAAATATTGTTTCAGCAAATAATCTTTCTTGAAATTTGTTTATCCGATTGAATTCCTCGATAAAGATGCACAATCTATAAAATTTTTTATTGTTCTGCACGATCTAGTCTCGAAAACCTTTTTCACCCATTAGATGTAAATCATTACTGATAAAAACGAGATAAATTTCAAACATAGATAAATTCCATTAAAATCGGTACTTTACACGTGTGTGATGCCCGTTGTTAGAAGTTCCCTAGGGAAAGCGCTCAGGATTCATTGTCAGTTAATCGGTACATCTGTCCCACAGAGGACAGACGTGTCCTTTGCAAATTCGCTCGAGCAGCCATGGAACGTCGACAATTTTGCAACATCGTAACGTGAAATGATAGGGTGGTAACTAGTCTCAGTATTACAATAATATAACTATAATAATTTATTCTTTATATGTTATACCACATTTTGAAACTGTTCGAGAAGTAGGATTTTGGTTACTGATATTATACAATCTACTGATTTCCAAAATTATACTTATATATGAAACTTATATTGTTTACATTATTAACCACTTGCCTTACGATTCATTTTACGGTTTTAATGACTGGAACTTTTTTTGTAGATCGTAATTTCTTACAAAAATAGAATATTGATATAAATTGTATGCTATATGTTCTGCAATAGCTGTATATTAATAAAACGAAAATAGAATTTTATTTCGGTTTAAAGGAAATTATTAACATACATTTTTATCAGAATGTGTTCAGATTGTTTATCACGTGTCAGACACGTTATTGTAAGGCAAGGGGTTAAATATGTTGATATCTAATCAATCACTAAACATTTAGGTATTTTATGAGGTATTATATCAATTTCGTATCCATAAAATTTCAAAAATCGTAGGGAATGGAAATATTTTAGGTCGGAAGAAATGTTTTCAACTTTCAAGTTGAAATTGCTTCGAGTGCGAATGGCTGGCAATATGAGCATTAATTATTGTATATTACCCTCGTTATGGCTGTAAATTCTGTTTGAAATGTTCTGACGAAAACGAGAAAACTTTCAGTATCTTAAAGTTCGATCGAAGATCTTCAAATACCGCACGGACAATTTAAGAAACCGTGTAGTAGTAGCATTTACAAAACTTTTCAACTTGAACAGTAACATTTAAAAGACTTGTTTGAAACTTATCTTATAAAACGTTCAATTTAATCTCCTAATGAATGTTAATATGCTATGCAAGGAATATATCAATAAAATAAAATATAAAAGATTTAATTGAAATACAAGGAAATATAATGACTTTTTAATTCGAGATAAATGTTGCACGTAATTAATTCACATTATTTTCAAATTAGAATGATTAGTCTACGGATATTCGATGCATGTATAAAAAGTTTGAGTAGATTAGGAAAATTTCGATATATTGACACATTATTTTCCACTTATTAAAATAATTCCTTCTTAAAATGTTTAACGTGCATGAAGATTCGAAACAATGATACATTTATTTCGATAACAAAAAAAGTTTTGCATCCTTTTATGACCTTCTATGATTCGCATCGTTCGTCAAGGCAGCACCTAAAATGCTAAATCTGTTACAATCAAATGTAAGCTGTTAAATGTAAGGAAGTTTTACGTTTGGTTTCGGATCGACCTGATTTCAAGCAATCGGATCACAGATCCGAAGCTTTCCGGTAACGCTTCCGATGCAACCGACCGAGGAGACTGTGTGTCGTATGATGCCCAGTCGAGCCAAAGTCATTCAATCAGCCACTAACGATTACACGATCAAGATGCTACGTCATTTCCAGTAGCCGAATGATTCGATCTGTTCTTCGTGGAACGAACGAGATTATAACGAGCGACAATCAACGGCTGCTTCATCGTTGCACATTCACGCGACCCGAACGGAAGAACCGATTTTGTTGTTAAGAGGATTTAGCGAATTTTTCGAGCTCGGAAATTACACTCCATTGTCCGTGACGTTATAATCGATGATCTCGCGTTTCGTTTCATACGGCTATTGGAAACGCTATTCTGTGCATCGTGTCGCGTTAAAATCACGATTTTCTCTCACTGCAACTTTATTCATTTTTTTTTATTGAATTATTTAGGTCATATGTGTCTTTTAAGGTTATTGGTGACCACAGTGTATTTGCAACGGTAATGGTTCTAAATTAGCACAAGAATTTTCATCTCGTAGCGTTGTTTTTAAATTAGCTATTTTATATTGTGTTCTTTTAATTTGAATTCTGGGACATTAAAATATAGTTTAAAATATGTTAAGCAAGAATGAGTAAGTGAAATTTAAAACAGTGAAAAGATTAAAAGACTTTAAGACCGTAGGGTTGGGTACATTTTATTTGAACGAGGACAACGAACAATCATTTTATCAACATATTATTTGTATTTTACGAATAACATCAATAATTGAGTTTTATTGGCCGTTTAAATCGGATAAACTATTTTCGAATAATACTGTTTTTGAATAATGTTTTATTTCAATTACATGGTTCAAATAATGTTTTACTTCATTTACATTGTTCAAATACAATAATACGCAATTTCATCTTAAGAAGCAACTAAATTAATAATTAATTATAATAAATAGATATAACTAATAACTATTATAATATAACATAAATATAATATAATATAATATAACTATTATATTATAACTATTATAATATAATTTAATAACTATTATTAAATTCAGATATGCTAATTTTTGCAGTTTAATGATTATAAAGATTAGCTGCATCCGTTTTGTTCATCAAAACACGAAATAAACAGAATTGCGGAAAGTACGAATTATTTGATCAAACGAAAGATGAAATGGCGATGGAAGATGAACCACCCTGTCAGCTAACTATTCCGAAGAGTTTAAAATTTTCGATTACCTTGCCAAAAAATGGCAGACCTTCCGAGAGTCATATTCGTAATCGTGTTCTTTTTCATGTGGGATTTAGCGCAACAGAACTAACAAGGAAAATTTGTGATAGCTATGTAAACGTATTGGTTCAAGACATTTGCTGCTGCTGATTACGACCTTGACAAGCCTCGAAGTAGGCGACCAGTTAAATTTAATGACGACGCCTTGAAATCTCTAGTGGAGTCTGATCACCAAGGTTAAGTGTGCAGGAATGATCAAAAAGCCTTTGGTTCACCTGGTCAACTGTGTAAAGGCACCTACATGGAATTGACAAAGTAGAAATATAGGTTCCACACCAACTATCCCAGGCCAACAAAGATCTCCGACGAACAGTTTGCACTTCATTGCTCACCAGATTACGTAGAGATCTATTGCTACCCTCTATGACAACATAAGACGCGCAAAACAATGGCTACCTTCAAACCAGACACCTAAACCATCCTCATCCATGAGAATGGTTTTATTGTGTGCTTGGTAGGATCGTAATAGTTCACTTCAACTTATTGAATCCTGGACAAACGGTTACTGCAGACTTGCCACAAATTACATAAGCTCCGTTCCAAATTGTTAGAACAAAATAGCAGTTTTAATCAACACACATGGTCTATGGAGAATGACTATTCATTTTCAATTTCTACTTAAAACATTTTTAAGAACAAAACATTATCTATTTAAAGATAACGAAATTTTCTTCACTTTAATTAAAACATATACTGTATATGCGAGCACAGGTATGCATATCAAATATCAAAACGATTTGTTAAAGTTGTAAGACGTTTCTGAAGCTATCATTTATGTTTCCTATTATTGTTAAAAATACACTGGTTTTTTGTAAAACTTTATGCATAGCACATACATAAACATAAAGGAAATCGTCTGCACTAAATCATCTGCTATTTAAAGGAAGAATTAATTTTAATTTTTCATTTAATTGGAATAATCAATTCTATTTCTTAAAATACTGCAACAAGCTACGAAAAAGAAAATTGAATATTTCTTACTGTTATCATTGAATGAAGTAAATTTACGTTATATATAGAAAACGTAACGTAATTTCAAATTTACGTTATATGCAAATATTTTTATGCAAGCTAAACGATGTATTTATTAAATAAATACCATTTATTAATAAAAGAAATATAGAATTCAATCGAGACGAAGAATTAGGACGATAGTGAACAAATTCAATTTTGATTAAAAAATCACGGCGCGTGAATAAAGTTAGAATGAAAAAAGTTAAGATTTATTAAAATAAATCACGATTAGTGATTTTGCACGTCATCACTAGTAGGTACCGATGAACTTATGATATTAATTTACCTCGAGGATCGATAAAGCATTTTCAGATTCTGATTTACTTGGAAAATTCAGCTCGTCACGTTATCGCTTTAATCAGATGCGAAAATCCTAGTGAATTTTGAGGAGAGCGGAGCGATTAACGATCGCAAACTCGCGCGAGTTGTCGTAACATTATCGGCTCTAACTTCTGTGTGACGTTTTCGCAAACACGGCGGCTTGCTACATTGGAACTTTATCGACTGACACTGATGCGACAAGAAATGTTTTTTCCCTGATAGAAATCGATCCCATCCACGGTGTCGATTATTATCTTTCAGTTACCATTAGACTGCGGATTTTATGCATTTTTAGCAAAAATGTATAAGTGAAACGCAAAATAGATGAAGCCTCAGATGAATTCAATATTAATGGTGCATTCTATTAAATTTATCAAAAGTCAAAGATGAAATCAATTTTCATGGAATTCCGTTTTATCAGTAACCGATGCAGAGAACTTTTATTTTGCATAAAAATCCGCAGTCTAGTTATCATATTCGGATTCAGTTTAATATCGATGCATATCACTGGATACATTGCGCGCACTGAATTTACATTTTCCCATTTGTACTTTCTTGTAATATTATTTATTTATTCATTAATTTTTCTTTCGACTCGCTTATTTTCTCGTAGAGTATACTTTTCTTTGATGTCTGTGATCTTATATTTAATTTTCATTTTTAAATTCTGCAGCTTCACCTTTGTTTACATTCGATAGAATCGATATTGTTATTAGCCCGTCTGTACAAGATGAAATATATGAATTTTTTATTTTCACTTTTTACTTTTTCATCTATTATTCATGATCCTATCAAGAATAATTCTGCTAGTTTGTCACATTAATATTCTTAAATCATTTCTTTTTTATTTTATATAATCATTTTCTTTTGTCATATATAATAGGAAAGCAGTATTATCATTATTATTAACGTTTTGCATTAAGATGCTCATTTTTGTTACTTTCTCTTTTACCTTACGATTTATCTTGTTCTGCTGCATGTAATAAAGAACAGTATTATTATTTCGTGTCTCCATTATGAATTTCACACGTCTCTTTCACATCAAAATGCTCGATTCAATTGTACTTTGATGTTCACCCCATATTAATATTTCGTTCTGTTGCATGTGATGAAAAGCTTATTATTAGAATTATTATTGCACCTTTTCAAGAGCAATCTTGTACGAGTTTCTCACACTAAAACCTTTAATATACAGATCGCCTTATTTTCATCATGTTGTATGCAATGAAAATACAATACTATTATTATTGCACCTTCTCAAGAGCAATTTTGCACAAGTCTCTCACACTAACTAAGATCCTCCATACACAGATCTCCTTATTTCAATTTCCACCTTATGTTATTATATCCTCATACTGTTGGAAGCAATGAAAAGGCAGTATTATTATCTTTGCAATTCGTCTATATTGTTTTCATCTGTTTTTTTTAGCAATAAAATGATCTCGATGTATTCTGTTATCTTCAATTTCATCTTGCGTTACAATTTCTAGCGAAACCATAAAAAAAGACGTACTTTTTAAGTGGCAAAAGAGAAGAACGAGTTAGTTAAAAATCGAAAAGGATTTCGCAACGGTTTCCTATTTAATGGTAAAGAAGCCGAGCAGTTTTGAAGGCAGTTTGAGCTTTCACGGAACGGGGTGCATTACAGATTTTGCGAACGGTAAAGTAGCTCTTGGTAAAAGGAATCTGTGTCGTCTTGAGGGTTCAACGAAGTTCCGCGAGCACAGCTTTTCCTTGGTAGAGGCAAACTCACTTTTCTTAAACAGACTTTTAATCTTTTAGGATGATGGGCCATCGGAACCTGTTGGTGCTCTAAAGGGCCCGTTTCATTTATTAAACTGCTACCGGTTAACCGTAAGTTATATGCGGGAGTGACGGCATTATTTTTCGATCGAGCAGCTTGCCCACACCGCCAACGTCTGGCAACTCGAAACTTTGCACCGGGAAGTTCGGTAGGAAGTTCTCCATCGCGCCAATTAACACGTTCTCGACAAGGATGTGAAAATCTTTCGTTCCCATTACGAGAGAAGCGGTTGCAAGATTTACAACCGCTCGGTTCCGCGGTTATACGAGAACTGGCGAACGTATACAACGAATCTCGAAGCGAGGGATCGACGTTCATCCGGCAATACTCATTCCCCTCACGTATCACAACTGACTGGTTCCAAATGGCACCTACTTTTTAGGATAGCGAACACTGCGTTCTCCATAATCAACAGACGCGATATTATTTCCCGAAATGTTGGTGCGCCCTGTCATACCGTGTGCCCAAACGCCAATCTAACTGATAAAAATAAATTTTTTAAAAATACCACGTTTTTAAAAACGAACTGAAAAGTACAAAATAATGTTTCCTAGTTCCATACAGATTCCCAACACTGTACTGATAGTCCTAAAAATTTGTAATTGTGAATTGTTGAATAGCTGTGAAAATACTTGTAAGATTTAAAACGAAAACCGTGGGGCGCATGCAATAGATAATTGATGCATAAATAGTTCACCTAAATCACTAAAAAATTTATTTCTCCGCAAATGATATGGACTGTTGTGTGAGTTTTATCAACGGCAGCTACTCTCTACACTCCTTACTATTATCTTGCGCCCCACGTTTTTCGTTTTAAATCTTACAAGTATTTTCACAGCTATTCAAAATTCACAATTACAAATTTTTAGGACTATCAGTACAGTGTTGGGAATCTGTATGGAACTAGGAAACATTATTTTGTACTTTTTAGTTCGTTTTTAAAAACGTGGTATTTTGTAAAAATTTATTTTTATTTACATAATTATTTTCTGCTTTCTAGTCTTATGTATGTGAAAGTTTTCAATCGATTTTTAACATTTTTACCACGTTATAAAATTATAACAGAACATGTACTAAATTCAGACAGTATTGCGACCGCGACATATCGAAAAGTAAGTGCAGTAACGGTGTAACGATTCTTTCACTTGGTAAAAGAAGCGATGATGTACTACGAAAAACGCGCGGTGACGTACTATCATACTATCATATACTGATTGTGAGCTCCGTCGGGGCGAAGTGAGTCCGTGGAGTGGGGACGAGTCAGAGTGCGCACGCATCTAAAGTAGAGAACGTTGTCGCGCGGAGTGGGGATCGCTGAACGCGATCACGTAGGTTTCGCGGGGAGGTGAACAGGAAAAATATTTAATCGTTATTGCTCCGAAACGGATAGACTTTAAAAAATTTTTTTTTTAATAATGCATTGTCATCCAGTTCTGAGCCATATGTCCGATTTCAAGTCTCTAGCTCATCAGGAAGTTAGTTTAAAATCAATTCCAAAATTTGCCACCGAACAAACAAACAAGAAAGCGAGCTAATAAAAACGTGGTAAAAAGTCGAATTTTTAATCACATACTATTATTTACTTTTCTATTTCTTTCCATTCTTAAATCCCTGTAGATCTTTAAATTATATTCTGTTTCAGAATTGTAGTTGTCTGTTTCAGAATTGTATTCTGAAGATTTTTTATATAGGGTAATATTTACGCAAAAGTCTATAGTCGCTGCGGCCTTTAAAAGTCCCCCAGAACGGTCAATGCTTTTGCTACTGGTAAACGTTAATATTAAATGCGAATATTTTGCCGTTCATAGGTTTTCCAGAAGAAAGTTTGTACTTGCATTCTGTAATTACAGAATTTTCAAAAGTTAATGAATTTTCCAAATACCCGTGTTCAAAGATGGTCAATTTTTTACTTCATGCATTTCATTTTTTCTAATGAATGTAACCACATTCACGCGTATTCTATGAATCTCCTGTTTGATTTCGTAATGTAGACTCTGTTCTTTAATTCTTGTAAAAATCAGCTGCCAGCGTTTGCAACTAATTGTTTAATGTAACTTCAAAGTTTGTGAATAGTTTGCGATTACACATAAAGAGGGTTTAAGATTTTTGTGGTTCATAGTACTAACTGAGAGGAGTAAAAAATGCTTAATTAATGTAGGTCATAAAATTAATACTTCTAGTGTAAAAAGGAATTTTATGTTTTCTTCGTCACCGTCTAAAATTATTTTTAGATTAATTTATTGAACTTATAGTTTTATTAAATTTTATTTATAAATAAATTTATGAAATACAGAGAAATGTATAGCCAAAGACATCGGTGATTTAAATTATCTGAAAAACTACTAAATAAATAACCAATAAGCGATTTTTACTTTTATTTTAAAACAACAAAATTCAAAGAATTAATTATAGAATGATTAGATACATATATATTTATTACGATAAATATCAGTAGGTAGATATAATTTTTGAACGAATTTTAGTGGAAATTTTAGGGGACGGGGACGGGGATCAAAGTCGCGTCATCGCATTACCTGGCTGGCCCGGCCGTCGCAGACCACGGATTTGCTCATATTTATTTAACGGTTCATTTTACAGGATTTTTTGAAACGCAATTCTCTTTGTAAGACCTTTAACCCTTGAGAAAGTGGAACTCGAAAATTTTCAAGACCTTTAAAAAGCAAATATATGGAAGATCCTGTAAAATAATCTATAATTAAAAAGAAATAAGTTCTGCAAGTTAAAAAGAAACACATTTTTCGTTAATAAAGTAGATAAGAATAATTTTATATGTCTTCTATACAGTCCAATTACAATTAATTGAATAATGAAGGTTTAACATTTCATTTTGTTTTTAAAAGGCGTTACTCCGAAACATATTAATGCAATCCGGCATTGTGGTTAGCGTATATATGTACATCTCTCAATGAAACTGTGTATTTAACACCTTGTTTGATTTACAATAGCTGCATTTGTACGTGCAAATCTGCGTTGTCGCGCGTGTTACTGCAATTAAAGTCTTATGGGACGTGCTAGATTTATCCAAGGATTTACAAAATCTGAGGATAAAATATTAGTAAAGACGTTAATAAAACTAATGCAACAAACAAGAAATTAGTTTAATATCAAGAACAATGATTGAAAATTAGTAATATATACGTATAAATATATATAATAATATTATACTGTAGTTTATCAACTTACTATGATATTATATATGTTATACTATATATTACGTCATATTATGTGCTATTTCATATGTTATGCTATACGTTATAATACATTATGTTATATATTAGGTTGGAACGAAAGTTTTTAGCGTTTTTAAATCAAAATTCAAAGATGAAGTTAAGATCTTTATTCATAGATTTATTGAATAACATGATAAGTCACGTAAAAATTGGCAAAAAGTAATAGAAGAGATTGGAAGATATGCTATTCAATAAATCTATGTGTAGATATCCTAATTTTATCTTTGAGTCTTAATTAATAAAAATTAATGAAAATAAAACGTTACGACCTATCGTTCCAACCCAATATTATTCATATGTTATACTATACATACATATATTACACTGTATGGTACACATCTAAATGACGTTAACCCCTTGTCGTATTTCAACGAGCCACTCTCGTCATCAAAATTTTAAACAAAGTCTAACAAATATGAATGTTATACCTTTCTTTTTAAATGAAATAAAATTTGATTTATTTGTATATAAGCAATGTTTAAACATTAAAATAAATGTAGCCATACAAAAAATATAAATTTTCTTTTATTTTGTGGAGGAAGTCGTGAAAATAAGCGACTCTCGGTTACGTTCCTCAACACTCTTTATTAAAACTTGTCGGTATCGGTGGAGAGCTGAAAAATGTCCCTTGCGACTCGAAAAAGAACTGACTCTCTGTCCGTGGTCAATCTCCAGGAAACTCCCCGGGAAAAAGCAGGAAAATGGAAGAGTGGGAGAAGACCGAATAGTGGGAGAAAGGTACGGAGAGGAAAGTCAGGTAAAGACCCGCGGAAAGGAGCGATAACGGAAGGGTCTTGTAAAAACTGAAGGACACGACAGTAAAAAGTAACCGGGAAAGGGTGTCATAAAAAAAGGAAAGTTCGCCAGGGCCTGCTCGTGAAGCAGGCCCAAACGGAACTTGGAAAGGACACACGAAGGGAAAAGGCCTGCGTGGATCTGGTCGCCAGATGTGTACCTGGACAGTCCGACCCACGCAGACGGGAAACATTGAGTAAGGATTAAGTTGACGGGATAAGGAGTTTCCTACAATTGACAGAAGCGTATGGCGGGACCAAGGCCGCCACAATTTCCTACGACATTTTTGGGATAAATACGTTTGTTTTTTAATTTGTTTATTTTACGTCGCATCAACTTTGAACGGTTATTAGCGACGAGACCTATAGTTTATTAAGGTGGATTCCGAACCACCTATAAAGACGTTTTAATCGGAGTAACTATTATTAAATATGTCGGTATCTAATACATTACTGAACATTTAGTTATTGTATGAGATGTAACATGATATTTGGTCCCCTCAGGGTTTCAAATTCATTTACCAATCCCCCTCTTTCCACTCACCATCGCCTTTTCAGATGGACCTACTGTTTATGGTGGGTTCCGAACCACCTTTTGCCAACAACACGTGAAAAACACCTCGGGCGGGTCACTTTCCGGTTTTTTACCAGACGGTCACCCATCCTAGTGCCCGTTCACGTTCCACATTGCTTAACTTCGGTGATCTAACAAGAACCGGTGCTTTCAACGGGACTACGGTTGTTGACTTAATCGGAGTAACTAAAGAAAATGATATGGCAAGGGGCTAAAGCAGACAAAAAACGTATGCGAATTGGCTCCGAACCGGCCGATTATTATTTTACAACCCCGCGATCTGACAACCACACATATGAACAACACGTGAATACACTTATAAATCATGTCATCAACGACAATACGAAAAAAATTTCTTTGACAGTTTCCCAAAGTCCTTCCGATACACCGACGTCCCATTAACAAACGCTACAATTCCCCACCTAAATCCACCCTTTACCATTCACGAAAAACCGACATTCGCAGTACTATTTTGATCGTGGCCGGAGTCATTTCTTCTCATTACCTGTCACGATTTCGGAAAGTGTGTTGTGAAGTCTTCATTATACTGTGGATCTTTATGCAAAATAAAATTTATCTGCGTCAATTGCAAGAAATAGAAACCAAATAGAATGTTCTTTTTTCCTTTAATAATTTTAATAGAATAGAAATTCCATATTGACATCTTCAATTTTCAAAATTATCCTACAATTTTCAATTTCATCTACTCAATTTTCTTATAAATGCATAAAGATACGCAGTCTATTAATCATTGTGTAGAATTGTGGTATTTTATTAAGACGTATTTTCGCGTAAACGGCAGTATCCTGGTGAACAATTTGTAAGTACCTATACTTTTCATTTATATCTTTCATACATATTTCTTGTGATTATTTGAGCCGTTGTTTTCGATGTGGTATAAGTCCATTTATTTATTCACCCTTTGTAGGTGGAACTATTTTAACTCGAAAATTTAAACATTTCTTCCAACCTAAAATAATTCCATTGTATGATTTTTTTCATTTTATGGATATGAAATTTATATAATACTTCATACTATACTTAAATGTTTCGTAATTAAATATTCCCCAAAATATTTAATAATGTAAACAGTATTTTGTATAATAATACAGTAATCTTTAATGCAATTCTAAGTCACTTGAGTGCTAAAGGTTAATTTTCTGTTTCTTTATAAAAATTTTTTACATCGACAGGAATATGTGTTGACACATTTTGCGCGAAAGACATTGTGACTCTTATGGATGTTACACAATTCAAACAATTCGATTCAATTCACAAGTCGATTCAATAAAATATCGCGAGTTTATCCCACTTCTGAAGTTTGTAGGAATATTTATAACGTTTATTATAAATATAACACCAATACAATACGTCAATACGTCACTATTTACTTAATTGAACTGCGCTGTTGTTCTTATTTATATGTATGACAACGGCGTGTCGTCAATGCCGTTGTTCTCTCGCCGTAAAGGTATTACTCACACCATCAGCTTATTACCCACAATATCCGACTGAAACTGCTCATTTTTATACCACTTTTAAAAACAACGGCTCGTGTGTTGACGTAACAGCAGGATAATATAATAGAAGAATTCTTCTAATAAACAAAAGAATACCAGCTTTGCTTCGGATTTAATATCAAGAAAAGAAATTCTGTAAAATATGGTGAATGAGAACTATAACTTTGATTGCGGAGAGGGTGCACTATGCAGCCAATTGTTCAATAAACATAGAACACCGTGCCGCTGTTTCGACATCGTTGTTTTACATTTCCCGCATGCAGCCGTTCCCTAGTCACGGCAGCATATTTTAAAGCAGATTTCATACTTCCTTTACGGTGCAAGTGTAAATTTCATGCAGCCCTAACATGCCGAGAGTATCGAATATCGAATTCGTTGAAAGGCATCGAGGAGAACCAACCAACGATCGCATCGGAAACGATATCATTGTACCAGACATTTCTATCCCCTTGAATCTAAATAATTCTCTACCTACAAAATACGACACGTAACGACGATATTGACGCGGCAACAACTGAAAATTTACTGCGCGATAGACAACGCAATTCCTTGTCGTTGATTAACGAGGAAGAATGGCGGACAGCGGAGAACATTAAATATTCATCAAACTAGATTGCTTACAAACGAAACTTATTTCGTATGCGACTATCGTCCGTCGTCCGAGGGTTAAATGTACAAATGTATTTCATCACGTTAACCAAATTCGAAAATACGAGTTTATGTCCGAAAGGAGTGAGCACAGAACAGCAAAGGCCTAACCGGAAGATTCACAATGGGGATTAGCATGCAATAGATTGATACATCTTGCGCCCCCCCCACGTTTTTCGTTTTAAATGTTACAAGTATTTTCATAGCTATTAAAAATTCACAATCACAAATTTTCAGGACTACTGTTTATTATTATTTATTATTTAGTATAGACGGACTGAAGCCCTTTTAAATGAGTGTTTACAACAATAAGAGAAAGATATAAGACTACTGGTCTAATAAGAAAGAAGGAACATGCACAAAAAGAAAAAAAATAACAAAATACAATAATATAATACTGGTACAATCGATGGAATAATCATATAATCCTACGTAGTTGCATTTTAAAATTTTGCAAAGATTCAATGAAAAAATCAATAAGATTATAAATAGTGCATGATTTTGCAATAATGCGATTCATTGGATTAATTAATCCATGAGTAGATTTCGCTTTAAGTGTTGGAAAACCCGCTCTTGTTCTCAGTTCACGTTCCGGTACATAAAAATTGATTTGTACAAGTAGAGAGGAACAATCAATATGATTTAATTCAATTAATTCAATTAAAAATAAAGCTCTGATTATCTGTATAGGACTAGGAAAAATTATTTTATACTTTTTAGTCCGTTTTTAAAAACGTGGTATTTTAACAAAATTCATTTCTTCATTTTACAATGTTATAGCTGACGTTTAAGACGAATTCAAAGACCTACTATAAATAATACTAATGTTCTGTGTTCTGTTCTGTGTTCACCCCTTTCAGACACAAACTCGTATTTTCGAATTTGTTTAACATAAACTCCGCAAAACTTCGGCCCGTTATATAACGATGCTGTAATCAATAAATATCTTCCTACCCGTTTATCCGTAGGTTTATCTTGTCGCCTGTTTTCGCGCCACCATTTTGTTTACGCTACTACTATGTGCTCGCCTGTTTACTTCTGTTTAAAGCGAGCACGCTGTTTCGCGGATAAGGTACGCTCAAATCGCTGCGAAAGCACCTGGCTTGCGTGTTCTTCGATATACCGTATATCGTTCGCACACGTGGCACGTATGGAATTTTTCAGACATATTGAATTATGGGTAAACAGAGGTTATGTACACCGTTTCACATTTTAATATGCCGGCTGGAGCAACTGAAATTTATTGGGAACGTTGTTTGCTTGTCAAAATTACCGTAAATATGAAATGAAAATATCATTGTATCAGTATTATTCATATTATTATTGTGTATTGCTAATGTATCAAATTGTCAGGTTAAATATCGTGAATTTTTGTTTGTATTTCGTATCGGAATTTATAATCGGTTCGTTAATTTCGTTCGTACGTTATATGTAAGTTTGTTTTTAATCAAAATTATTCTACGGAAAAACTGTTCAAAGAAGGAACAAGAAAGTTGGAGTAAGTAAACACTGATAAATATTTCGATCAATCAAAAAATTAAATCATTTTATTCGTTTTAAGAAATTCATTCTTGAAATAACTTTATATTTTGTCTCTGATTCCATCTTATGTAGTGTGCTAATTTATAAAAGGTATAAATACTAATTGTAAGTATTTTTAGCAAACAAAGTGCCGTAAACTTAACGTGAAAGCGAATTCACAACACCGTGAAATATATGAATTCAGTGAGAAAATTTAAAATTTGACACATTTTTATGGTTTTACCTATTTTTTTTAATAGATGATATAATATATTTTCCAAATAAAATTATACATTTCTCATTCTTTTATAACATATTTTACTTGAAGGTAAATTGAATTGTATAAACTTAATCAACATTTAATGAATAAAAATTAATTATGGTTTCATCGTTTTTTGTTATACTATGATTAAATACTTTTCTTTTTCAGTAAAAATTTAGTCGAATAATATTCGATTCAGTAGAATCATAATTATGCATATATTATTATGAATATACGTTTATATATATGATCATACTTATACATACATATAGATTTATATGATCACACTTATTTTATATCATAATTTAAATTATTATGTGTACATGTATATTATATTCAATATAAATCTATATTACTCGAATAACAAGTGAGCCACCATCACAAAAATTGCTACATCATTATTCAAAATATTGTTTACTTTAATAAATCTATTGTCATCTAATCAATTACTAAATATTTAAGTATGGTATGAGATATTATGTCAATTTCATATCCGTAAAATGATATAAGTTATATGGAATGGAATTCTATATCATTCTTGGTCGGAAGAAATGTTTAATTTTCAAGTTAAAATGGATCCGGGTGCAAAGGGTTAATGCAACAGATCATTTAAAACGAAGTAATCCACATTTAATAAATAGTTTTCGTTTATTAAACATTTTGCTGGTTACTTAGGAATAAATGATGATTGTTGAAGTAGTTCTGTATCTCAATGTGACGGTAGTTTGCACATGTTCGAAACATTGCGGGATTGAATGAGCGTGGAAGCAGCGTAACATATACAACGTTATGAAATTAGAAATCTCGCCAAACCCTCTACGAATTTCTCGCATATTAACAGTATTATTTAGAAGTACATTTTGAGGCTTCCGCACCGGTAATCCTGCTCGGCGATTTTCGTAATTCTCCACTTAAGTGACAGCGCACTGGGTGTGCAGCAAGATTTAAACGTGTACCGAATGGACCCGTGAAAATTAGGTTTCTGCTCGACTAACGCGTAAACCTCAAAAGTTGTTTACGCGTTCACATTATACGCAACTATGGCCGTGAGCTAGAATTACGTCAATCATGTTTTCAGAAACTTCACCTCCAACGAGTGATGGAAATATGGTTCCTCGGACAACGAAACAATCGACTGTGAGTATTGCATTTTGCAAGGACAACTAGTTACCAGATTATTTACAAGAAAGCTTACAATTTTAAATTCAGTTAACGGTACCTCAAAATAAAAAAAAAACTGTAACACGGAAAATACAACAACCATTTGTTTAGTTTCAACAGAATCAGCTTTGTGCAGTTTATTGACTGCCAGGAATTTTTATAATAGAATTATTTTAAATGTACAATAACTACATCGACTTTTAACAATAATTTCGTGTCGCGCGTTCCATCATAAGATGTTTTATACAAAATTTTCGAAACATTTTCTGTCAGGATTTTAAAATTTGTTAATTACCAAATGATCCCTGATTTTTAACAATTATTCCGTGGCGATAATTCTCTGGCCGATGTAATTTTAAAAAAGCTTCGCGGCTTTATAAACCAAGTTTAAACAATTGTTTGCATAACTATCCCTGCAGTTTAACAACTACCCAGGAAACATTGATTTTTAACAATTGGTCAATAACACAGAAGCTGATGTAAATTACTTCAACAATAACTAATCAACAGATTTTGAATTCTACGTATTTACATCCCGCCAGGTCATGTGCGCAAAGCGTTTCAATCAAATATTTCAAACAAGTTTAACGAGCTCTCTGTTTTATTCCGTCACTCGTAAATCCGCAAATAGGACAAATAATAGACTTTTATCCGAATTTTTCTGTATAAAAATGCCTGTTTTGAGAATTACCGCTACACAGTATTTTCGGGTTGTTACCCGAAGTTGAAGTCCAGTACAAATATTCTGTAAAATTGCACATCTCAACAAAGTGTTACATATACTCATGCTTGGAAAGATTAATTGCATCGCAGCCGTGCGTGGCTGGAATTTTCTGATAAATAATTTGCCAATTAATCGCACGAAGTATTGGAAAAGTTATCACGACGTGCTGGCCCGTAACAGCCATCACAAAAGACTAGTTTTTATAGTGTTTCAACTAGCGGTTAATTTACCATAAATCTTTTGTAACTCGAAACACAATAAGTGCTTCAAATAGCTCATTTTTAAGTCTCGTTTATTTTGGACGATGTTGATCATCCTGAAAAAGTAATGTTATTGGACGACATAAAATTGCTAATATAACATTCCGTCTGTATTCATTTTAAAGGGTGCAGCCTCTACTTTTAAACCCCCGAACTTATTGTCTCAAAGATCCTTTCCTACACAAAAAAGATTTAAAGTTGCCGAGTTTCTCCAAAAATTTCACAAAAGCAGACGAAATTAAATTCTTTTTTAAGAATCGTTTTTCTCCCTTTTACAATAATATCTATATGCAGATTATTTAAACACTGATTTACGTGCACAAATTGTGGTTAGCTTATCTTATAAAAAATTATGAATATTTGGTGAGAAAAATTTTTTAAAAATATTTATTTTAGTCGTGATATTATTTTTGTCCAGATAATTTAAAAATGAATCACTAGAAATATCAAAGACCAGAAAATTGTTTTATATAATATATCTATATATAAATTCATATAAAACATTTTTATTAAACTCAATAAAAATATTTTTATTCTAGATATACGTACATTTTAAATTCCTCGAATACGTGCGTAGATTAAAAATTAAATTGAAACAAATTAAACATAACTTATGAATCTAAATTCCAATCTAGTATGTTTTATTAAACATTTCTTCAAAAATTTCACAAAAGCAGACGAAATTAAATTCTTTTTTAAGAATCGTTTTTCTCCCTTTTACAATGATATCTTAAAAATTGATCTCTGATTTTTCCATTTCGCTTTATCATAATTTCGATAAAAAGTGTGCAGACAGAATTATATTTCTTAAAATTTCGAAAGAAAAATCACCAATTTCTCGCTCAAAATAACGAAGTAGGACCTTTGAAAAAAATTGAATTCAAGAACGTCTAAGTAGAGATTCCGCTCTTTAAAACTAGCCTAGTTAGAATGCCATAAGATTTTTATCAATGAAGTTAAAGCAATTCGAAAATCGACAAATTATTCACATTATAATGCGGAGTAGTGTAGGTGTGCATGTCTAGCTGGGGACTATTTCCACGAGTTCGATGAAAAAGCGTTTATTGATTGCTTTATTATCTCTGACCGTAAATGGTACTAGACGTGTGCAGGGACATAGTGTTTTTCTAGGAAGCACTTGAAGCTCGTCACGTACTGCAACGTAAGGGAAGTCGGACCTAATATGTGTTTATACTACTGCTACACTCCGGGCCGAAGTTTTTTCCGTCTGAACAATTTTCTTACACTTAATCATTCCTTTATCACAAACAACGTGGTGCAATAGACATTGTGCGATTGCATTTCTCGCAGTACATTGTTGCTGAATAACTAACAAAATTCCTGTTTTACATTTATATAAAATGAAACGCTTATCGCTGGGAATATTTTATTTTGCACATCATTTCTATATGCAGTTTATGAAAAAACTGATTTACGTGCACAAATTGTGGTTAGCTTATCTTATAAAAAATTATGAATATTTGGTGAGAAGAATTTTTAAAAAATATTTATTTTAGTCGCGATATATTTTTGTCCAGATAATTTAAAAATGAATCACTTGAAATATGAAAGACCAGAAAATTGTTTTATATAATATATCTATATATAAATTCATATAAAACATTTTTATTGAACTCAATAAAAATATTTTTATTCTAGATATACGTACATTTTAAATTCCTCGAATACGTGCGTAGATTAAGAATTAAATTGAAACAAATTAAACATAACTTATGAATCTAAATTCCATTCTAGTATGTTTTATTAAACATTCTTTGAATGTGTAATTACGCGAGTGTAAACAGTAAACAGTAATATTACGAACGCATAATGGGACATGTTAATGGCATTTTGATGTTGAAAATCAAATCGTGATGAAATAATGAAGCTTTTGATAAACACTACTGACATTAATATTTAATTGGATCATCTGTCCGTTTCATTGCCATTCAATGTTTATTATTCATTGACACTTGTCAGGAAACGATTGAATAAATAATATATCTGATTGTACAGTATTACAATTCATTCTGAATTTATCCAATGATTTTCCATATTTATGTCACTCGTGCTGTGTTCATATTCAGTTGTGAATCAAGTTTTCGTGTTTATAATGTCACTCTATCAATTTTCTCATTATTACCTTCTTATCAATATAAACAATTAGAAAAAAGAAGTTGATATCACGTTAAGCGAGTGCAATTACTAGACAGCCGATCTTTATGCAAATAAAATTTTTTTTCTTGATTTGTAACAAACTGGAGTGAAATAGATACTTATTTTTTTCAAAATATGTTTAACAGTTTGAAAATAAAATAACAGTATTTTTAAATTCTTCTAATATTTTTACTGGTTTAGATTACGCATACTCATTTTTATCATAAATGCGTAAAACCCGCTATCTAGCAATTGCAATATGGCATTTCACACGTAATAGTAATTACAAAGAATTTATTAATATTTTTCACAGAAATGTGTCAGAATTTAAATACTCACTTCGGTCCAAATGGATCCGAATATACAGGACAATTAAATGAATGACTCCTGCAAAGTTCTTGATTGATCTGACGGATACACGTAAAATCTTCCCATAAATATTTGAAAACGGACAGATCGTAAAACTTGTTGACAAACAATAGTTGATATACGATATACTAAATCTCTGCATGCACGTTGTATAGAAAATGCTAACGGTGACATAGAGCCAGATGTACAAATAACTGAGAAAAAGATCAAAACTGACTACAAAAACTGATCTCTCGATATAAAATATTTTTGTAGTTTTAAAAGCGTCTGTATCTTGAGTGTATCAATATTATTCGCGAATAACTGTTCGACCGTTTTACAAATACATCAGCTCAAAATTGTTACCATTTTTTTTTATATTGCATATGGTTGTTTACTAGTGCTGTCGTTTTGAATATACTGCGTATATCTATCTTGTTCTGTTACGAGGGAATATTTATGTTACATTTAATAAACACGAGAGATTCATTTTAATCCTCAACTGTCGGGGTTGAATCTTAAAACACTATATGGAACCAGAGTTACCAGATTAAGACCTGTCTCCAACACTACCCTTTCCCTTCTACTAGAACTTCTTAAACTATAGTCAATTCCCCTGTATACAATAATTAATGACCTTAGACATTAGAATCATCTGTATCAATTATTTCGCATTAAAATAATCAATTTTTGAATGAGAACGTAACCAAAGTGATTTCGTATTATGTTAGGTGTAGGGATTTTATGAAATATCATTTATTAAACGAGAGAGAAATACATTCCATGTTGCTGATTTCAACAACCATACGTGTAATTATTATAGTTAACTTTAAAATAACTTTAAGTTAACTTAAAAATAAACTATAATAAAAAAATAAAAACACAGTTCGGCCATAATGACAAACGATCGACCTCGATCTTTCGTTACAACAAATACTAACAGTATGCAAGTAATTGAAACAATTATATAATAACTATTATAGAATGAATATTACATAAAATTAAACACAATTGAACGTTGTTATAATCGTAATGCAACACTTATTATAGTGGATGGAACATTTAAATGAGAACTTGTAAATGTCTTTGTTATGAATTATAACATTTTATGCATTTACGATAAAAATGGGTACGTACAATTTAAAACAGTGGTCATATTAAAAACAATTAAGGACACTAGTGTATTAGCTTCAGTTTGATAACAGAATTACAAGAAGACAAAATTTTATATTTACCTCCTGTGTCTTGCAATCAATGTAAACATTTTTTATTTTACTTAAAGATCCGCAGTCTATTTATGACATTAGAGAGAAAGTGCTCGCGACAAAGTTGTGTTGTATATTGTAACTTGCGTTATTTTCTTAGATTATTCTATATCTAATTTTTCCATTTCCAAATAATCACTTATGAATAATTAAGTTATCTATCCTAAATTAGTTTATAATTAATTCTTAATTCTTAATGAATTCATGCTATATTTCATTGTTAACCTCTGTTAACAATTTTGTGGCGGAAGGTGTTGTATACCAACGATAATATTTTCTCTAAGCGTTTCAGTTCATCATTCTATCTACTATTACTCATCTTTGAACTTCATCCCCATGACCCATCCCTTATCGACCATTAGACGTAAAACAACCCCCACTTTACACAACCAAAAACTGGTGACTTCGTCTTCTCGCGAGCATTCTCTTTCTCATTCTCATTCGCTTCTGTTCGGTCTTTACCCAGTCTTGTCTAGACGAATAACATCTTTCGTATTACGTCTGTAGTTTGCATTTCGTTCAAAAATTGTACCTAATAAATATATACTAAGTATCCGGAATACAACAGTTGTAATATTTTAGTGTTGAAATTAGTTCTTTTGTATGGGTCATTTTTACGGAGATTTCAAGATCATCAGTATTTTTTTAATAGAACAACACTTCTTTTTGTATGTTCTTTTAAATCCGCAATCTGTTAATGATATGGAAGAAGTACTTGCGACAAAATTGTAATATTATGGTGTTGAAGTTATTTCTTTTGTATGGGTCATTTTTACGGAAATTTCAAGATCATCAGTATTTTTATTTAATGGAATAACACTTCTGTTTATATGTTCATTTAAATCCACAGTCTGTTAATGATATGGAAGAAGTGCTTGCGACAAAATTGTAATATTATGGTGTTGAAGTTATTTCTTTTGTATGGATCATTTTTACGGAGATTTCAAGATCATCAGTATTTTTATTTAATGGAATAACACTTCTGTTTATATGTTCTTTTAAATCCACAGTCTGTTTATGATATGGAAGAAGTACTTGCGACAAAGTTGCAATATTTTAGTGTTGAAGTTATTTCTTTTGTATGGGTCATTTTTACGGAGATTTCATGATCATCAGTATTTTTATTTAATGGAATAACACTTCTGTTTATATGTTCTTTTAAATCCACAGTCTGTTAATGATATGGAAGAAGTGCTTGCGACAAAATTGTAATATTATGGTGTTGAAGTTATTTCTTTTGTATGAGTCATTTTTACGGAGATTTCATGATCATCAGTATTTTTATGTAATGAAATAACACTTCTGTTTATATGTTCTTTTAAATCCGCCGTCTGTTTATGATATGGAAGAAGTACTTGCGACAAAGTTGTAATATTTTAGTGTTGAAGTTATTTCTTTTGTATGGGTCATTTTTACGGAGATTTCATGATTATCAGTATTTTTATTTAATGAAATAACACTTCTGTTTATATGTTCTTTTAAATCCACAGTCTGTTAATGATATGGAAGAAGTGCTTGCGACAAAATTATAATATTATGGTGTTGAAGTTATTTCTTTTGTATGAGTCATTTTTACGGAGATTTCATGATCATCAGTATTTTTATTTAATGGAATAACACTTCTGTTTATATGTTCTTTTAAATCCACAGTCTGTTAATGATATGGAAGAAGTACTTGCGACAAAGTTGTAATATTTTAGTGTTGAAGTTATTTCTTTTGTATGGGTCATTTTTACGGAGATTTCAAGATCATCAGTATTTTTATTTAATGGAATAACACTTCTGTTTATATGTTCTTTTAAATCCACAGTCTGTTTATGATATGGAAGAAGTACTTGCGACAAAGTTGCAATATTTTAGTGTTGAAGTTATTTCTTTTGTATGGGTCATTTTTACGGAGATTTCATGATCATCAGTATTTTTATTTAATGGAATAACACTTCTGTTTATATGTTCTTTTAAATCCACAGTCTGTTAATGATATGGAAGAAGTACTTGCGACAAAGTTGTAATATTTTAGTGTTGAAGTTATTTCTTTGTATGGATCATTTTTACGGAGATTTCGAGATTATCAGTATTTTTATTTAATGAAATAACACTTCTGTTTATATGTTCTTTTAAATCCACAGTCTGTTAATGATATGGAAGAAGTGCTTGCGACAAAATTGTAATATTATGGTGTTGAAGTTATTTCTTTTGCATGGGTCATTTTTACAGAGATTTCAAGATCATCAGCACCTTTTTAAATGGAATGACACTTCCTTTTGCTTGTTTTTTCGGAGCATAACAAATGGAGTCATCGAGTTCCGCGAATCGGAAGCTTCCCGTATTATTTAGCCATTTGGCCCAACATTTCTGTCCGTCCTCGACGGAGCAAGACGTCGCGTCGCGTCGGTACCAATTGCAGCGCGCTTTTTTCCCGAAGAACGAGCCCGTCGCGCGGCGGTTGAAATTTATTTTCCAATTCGAAACGACGGGGACTCGACTGAAATTCTTCGCCGCGCAGTCACTTCCATGGAAAGAAGACAATTTCACGGGAACGTCGCATCCTTCGCTTCGGCGAGAAAAACGGGTCAAAGAGCACAGCCGGTGATTCAAGGGGAACTGCTTGTCGAAGGATAAATCGTCGGCTGTCACGGTGCTTCATAGTTAAAACTTGAATCGAACGAGAGCGTTCGACCCGTGAGTGTGTCGAGTGATAATCTGATGTGAAGAAAAATAATATTATTCCTTTCATTTTAATTTGCTCGTGCTTGGTGTGACAGCAAATCGATTCAAATCGACATTTCCCGTTATAATTTCTTCAAATATTTATGTTTAATTGAACATCTCGAAATAAATTTGTTCTTCTTTTTACAACAGAATCTGTGATAGTCGGAATTTGCGTGAAACTCCATTTCACGTATTTATATTCGTCAACATTAAAAACGAAACAATTATTCGTAAATTTTTTAATTATCGTAAAATAAGTAATTCTGATACGATCCTCTGTGTCAGGTAATATTTGTGATGGGGATGATAAACGACATATATTTTTTTATTTAATCAGAAATAAAGGACCACAAATGATTTTGATTAATAGATTTATAACTAAATTTAATTAATACAGAGATAACTAGATTGATCATTTGGAGACACAAATATAACCAAACTGCTTCTTATTTAGCCACAAAAGTAACTATTTTACCTACTGAAGAAACAGAAGAAATAACCAACCTACCATTACTCGAAACTATTGTTTAATCAGTATCAATAAATAACAACGAACAAACATACAAAAATAATAAAAAATCAATACTAAACATTTAAATATTGTACTTCATATCCATAAAATGAAGAAGATCATATACATATAGAATGGAATTGTTCTAGATGGGAAGAAATGTTTAATTTTTCAGTTAAAGTAGCACCAAGTGCAAAGGGTTAATTGAAACATTTAGTGAACCATCTGATATTGTTAGATTTAAAAGCTCTGATCGTCAGTTGAAATATTGAAAATGCAAACATATTATGCAATGTCACACTCTTAGGAAAACGGAGACGCCAGTGTTCCCCAGCTGTCTAAGCATCAATTAGAGAATTAATGGCAAGAGTAAGACAGTGATTACAAGTTTTGGAAACTACAATGTTGCAGTTTTTGATGGTATAGAACGTATCGTACAGTTTCAACGGAATTGTCTGAGTAACCCGTCGAGTGCCTCGATGTCCTTAATTCACGTCGAAGATAATTCCCTAACGCGCGTTTCAGCTACAGGTCAGAGGGACATAATTTATGTCACAGCCGTCTGGCATGTTCGAAATATTCTATGGCACTCTACCGTGCCATTAGTCACGATGCGGAAGGGGCGCGGGTGGCCTTGAAATTTGCTTTATACGCTGCTTCCTGCTAGCTAGAAAATCGCATGAAAGATAAAATGTGTAACGTTAACACGCCAGTAACCTCCATCTGACATTGTTGAAGACCGCGCCACGTGGATCGCACGACTCCACATGCGATGTTACGATGGCACAGTAGGAAAAGTTTAATATAATTATTTAATTGTTGTTGGCGCCGATCGATCGTCGGCGACCAGCTGATCGTCTGCTGCTGGTCGTCGTTAGGAACATAGAAACCGACGATCGATTTGTTATGAACAACCGATATTCAAACGTCAAAATATAACGAAGGGTCAAGTAATAAAAAACTATTTTATTTCTATTTATTTTATTTATAATTATATTATAATATAATTTAATTATATTATAATATATTTATAATATATTTTATTTTATTATTTTATTTCTTATTTCCACTTCTGAGATTTATAGGAGGTTTATTAAAATAGTTCTTTGTTACTTGACGCTTCGTTACATTCTGACGTTTGAATATCGGTTGTTTATAACAAATCGATCGTCGGTTCCTAACGATGACCAGCAGCAGACGATCAGCTGGTCGCCGACAATCGATCAGCACCAACATATTTAAATATTTCAATAAATACTAAATACCTACAATTATATTGTTTTCCGTATATTAATATGTACAGCTTGTCAAATCTAGATGTGCGGCTGGATGTCCCCCGCAAGGGAAAATGACCCCGCTGCGCAGTGGTAAATAGGCGGTACTTCAGAACGATATAGAACTGATCGTCGCCTGTCAAACGATAAACGTGGTGACAGTTCAGTTAATAAGTTATAACTCGGAGTTATCTGGAGTTGAAGAATTGCAATAATTCTTCTATTACAAAGGTATTTCATTAAACAAGCTTAAAATAAAATAATTCGTCTGAGTTAATATACTTGTCCCGTCGTACAATTCAACTATCATATAAACAGTTGTTTTGTATATTTACTGCTGTAAGAAATAATGGACAGTACACACTTTTGACGAGGTGTGTACATACGTTGCATCCTTCTCTCATCGAGCGCGGTCTTTGTTTTCTTCTGCGCATACCTACATTTTGTTCAGCCGCACAACTAGATTTGACAAGCTGTAATACTCATTGACATTATCCCTTCGCACTCGGAGCTATTCTAATTGCAAAACCGAATTTTTATTCCGGCCTGACATATTTTCATTTTATATTATTTTGATATAATACGTCGTACAATGCTTTAAGTAGTTTATTAGAATTTTAAATACGTGTAGTAATTATTGAATACAAATTTAATAATGCAACAAATATTAGGAAAAATGGTATAAAATTGTTAGTGGTGCCTCCGAGTCACCACTCGAGTAAATACAAAGGGTTAACATTAGATTTACCGGCAATTAAAATATACCTGTTTCTACCGAAACCAGTCACAATTACTGGTCTTTAGAAAATTGCTTAGTTACATATACAATGTATATATATATTTTTAAATGAATCCTCAATTAAAATTTCATACAGTGTCATTTTAACCCTTCGCTGCATAGTGTATCATATCTGATACAGTTAATAAAATTGTTATATAATAAATTAAGAATGTGTGTTTCTTACTATGTTTATTTATGTTCATTTTTCGGAAAATGTTGTTTTAATTTTTTTTAAATATTTTTCCCTTAAATAAAACAGAAAAACTGACCTTCTTTTAATTTTTTTATCCTAATTAAAAGAACTATGCAGTGAATGGTAAATATTATTATAATATAAGAGTACAGTTACCGAATAACATGAGCAGTAATTCAAAATTTTGTTTTAATTCCATGGAGATAAATTTATCTACATATCTAATTAACGGTTGTAGGTTTGGGAAACGGATTACAGGATACTTTTCTAGTTTGAGAAGTACATACCAGTCAAAATGACTGGTATAAGTAGCCGAAAAAAGTAAAGATCCAAACACGAATCTGTTGATAAATTATTACTAAAATAAATCAGCAAATGGTACAACAATAACAGGAATTCATAGTATTTATTAAACTACAAATAAAGATAATGATACATAGTATAGCCAATAACTTCGAAAAAATTCTACAAATTCGAAATTATTCGAGAGACAAGTTTCCAAAGAAGTAACCTACAAGATTCTTGAAAAAGCAATCTTTTCACCGAAAAAAAATTCACCCCTTCTAGACTTGTACGCCTAGCGTAAATATTGTGAAGAGTACACACAGTGAGTTGTCTAATGGATTGTAAAAATATCATCTTCTTTGTCAATACAGAAGGACTATGCCCGCGTGATTGAAAATAAGTGGTACAGAAAGAAAAGTTTAATAGAATTATTTAATTGTTAATTATATTGTGTGTTTCCATGTATTAATGTAATTTCCATTGGCATGAACATTCATTTAAATTTCAAGTGATTGTTAGGAAATATAGCTTATTACGAACTTCTTAATTTATTTTAAAAATAGAAATAGTGTGAAAAATTGTTTATTTTCTTGTTTAAACAGAATTTTTAGTTTTTATATAAAACAAGCTTATTGCTTAATACATATTGTTACTCATGATGATGATATAACAATGTTTCGTTAATGGTTTTGCATTTTGCATATTTGCAAGTATATTAAACGTATAAACCCGTGCAAAGGGTTACATGGAGAATATAATGCTCGTCCTCAGCAGTAAGGTTAATACTGTTTGTAATATCTTGAACGAGATTAAAAGTTTAGACAGTAGAAAGTTATAATTGCAAAATAAAACTGTTATTCTTGACAAGCTTGTACATTTATTTATGCTTTACAAAATGTTATTTACTAATCTTTCTTTTAATGACATTCGTCTGTACAGCAAAATTTCCTCGTATTACCTCTCAGAAACGTTTTATAATTTCTGTACCCGTTTACTTCGTTTATAAGAAACGCATAATTTAAAGTTGTAATTAAGTGTCGTTCATTTATTTTGGATGAACCATCAAATGGAACATTAGACAAATATTTTTATCCTGACTGTTGTGACTATAATTTATGAAAATAAAATCGTTTGTTTTAAATATTTTAAAGATGAGATACTTTGAACACACTTTGGAAACGTTTAGATTATTTTGGGGAAAAAATGACTGAATTTGTTAATTATCATTATTGGTCTTACACTTGCCTTCAATTGATACGTTTCAAAAAGATACCAAATAACTCAAGGAAATGATAAATAAATGATAAAGAGAATTTAAATATTTTAATTGTAGGTATATCACTTTGTGTGTTTTATACGCTGCTTTCCTACTAGCTCGAAAATCGCGTGAAAGATAAAATGTGACCTTCATCGGACGTTGTTAAATACCGTGTCACGTGGATCGCACGAGTCCGTGACTCGTGGCAGCCTGTTCCGTCGTTCGATTGGTTTTATGCGGCCATTAATTGATTCTCTTAAAAGATTCCCACAAGATTTAACATTTTAACTCTTTTACTTCATTGATTCTTTTTATCGGTGAATGTCCGTAGAAACGCGACAATGAATTTTTGCTTCTTAACCGAATGATTTTTCAATTCTCAACATTTACAAACACCAGACTATATAGTTCGTAGCAATAAACACAGTTTCATTTATATTTAATTTAAGTATCTTGTAATTAATGCAGAACATTTTTTTTGCATAAAGATCCGCAGTCTAGTAATACATTTTTCCTTACTTTTATTTTTGTGATTTAAGTAACTAATTCTTATCTGAGTTAAGAAACTAATGTTTATTTGATTTGAGTATGTCGTAATTGATGCAGAAAATTTTGATTTTGCATAAAGATCCGCAGTCTAATAATAGATTTTTCCTTACTCGTATTGTTGTAATTTGTTTCCTTTAATAATCCTAATAAGATAATGATAATTATACTCCGGATCTTTATGCAAAATAAAAAGTTTGTGCATCAATTGCAAGACACAGGAGCTTTGTATAAATTTATACTATTCATTTATAATTTCAATGAACTAAAAATAATATGGTAACAGTCTTAAAGTCTTTGAATCTTTTAACTCTTTAAATTGCATCTAGTAGTTTTGTCATCAATGCATAAAATCCGGTGTTCAATGATAATATATGGTACTGATACCCACAAATCCTTTACATACTAATAAATGTCTATTTATTATAAACGTAATTAACAATATAGGGAATAGCCGTATTTATTATAAGCAATCGTTGACAGACGTGTTTGTCACGGGCGCGTTCGTTTCGATCTGTCTTCTTTTTCTAATTCGTTGGCGATCGTAATTTTACAATTCTGTTGTTATTTTCGATTTTATATTTTTATAAATTTCACTATATATAGGGTTGTCTGCTAATACGCATACATACATACATTCAACCGTTGAATGCTCCTAACCTAACCCTATATATAGTGAAATTTATAAAAGTAGAAAATCGAAAATAACAACAGAATTGTAAAATTACGATCGCCAACGAATTAGAAAAAGAAGACAGATCGAAACGAACGCGCCCATGATAAACGCGTCTGTCAACGATTGCTTATAATAAATACGGCTATTCCTTACAACAGATACATTCTACTTATAACACCAGAAAATCCCAAATCAGGCAGTTCCAAGTCAACAACGAATGTGTACCGGATAATGCTGGAAAAAGCTTCCGATATAGCCATAAACTGTAGGACTTCATTACTCCGACAGTATCTCCCTTAATCTGTCGAAGCTGTTGACACAGCAATCGACAGAGAGTCTCTTAAGGATGTTCTGGAGCTATATAAAAACGAAAAAAAATCTTTGAAAAGACAAGATATAATTCTTACTAAACTAATGCAATTACCAAAGTTTGGGTTCGATTCACTACACCGTTTAATATTTATAGCAACTTAAAGTTTGCACATTTTAACACGTGTTCTTATGGAGAATTCAGAAAATTCCACTTCAACCCCTATTTAAACCTTGAAAAAGCGCAACTAGAAACTCTAGTTTTTTTTATATATAGTAAAAATTATGTAATTAATTATGTTCAAAATTTATTACGATTCACTAAACAGTTACAGAGCAAAAAATTATAAACTGTTACAAAACTTCTTTATCGTGTTGTCATCTGACTAGCATGAAAACGCGACAAGAGTGTAGACCACTGAATCTAGCTACTATATCATCTATAATGCCGACGATGATTGCGCGCGACGTATGAATCTTTGTCTTCCGTAATATTCGAGGTTACCTTTGGTTTCCCAATTTTTAAACCATTTTGCTGTTGAGCAAGCCGCCAAAAATAAACTTTTTCTGATACTATTTTACCTTTCCAA
Organism: Lasioglossum morio; assembly: GCA_916610235.2. Lineage (NCBI taxonomy): Eukaryota > Metazoa > Arthropoda > Insecta > Hymenoptera > Halictidae > Lasioglossum > Lasioglossum morio. The sequence continues at coordinate 3,419,548 of OU744333.1, forward strand.
CGGTAAGTTTTCCCTTTTATAGTATCAGACATTGTATTGCTCAAAATCACGATAGTTTTCAAACGTACACAATACTACCAACTCTCAAATACAAAAATCCAGCTAAGTATAGTGTTGTCACGTTTTTTGTTATTATCAGAACATAATTTTACGCAAATTTCACATGTTTATTTTCAATAATAACCATGAATATTGCTTTCTGAAGTAGTTTTAATTTATTTAAATATTTATTTTCAACTTTTTATTGCGTAATTATATATATTGAATATCACGAATTTATTATCTTAAAGTTCAAAGCAGGGGGTACAATCATCGCAAAAGTCACTTACAATTTTTTATAATATGAAGACAATTCGATTAAACAAATAAATATAACATGAAATTTACTAATTAAACGAAAGCTTTTAAATTAATCTATTTTTTAATGCAAAATATACTCATGAATGGCTTTCATTGCCAATATATTGATAGATTTCGAATTTCTTGTACTTTTGTCTACCATTGTACCTCCAGAACATCCTTAATTCCATTTCCGAGATTCACCTATGAAACCGTGAATTCGAATCCAAATGAAATTCAAATCTATTTACAAATCGTGCTAGCATCGCCTTGAAACTAATTCAGCGTCCGAAGAGTTTCCTCTGCGAGTATATCCTGCACTCTAATCGGAGAGATGACAAGGAAGTAATAAGGAATAATCCTGTGGGGAAAGAAACGACGCGACAAAGAAAAACCTGCGGAGAGTGAAGAGAGTCCTTGGGCCACTATTTTCGCGATTAGCTTCGAACGAGCCGACACTTGGGGTTATTGCAGAAACGGCTTCATCAAAGGCTCGTCCGACCTATCATTAAAACGGGGTGCACGTCCGCGCGTGTAAATCCCTGCGACGATTTTCCGGATTAAGTTATTGCAACCGTAATGAAACCACAAAAATTCTGGGACTGTAGAAACCGTATGATCTTTTGGCAGGCCTGTGTTAGTCAGCCAGCTAGGATGTAGCTAACTCCTGTCTGCCTCACCGTCTCCCTTTCTCTTGCGAGAAAGCGGCAGATATGAAGCAGGTGGATATCTCGTTTCGTCGAATGATACCAGGCCGCGGTGGAGGCTGGTATTATACCAGCCGGCGACCATAACCTTTCACTGCGCCGCTCTACTCTTAAGCGTTTTACTCGGTTTTTTACAATCCGCGTTTCTTCATCTCTTCGGTGCAAAATGGCCAGCTCATATACAGTGTGGCCGCGCTTAAGTGTAAATGGACCGTTATCTCTCCAACTATTGTAGCCCCGGGCGAAATGTGTGTAGGCGAGACCGGGGATATACACACTACCGTCCATAAGTATTTCACCACCTTCAGTTTATCGAAAATATAGAATATATCAGCCGTTTATTTTCAAAGTGGTCCAAGTACATTTTCGAAAAAAATTAAGCTAGCAATTTTAACCCTCATCCGTCCCTCATTTCACGAACCGAATCTGTCCCTCGGTGTGAAATTGACACGCTGGTAAAATATAGTCTACATAACAAGGTAAACATTTATTTTTCGATAATTTTTTTATCAAAACACTGATGAGTTAACATTTACATCTTAGGTTTTTCGATTATGTGTTTCGCATTAAAAAAATTAAAGGTACGAAGTTTCAGGCTTTGCGTACACAAATAATAGAAAAGTATAACTTATTTCGGGAAAAACTGGGTCAATTTGACACGAGGGACGGATGAGGGTTAACATTTACATTTCTTCGTTATCTTTCTATTCCGAAGCAAACTGTAACTAATATAGAAGATTTTGTAAAAAGGAAATTAACTGGTTAATAGAATGATAGAAATTTTTATATTGAAATTGACCTAAATCCATTTTTCAGTTGTTTGATGTGAAGGTAGTAGCCTCCAGCAGACGTCTAGACCCCAAGCCTTCAGTAGAAATATTATAGTAGCTTTAACGTGGCTAAAAATTGTCCAAACTGTTGCACACAATGTGGAAATCATAGACCATAAATTCTTAGTAGTAGGACATTCGGTTTAACCGAATGACAGAGATTTGGGGGTCGTAGAACTTAACATTTTATTAAAGAAAAATAATTTACTGTTTGTCCCCTGAGGTTATTATAATGTTATCAAGAAGTGCCGGAAAGGTAATCACTTTATTTTAAATGAAATGAAACAAGAAGATTTCATATCAACAATATTTTTGGAGGAGGCAATTTTTAAAAGGTTAAAGAATTGTAACGGAGAAACAGTAAATTGGTTAAAAATATGCTGGATGCTTTGTTTGAGAAATGAACCATATAACATTTTCTATAAGATATCAATGGATGAGAATGTAGAGTTTGAAATACTGAATTTATTACCACGTCGGAATAGACCAAGAAAATTCGAAAATACTGTGTTGACACCACTTTATAAAAATATAAGAAAAATTACAACAGCGGATACAAAAAATTTAAAGGAGGAGTAAATTGTTACGTTATTTATATAGTTAGAAGATTTCCTGAATTGCATAAATGGTGTTTTTCAAGTTTAGTAATGTAATATAAAATAAATTGAATACTGTTTTTTCAATTTGAAGCATTTTAAATTATATCGAATGGACTTGGCCTGTTTCAAATTTTATGACAAATCTAGTTTTTAATTTTGAAAGTGGCTGTAGTCCATTCTTAGTAAGAAGACATATTATTCTTATATTACATATTATCTATAAATTTAACTCTTTTAGATACACTTAAGAAGTGTGATACACTGGTATCCTATATGTATATTTCGAATTTATTAACGACTAATTTAAATTAATTTGATTTTGTTTTACAAAAACTTACTTAGAAATACTTTATTCGTAAAAGATTGAAATTAATTTGCAAAATGGTGAATTTGAAGTGCAAAACCTGTACGAGGTATTATATAAATTTCATATTCATAAAGTGACAAAAAACATATAGAATGGAATTATTTACGTCCGAAGAAATGGTTAATTTTCAAGGTATAACAACACTGACTGCAAAGAGTTAATACAAGACATGGGTCAAATTAGGGGCTGGTACTTACTTGATTAAGAAATAGAAAAAATTGAATTTCTCTGCTGGCAAGACTGTGTTGCAAGAATGAATTGCGAAGTCGAAGCAATATATCTTGTTTAGTTGCAGACAGAGAGATGGATGACAAAGAGAAATTTTTAATTCTGCGAGAGAGTCAGTTTCGCTGCAATTTAAAACACAGAAATTACGCGTATCTTCGTTTTAAGCTACAAGTTTCGTACTCGACAAGTTTCGTAAATTTCAGGTATACGAGAAGCAGCGAATTGTGCAAACGTACACAAAACCAAAATAAATCCTATTGAAAATAGTGTGTTTACTGTGCAAAGAAATACTGCATTCCAATTCTGTAGTCGTCAAATATTTCGTATTGACAGATTACACAAAGTGTCCGACGGATGCACACTTTCAAAGAATGCAAGCGTAGAATAATGTAATATCGCATTGCGATATTGTACAGAGTGTAAAGAAATTATATGTAAGAAATTATATGTTTAAAGTCAACAAATGTTTTTTTATCGTGTCTTACTCTACTCATCGCAAGAATAAAACGTTGAATAGAAACCATAGGTTAAATATTCAACCGTTCTCTTACAAGAAATGATGATAAAATTTTTTCATTATCAAACTCATTTTATTTACAGAGAACCACAGTAATATTCGGAAACTTTTAAAAGGACAATAACTTTTTTAATATCAGATCGTACAACTTGGATATTTTTTGAGAAGTTACAGCAATTAGTTTACTACATGACTTCTCAAAGGCAAATACTGTTTCCCACCTTGCATTAGTTCCTTCTTATGTAAACCTGATATAGAAGGTCCGAAAATAATTTATAATTTTCTCAAACAATGTTCCGTAAGAATTTCGAAACAATGTAACGCGTATTTACTGTACACTTAAATGTAATAATATCGTACTTGCTATATAAACCACTTGGTTTAAAGCAATAACAAATAAATAAATAAATAAACATTTCATCCTTCTCATGAATAGGATACGATACAGTCAGAAAATAATTGTTGACCTTTTGACGGTGAAATTTAAGGTGTAATCGAAGATGTAGAATCTTGATAGTCGCGACATATAACTTCAGGACACCTTGCACATTTGCATTCTTGGAAGGTAAGTTTAAATTGTTGGTGAAAGACTGTCGCCCTCTGTGAAAATCTTTGAATATGAATTGTTTTAATGTATTCTTGTTGGAAAACAATGACTGTTAAGCGTACTTGTTAATATATTTCAGAAGTTTTATGGGCCAATAGAACTTTATTATGAATATTCACGCGGGTCTCTCCTGTTTTACTGAAAGTTCTTTAGTACGAGGAGTTGCGGTAGATATTAAACTTCACCTTGATACATAAGGCTTTATGGCCGTTCCTTTTACAGCTTGCAATTACCGGTGCATGCAAAATGACGCATCCCTTCGGGTTGCACGGATGCCATTCTTGCACTTTTCTCGCCTACGCAAAATTGCACCGTTCAAGCGCGAATACTTCCAGTACTATTCCTCGCTAAATTTTCCATATTACATATACCTGTCTTTCGATCTAGCGGAATAATTTCACTCGCGTTCATAAAAGTATTTATGATTTTGTCAGTCTTTTATCAAAATTTTTACTCGATAAATTACATTTAAAAATGTATCTTTATTTTGTGTTTCATTCAGATGAATTATTTCCAAATAATTTTTCGTTTCAAATACTTACCTCAAATAATACATCAGATATAATGCTACTATACAACTACTATTTTTCAAATAATTTATTTGAATAATGACAAAGTCTGCCTTTTAATATATAGAATTTTGTCAAATAATTAAGTACAGAAAGTAAATATTTCTACGAAATACAATAAATCATTAACGTACCTAAATTTAATCTGAATCGAAATCAAAATGTTTACTGTTTCTATCTTTCGATTCCAGAGGACGATTTTATTAACGTTTATACGAATAATTATAGTTTATTTCAAATCTTTACTAGAAAGTGTAATATCAAATATTGGGATAATGGTCAAGATCATTTCATACACGATAAATGTTGATATGAAATAAAACAAATCATGAACAATACAAAATGTTGAAATCATTAATAATTTCTATCTTCAACTTTTCTATAGTTCTATAGAAATATTAACAATTTTTATCTAGTGTTGGATTAAATTTACATTTATTAATAGCCTCTATTTTTCATGGTCTAGTTTCATTGTCTTAGAAGACAAACTATAAATTAATTAAATAATAATGAATTGTAAATAAAAATAATAAGGTCCGATTTCCTGTTTAATAATAAAGCAATTCGAAATAAATTCATTATTATTACACAATTAATTTGAACATAATTAGGAAAAATTAGAGAAATACTAAAAAATCCTTTTTCTTTTTATGAACAAAATGAACGAATATCGAACTGTTACTACATAGGTGAGGTTTATGTAAATTAGCGACATTGTAAAGTTATTTATAATTTTATTTCGTGCGAAAACGCTACTGCATCTGTGACAACGCGTACAAAGCGTGGTAATTTATTAACATTTCAATTTTAAGGAGCCTTGCAGATTAAGGAGCACTATTAATGCACGAAGACCTTCAGTATAGTTAGCATAATTTCAGTACAATGAAATGTAAATTCCTATTTCCCTTTAGTTTGCCACGGTAACTTTAATGAAACGCAAAGGGTTTCCTTTTTCTTTCAATGAGAGGAAAGACGAATTAGCACCTACCTTTAGAATTGCAGTTTACATGTTCTTTCTTCTTTGAATATTCCTCACTTTGATTCACAATCCTCTCAATTTATAAACTGTAACCCTTTGCACTCCGAATTATTTTACAATTTTTTTGCTAACAACTCCCTACTATATTAAGTATTTCATTTGAAATTCACTGCAAAATACAGTTTACTGGTTATATTAAATATAGCTCTCAGACTTTGTTGTTATTTACATTTGTGGAAGTTACATTTATTTTTAACTAAAAAATAAGACAATCAAATTCATAAAGGATAAACCGAATACATATAAAAACTCGTTTCATTTACATTTAACCTACTCTGATGTCGAGACACACTCCATAAAGGAGTGAAAATGGTTAACGAGTCTCGCTTAGCACGCCCACAATTTTATTTAATTTGTTATTTAGAAATTAACAATCACTTCTTATAGTAATGCACAATTTCTTTACAAGGCGACTGATATTTCATTTAACATTCAAGAACTAATTTCTGACTCTGACCAAGTTCGATCACTGTGTGGTGCTGGCTATCACTATTTACATTACTTCTGCGCGCTACTCCTACACTTATACGTGCCGATAAGAAAATTTACGATTCGATAAAATTGTTATAAAAATTGAACTCAAAATGGTAAACCGCAATACGTTTGAAAATTCGTAGACACATTCCCTTGACACTAAACCTACCGACCATCTGAAGCGATTGATGTGTGTAGTATTATAAAAATAACAAGATTAAATTTATTTATATTTCGTGCGATGTTTACTATAATATACCATACTGGATTCAAAAAATATATTCAATAAATTTCCATGAAAACCCCTTTACAATTTCAATAATTGTTAAATATTTAGTTGGCAACTTTTGCGACCTTTTGTTTCGTAATTCTTTTATTGTATTATTATAATCTTATTCAGTGACCATTCTTTTTGAACTGTATATCATTGGAAAGCTCTGAATTTTTCGATTGATTTGATAGAATATACTCGTGCTTAAAAATATATATAAATGATTTTGTTTGAGATAAATGTGGAGGTCGCGAACTTAGTTGCCAACCTAATAAAAAATCAAAAATGGGTCAGTTGACCCCTCGTGGTAGGTTTAGTGTTAACTGACTGCACTGTTACACTTCGACTGTAGAAAGTTATTTCAACACAGTTAATGTACTGAACTTGCAAGGCCTGCTAGTTCTTATGCGCGTTGCACAGTGTCCTTGTAAACATTGGTTAACAAGAAGTACTGGTTTGTGACAGGTGTAATCTCTCTTTTTTCATTTGTACTCGCATGACACTGCCAGAGATAGCAGTTTGACAGAAACATGAGATATTCATTTCTTGTCATTGTAAATATAAAGAACTTTAAACAAACAAACATTCTTCTATTTTGGTTGTCTCAAAAGTATCTTTCGGAATGTGTTCCTTTAATATTGGTAACTAAATATTAGGTTATCACAAAAGTTGGTTTTCGACTCGTGCACACATTGCAAATTCAACTTCCTAAAGGACTAAAACAATAACATAGAGATTATCGCATTGTTTGTATTTATTTAGTAACATTAAAGGAACACAGTCCAAAAGAAACTTTCGGGACAACCTAATATAATTATATAATATAATAATAACTGTAGTATAATTTGATAATGTAACAAAATAGTTTTCATAGTTGCTTGTAGAGTATTCTGTAATATTTTCACGAGTAACAACATTTTTTACAGAATAAATTGATGCAACTTAACATTACTAAATATTTTCATTCTGAAGTAATACATCGGAAATTTTCGTTATAAATATCGAAAATTATAAATAAATATGCTCATTACTAGATTGCGGATTTTATGCATTTATGACAAAAATGTTTAGACTTATATTGGGACATTGTGAGGAATTCTATTCACCCGTGCGCTAGAGGTTTCCAATTATACATGTTTGCAATTGCTATGCGCTATACATAGCTAGTAACAAATTAAATTCGACTTGAATGGAACAGAGGTTCAATATTCTTTCATTGCAACACGACAAAAGGAAAGCGAAACAAAAGATGTAAACTCGTTTTTGCCCAATGAAACATGTCTTTTGGCACGCGCTGTACGACATTAAAGCAGCACGCGCGAGTCAATGCGGTCGAACAAAGTTTCCCAATTCCGTGGAACGGACAGATACTCAGCGGCCAACAGCGTCGCGACGGAGCCATTGAAACAGATTTCACCCGTTACCCCAGATCCTTTTTTTGTGTGGGAGAAACTTTGTTAAAACGTCAATCGCACTTTACGCCATCGAGTGAGCAGGAACGGAACAGGAACAGAACAATGTACAGAACAGGAACAGAACCATTAACAGAATAGGCACAGAACCATGAACAGGAACAGAACAATGTACAGAACAGGAACAGGAACAGAACCACGAACACAATCATAAATAGAACAATGTACAGAACAGGAACAGATCCATTAACCGAATAGGAACAGAACCATGAACAGGAACAGAACAATGTACAGAACAGGAACAGGAACAGAACCACGAACACAATCATAAATAGAACCATAAACAGAACAGGAACAGAACCATGAACAGAACTGGAACAGAACCATGAACAGAACTGGAACAGAACCATGAACAGAACCATGAACAGAACAGGAACAGAACCATGAACATAACCATGAACATAACCATGAAAAGAACCAAGAAAAGTTCCATAAACAGAACCATAAACAGAACCATAAATAGAACCATGAACAGTACAGGAACAGGAACAGAACCACGAACACAATCATAAACAGAATCATGAACTGAACAGGAACAGAACCATGAACAGAACAGGAACAGAACAATGTACAGAACAGGAACAGCACCATGAACAGTACAGGAACAGGAACAGAACCACGAATACAATCATAAACAGAACCATGAACTGAACAGGAACAGAACCATGAACAGAACCATGAACAGAACAGGAACAGAACCATGAACATAACCATGAAAAGAACCATGAAAAGAACCATAAACAGAACCATAAATAGAACCATGAACAGAACAGGAACAGAACAATGTACAGAACAGGAACAGCACCATGAACAGAACAGGAACCAAGCAGAAGAGGGCCCGAATCGGCATACCAGGTGACTCGACATAATTACAGGAAGGAGTCCCCGAAATCCACGCCCCCGTCCACCCTTTTATCGCCGTCCGAAACTTATCAGGTCGATGCCGCGCGAAAGAAACTTGTAACGGTGTCTGTAAAGTACAACAGAGGGGTGGCTAACATAAATACAACCGCGTACGTATAACCGTCCCCGGGGGTGTGTGCGCTGGTTGTTTCCTCCTTCCGTTCCAGAAGCTCGCTTGTTGCTTTCCAGCCCCGAATACCAGCACCCTGCAGTGTGTACACCCCCCTCACTCCCTTTCGCTCTCCCCTTTTGTTGTCCAGGAGGGACAGAGTTCATCGATCTTTCGACAAAACAGAAAAGTCCCACCGCGGCGGGCGGCGTTCTTTTCTTCTACGGGAAAAACACTTCCGGGTATTTTCAACCCCCTTCTCATCGTCTCCTCCTACTTCCTCTCTAGCTCTCCTCTTTTATGCTTCTTCGGGACACGCGTTGTTATTGCCCAACCTGTTTCCGTCTCCCCTTTCTCCTATCCAGCTGAAACAAACCCTCCGCCACCTATTTTCTTCGGCTTCAACCCTCGAAAGAGTTCGATAATTTCGACATGATCTCGATCGCTGCAGTTTTTCACGTCGGTGTGACCTAACTGCTGGGCAGGCCAACTAGCAGTTTTAGTGAACTGTTACACTCCGGTATAGAAAAATAACACGTTTGTACATTTTTCAAAGTCTTGCAGTAAAAACTGCTAAGAATATTTTACTATCTTCTAAAGAATTTTACATTTCAGCATTTTCTGAACATATTCAGGTGCCATAAATGCATAAAGATTCGCAGTCTAATTATAACTACTATTCAATCTAATAATGATTGAAGAAAGTGTAAATTATAAGATTAGAATAGATTATACACATAGTGTCTCCAGCGTTTACGACAAATGGTACTTGCAGGTTTATCTATCGGATGCCGCAGTACAAGCGATGTATAGCAGTATAATGGTCATTTGATATAATTGTGTGTACTTCGACTGTGACCGCACTCCACGGCACTCCAGTATTGCAGTAGAAGTCTGACGGTGAGCTGAGTCTCTCTGAACCAATTTACTTCCTTGTTATAAATGTTTAGAATATAACTTATGTACATGGAAAATAGAAACATATTATGTACGAGTCTACAATGAGTAAATAAAAACTATGTAACGAAGACGTATCTGCGTATATATTTATTACACCTGTAATCTTTCCCGATCCTCCGACTTGTCGTTGAGTTGTACTACTGAAAGTCCAGATACCTCCTTCGATATCATGTTCTCCTAATACAAAGCTTAATTTTCGAGATCTTCGAAAATTTTTTCCAACTTTCGATCATCTGACTTGATGTTTAGTTGTAATGCTGAATTGCGAAAAATTTTCGGCCGGCTGACTTATCGTTGACTTGTACCACCGAAACGAAATTTTTCTACGGTCTGACTTGTCGTTGAGTTGTACTACTGAATTTCGAAAATTTTCGGCCGTCTGACTTGTTGTTGACTTGTACTACTGAAACCCCAAATTGGCGAATATCTTCGAAAATTTCGTTTCAGTAGTACAAGTCAACGACAAGTCAGACGGCTGACAATTTTCGAAAATCAGTAGTACAACTCAACAAGTCAGACCGTCGAAAAATTTCGAAAATTCACTAAATTTTCCTGCCACACCTTTAGTACGATATTCTTGTAACACAAAACTTAATGATTGTACGATTGCAGGTGGATAAAGAAAGAATACGTTGAGTTGTTATAAAAATATTCTTTATTTGTCACCAGATTAAAATTTTGAATGTGTACATTCAGTATGTGTGTGTGTATGTATGTATGTATGTATGTATGGGCGCACTGCGAAAGAAATGTTCGTTTTGTATTTCACTTGCCGTGCCACCAATTAGAGAATCAAAGGTGGGATTATTGCTAATCAGGAACCCAGGACTAATTCAGGTTTTGGGAGTGGACTGTATGGGAAATTGAAGAAAGGATCGGGTATGATAGGAATGAATAGAAAATCGTGTGGGAAGCGTGAGCGGAGAGAGGTGGAATGAGAGAGAGAGTGAGATATTCATTTCACGTGGACTTTGATAATGTGATTTATTCACGCAATCGCGTAACCTACAACGGTTGTGACTATCTGTAACTAGATATATCTAGATCTATAATAGATCTAGAATATCGGTAACGACCGGAAATACAATAAAGACAGTGAGCAAAAAGGATGGGCGCGATTCTGTAATGTATGAATCGTTTGAATTGTGGAAGTTTCGATCGGATAAATAAACGTGACAGCAATGTTCCTCGCCACAACTTTATTTTTGGTTGTCGGTGTACGACTCGAGACCTAACCAAGATGTCTCTTCAACAGTGCGATACAGAGTACCGGAAAAAAGTTATTTTTTCAAACCCTCTGGCAGAGGTAAGAATGGAGGAGAGAAAGGTAAGGAGTGGGAAGTAAGGAGAGGAAAGTAAAGGTCTTGGCACACTAGGTCGCCGCTCCGCCAACGCAGCACAGCGCCGCCTCGCCGAGCTGGTGAAGAGAAAGAGAAAAAAAAATTTTCCCACTCTTTCTCTCTTTCTCTCCACCAGCTCGGCGAGGCGGCGTTGTGCTGCGTTGGCGGAGAGGCGACCTAGTGTGCAAAGGCCATAAGGAGTGAGGAAAGTAAGGGAAAGCAGGTGCAGCCAAACCCTGGCGGAGCGATGGATGTGGGGGGTGGGGTGGGGAGGGTCGGGGTGCTCGAGACGCCTTCGACGACTCTCCCTTACCGGCGCCTTCATGCCCTGGCCAGGCGACGACAGGGGACCTCTCAGGGGTTTACCTCTCGCCGTTTCGGGCAGCGCACGAAGGCTTCGGGAGCTGTGGGTGGACCGAACAGGAGTTCGGGAATCCCAACTCGAAGGCTCCAGGGATGGGGACACCGAGCGGGTCCCTCCGCTCGGGGTCTTATAGAGTAGGGTAGGGGGAGCTAACAAGTGCCCCTGGGAGGTTTGTGAGCTAAGGGGGTGGCCAGTTGAGTTCGGTTGAGACCCTGCCCCCCGCCCGTTACATTAGCTTAGGTGGGAGTGCGGTTTTAGTGGGTAGAGGCTGGCCGGAGGGTCCTCTGGACAGCCCCACATAACCTTGGTCCCCCCAGGGGGGCTGGGGTATGCGTAACGCATTTCCGCACTTAAAAAAAAGGCGGAGCGAAGGATTGGGTAGAGACCCGCGGAAAGGAGCAATCGCTGAAGGATGCTATGAATCGGAAAAAGGCAATCAGGAAAGGATGTCGTAAAAAAACAAGGAAAGGTTCGTCAGGGCCTGGCCGTAGACCTTGGGTCAGGCCCCAGCGAGACCTGGGAAAGACAAAAGAGAGGATTCGGCCTGCGTGGGTCTGGTCGCCAGATATGAACCAGCGCTGACCAGGCCCGCGCAGGACGGGGAACAATAGGGAAGGAATATGGTGTTAAAACGAATCTGACCGGTACGGTAATGCGAGTGATTGACTGTGGTTCTCGGCAATCACGTGATCACGCATCGCGAACGCGATACCGGAAATCTCCAAAAACAAGGGCTTCACGCACAACTGATCCTCAGGAGCGTATATCCTGGGTCTGCGTAACGTGAGGTGGTCTTGAGGTTCGTCTCGCTCGCCTACGACATCTTAACACATTGGTCGCCCAGCGTAATTCGGCTAAGTTGCCCACGGGGACCAAATCCGACCGTCGGTACACGCAGAACGTAAACAGAGCGATAAGCGGGAATTCATTGCTTATCGCCTTCGATCCATTGTAAACAAAAGATTAAAGGAAGAATAAAAGCAAGCCTATAAGAAGTACGTGCGCCCTATGTTACGAGAAGAAGAGGCAAACTGTCGCACACCAAGAAGCGAAAAAAAAACGTAAAAAAAACTACAACATATTGTTCGAAGTGTCCAAAATCACCCGAAATGTGTTTGGAATGTTTTAACGAATACCATATGCGACATAGCATAATGTAATATTTTATCCAGAATAGAATAACTTTAATTGGTTCCCCGAGGGGTTACAATCTTTTCTTTACATGCTCGTACCTTAACCTATTCTTACATCTATCTTACAGCTACTCCTTATTCTTCTAATTACCGCTCGCTCGTTCTCTTACAATTTTTTACATTTTACACTATACCCTTTATTACATTATACCTATCTACATATTTACATTTTAATCCTTCGCCTCTCGCCTTATTTTCCCTTTCCTCCTATCTTACACACACACACACACACCCTTCCCTAACCTCCTTGGACCCCCGCTTCCGCTCGCTCCTCTTTCGGTCCCAATTTTTTCTTTCTTTCTCTCCTTTTCATTTTCACCTTTTCATTCATTCTTTCCACTCATACTTGCTCCCCACTCTTCCACCTTCTTCAGCCATCCCTCCCCTCCACCCTCCTCATCTAGCACTTCCCTCATCACCTACTGACATCCTCTCTCTTCATCCACCCTTATGCATTCTTCCCATACATGCTCCCATGACTCCATCTTCCATCCACACACTCTGCACAATCTCTCATCTTCATTCACCCAATATCTTCCTTCTCTCATCTCATTTCCCAACCGAAATCTGGCCATCCTTTGTCACCTGTCCTCCCCCTATTTTTTATCCAGAATATAAATTAATAAAAAGGTATGGTATAATGTGTCTTTAATACTTTTATGTTGTATATTTTATTTCGATATATAATAATCTATATTTAATTAACTCGAACAAGAAGAGCGTCACCCATATTTGGGTGACAGGGCCACCACGGAAGCATACGCGTCACCTAGATATGGGTGATGTGGCGATCAATGTGTTAAAATTAACTTAAGACTTGGCTTAATCCTAAACAATTGCCAAGCTATCTTCTATTCTATTCAACTATCAAATAGATTCAACTATCTTCAGCTATCTTCTAACTTTGCTCGAGTAATTCGCTATTTCTTTTGTTTCTCTATTTTCATCGAAAGGTTTCCCAAAGAAGTGGATTCGATGATCCAATCACGATCGATACATTCCTCGACTCGCCAGTCGCGATACAATGGTCTCCTCGACGGTGCACTATCCGCTGCGGTTTTATGAGCCAGTGTGCCATAATGATTTAACCATTCGATAGTGCGCGGCTTTTATGACGTGCTGCGTCATTTCGCGGCGATCATTGTGATATATGTAGAGTGCACTATAGACCGACCGTGTATACAATTTTTTGATACCGTACGTACGTTATTGCCAAGTGATTACTGCGATCGATCGCAATGCACTGTCGGCGCCGTACCTTTTCAAACACTGCTGCTCAGTTAGCTCTCCATGACCATGATAGTGGTACAGCGTAACAACCTCTGGCCGAACATCCGTTATCCGAATGTTCTATACAGATAGTCTGTTCCTCAAACAGAATTTCTGATGACAAACGGTTAGACCGCACGAATTTTAATCATAACCAGACTGTGAATTTCATAGCGAATAGAAAATTCATCAGTATGTCAATTTGAACAGAATTGTGAATGGAAGCTAATATCTTCTAAAAAGAAGGTAAAAACAATATTAGTGTTATTTTTATTGAAATTAATAAAACAATTTTGGACATTAAAATCTTCTTTTTACCTATAAAATTCATCAAAATATTATTATTATTATTCATCTAGTGATTCAAACCAAATAAGGTTTATATAAAATATAGAATACATACATTACATAAAATTATTATTTATGTATTCAGATTCTTATGTACTCTACAAATTATATAAAATACTATAATGTTAGTATGTTCGTACACTATAACTTAATGAGTAGTTTAAAATCAGTTTATATAAGTTCTGTTTAGCTAAAACTGTTCCATTGTAATTAAATTTTAGTTGAGCATAGTTTAATAGGTTCAAAAATAATTTCCAAGCGTTTGAAATTTATCGAAACAGCAAAATTCTTGTTTACGTTAATGAGTGTAATTTGTATTATGTACTGGAGTCTCTATTGTCTTGTTGCAGTTTGAAATATTTATTGAAAATACAATAGTATGAAGAGGATGTAATTGTTGAGATTTAATTTGGTTTGTAGTGGATGTATTTATACCTTGAATGTGTTTGGATGCATACCTTTGGATGAATACCTATTGCAAGAGGTAAGTGGACTTATCGTTCATTCATAAGAAAAGTGACACAACTCAAAATATATTTCTAAAGCAAGTATAATAATAAATACATATATTGTGGTGTACTTTATAACTAGACTCCGGACGTTTATGTAGAATAAAAAGTTTGTGCATCACAATTGCAAGCCGCAGGAGCTAAATATAAAAAGTTCTTCATTAATAATTTTAATGTGGTGAAAATAATATATTAATACTCGTAAACTTTTTTAATATTTTCACTGTTTTAAATTGCACTTGCTCATTTTTGTTTTAAATGCATAAAATCTGGAGTCTATTTATGACTAATGTACATGACAATTAACCCAGTATCTAAACAACAACAAATTATTTTACATTTCTAAGTTGGTAACATACAATAAAAAGATTGACAATTTTAGGTCATTTTCAAATGGGTCTCCAGTAAAATTTCCTGTGTTTTATTAAGTGACAGAAGTCCGCCTTGGTGCGTATAAGCCTTTCACGAAACAAGAATATTAAATTGTAAAATGGACACTAAAGATAAACAGATATTTACAGAAACATTTATCTTTATAATTTTTATACAAACGAATGATACACTCAGCATAAATCCTTAGTATATAGATGTAATTATTTTTTACGAGTACTTTACTTTTCTTTTCATATTACGTTGGATATGCTTCTACTAAATTATCATTTTCCTTTTATCTATATCAATTTTATGTACTTCCAAAAATCCATTTTTGGTATTATGGTTTAATAAAATTCATTCTCTCCAAATTATAATAAAAGTCAATCGTTAAAAATTGTTTCAAAATATTAAGAATTATAATTTTTCGTATCAATAAATTTGTTAAATTTGTTGTATCATTCGATTCTGATCTGAAATAAAACTTGAACATCGTTAGGCACTTTTTACATACCATAAATAAGTACCACACTCTATCTACATGTATAAAAATAATATGATTCCCATAAATCCTATGACATCCGTAAAATTTTATATTTCTGTCTGTCGGATTATTATGGCTGGAAGTAAAAACATGAAAGATAATTATGGTGAACAGCGCAGTTGAACGAAATTTAAAATTTACGGATCCCTTCTTTCTGCATGGATCAAATTTTATTCACGAATCGCTACGCATAGTTCTACAACCTCCTTTCATCGTCCCGTTTGATTTTAGTCCGGCAGCTGTTGCAATTCCATGTCCTCGATCTCCTTCGGTTGATAGCACCAAGAATAGCCACTTAAGTAGAACTTTTTTTTCTTCAAATTGCTGCACTCGTAATTACAGCATTTTCTCTGAGACTGAACGTATCACGCTCTGACAACCTCAACAGCATTTCTTTTCAGTTCTAAGCAGTCACCTTAAACCAAAGCAATTTTTAAAGTTGCATCCAACGTTCAGCGATGTAATATAATATTAAGTAGTCTATAAAATTACTATAAAATCAGACAATGTTACTACGTATAAAAGGAGAGATAGTATCTATAAATTGAGACGGTACCTATATATTTTTTACAATCAATATCCATTTGAAATAATTGTTATCATCGTAAATTGAAATTCTAATTTCGACATAAAAGTTAATTTTTTTCATTGATTTTATTTGTGCAGTAATTCCGTATGCTAAACAAATATGAAGGTAACGATTGGTGTGCGGATTTTATGCATTTATATTTGATATCGTCAAGGTGTCAGTTCACACGGTACCGAAAGAATTCGATATAAAAATTGTTAAATGAGTCGTATTTATTTACAGCCAGTTAAAATAACGATAACCTTTTTAATAGCGGACCATATATATATATATATATAAATTTATATATGTATACATTTATATATATATTTATATACCGCTGATATTTGGGGAAAGGTTGGGGGGAGAGTAGATGGAGGAGAGTGGCGAGGTTTAGGTTGGGAAATGAAATGAGGAAGGGGAAATATTGGATGAGTGAGGATGAGAGGAAGTGTAGAGTGTGTGAGTGGGAAAAAGAGTCTTGGGAGCACGTATGGGAGGTGTGCATGAGGATGGATGAGGAGTGTAGATGGCAGGAGAGGATGTATGAGGTATTGGATGATGAGGGGGGAGGGGAAGAGTGGATGAGAAAAGTGGAAGAATGGAGAGAAGGTGGGAAAGAAAGAGTGGATGGGAAAGTAAGGGAAGGAAAAGGAAGTCCACCTTAGAAATAAGCATTGTAAATAATGTAATTAGGTTTAAGGCATAGGTTAAGTCTGTTGTAAATAGTATTTCTCTCTCTATATATATAGATTATAGATATAGTAGAATAAGATTTAGGTTAAAGTAGATGTAAGTTAGTTGATAAGTTAGATGTAAGGAAACTGTGTGAAAAAGAAGGGAGGGGAAAAGGGGGATAAAGATGTAAGAATTGTAACCTCGAGGGGACACAATAAAGATTATATATATATATATTTGTCGTGTAGAACGTTACAATGATTTGCGATGGGAATAGAATTAGAAGGCGCGTGATACAACCAGATCGCTCGAAGAGCGGATGAAAACGAGGATTCGTCGGAGTCCAGAACGGGACGCCAGGAGGCAAGAAGCTTTGTTGGAGTCTTGGACAGAGTGACAGTCTGAACTGTCCGAACTATTGTGTTAAAATTGCAATGATGAGGTGGGTTATATAGGTGTTCGGGAGCATCTTATCTTCTACGCTGATATATCGTCAGACATAACAGGCGTCTTATGTTCTATCTTAGCGATGTGGATGCTATGGGTTAGGACTACGGTGAATACATTAAGATATGACAAGGTATGGTATGACATGGGAACCGGATGTGGTGATCAGAGCGGGGTACTTATGTTTAACTAAGAATATTATTATTAATGTCTACGGTTGGAATATCCTACTATTATTAACTATTATTACGCACTATGGCAACACATCACCATACGTGACAATATGTATTTACCTTATAGTTGAATCTTTCCTTTTGCAAAGAAGTTTCTGAAGATCGTACAATGAAAGAAAATCGATGTTTTCAAAGTGTTAGATCAGAATACCTGCTCGAATCACTACAAACCTTGCAAATGAAAGAGTTTCGCAGAGGGCACCGGTTCAGCGTTAATAAAATCTCAGGTTATTTCGATGGCGATGGGAGCCATAAGAAAAGGAATAAAACGTGACATCTATTTCTGTAGAACGTTCTGCAGCACGATCGTTCGCTCGAGCGTCCGTAACGTCTACTCGTGTCGCGTTCCTTGTCAAAAATGTAGATTGGTATCGGGATGCGCGACATAAAGAATCCGCTCGTACATGATCGGATCGCAGAAATATCTGCACTTACGTGCACCTCTGGGCAGCTCCGTGTGACCGACATCCTCGAGACTCGCAGATGATTGTTCCCTGAAAATGTCAATAGAATCGAAACTGTTTTATCAGCGCCTCGATCTCCAATGTGCCGCGTTGCCTCGATGCGAACAACTGCCCCGTAAAATGCGAGATAAAGGCATTACGTCTGCTGAATCGTGCTCCAAGTGATTCACTATCGGTTTGCCGACTATCTATCGTGTTATTTTTTTTTTTTCAATTTCTCTGTCGAAACTCTTCTTTGACGCCGGAACACGAAAGAACGCAACCTCTCGTCCACGTGGGACGCACTATTCTCGACCGAGCTTTAATTAACCCCCGCAGGGCGGATGCTTTTGATGATTTCATAACAGTCTAAATCTATTCAAACGCATCAATTAGTTTTTACTTATTTTTAACCTTTTCATTTATAGATTTTCCAAACATTGCTATTCTCCGTTGAACCCTCAGCAGAGTTTAATCTTCCCACAGAACTAACTATTGTTTTATTAGACTCACAACTAAGAATAACAGCTATTTCTTCTGCTGAACTAAAATAATGTGGGCTCAAGTCCGATTTAATAAAGGTAAAGATTTTCTATTTATTTACAAATCAACGTTAATCTTTTTATCGAATAGCAGTACGATTTAATAGCCAGGGTTTCTCTGTGTTATGTTAACATGATCAATGATTACTGATTTAATCATGTCTGAAGATTACGTTTTCTTTTATTATTTAATCAATTATTTATTATTGCTTTAAACCCGTTTTGTGATTGTTTAAGTTATTATTATTCGTTAGTCATGATTTCTGGATTACTCAGTCATTATTAATCACGAACATATTTGCAAGTGAGTCAAATTATTTTTTTCATTAATCATTAATCAAATTATATTTTGCAAAATTCTGTCGTACGTGTACTTGGTCAAATCCCGATTGTCAGTAGCGACTATCAAAATTATAGCTAAAGACAGCATTTCGTTTATGGCGAAAACTACTCTAGTTAATGAGTATTCAAATTTTTATATTTTCGATACCGGTAGCCTATTAACCCTTGGAACTCGAGCGGTGCCTCTGATTTAAAATATTGTTTACAATATTAGATATATCGGTATGTAATCCATTAATAACAATTCCTAGTTGATTATTAACGTAATTAAATTTCCAATCGCCAAGCAGGTCTCAGATTTTTCCTAAAACCTACCGTTGAAAAGCTACAGCTGTTTAAAAAGCCGATAAAACCAAAAAGTTCAAGGAAAACGCACACTTTTTGTGTTATAACTCCTCAACTATGCAACCTACAGAATCGGCTCAGTGGTCATTTGAAAGAACTCGTCGAGCTGAATACAACGAGTACCTCAAATTGAATATAAATGCTACCATTTAAAAGTTATAAGCTGAAACGTGCCCGAATGAGGGCGAAAAAGTGTTCTTTGCTCACTAATGACGTCGCAAATGAACGAATGGTCTTTTTCTAATGCGGATTTCCCCAAAACCTTCGTGAAGAAACCCTAGCTTCTACGTTTACCAAATTCACTATATTCCCTTTAAAAAATCAAAAAATCATGGATTGTGGAAATATTTTAAATCGGAAGAAATGTTTAATTTACGAGTTAAAATAGCTCCAAGTACAAACGGTTAATAGAAAAGAAGCTCAGCAATTTTCTCGATTCAATAATCTCAAAGTTCGTAGATCATACAAGAATATCCGAACATTAATAAGAGT
Source organism: Lasioglossum morio (assembly GCA_916610235.2). NCBI lineage: Eukaryota > Metazoa > Arthropoda > Insecta > Hymenoptera > Halictidae > Lasioglossum > Lasioglossum morio. The sequence goes on from OU744333.1 coordinate 3,439,568, forward strand.
CGCTGCATTTTAAGTATCGTTATTATCAGTGGCATTGTTGTTATATGCATTTGATTTTATAGGGTAGTATTGTACACGTTGCGATAAAGATGTTATTCGAAAGATGTGACCCATGCTTATCGATAAGACCGAGTTTGCAGAATAGAAATTCGCATTAGTATTCAGCTAGCAGTATATTGTTGATCGTTCGTTTCAGATCGACTCATACGGTTCACCGCAGTGCTTGAAAATTCTCACAGCGGTAACCTTATAATGGATGAGGCGACGTCCCTCACTCAGGCTTGTGGCTTTGGAACACTCAGGCTTCAGCTGAATATCGACAGGATCAAAGATATCTCCACTCTCCTAGCAATCAGTCCAACGGTTCAAGATATTCGGTGATCAGCACTCTCGTCTCTATTCGATAAACACTGCAAGATCATCTGCACAGTAAAGTACGCTTCTCCACGAAATAACCATTAACGCCTGCAAATACCCAACTAGAATTTCAGTTTGGGAGACTATTAGGTCCGCATTAGGCAAGCCTAATTTGGCTGATAAGGCCAAATGCGGAATGCAACGCAGGAATATCAACGACTGCCTAATTGGGAAAGTCGTATGAGGCCCGCATAAGGAAACCCGTTAGGGCCACATTAGGTTTTCCCAAAGACTTTTTTTTTCAACACCCACAAATAAAAAACACGCATTTTCTATTTAAAAGAATAACTGTTTATTAGCAGGTGTCATAAATTTTAGGATTGAATTGAAAAATTCAAAGTTCAAAAAATGAAAAACAAAAATGTCGACAGCGGGATTCAAACCAGCGACCTACTGATTACATTTTTCTTTTAACAATGAATTTATTATACTTAATTTGAGCATCCTTATACATGTAGTAACATACTATATCTATAAACATGCTTATTATTTATTATGTATTTTTTCACGCAGTTCCTACCTAATACGGTTAACCTGCTCTTTACTTTCTATAGCGTATTAATTCGTCTACAGATGTGGTATTTGTGTACTGCACACGATTCGCTTTGTAAGGTAAAGGCACTAGTAGTTGACCAGGTACCAGTAGTTGACCATTTTATAGAAAAACGTAAAAAATAAGGTTTTTATATGCTGTGCACTTTTGATGAAAGTGAATCTCGGGTGCTATGGCATTTGTTGTTTAAATTTCAGAACAATTATATGCGAAGTGAAGTATGCATAGTAATAACGGACGTCTGAATTCATTAACCCTTTGGTTACCCTGGACGAGATATCTCGCGCCCCGATACTTCCCGATAAACACCTTTTGCGAGATATCTCGCGCCCCGATACTTCCCGATAAACGCTTTTGACGAGATATCTCGCGCCCCGATACTTCCCGATAAACGCTCTTGACGAGATATCTCGCGCCTCGATACTTGCCGATAAACGCTCTTGACGAGATATCTCGCCACCCCACCTAGACACTATAGACAAATATATTTTATAAGTAACTATATCCTGATTTGTAAAAGGGAGAAATGAATGAAATCTTTATTAATTTATTGAAATAATTTTATTTACTTTCTACATGATAAACTTCAAAACATGGTGTTACACATAGAGGTACGTCACACTTCTGACAAAAATACCTGGTTTCTTTGCGTACTCCGTTGTCTTGGGTACAAAATGACCGAACAGAACAGAAAATATTTCGTCTATAATGTCAAACCACTGGTGCTAGGTGGCGAGATATCTCGTCAAAAGCATTTATCGGGAAGTATCGGGACGCGAGTTATCTCGCAAAAGGCGTTTATCGGGAAGTATCGGGGCGCGAGATATCTCGTCCAGGGTAACCAAAGGGTTAAGGTTAGTAATATTCTGATATATCTCTTATTTTATTCTTTAATTGTAATTTGTGTTGGTAATTGTTGAAATTAATTGATACTAAAATGATTCCCAACATTATTGCTTTAACCCTCTTTCTAGTATAAGTGGTCAACTACTAACGAAGAGAAGGTCAATTACTAGATTTTTCATGTTCAAGAGTGGTCAACTTCTGAGGCAATTACTGAATTTTTCAATATGTTCCTTAAATTTGTATAAGTAAACTTTTTTTTAAAAAGTGGCCTTGTTACATAATCTAGAAGACTTAAAGAGTGTATTCAGGCATCGACTCTCGCTATTTGATGACAGAGCAAGTGGTTACTATTGTTCTCGTGGAAAACTTCTCTTAACTGGTCAACTACTGGTGCCTTTACCTTACTTTAAGTCTTTGGTATGATTACCAGTATTTCTCGCTGTGCCCGCGGCCACTCCGGTTGTTGTTCATAGGTGAACGCCATCTCATTATGACTGGAAAACAGATTTTCAAATGCAATTTTCTCGGAAAATCTTGATAACTAGGCATGTGCTTGACCATTCCCATTTGGACCATGTGTGGCAACTGTTGGGTATGCCCACCTTAGGCGTACACCATTCTTTCTGCATTAAAGTCTACATTCGTGTTTAGGCATGCCTAACTGAAATTCTAGTCGGGTAGTATACCGCACCATCTATTCTTGAGAAAGTATTTTATTTCTCAAGTTCTGCTGAAGTGTTCTTTTTCTTATTTATACTTTAACACTAAAAGCCACCATCGAACAGTCAGGCTCAAGATCAGAATATAGTAGGTCGTTGAATTATAAAGATGCTTACATGAGAAATGATTTAACCCTTAGCACTCGAGAGGCGCCTCTAAGGCGACACTAAAATTTGCTGTACCATTATTTAAAATATTGTTTACATTATTAGATATGTCGATATCTAACCAATTACTAAACATTTAAATATTGTATAAGGTATTATATCAATTAAATATCCAACAAATTTACGAAATCATAGAGAATGGAAGTATTCTAGGTCAGAAGAAACGTTTGATTTTCGAGTTAGTTACCAAATTTAAAAAATCATAGAGAATGGAAATATTCTAGGTCAGAAGAAACGTTTGATTTTCGAGTTAATTATCAAATTTAAAAAATCATAGAGAATGGAAGTATTCTAGGTCAGAAGAAACGTTTGATTTTCGAGTTAATCACCAAATTTAAAAAGTCATAGAGAATGGAAATATTCTAGGTCAGAAGAAACGTTTGATTTTCGAGTTAATTATCAAATTTCAAAAATCATAGAGGATGGAAGTATTCTAGGTCAGAAGAAACGTTTGATTTTCGAGTTAATCATCAAATTTAAAAAGTCATAGAGAATGGAAATATTCTAGGTCAGAAGAAACGTTTGATTTTCGAGTTAATTACCAAATTTCAAAAATCATAGAGGATGGAAGTATTCTAGGTCAGAAGAAACGTTTGATTTTCGAGTTAATCACCAAATTTAAAAAATCATAGAGAATGGAAATATTGTAGGTCAGAAGAAACGTTTGATTTTCGAGTTAATTATCAAATTTAAAAAATCATAGAGGATGGAAGTATTCTAGGTCAGAAGAAACGTTTGATTTTCGAGTTAATCACCAAATTTAAAAAATCATAGAGAATGGAAGTATTCTAGGTAAGAAGAAACGTTTGATTTTCGAGTTAATTATCAAATTTACGAAATCATAAATAATGGAAATATTCTAGGTCAGAAGAAACGTTTGATTTTCGAGTTAAAATAGCTTCGAGTGCAAAGGATTAATGAATATCTTTAGTAGAGTACACATTACTATAAGAATCGCGCAAAATCTAAACTAATTCATTCTTGTCGATTTTACAAGGCAACATGTACCTGTTATTTTCATAGTACGTACATTGTTAACATCGCTTTATTTTGTCTTTATTTGTTGCACAATACGCAAAAATTGAATGCGTAACGAATGATCGAGGTCGATTGTTGGTCAGCACGTCCGAACTGTAATAGTTAACTATAATAATTACACGTGTGGTTTTTGAAACCAACACCGTTGATTGTATTTCCCGTTTAATAGATTATACATATATTTCATTAAACCCTACCCCAAAAATAATAAGAATTGACTTTAGTTACATTCTCATTGAAAAATTGATTGTTTTAATGTGAAACTACTTATAGAAACGGTTTTAATTATACAGTCATTAATTATTACCACTAGAAGTTGTTGTGCCATTATTCAAAATGTTGATTACATTATAAACACTTCGCTGCATAGTGTATCATATCTGATACAGTTAACAAATCTTTTACAGTAAACTAATATGTAATGTATTTGTATGACTATTTATATTTATTTTTCTGAACATGTTGTTTTAATTTTTTTCAATATTTTTCCCTTAAATAAAGCACAAAAACTGATCTTCTTTTAATTTTTTCATCCCAATTAAAAAAATCATGTAGTTCAAAGGTTAAATATATTGGAATCTAACCAAGTAGTATAGGAGAAAAGTCGTAATATCTGGTGATTCTGCTGTAGATTGAATTTTGATGTCTCTAAAAAATGCAATATAATAAATTCCCACGTGAATTTATTTTTTCTGTAACATTGTTTATGACGTTACAGTTTTTCTTCGAATTTGTTCGAACTGGTAGTAATCGAGGACAGTGTGTCTCATCGTGAGATACTCGTTGCATAATGTTGCATTTAGGTTCTTTATTTCTGAACGTTGAGACCGACATTTCGGTCGACCTTCTGGTATTCGATGGAACACACGTGAGCTGTATTCAGTATGTATGAGTTCTGTATCGGATATTTGGACTGCTCGCTTCTATTCTGGGTGAAATAATGTCTATCTTATGTCAGCCACGCGAAATTCTCTGACACGCGCACACCGGGCCATGTATCATTCAAATTATCACGGCCGCTGCTTTGTGTTCTCGGCGTACGCGCGACCATAAAAATATTAATATTTATGAGCTCGGTGGTGTGGTCATAAACCGTAAAGTCCTTTTAATTTGATATCCCTCGTAAACCTTCTTTTTAATCTCCTCACGATTCGAATGGCCGCCATTAATTGACAGATGTCGGACGAATCGTCGGAATCCAACGGTTTCCTCGTTCTATTGAAAATAACGCGGCTCGATCGGATATAAATAGAAATCCGTTAAAAGAAATTCATTAATCAGACGTTCAAGAAAATAACATTTCATTGTCGCGACAAAAATTCATTACCGAACATTATTCGTCCATAGAAGAATCAACTTGACAAGCTCTTTTAAAACGTACACTGAATAAATGTTGTACCTTGACATGAAACAATTTCATATTTTAACCTGTTAACTGTGGATGACGAATTAAATCGTGTTGTTCAAGTACGTTATCACTAAACTGCGTATTTTATGCAATTATGACAAAAACGTGTTGTTGTTGGTGTAATTTAATACACTAAAAATATTTTAGATAAAGAATACCGATACACTATTTTTATTATGTTAGTTTTCCTGTAAATAATGTGTAAAGTAAAAGTTATTTTAAAACAGCATCAACATTCTTCACATGGCGTGCTACATTAAAATGGACCCTAACAATTAAAAATAACTGAAAATATTTCGGAGATTAGCGGTGTATAGTTTTCTTGTAAACAATATGTAAATTTACTGTAGAAGACATCAAAATCAATTTCAATATGTCATTCGAAAAATAATTCTTTGACTGCGGATCTTTACGCAAAATAAAAATCGTCTGCATCGGTTGCAAGAAATAAAAACCAAATTGCATGTTAGTTCTTGCCTCAATAATTTCAATAAAGGAGAAATCATATATTACTTTATTTTGATTCCCCTCAGGGTTACAATTCTCATACATAACTCCCCTTTCTTCCGTTTCGCTCCCCTTCACGTCGAGAAATCATATATTGACATCTTCAATTTGATCAATTTTCCAACAGCTTTGAATTTCATCTACCCAATTTTCCCTTTAAATGTATAAAGATCCGTAGTCTAATTATCACGAAACGTACCACGACCGGTCAAATGACCGCTTTCACATTGATTATTTTTTAATTATTGAAATTATAACGACGCTTTCATTGGAGATTATTGAATAAATTTATTTCTTCGAGCACCTGTTATTATAAAAATTGTAAAGAAGCTAAATGAATTGAGCCTTTTAATTTTTATAAAACAAGAACCATGCAATATTCGTTTAATCTTTTCTTTTTGTACAATAAATACCACATTGATTAGTTTTTAATTATTAAAAATATAAAGACGCTTCCATTGGAGATTATTGAATAAATTTATTTCTTCGAGCACGAGTTATTATAAAAATTGTGAAGAATCTAAATAAATTCAGTCTTAATTTTTATAATACAAGAACCATACAACATTCGTTTGAACTTCTTCTTTTGTACAATAAATACCACATTGATTAGTTTTTAATTATTGAAATTATAAAGACGCTTCCATTGGAGATTATTGAATAAATTTATTTCTTCGAGCACGTGTTATTATAAAAATTGTGAAGAATCTAAATAAATTCAGTCTTAATTTTTATAATACAAGAACCATACAACATTCGTTTGAACTTTTTCTTTTGTACAATAAATACCACATTGATTAGTTTTTAATTATTGAAATTCGAAAGACGCTTTCATTGGAGATTATTGTTTGAGATTATTTTTCCTTTTTAAATAAATTCAGCCTTTTAATTTTTATAAAACAAGAACTTACGAGTTATTTGAGATCGTCACGTTAGGAGACTCGCCTTGTATAAACGACACATTTATTACCTGGTACGGTTAGTGGTATCCAACCACTTTTGTTCCTCTAGTGAATTTCCCAAAGTTCCTCTAAATTGTACATCTTCCATCTAGAGTGGGCTTGGCAAGTCCTCCGCGGAGACTTTTCGTAATGAAAACTGCTAGGCGGGTACAAACGACGAGAGAAAAAATGGTGCAAAGGAGAGCCGGAGAAGGAACGGCAACTTCTCATGCATAGCAAACATTATTGTTAGTAACGGGCTCGGAAAATCTGTTGTGCTATCGCGGCCGCATTAATATTCAGTGGCCGCGATGCATATTCAATCGTACATTATATTTTCCTAGTGCGACTGCACAAGGCTAATCTGAACAACAGCAATAGCTCGGCTTAACTGTCTGGGCAACCGATCGAATCGACCCCTTCATGTCGCGAACAATAGACGAAAAAGCTCGGGGAGTCGAGGATTAACTGGCAAATGACGTTTTTTTGCACGCCTGTTTGCTTTATCAAGGTGATCACTGGGCCCCGGAACATCCTAAGGAAAGAACTGCTCGGTTTAAAATGCTGAAAATCTGGCGACTTTCGTGATCTTCTTTTTAAGAAACAGTGAAATTGTTCTTTCTGAAACTTTCAACACATTACCGACCGGTGATTATTGCACAATTTTGACAAATCTATGGTACATACATGGACTAAACACTTTTTTAACACTAAACCTACCAACACCGGTCAGAAGGACCGGTTCCGTGTTTTTTATTTTATAATTAGAAAATTAATTAAACTGATATCATAAGAAACGATTACTTTTTTAATATTGTACTACACGATTTGAACATTTTTGGGAAACTAGAGCATTTAGTTTACTACAGGATGCGAATAGAAATTGTTTCATAAATTGCAATTGATCGGAATTGTAGAAAAAAATACTAAAACTTGCATTTTACAACTTTCTATGTAGGCCTATATTGAAAATTTAAAAAGTACGTATTATAGATCTTTGTCGATTAAGCGTATTCTGAAAATTTTCAAAATCTGTCGACGATATTCCGTCAATTTTCAATATAGGCGCACACAAAAAAATTGTAAAATACAACTTTTAGTATTATTTTTACAATTCCGAACAACTGCATTTTTTCAAAAAAATTGTTTTCACATCCTGTAGTAAACCAAGTGCTCTAGCTTCCTAAAAAGTTCAAATCGTATAGTACAATATTAAAAGAGTTATCGTCTTTTTTAGACCGTACGAATATTATAATCTGGATCTCTGTAGATATCTTTAGTAGTGCACGTATTACAATAGAAGCCGCACAAAGTCTAGATAAAATCAATCTTGTCATTTTTATAAGGGAGCATCATGTACCAGTTACTTTTAAGGCTTGAATACCAACAGTAATTTTCATTGTGAACTAACAAGTCACCCTCAATAATTTCATCTAATAATGTCTCATTTAAGATTGCAATGTAAAAAACAATTTCTTTGCTTTCTTTTGGTACAGCACAATTATTGAAAATCCTATTAATACCTTTTCGATAGGTAAAGGGTTAAGATAATTTACAGTGGCAGACAAAATAAGGCTTGAATAATAATGTATACAATGATTGTAACACAAATGATGTTCAATTAACGACTGATAGATTTTTTAAACAAAACGTTCTCTCATGCACAATCATTTCATTAATTAGTTCAACCAAATTCACTTCTTCCATTCTAGTGTCTCATAGCTTCCATACCAGTCCAAACTTTTTTGCATTTACGTTGGTTACGACGATAATTTTGTTACGATAATTCTATTGAAAATTTCATTGAAAATTCATCCGGTTAACGGATTAATACCAAGGCTCGAAAAAGTTTTGAAACTTTTTAATAAGCTATATTAAAATCCATTACAGGTGGAACTTTTTTAAAAAAAGTGATCGTGCAAGCTCTGATATGAAACAGAAGTTTCAGTTTGAATGGAACTATTAGAATATAAAAATAAAAGTTTTTCTACAGCAGGATAATTAATTTATTATTAGAACTCCTATTAAATTAAGTTTATTATTAAAATTTATCTAAATAACAAAAATTGTTCCGCAATCAACGTAAATACGATGTAATTATTGTTAGCAATTATTTGTTGAATGGAGAACAAGATGAAAAATTGTCGTCAGGTTAACTTGTCTTACCCAGTCAAACATTCTCACAAATATCGAATACTATTCAATAAATAAAATTACAACAATATTGGATTATTCTAGTTGAATTTTAAATTGATATTCTCTTTCAATATCATGCTTAGAGCATATCACAAACCACATGGTGTGCTAAGATATTTCCACTAATCCAAAAGTGTAAATTAATAATATAATAAATAAATATATATTTATATTTTCTATCATATAAATATACATATTATATTGTGGAATTTCTATGGTCATCTTTAATTTCTTTCAAGTCCTACAAACATTTCATTTTATTCTTTTGATTTATTCCATAACTTTATGGATTCAATAATAATTATATTATTGAATAAAACCAGCACACGCAATTTGAGTTTGTCGTTTACATTATGGAAATGATTTGAATAAATGTTTCAAAAGAACTTGCAGTTTCCATTGTACAGATTACAAAATATGTTTTCAATGCGAGCACTTTTAAAGAACTCCTTACGAACGGAATTAACAATTCATTTCATGACAATTGCACGTTTCATTGAATGAAACATTGTCGTAACAGAATTTTTTAAAGATCTGAAGGTGTAACTTTATTTCAACTTTATTTAAATCCTAGTTAATACCATCATTGTGACAGTACTTATGTGCTGTGCGAAACACGTGTGGTTCTCTCTCGTTTCCGCCGCATTAGCCTTGCTGAGAAATGATTTGATTCCATTAGGATCGAAGAGCCATTAGTCTCCTACCGGAACTGTGGCAGCGTCATCTTATCGTTAGGCTACTTGCCCATAGGGTTCCCGTATGGATATTACTTTCGACTAACGATGCGGGATCGAGACACTGAGAAATGGCACTGTTATCCGTGTTCAACCGACTATCGTTTTCGCCTGATACGATCCGCTGCTTGGGGATGGACGAAGTCTCTGCGTCACACACAGGGTGTCCCCAGAGATTTCCTAGAGCCCTCCAAGTTTATACGGTGTACTGAGTCCGAGAGTGTGCAACAAGCACCATAGAGAAAATTTTGTTTGTCATTTTGCTGGTGTGTAGCGATCGTCAGAGAGAATAAAAATGATGTTAGCAGCCTTTAGGTCTGTAATTTATTCAACAAAACTTTGTCATTCAAATGCTGTTTTCTAACTGCTTCGAGGAACATAGCAAATGAACCTTCGGTTAACATTTGTAAGAGGAATTACTTAAAAACTTTAAAGTTAAGAAACTTAAACACTTGAACAAAAGAAAATTATCAGTAAATTATGTTAGGAATTTAATCTAACAACGTAATCTATCCTGCAACAATTTAAACTAACAAATGGTATTCTTTGATAATTACTTTGAGTAACGTAGGAAATGGATCTTAAGTTGACATTTTTAATTTTTTTGACGTAATTCCAACGAGAATTATCAGTCAATTATATTAGAATGCTTTAAGTTTGTTCTTTATTCAAGAAATCCTACAGCAATTTGAACTAACAAATGCTATTTTTTGATAACTGCTTCGAGTAACATAGCAAATGAATTTTAATTCAACACTTTAGCTACTGAAAACCTATTAATAATTAATTCTTTAATGACTGTAGATCTGAAATATGAAAGATGGTTAGTAATTTTCTTTTGATTGCTAATCTCTCGAAAGAAGTAAGTTGATTGCAGATCTTTATGCATTTATGGCTTCTGAAGATTTTCGAAAAATGCTAGAATATAAAACTCCACAGAATGTAACACGATTGTTATTTATTTTAGATCTATAAAGGCTACTTGCAATGAAAACAAGATTTTATATGTTCCCACTTTCTTAAAATTTGCCTACAAAAATTAAAAATTGCATAAACATCTGTGATCTAATTAGTAGGTTGTATTACTCAAGATAATTTGTTGTTCAATAAGTGAAATTGCTATGACCATTGAACAGTTCGTTAAATGACCCTCAATTAAATTATTTATCTTTGATTTGTTTCAGTAATGAAAGTATTAAAACTGACAAGCGATTTAGGTAACCAGAAAATTGTGATAATTTTTCACTTTGTACGGTGTCTGCAATAATAAGTTTAAATTAATGGAATCTACTCGGTATTTTTAACTGCTATTTTGTAACTCTCTAAGATGAAAACGTGCCTTAAAAATTGATATACGTTTATACATCTTTGTGTCAATCTAAGAACTATGTTTAACGGATACAAAACGATTACGTGAATGAAAATTTAATAGCTTTCGAGCTGTTTATGAAATGTGCTTGAAATGATGGTGACGAGGGATGCTTTGATACTTAAATTACTTTCTAACAAACTCGTTTAACCAGCACAAAAGGCCATTGAATTTTTATACGAACAATTCTGTTACAACAACCGCTGTTTAAAAATATGCGAAGGAAGGGAAACCGTGCATTAATATTCAAGGAATGTTTTCACTCCCCTGAGAATTACAAATGGATAGAACAGATTGCGTGGCGCTCCAAATAAGGAAAAGAAAAAGAGAATTACACTTTTCCACGAGAATAATTAAATGCAGGTAGAAAATTTAAGTAAATCCTAATTAGATTATAATATTGTTATGATATTACATAGGTAAGTTAATTTGTACTGACCAATTTGATAAAATGAAATTAGGAAATCCGCAGAAGAATTAAGGTGCTATTTTTAATTGTGTTATTCTGCATTTAAAACTATTATTCTGTAATATAGAAAATGGCAAAAATATTGTATACAATTTGGAAATCCGCAGAAGAATTAATGTCCTATTTTTAATTGTGTTATTCTGCATTTAAAACTATTATTCTGTATTATAAAAAAGGCAATAATATTGTATACAATTTGTAAATCCGCAGAAGAATGAATGAACTACTTTTACTTGTGTTATTTTGCATTTAAAACTGTTATTCTACATTACAAAAGATGACAAGAATATTGTATACAATTTGGAACTCCGCAGAAGAATTAATGTCCTATTTTTAATTGTGTTATTCTGCATATAAAACTATTATTCTGTATTATAAAAAAGGCAAGAATATTATATACAATTTGTAAATCAGCAGAAGAATGAATGTACTATTTTTAATTGTGTTATTCTGCATTTAAAACTATTATTCTACATTACAAAAGATGGCAAGAATATTGTATAATATTGGATGACATGGTGGTCCCGAATATGGTCGTCAATATGTATAACTCACATGGTCGTCAATACAGCTGACTAACGTGCCTGTCTATCACTCACTGTTTCTACTGATAATAAATACAGATGACGGTACACCATGTTTGCATAGTGTAACCTCTGCCCACGACCAACTACCAATTCTATAGATAATTTTGTTTTTATTGTCAGAAACTAATGGTTTTATTTCACTGTCAACGTCTGTAAAATATGATGCGAGTAAAAACATTTGATAATAGACACGTACGCAAGAAAAACATTTCTACTGTAAAATCACATTTTAGTTTCATATTCACCCCTAAATCTCTAACAATAGAAGTTCTTCCCCTGTGGAAGTTCCCCATTTAATTTTCAAACACCCTATGCACGTACAATATTGGCTCCGACTACACTGGGGTGGTAAATTCTGTCGAATCATGGGGTAAAATGAAATTTTACTGTAAACTTAGGATAACTCCCTATCAATAGCCTGTTTGCTCGAATACACGTATTTAAGTTGTTTAGAAAACATGACTCTTACAATTTTAAACATGAGAAAAGTAATCAAGCACAATCAATCGTGTAACAAGTAAATACAAGTAAAATTTGTATTTCCCGCTATTATCTAACACATCTTCTATATAAATAAAAATTAAATGCTGTTCGTTGGTAAGTGCAACACTTGAGAACGGCTGGACCGATTTAGCTAATTAAAAAAAAAATGTTCGTAATAGACCGAATATGGTTTCTAGGGAAAGAAAAATTGGATAAGTTGCCCGGAAAAATGGAAAATTCGGGAAAAAATGAAAGTGCTTTTTTCTATGGAATTTTTGTATGAACTCTGGACCATAATTCACGATTCAAGCGATGGATAAGCGTAATTATTTTTTTGTTTTGTTCGTTATGGTCCTGAAAAAATTTTCAGCACCAAAAAATTCGAGACAATACATAGGAAAGTCGGAAAATTCGAACAAACTGAAAAAAAACACAATTTTTGAAACGGTACAACAAAACGGAATCGTTAATAGATACAATGATCACTCTAAAATACGTTTTTTTCTCATTTTCACTTTGTTTACACATTTCCAATAGCTTTTCACAAATTCACAAAACGATCACAAACTTTATTGAAATTTGGACAAAGCAACGTCTGTCGGGTCAGCTAGTATTTAATATTGTATACGTGTATATGCGTATATCTAAAATTGGCCATTTGACCGGCACTGGTAGGTTTAGTGTTTAGCTCACGCATATAAGGAAATTATTGAGAAATTCAGAAACCATTTGAACACTCAAAATAAAAATTAGGTGTGATATTTTTAATATATTGCTTAATGTAATCTAGTTTTTCGATAATAAATGTTGCGTTCTATATTTATTTTCTTTTGCTGATATTATTATAGGACAAATTAAATTCTTCAACTGCTACTATTATTATGGGACAGATAGAGTAATAATCATTGAATGCATAAGATCAAACAGAAAATTTACAATTCTACGGAAAGTATTGTGTCTGCAGCACAATAAACCACGTTTCCCGATGCCAATCGGCAAGCGTTGAGCTTTACTACTTCCTTCCCGGAGAATGTCCCGTAGAAACACATGACTCTCTTTCTCGCAAATTCAACGATGAATCCCGTTGACAACGGTGAATGGCACGGACGCGATAAAAAGAAAATCTTCCTAAGATATTATGTTAAAACGAGAACGTTACTCGTTGGACGGCAGTGAAATGGAACTGTCGTTCGTACTTAAGAGTTCATTTCGCTGACCTCGCTCGCGTAACTATGATATGCAATAAACGTACCTCTGATGCTTTCTTCCAGTTGCTCCTTTGGCGAGAAGACCCGTGGATATGTAAATTCTGAAATTAAAGATGTGTCCCCGCCAACAGCTGACGTTGTAACGTTGTAACAACGAAAAGCCGACGACCTGACAAGATCTTTCACGTGGAAAAGGAGATTTCCATTCGAGAATTCTTTTAAGATGTGGCACAGTGGTGTCGCGACCCCGCAAACCAAGCAGAAACTCTAAATATGAGAATTCAAGAGTTCATGATTATCCTTCAGTAAATTAGGTCGTTGCATATGAAATGTTCGATTTTTAGCAATAACATTAAACAAACGTAATTTCGTACCCAACGTATTCTATCTAGAAATTTCAAGTATCTTGATTGTATTACGGCAAAAATAAAATATTATTAAACATCCGCAGTCTAGTTAACCCTCATCCGTCCCTCATTTCACGAACTGAATTTGTCCCTTGACGTCGAATTGACACAGTGACAAAAAAAATCGATAAAATAACAAGTCAAACTTAGTTTAGTTAACATTTACATCTTAAGTTTTTGCGGTTATATGTTTCGCATTACAAAATAAAAGTCACCAAGTCTCGGACTTTAAATTTATCTATTAAATTTATTTCGGGAAAACTGTGTCAAATTGACACGAGGGACGGATAAGGGTTAATACCACTTAGCGAAATAAATAAATCGAATTTCCTTAGCGCAACAGAAAAAATTTCATGTCACATAAAACGTATTTGCTGTTTAAACCGTTAAAACAATTGCGAGAAATGATATTACTCGAATCCCGAGCCTAATCCGACGTACAAAATTTCTCTATAGAAATATTCTGCAACAGACTCATGCTTTTAGACAGATTTATCTTTGCAAATGTTGCGAGAAGTTTTATGCCTGCGGCATTGTAATATTATCTGTGACGGATGTGTTATACTCTGCTAGCGAGTATACATGTATGTCAGCTGAACATTCCAGTTCCACGTTAAACATAATTTTTCGCTGTTTATGCTTCCTTCGTTGTGTACGTTCAGTTTACTCTGTCACAAGGAAATGTTTATGTTCCGTAGAATGATTATGAATCCTATCACCTTAAAGGAATTGTGTATTTGAAAATTATGGTCAGAAATTCGAGAATATGATTAATGTGCTTAACGAAGTCGCAGATGAAATGATAGACCATTATCCAATACAAAAATTCGTTTCATATGACACAGAAGAATTCTTTTTTAATGTAAAATTGAATTGAAAATTAATTCTGCTTTGCAATGTAATTTAGGAAATGTTATTCAGGAAATGTAATTTAGTCTAGACAGCGGATATTTATGTAAAATAAAATGTTTGCGCTTCAATTGCAAGAATCAGGAGCTAAATATAAATTTATATTTCTCACTAATAAGTTTCTCACTAATAATTCTCACTAATAAATAATTAACGTTAGTATATATAATAGAGAATATAATACTATTAATAGAATAATAGTATTAAAGTGAAAATAATATGTTAATACTTATTGACTTCTTAAAACAAAACTATTCACTAACTAAAATCTGAAAAAACTATTGCAAACTAATGCTTATTAATTCTTCAAATGTTTTAATTTTTTCACTGATTCAAATCGCACCTACTCATTTTTGTCGTAAGTGCATTAAATCCGGAGTCCAGTTATGTCAATGGACACACGCCTGAACTGCGGATTTGATGTAGTAAATAACAATATAACAACAAATAAGAGAAATACAAACCAGTAATTTTTACATTAATTTCCTATTCATTTATTTCACTGCTGCTTTTGGCAATCGATGCAGAGCATTTTTATTTTCCATCGGAATCCGAAGTCTATATAATGATCAGTATAAATTGGAATAGGGTCGTAGAAGTTCTAATAGACCTATTAGAGGTTAAATTATTATATTATAGATATTTCTGCGATCTAATGGGGAATTATTGTAGCCACGAACTCCGCAGGGTAAAATAACTTACATTGCTTCCTGCTTACGCGTTCCTCGGGACTGGCGACGTGATTCTGGAGTGTAGTGGTCACGATTTTGCGCCGTTTCATTGGTTGCTAGACTGCCATCCCTCTTCTACATCGACGACGATAAAACTGAAGCTGGGAATATGATGGAGGTGGCAATCTGGTAACGAGGATATAGACTAAAAATGATTATAAAAATAAAATACAGTATCGCTACGACGACGAAGTTCTACAAAAATGTCGTCTTTCGAGTTTAGTATAGTCGCAAAAAATTCTACTGTAAAATATTGAATATATCGTTGTATTGTTTTGATGTTCTGTTATTTTTGTTAACATAAACCTAAATAAATCAATATTATTTACATAATAGTGCTGTATGTCATTAACACATAAAATATTTCATTAAGGTTTTAATTATTAGCAAATTTTATTCTTTAGTGATAACCTGACCCAATGTAGAAACAATTTGCCCCACAACGGGGCAAAAAGTCCCGCTTCGCACAACGACAAAAAAATGAAAAAATATAAATGAAACATATTTTAATATTTTAACTTCAAGTTTAGAATGTTCAAATATAATGAATTTATTTTCTACTATTTCTACGTCAGTTTAGTATGGATAATGGGGCACAATAAAGCGAAACAATTATTTGTTGAATGAGGAAGAAGATGAAAAATTATCGTTAGCTAATGACATACACCAATGACTCTTCATCCCAAGTTGAAAGGTTAAACATTCTTACAAATATCCAAAACTATTTAATAAATGGAATCACAGTTTCGCTTCGCACAACGACAAACAGAACACAGATGAGAAAACATAAAAAACCTATTTTAATATTTTAATTTCAAGGCTAGAATTATAAAATATAATAATAAAATATAATAAAGTTAAAGATGAGAATATCTATACTATTTCTACGTAATCTTGTATGTTTCTTGAAAACAGGAGCCGAGAAGCGACAGCGGGGAAGAAGTAGCCTAGGTCTGGTGTAGACGTAAGAATGACAAAAAGAATTTCGAAACACGTATCGCTTTAGCGTCTTTATTGACATGCGTACTTTACAATTTGCATTGATTCTCCAGGAATCTCGAGTTTCGTTGGAACCTAACGACCTTAAATCTACGTGTCGATTCTCTGGAAAACGAAATTTCACATCGTGGATAATGTTACTTTCAGAGACGTATATCCCTTTTCCCTATGGTTGGTTTCACGGAAAGAGCAGGGGCTCATCTGTCACTATCCGTGAATTCCCAAAGATATTCCCACTGAAGTTACACAGGGGGCGAACTTGTAATTGAAACGTTAAATCGTTTAAAACGTCCCTGATCAGATCGCGATAAGCTCTTCGTTTCCTTTACGGTCACAGAACAAACGAGTAAGCCGAGCGGTTCTCGCCGCTAAATGCTAGATTAGTAACCACACTTCTCGAACTTATTTAGTTTAATTAAATTACTCGCTCGGCGTTTTATTTCCGTTCGATTCTGTATTCGTTTTTTCTCTTCTTACAAGCGTTATGTACACGACGTCCTCTTTACAGTGTAAGCGTAAGTTCCACAACGTTAATAACTATAAAATTGTTCACCTTCGCGCAAGACGGAAAACATGATTCCCGGTTACGATTCGGCGAGCATCGGCGACAAAAATCGGGCAGCTTCCACGCTCGAATTAATCGCAGCTTCCACGCTCGCTAATTAGGAAGATTAAACGTACGTCACCAGAAATGCTTCCCGAAACGATCACGGCTAGATTTGTCGCGCGACAACGGCGAGGTCCGAATTCCCACGAACCGTCCAGTACACGCAACAACGAGGACACTCTTTCTTTCATTTGTTCGGACATTCTGGACAAATTTTGCTACCGAAGGAGTCGCAACCTGAAAGAAGAAGAACATCGTGACCACTGGGGACGAGAATATTCAACCTGGAACACCATGACATCACTAGACACCGGATCATTATGCAAAATAATAATTTCATACCTGATTTATAACCAACTCGAGTGAAATAGAAACGTATTCTCTTTTTAAACCCTTCGCTGCATGATTTTTTTTAATTCGGATTAAAAAATTGATAGATGGTCAGTTTTTGTGTTTTATTTAAGGGAAAATTTTAAAACGACATTTTCAGAAAAATAAACATAGTAAGAAAGCACATTCTCAGTTTACTATATACCAGATTTGTTGACTGTATAAGATATGATATACTATGCAGCGAAGGGTTAATATGTTTAACCCCTTGCCGTATCATTTTCTTTACAGTTACAGTAATTAAAACGTTTTTATGAACGAAAATGTTGTAGAAGGGAAAAGAAAATATATATTTCCTTATGGCTACATTTATTTTAATAATTAAATATTGATTACAAACGAATCAAATTTTACTTCATCTAAAGTGAAACGCGTAACATTCATATTTGATAGACTTTGTTAAAAACCTTCGTCGCAAGGGGTTAATTGGTCGAGAATAATATAACTGTGTTTTTAAATTCTACTAACGTTTTGCACTGTGTCGAATTATACTTAGTCATTTTTGTTATAAATGCATAAAATCTGCTATCTAGACGTCACACACCGATCACTAAATATTTTTCCTTTCTAGAAAATTGATAAGGATTAATTAACCGTGGGAATGACGAGTCTGTGGATTTTGTGCACTTGTAACAAAAGTTAGTAGATGCAACTGACACTTCTGGGAACATTTAAAGAATTTAAAGGTAGCAATATATTATTTTTCATCTGTTCAAATTATCAAAGGGAAATAACATTCCACTTGGCTTCTGTTTCTTGCAATCAATGCAGACAATTTTTATTTTGCACAGTTGTCCTTAATTCAACTAATAATTCTTTCACTTTACTGTACTAATACTAATAATGTTCATTTTACTTTACTAATATCCATATTCGTGTAAACTGTATTTGTGTTTAATTATGGTAACATTTTTATTGTACCTCTAAATGTTCATTATTGCAAAATCATTCAATCAGGCTAGAATTGACTAAACTTCCTTAAAATAATCCTTAAAATTGTGGTTACTAGTAATATCATAGTGTTCTTCCAGGATTAGCGTATTAAATAGAAAATACCCATAACAATTATATTTATAATTATTCTATTTGGAATTGCATGCAAATATTTGAGGAGAATATATTTTTATAGCATCGATAAATATTCATGTTTTCCAAACAATTTTCTATAGTAATTCTAGAAAATTAACTTTTAAATTGATCGTATAGACATTCTTGATCGAGCATGTTTTTATAATTTAGTGTAGAAAACGAAAATTAATTAAACTTCTTTAAGACCTCCATAAAGAAGATTTTTTCATAGTTCCTTATGGAAAACTAAAAACTGCAGATATTCTTTCAACATTTATACTAACAACTAGACTGCGGATGTTTATCAATTGTCAATTTTTGTAGGTAAATTTTAAGAAAGTGGAATCATGCAAATCTTATTTTCATTGGCAGTAGTCTTTGTAGTTCTGGAATGATTAAAAATCTTACTAAATTCTGTGAAATTTTATATCCATTAGAATCCATAAATGCATAAAGAACTGCACACAGTCTCCTAATAACTAATGAAAAGTTTAAGTTTGGTTATAACTATCGCAGTTAATCATCTCTGCTCGTGATTATAAAATTAATTTATGTTATAAATATCGATGAACACAGGAAAAAATATATGTATGAGGGTAGGAAAATGTCACAATCAAGCGTTGGCAAACAATTATTATAAAATTCGTAAAAAGAACCTATAAAAGGATGTGATTGTTTACTTTAAAAAAAATAGGTTGGTTGAAAAATATGTTGTACCAAAGGGACACTAGGCTAAAAATGCTAGGAAAATTTCACGCAAAATGCAGACAGTTTTGCAACAAACAGAAATTAAGTCTCGCTTTCATGTTTCTCCGAGGCACCAAGAGAATAGAAGACATAGAAAATTCCATCGTTTATTACTGTCGCAAAGGAACCAAATGCGAAGCGGCAGAGTAGAATAATCTCTCAGAGTGACTCTCGGAAAGTTGAACAAGTCTCTTTCATACGGAAGAGCAGAACTTTAAACAATTGCGATGCGAGGTAATCCGCATTCGTTTGATATTAATATTCCAATAAAAGAGCATCTGTTTCTGACGGGGAATAGTATTTTTGGAAAGTCTATTGCGATGACTAAACAAATCTACAATTTTTGTACACAAATTCGAAGAAAGTGGAATCTAAAAATTCTATTTTTAGTGGGAGTAGCCTTTGTAACTTCGAAATAAATACAAATTGTACTACATATATTCTATTGAGTATAATATATTGTAGCATTTCTTCGCAATTATCGTGAGCCTTAGTCTAATAATGACTCTAAAAACTCTTCGATTCATTATTAACAATGTTTTTCCACGAAAATGTAGTTTACTATTTTACCGATTTCTCAATTACGTAAATGTTATAAGTAGACTGCGGATGTTTACGTAATTTTCAATTTTTGTAGGTAAATTTTAAAAAGTGGAATCATGTAAAATGTTATCTTCAGTGGTAGTAGTCTTTGTAGATCTGAAGTAACTAAAAATTGTACTAAATTCAGTGGAATTTTATTTTCTGGCACTCCTCGATAATTTTCAAAAGCTACGTGGTTTTAAAAACTATATTTCCTCATTAACCCCTTGCACTACAATTTATTCTACAGTAACAGTGATTAGAACTTCTTTATCGATCATAATTTCCAAGGAAAAGAAGAAAATCTATATCTACTGTACGCCTATATGTTATCTGACAACTATACAATTGATAACAACAAAATATTCTTTCCTTTAGATTGAAATAAAATTCTATTTCTTGTTGTCAATTGTATAGAGTTGTTAGATATCATATCGGCATTCAATAGACATAGATTTTCTTCTATCTCTTGGAAATTATGATCGCTAAAAAAGTTCTATTTAACTAATTTCCTTTAGATCGAAATAAGATTCTAATAATTATATTTAGTGTCCGAAATTTTCATAATGAGTCTAACACGATATTATAGTGCAAGGGGTTAATGTTTCATGATTCGCTACTTGGAATTTTGTATTCTTGTCCACTGAATCGAAGACTGTGCGCGCCAGGGCCAAATAGACCGACACTTGCTCCCCCAAATTCGAAACAAAAATAACTGCACGCCATTAGGAATTATTATTGCTTCCCATCATCTAAAAATAGCTGATCGGATCGGTTCGATTCGAAACGAAGGATGATGGTGGGAGACTGAAATTTTTCAGCGACCATCTTGCTCGGCGTATTACGAAAGTAGTACGTAAGTGTCGGGAAAAGTGGGCAGACTCGATGATGGGTACACAGATCGATGACGGGAAGGCGCAAGAAAGATAACCACCCAAGATGGAAGGGGCTGAGAAGACTCGAAAAGAGTGAAAGCAGAGACACGACGGGCCGCGCAAGGCCACGGGTGAGGCGGGGGATGTATGCGCACCGCAGTCCTCTTGTCGAGCGAAGTTTTCCGCCGGTTTCACGGCTTGGCCTACTTTCGTGGAGTCTCCTAACCCAGAACCACACTGTGGACACGTCGCATAGTGTGATGGATCGTCAATCTAGCTGGACGAAAATCATTTTACTCCCCATCGCGAAGTCTTTCAATTCAGTCATCTAATTTCAAAACAGCTATTCTCCTTCGAGTCTCGAGCTGACCGAAAGTATTCGAAAGTTATTCGAAGTCTTCGATTAATAGCTACAAATTGTATTCGAAGCTTCGAATACATTCTCGGGGAATACAAAAGTATTTAAATAAAAGTCCAAATTAATCCAATGAATCGCATTATCACAAAATCATGCACTATTTATAATCGTATTGATTTTTTTCAGTGATTCTTTACAAAATTTTATAATGCAACTACGCAGGATTATATGATAATACCATATCGATTGTACCATTATTAAATTTTTCTTTTTGCGCATGTCCCTTCTTTGTTATTACACAAGTAGTATTGTATCTTTCTCTTTATTTTTCTTTTCTTTGATATTGTAAACACTTATGTAAAAGGGCTTCAGTCCGTCTATAATAAATAATAATAATAAAAGTCGAATAGAAGATCCTTTTGTATTCGAACCTTCGAATAACGAATAATAGTTTTGTATCTTTTATTCGTATCGTTATTTAAATACATTTGTGTTCAACCCGTCACTGTATGACTTTTGTTAATTGGGAAGAAAAAATTGAAAGGAGGTCAGTTTTTATGTATTATTTAAGGGAAAAATATTTTTAAAAAATTCAAACATTTTCAGAAAAATAAACATAATTTAGAATAGTAAGAAAACACATTCTTAGTTTACTATACATACACCAGATTTGTTAACTGTATCAGATATGATACACTATACAGTTAAGGGTTAAATAATTTTGTATTTAAATGTTGCCCAACTCTGCTATGTCCCCCCTAAATCATTCGAAATGTTTCAGGCTTTTATGTTTTACACGTTCCAAATAACATTTCAGATACAGTCCGTCTCAGAACTGAGCCGTTGTTTTTGAAAGTGGTATAAGTCCATTTTTTGAAAAAAATGAATTAATGCCAGTTTGATTCAGATATAATAATTTCAGTATTATTTAGATACCTACTTTGAAATAACAGTAAAATAAGAAACTTCTCTTGCCTTCTCAATTAAAAAATTATGCCATCAGTACGTATACAGTAAAGTGAAGGAGGAGCTCATTACTGCGGCACACAAAAATCACTAGGAACATCCCTAATGCTGCGGTGTGAATTGAAACTACGATGAGAAACGAGCTTCACTTCATTTACATAAATAATAACTCAATTACAGTAAGTAAACTTCCGTAGTTACAATTCGCAAAAAATTTTTGTCGAACTATTAGGTAGTTGCATATGAAATGTCCGATTTTTAGCAGTGAAATTAGACAAACGCAATATTGTACCCAATGAATTCTATGTACAAATTTCGAGTTTCTTGATTGTATCGCGGTAAATACAAGACACGTTATGGTCATTCACGTTGTTCATTTACAAGATTGTTCTCTTGATTTCGTAGTTCTTTTTACGACTAGTACGTCATGTTTAATTAATTACCATCTTTTAACCAAAAATCACTTAATGGTGAAGTAGTTATTTTCCCAGATACATATGCTCTAATAAAGATATTTATTAAACATTCCTTATGAAAGTATCTTTATAATTTAATTAATTGTGAAATAAAAAAATCTAGAACTAGTCATTTTACCGATCGTGGTACGTTTAAAGTATGATTATCTTTGTACCTCTCAAAGTTTTATATAATAAACTTAAAGACTGTAATAGTATTTCTTGATTGAAACGTTTTACGAGAGTTGCATTCTAAAATCGGCCATTTCATATGCAACAACCTGATACTTTAATGAAGGCCTATTAAATATTCTTATGCAAAATTCATGGTGGACACGGATGACGTATGTTGAATGTATAAATCCATTTGAATAAAATAGTAGATTTTCACAAAGTGGTACATATGTTTGAAAGGAATGTAAGAGGTTTATCGCTTTTAACTTGTGCATAATGAACGTATTAAAAGATTTAAGCTAATCCGTATTAAAATATAACTAAAAGAGAGATACGCCAATTTCAGTAAAAATGTCATTTTTCTGGAACATGCATATGTCTCTATTCTCAAAACTTAGTCGATAAATTTCAGATGACACACACAGACAGATTTATTCGGAATATACAATAACGAAAATTTCGTGGACTTTTGAAGGGAACGAACACGTTATTGCTGCCCATGGTTTTTACGATTCTGTCCCACTGGGCGTCGTACGATATGACGATACCATGAAATAATATCTTCCGATCAATGTCGTAAACATTCTTTTCGAGTTAGACTCCCTATAAGGATGGCTTCCGGGTAACGGTCATCCCCATAAAATAAAGACTCAGGTTTAAATTAGCCTCTATTGAACAAAACTGCTCATGGCAGAGAGACACGAACACGTTATTTTGGGACCACCATAGCCGCTCCCGTTGATACACGACGGTGTTCGAGCAAATATTTCACGGGTAAATGAAGGGTTGGTAATTAACGCGATCAAGGAGTACCGCCCTTATGCCTAGATACGTGTACGACGGATGTATACCTCGGGCAAATTAATATTGTCACATATTGAAACCGTAATTAGTCTCGTACCGTGTTTGATATGGGCAGATTAGGGGTGTATCGGTTGCTCGAGTGGAGATTAATACGGAAAATTGGACAATTTTCGATCAGCCTTTTTCGATTTGCGTGGTTCGTGGCTCGTTTGCCAACACTATTTTCAATTTGCTTTTCGTTTACCATGAAAATGTTGCACAGCAATAGAAATGATCAGTGTGATATAAATCCATTGAAAAATGAGCCTCGAATCCAGAAATATTCTCTTCTCAAATTACATCTTACATTTGTAATATGTTTCCATTTCAGCAAATAAAAATAATTATAATTTAATTTAATTAAGTATCCAAGTGATTTTACTAATTTCGCTTAATTACAATACTACTAGTTAAAAAATATTTCATCCACACTCTTTAATGGTTATTATTAATTTCTTATGTTACTTACAAAAACGACAAAGCATTATTGGAAAACGTATTGAGATTCACCCTACATATTTTGTATCAAGTTTCGCACGATAAAGATTGGTATCGATTGCGTCCTCCCCCTGTAAGACAAAAGACACATGGTTCCGTGGGCAAGAAATACGCCACCATATTTTCCCAAGTATTTTTTTTTAACAGCGCATTGAATGTCGCTCAATATTCCAGGGGTAATTGCACGTTTCACGAGCTTCAAAAGACCATCCGGAGGTAATTATAAAAAATATTGCCGTCGCTAAAAATCAAAGAAATCAACAGGTAATTAAAAACTGAGGTGCCCTCTAGTAAATTAATAGTTTGCGTCGATTAAAACGCATTTAATATTAATTCTGATCCACTGATTAGTAATCTTTGGCAATTTTATAACGCATCTTCACGTTTAAATATGCAAGTGATACAATAAAAATAATCTTTTATTTTACAAAGATTAAAATCATTCAGAGAAATGCTTTCGTGAGAAATTATTAAATAAATAACTTTATTCAATGCTAGATCTACGAAACACTAAAAGAGACTATTTTACTTTATAAAAATAACATGAGCGTATTTATTCAGAATTTTTGTGAATCATATTACACTATGTCGAACGAATTTATTGTGTAATTCCACAGAAACACATCTTTACAATCTCAGTAATCTTAAATAACAATATTTTGGAACTTGTTATTTTTACAGGTCTCGTAGTCAATATTGTTATTAGACTGCGTATGTTTATGCATTTATAAAGAAGTTGGTTGGGTGAAATATAAAACAGCAATAGATTATTACTATCATTACTTGATTGCGGATCTTTATGCATTTATAGCAAAATGAAGGAAATGAAATTGAAAAGTGTAGGAAAATTAAAAAAATTTAAGATGTCAATATATGATTTCTAATCTATTAAAATTATTGTCGGAAGAAACAACATTGCTGTTTGGTTTCTGTTCCTTGTAATGTTTGTATTCCTCATAAAGATCTGCATTATAATCATTACATTATACTGCGGTTCAAAAATATTTTAAGTCGAGTTAAAAATCTGAAAATTTGTATGTAGGTTAATATGATACTGCTTAAGCCAGGAAAAATAATATTATTCATCTGAGATGCCTCACCTGGCTTGCGAATCAGTCTCGAATATATTCTACCCATAAAGAAGTCTCCATATTTAATCACACAATGGTTTTACAAAAAAAAATTTTCATAAAACATTTCTTTATATTTGTACCAATACTCACAAGTATTTTTAAACGATCCGATCACTGTATATGTGTGTGTATTCACTTCAACTCTTAAATAACTGACTAAAACTACTGCCACAACAATTATGAAGTGCAGAAGACTGGTTCTGAACAATGAAAGTGAGAATCCTAAATAAAATTTCAATTTACCAAATTATTGGCCTTTAACACTAGAAAGACTGAAACTTAGTATATATCTATATTGCTCAAAAGCAGTAAAAATGACTGCATTGTAATAGAATAACTAATGTGTAAAGAAATTTGTTTAAAATTAATTTTTAATATTTTTTATATTATTTACAGTTACGTAACAAGTTAT
The DNA here is from genome assembly GCA_916610235.2 of Lasioglossum morio. Lineage (NCBI taxonomy): Eukaryota > Metazoa > Arthropoda > Insecta > Hymenoptera > Halictidae > Lasioglossum > Lasioglossum morio. The sequence goes on from OU744333.1 coordinate 3,465,365, forward strand.
TAGTAAATATTAACAATAAAAAAAATTTGTTAGAACAACTTGTTAGAACAAGTATCACTGCATAAAGATTCGAATAACAAGTACTACTTTAGCTTATTGAGAAACTGCAACTTATCAAGTATACTCCCAAATCGACAATTTATCATGTACTTGTATGTTATCATGTGACATGTGAAAACTGTTATTTCAATACAGAGCCGAACTGGTCATATAAGAAATTTACTCAATTCAATAATAAGAGTCATTTGATTATTTAAAATTTCCCAAGCAGTCAAAATGACTGCTTTTGGACAATATAGGTATAACACACATATACATACCGGAAATTAAGGAGGGGGGAGATAACTACAATTATTAATAAACGCATTTCTATGTTGTACAAAAAGTCACAAAATTCTAAGAAATTGTGTCATTATATACATAATTGTTTTTCTACTTGAAATTAAAAAGCAGTCAAAATGACTTCCTTGGGCAATCTAGTGTTAAAAAATGTATTCATGTAATGTCAAAAATATTAGATAAAGACACGGAGAGGCTTAAGGGTTGAAATCAATTTTTAGCTAGTTCCTGCAGCCCGCAATCTATGCAGAATAGTTTTATTTTGCATAAAAATCAGCAGCCTAATTATAGTAAAAGTCTAAATGGGTTTAGTGTTAAGCTGGCTGAAGGAATGCTGTTATTAACCTGGTCTAAGTACAAGAACAGAGAAAAAGAGTGCACGAGAAGCAGGTGGAGGGAAAGAGAAACGGTTGATTGAGGTCTTTAGAAAAATAAACCGTGAACTGGGGCCAATTCCACCGGAAGTCACGACAAAAGCAAGGCGAACGTCTAATTTATTTTTAGGAATCGTCGATGAGTCATTCGGCAGCCGACGCCGAGTACAAGCACTTTCCATTAAGCGTCACCCTACTTTTCCCATTTAGCGTTAATTCCATGTGAATTCGTTTACTGTTTCCGAGACCTCCTCCGCCGGCATCTAACTTCTGGCCTCCATTTCGGCTGGCTCTGTTTACAGCAGCCAAAGACGCTTTCACGGATGAAATCGTACTATGATTACGGAGCGACTCGAAGCAATTCGAGACGATTCAATATTGGAACGGTATCAGGTTTTAGCACTCCTTTGGGTTGCTTTTAAGCGACACCAATCGCACGTTAACCTGTTTCCACGAAACTCGTCGAAACTACTCATTGTTCACAATTCTTCGCGCTGCACATCAACCTTTCCACCTTATTTCTCATATTTTCAAATATGTACGCGCGGTTACGATTGAAAAATAAACGTGATAAGATTATACGATTATTTTTAAAAAATATTTCATTGTGCTTTAGAGCAGTAGTTCTTAACCTTTTTCGAAGTCACGGAACTCCTTCATTATATGAAAAATTTGAGCAACACCAAAACTTGAATGATCCAAAAAACAAACAAAACATTCCGCGTAGAAATAAATTTAGAAAATATATTATTAAATATTTTTAATATATTTAGCGGAACACCGGTTAAGAAGCAGTGCTTTAGAAGATATTTGTGAATTATAAGGTTACATTAGAGTTAAATGGTTGAACAATACGAGAAATTCAACGATGTTTTGATATGTAATTGGGTTGGAATGAAAGTTCGTAGCGTTTTCAAATTAAGAATCGAAGATAAAATTAAGATACTTATTCATATGTTTATTCAGTAACACGAGAAGTTACCTCGAAAATAGCAAAAAGTAATAGAACAGAATGGAAAATATGTTATTGAATAAATCTATGAATGATATCTGAATTTTAGCTTTCAATTTTCATTTACAAACGTTACGAACGTTCGTTCCAACCCTATGTATATTACATTTTACATTTTTTTTTATTTTCAAATCGGGCACGAACTTATGCAATCATCTGACACAAATTGGTCCAGAACTCTTTTAGATATTTCTGATACCGATTTTGGAGACTTTATTTCTGGAAAAATCGTCTTTGAAGTTTGTATTGGAATCATCTGTTTCTGTGGAATACGACTGCACTTTCGAAGCTGTAAATCCAGTAGTTTTACGAATTTCCAAACGAAACTTTGGGAGAGTATTTCACAAGAATCGCGCTGACAGAATATATACCATTTATGAAAAATCGATGTTTTTATTTAACGAAGCGCTTGCAGCTCCTTTGGTGATACCAATGGTGGACCTTTTTCTCGAATACTCGTTCAAACTACATTGTTCGCAATTTTCTACAATATATTTATATTGCTATAACGTTTGTACAATGTTTATGACTTCCAAACGTGTACACACGCGTGTAATAAATAGGGACAAGCGTAAAAATTGATTTTAAAGAAACAGCGTTCGAAGATTAAGAGGTAGTCTTCATCAAATATTTGAAAATCATGGTTTACAGGATGTTGGCGAATCAAAAAATTTTACTTACATGTTAAAATTAATTAATGCGCTCTATTTTGGATACATAGAATATTATAACAACGTGAATAATTATAGTCGAACTCTAGTTACGCAATTTGTGGTCAATTGACTTCAAACTTGACACAATACAGTGCCAATTACCCCATACAACTTCAACCTGTTAAGGAAGTGTTTTTCCAATTACGAGCACCCATACAATCCATAAACGTAAAGAAAATAAAGTTAATTAGGTAAATAAAATTAATGAAGCTAGGTAAATTTAAAAGTCTTTGAAGGAGGAGATAAATGAAGATCGATGCGATTTAATTCGTTTCCTTTCAGTTAAACAGCCGGCGAATAAAATAAGAAAGTTAGCGACGTTCTGTAAATTACGTCCGGTTGTTCGGAAAAAAAGTGAACTGCTCAGTGAAAAATGGGAAAACTCGGAATTCGAAAAGTTCCTTAATTATTCCGTCGCGTTCAATACAGTTTCAATAAGGTCCGGACAAATTTCCTGGGAAATTACTACGTAACTTTCCCCGCGAATAAATTAAATGTAATTTGAGACTATTTAAAAGCACCAGTTCTGTTCCCTTTCAAGGCAACCAGGACTGTTCCATTTACCGAAAGTGGTCCCTTTGGAATGCAAATGGACCGCCTGCGTTCGAACTGCGCCACCTAAAACGTTACAAACCGCTGGCCATTGTAAATCACTACGTCTGTAAACAACGTGCCGACAAACTTTTTCTGCAAATGGTTGGTGAAATTCCTATCGGCGACGGCTAAGCAATTAGAGGGTTAATAGCCCATTAACCATTTACGCTATTTATTTTGTGGTTACAATCGTTAGAAATTCTTCATCGTTCGGAATTTCATAGAAAAAGAAAGAAAGTATATATTTAAAAGGTTATGTATCAGCTGCATCAAAATATAAAACTAATAACTAGACTCCGGATCTTTATGCAAGATAAAAAGTTTGTAGTGCAAGTAATAAATTAATATTCACAAAGTCTTCTAATCTTTTCACTGTTTTAAATTGCACCTACTCATTTTTGTGATAAATACATAAAATCCGGAGTCTACTAATAACATACATAGTTATTAGAATCGGTTCAGAATTTCCATCACGAGTCTGGCTCGATATTGTAGGGCAAAGAGCAAGGGGTTAAAGGACAGTCTCGGAAATTATATTTCTAGAGAAGTCAGCGATAACTAGACAGCGGATTTTATGCATTTATAGCAAAATGGAGGGGATGAAACACAAAATGGAATAATTGTCAAGTGAATTTAATATTACTGATACATTGTTACAACGTGTTAAAATGATTACGATATCAATGTGCATACAACTCCCTTTTCATGAAATTAATCCAGACAATTTTTATTTTGTATAAAAAAATAAATAAAATCTAATATTACTGGTACATTATCGACAACAATTAAATCCCTTTTCTTGGAATTGATCCAGACAATGTTTATTTTTCATAGAGATCCACTAAAATAACATGTTAAAATTATTAAGAAATTGATTTGTATGTAATACCCTTTTCTTTTTTCTACATCCCACATAATGTATGAATAATTTTCATACGTAGATTAAAACGGGTCAACCTGTATACGTATCATATGTTTGCTAATACATATATTAATTTTAGCATGATATAGTTATATGCAAATAATTTCAGAAATTAGGTAATGTTAATCCTTCGTTGATAGATAGGGGCCATTTTAGCATTACAAGCGTCGTTATTACGTGATGGACTTAGTTGAAAGAATACAATGGCGACGTTACACTGGTATTATCCTCTCAGTCAGTTATTTTTAAAATTATAAATACTTAAAAATATATCGTATTAAACTATTTAAAAATGTTATCATTTCAATATAAAAAAGAATTTTATATCAAGGAAATGTAACTGTATCATTTTATAAATAAGCACAAGTTTATTATATCGGATGTAATGCAACTAGGGCGTAATATCCTGATTATCCTGAATATAAATGATCGAATTATTCCTGTTGCAGATCTCGTGGTCCACTTATTCCAATGGATGGCGTAACCGAGTGGCGCTATTATGCCAATATAAGGAAAACAGCGATGCAGAGAGAAAAAGTTTGAAATTGTCCCGATGACGAAATTATCGATTGCGTAACAATTTAAGAACTTTCCCGAGCAGGAAATTAAAATTTACGATGCCCGCGAGGATCTACCGTACAACCAATCGCGATCTATTAATGAACGGGCGTTGATGTAATTATTCTGCTACGGATATAATCGAATAAACACACTTCATCCCGGTCAGAATTACAGTTTGTAATTATTTTTCTGCTTGATGGATCGTCGTTGGAAAAATGAATTTCGTGTGTAACTGTTCAAACGAATATTAATGTGTTTTTAATTAACACGTTGGATGTTTAAATATTCGCTTTTACTATAAAAAATAGTATTCGTTATTTTAACACATTTCAGAACATTAAAGAAACTAAATGTTAATAAACGCAACGATTTTGTTGATACAGAATGAAGAGATAATGATATAATTATTTTCTCTAAAAAAGAGTCCGTTCTTAATATTTTTCTTTATTTCGAAATTTTGCAACAAAGAACATGTAGAAAAATGTCAAATAAATTGATTGTGACATTGTTTCATAACAATGCATCTATTACTTGATGCAACATGTTATAACTAAAGAATGGTGTAACATTAGTTGAATAGACAATAAACTTCCATTGATGTTCGTATTGTTCATATGACAATTATAGCGAATTGTGGTCAAAGCATTCTACAAATATGAATCATGATCAGAGTACTAAAAATCTGCATGGAAAAATAATTGATCTCGAACGAGGATTTTAATGAACTCGATAAACGAATTCCTATAAAATACTATTACATGAAATAATATTTATTTATATTAATGTTCCTTATTCAATAATATATGAATACGTAATAACCAGAATGTACAAAAATAAATACTTCACAATGACTATTTACTATATTTTAATGTCTATGACAGTTTAATAGTTTAATTATTTATTTCAAACGTTAAGTACAAAAATAACAAGCTGATTCTAGAAATTAATGTCTCTTATGAAATTGTACATGAATAAATAAACCAATATCTCAAGGAGCTTGTTTTATATTCCAAAATCTATGAAATTTCAAGTACCAAAAAATTCCAGCTGATTCAAAAATAATTGTTCCTTATTCAATAATGCATGAATACATAATAATCAGAATGTATGAAAACAAATATTTCAAGGAGCATTTCTTATATTTCAATGTCTACATTTTACGTAAAAAAATTCAAGCTAACTCTAAAATTCACTAATGATTGACATAATACTTGATTTGTTAACCCTTCGCTGCATAGTGTATCATATCTGATACAGTTAACGAATCTGGTAAGAATGTGTTTTCTTATTGTGTTTATTTTTTTGAAAATGTCGTTTTAATTTTTTTTTAAATATTTTTCCCTTAAATAAAACACTAAAACTGACCCTCTTTCAATTTTCTCATCCCAATTAAAACAATCATGCAGTGAAGGGTTACACATCCAGGGGCAAACGTGTTGCAGTGGAAAGATCAAAGGAAATTGACACGAGGCAATTCGTTGAAACAAGTCATTAGAATATCGAAGGAGAAATCGATTTCTGCCGTATTCTAGTTTTCCTTATCATGCAAAAGCTACAGTAACTCGATCAACGACTTGAAGCTAAAAACCAACATAACGGCGACGTTGACATCAGCGTACCTCGAAACGAGTACATCAGCAGAGAATGGTTAATTGCATTTCCGTTTGCGTCAATCTTCGCAGCATACATCGACCTGATTAAGATTCGCTCGCGGGGGTGCGGAGTTATTTCCACGACAGCGATAACAGTATCTGGTCTTTGAATTTTCGCTAACAAGATTTTTCATCGCAACGTGAATGCTTGTTGACTACATATTTATCAACAAGCGCCGTTGCTGCACTTTTATCTGGCCGTTGTAAAAGAGACGTCAATCAAATGCGCATTCAGAGATGTAGTCGCTCGCGAAAGTAACGCTGTAACGAGTGGTTAGTCCCGAGAACTAATTTCATCAAGAGCCAGCAATTTGCAAGAGATCTGTAAATTGTGATATTTTATGTAAAGATATCCCACAGCTATAAATCTATAATTATATTATATTATACAATAGCATTAATTCGAAAAGTAAGATTATTAGACACGATAGATTTTCGTTAGTTATTGTTCACGTTTTATCATTTAAAGTTAGTTATAGATCATTTCAATAAGTCGAAGTGACGTTCGTTACTGTCAGAGTTGGGCAAAAATTTTATTCAAATAAAAATTTCGAATAAAATGACTTAAAATTTTTGCTCAACTCTGGTTACTGTTAACTACATTTCTGCATTGCACGCATTTCTCTCTCACAATCTGTGCAATAATGCAGAGACAAATATTCTTTAGCGACCTCAGCATCGAAACTCCAATTCTAATTGAAGTTATGTTGATGTTAGGTTAAACATAATATATTCTTGTTAACCTAAACTTAAATAAATCAATATTATTTATATAATAGTGTTGTATGTCGTTAACAAATAGAATATAATCGTTAAGGTTTCAATTGTTAGCAAAAGCTTTCCCCACAAGTCAAAAAGTTCCGCTTCAAATATTTGAAAAAATATTTTAACCCTTTGCAGTCGGTTAAACCCTCTGAGGCCCCGCTAAAAGTTGCTGTACCATTATTCAAAGTATTGTTTACATTATCAAAAATATCGGTATCTAATCAATTACTAAATATTTAGGTATTATAGCAATTTCATAACCATAAAAAATTTCAAAAATCATAGCGAATGGAAATATTCTAGTTCGGAAGAAATGTTTAATTTTCCAGTTAAAATAGCTCCGAGTGCAAAGGGTTAAAAAATACTAGGATATAATTTCAACGATAAATTAAAAATGAGAATATCCATAGCATTTCTACGTCATTTTATATGTTTCTTCAAAAACGGAAGTTACAGCCCCGGTCTCCTCTACAGATGTTGAAGTATGATTTTGAATTTCCGTCGTAATCCAACGAACCATAAATATTATATGCAGATTAATGCCGTAGGGAGAACGTCAGTAAGCTTCCACCGAATGAATAACTCTTCTGGTCGAACTTGCACGTCACTTCGATTCGATCTTTCCCTTTTAGCGGAATGTTTGAACGTTTTCTCGCATCGCGAAGCTTGAATATTCATCTGGAGAGATTTTTCATTGAAACGTCGTGGACAGAGTTATTTCATTGGCACTGTTCCCTACATAGGTTACGTGTGTGCACAAGCGAACCGAATGAAACCATACAATGTAATCTAAATCCTGTCAGATGACAAACACTTTTCTCCACGTGAAATTGATCTCGAACGTCGCGTTCCGCCGATTTCTGGTATGCTGTAATACGCTCACGACTCGCTCCAAGGAATCTGACAAATCAAATCCGCTGCGAATCCGATATCCGAAAGAATTCACCCAGCAGCTACAATAATACCGTCACTTATTTATTGTTCATCGAGCTCGATACGTCCCGCGGGATAACCTGCTATCAATATTTAATTCACGTTCTCAGTAACGTTCTCACGCGTACCGTCCCGGTCGAAATAATATTACGTGCGTGCTCTCTTCAATTTTTTTAAAGTCACATACTATGACTACCATTAACTACGGATGGGATCAAGTTCAATATGTACTCACGAATCCGAGTCAAGTTCAATCACCAAGTTTCATTTCATGGGTTTCGATTACTACTTAAAAGAAATAAAACTTTCAATGATTATACTTGAAAAGTATGCAATTGTATACAAGTAGTTATCGAACCTCGGAATGAGTACTTACAAGTTTCAAAAATATACTTATAAGTACTTCGATGTTGAAAGTAATCGAAACATTCACAAGTAGTACTCGAATCTTGGAAATCAGAACTGCATATTAGCTTTTAAGCACTTTCTTTATGAAATTCGTTACTATTTAAGAATAATATTTCATTTACAATACTTGGTTTTATCTTATTTCTTTTTTTTTATCCATGATATTTCTTGCTTTTGAAAATACTCTTTCTGAAGGTACAGAAGTGATCCTTATACAAAGATAGTCACGTGCAATTTTTGATAAAATAGGGTACTTCATTGAATTTTTACGCCAAAATAATAACGGGTCCTCTTTGCGTTATAAATATTGTGATTTTAGATAATTTTCCACTTCTAACACAGCAGACGAGGAGATACGGAAATTAGTAACGATATTCATAAAAATTTCGAACGTTTCGAAACTGTTCAACCAAGATTCGAGTATACTTACAAGTATTATTTACGTTTACTACCGTACTTGTAAAGGGTTCGAAACTGTCTGGCATAGGTTCGGGTATATTTGGGAGTACTATTTTTTTTTCGAAGTGCTTATACAGAGTTCGAATTCCATCAATCAAGGTTCGAACCTGTTTGCGAGGTACTTGATCCCATACCTACCATTAACCCTTTGCACTCCTTTATCGAGTGACTTGACATCAGAGAAAGAAAAATACAAAGGAAACGGATTTTTATATTTGGTTTTCCCTTAAATTTATTTAATTTCTTACTTTTTAGTCAAAAACAAATATAAGCTCCACAAATATAAATTACAACAAAATTCGAGAGCTTTATTTAATATAATTAGCAAACAAAATTGATTAAGATAAGTAGCAGTCAAGACACTGTCCTTTGAACAAATAAAACACTTAATAAAATAGTAGGGAATTTTGTTGGTAATAAAATTGAAAAGTAATTCAGAGTGTAAAGGGTTAATATTTAGACACTCTTAAAAAAACAACTTTTATAATACTGGACCAGACTTGAATTTTGATGAAGAATTGAAACAATTAGTTTGTACTACACGATGTGGAAAAAAGTTTGTTGCATAATTGCAATTGGGACGAATTGCAAAGAAAGTGCTGACAGTTACAAGCATTGAAAGAATCTCCAGATTCAGTACAGTTAGAAAATCGTGAAGAACTGCAATTTTGTACCATCTTTAAACGTTTGTAGATTTTGATGACATTTTTAGAATATCTATAACATATGCAGATCTAAAAAAATGTACTTTTAAAATTTTTAATATAAGCTAATATAAAAACGTTGTAATTTTGTAAATTCTTTCAACAAAATTTTTTAGTAATGCAGCAAACCAATTGTTTCGACTTCTCGAAAAATTACAAGTCGTGTGGTCTAATATTCAAAACGTTATCGTCTTTTTTAGAGTGTCCGAATATTAATGAATAATTAGATGGATAATTAAACATATTTCAGTGCTCGTACCATGATTAATATCAATTTTGAAAACATTCGCTTGGATAAGTAAAGTCTTTTATATGAGAAGTATAATATATTCTTCGATGTATTGTTTTTAAACCTTATAAGATTGATGCTGTTTCTTGTTACAAATATTGTTTTCAACTATCAATAAGCCGCCGTATACATAGAAAAATTTTATAAAGACAATTAAACAGCAATTATATGAAAAATTACCTTTCTCTATATTCCAGGTTGCAATTAGATAGCCGTATTGTGAACATGTTATAAGAATAGAGTAAATTGACGTCTATGGTCAAAAATTAATTTAAAAAAATGATCGGGTATATAGCTTGATAATTAATAGAGTGCTAGATTAAACTGTTCTTATCTTCTCGCCTGTTGCAGAAATAGCTTCAGATATATCAAAGTTGGACGTATTTCTTCTCTTGTCTCCTCCATTTCCTTTTCGTGTTTCTTTCCTAGCTTCATCCCCCCTTTTCTTATCTCGCTTCTTTCCTAATTTATTTCCTTGTTTCTTTCCTCACTTTTTTTTCTCTTGCAATTTCTTTTCTTGTTTCGCATCTTGATTAACATTTCCTAAGTAAAGTGTATTATGTCCGTACGACAAGACCGTACAAATAAGTAAGTAAATGAGGTTCTTAAGCTAATGGAACACGCCTGCCAGGTATCGATATGTCTTAAAATTGCCGCTGAAAATGTCGGTGAGCAAACAAGACTCCCGTGTCAAAGCTGCTAGTTAAAGGGTTAGGACACAGCAGAGTTGGGCAAAAAGTAATTTCAATTACAATTACAATTACAATTACTTACCAATTAGTGTAATTTGTAATTGCAGAAATACAATTACAATTACATGTTACAATTACAGATTACAAATTACAAATTACAGTAATTGTTCTCTTAAACCACTAATTTTTATGTTTTGGACCATTTAGCTGTTTTCGTATTGGAATTGTAGTCCACTTTGCTCATGTAATTGCAGATGTAATTAATTACTCATGTATTTAACTTATTTAATTACTCTGGGACACAGTAATATTTTGAAAATTCTTTGATAAAAAAAAATTAGAGTTGCGTTTTTCGAAACGATGTACAAGATATCTCGAGTTCTGCCTTAGCAATTACGTTAAAATTTTACAGTTATCTTCATTATAATATCTATTAGGCATTGATGCTCGATTTTTTTTCATTTTCCCATTATTTCGTTAACTATAAATAGAAAATTAACAAATTAAGTTAAGTTAAGAGGCGCATTAAGCCACTATTTAATACGTTAATATATTCATGTACTGTATATGCTATATAAACCATACATGGTTTAAGCATTAAATAAATAATAATAAGGGGCACGTTGCTGTTCTGATATCATTCGGAAAGCAAACTTTGTTCATGTTGGAAATAACAGATCTATCAGATATCAATATTGTTATTGAAAAATTAAGATATGATTAAGAAATGGAGTATATCAAGATATTTTCTGAATATCATACAGTTAAATTGTTAATGATCTTTATAAATAATGAATATTGTCAAAAAGGCTCGGACATGGGTCTACTTTTTTTTGCTCTAGATTCACCAGCAAAGATTTAATTAAAATCGACGACCCATCCCCTCTGTAACCTTTCCTTGCGAATTGAAACCTCATATCAGATGAACCAGTCAATTTACTATTAAAAAATAATTAATTGTTTCTAAACTTTCATGCTGTGGTACGAATGTGTATCAAACGTCACATTATCAGAAGCGAGTTATCAGTATACTGCGGATTGTATAGATTTATGACAGAAATGAGTGGATGTAATTTAAAACAATAAAAAGATATTAAAAGAAATTAAGAACGACCATATGTTATTTGCAATTTATTAAAATTATTTATATGGCTTCAGTGTCTTGTAATTGCCGAAGTTAATTCTTATTTTGCATAAAGATCCGCAGTCTTGCTATCAGAGAGTTGTTGAAATACTTGCGGTAATTTCGTGTAATCATGGTCCGCGTAAACAATTGTGGCGGCTCACGCAACGATGAAAAAGCTCGCGCCAAAATATCGCATTGAAAATGTGAATCGATAACGCGAGTACTTCCTTTGAATGCAAATGCAGGCTGTCAGCGGTCGGCAAATGCATCAATTCGCATCAAATTGTGCTACACGGTAGCACAACTGATAGCCGCAGTGGTAGACGTAGATTGGCCGGGGCTATTTTCTACGATTTCGAATGCGAGAGACTGAAGGCATTATGGCTGTTGGTATCTCGGCGGTTCGGCCATAAACAAAATGAGGTACCGGGCCTAGCGTCGACGTAAAGGAGCCTTTATTCGCCGTTTCATCTTCTCCCGTTCCTTTTTTAATTTCTTTCATCGTGAAACTGTAATATTTATGGACCCGTAAAAATAGTTGAAAACATTCTGCACCCGATGATTTTGCGTCAAGCGTTATTTACCGATCACGGGAGACGGGAAAAATTAGTAATTTTAAGCGGAAATGGAAGCTTTTATACATCGCGGAATTGAATGTCGAACGATGGAACACACGTGGACAGTTAATTACTCGACGTCCGATAAAATCGATTTCATTTTTTAAGCTGCACTTCCCGCTCCAAGAATTACTTATCGATTCACTCTAGGTGTTCAGTGGTCCGCCAATTGAATGAAAATAAAATATAAAGTTTTTTCTATGTGTTTCTTTACGCGAATATGTTTTGAAAAACCACCGTTTGCTCATTAAACGCTTTCTAAAAAGATAAGTAACCGAGCATCGATTTAGAAAGAGTTTGTGAAGCTTCAACTTGATTACATTAATTCAATGAAATTAAATTTTAATTGCACATCTCTTAATAAAATTGAAAATAATTAACAGGCCTTTAATATCTGGACCACCTAGGAAGTATCTTATACAAGTCGGAAGACAGTTCTTGCAGCAACGTGCCTATGTAATTCATTAACTTTCATAAAACGTTCATTGTCATTGTTGGTTAATTTAGAAAAGTGTGGGAGGATTTAAATTGAAACGTTATTTATTAAAGATACAAATGTAATGAAATATATAGAATACACAAGAACATCTTTACATAACCATGTCAATGAGAAGAGTGAAGTAATACATATTTAATAAATCAATATTATGTCGCTAGGAAACGATTCGTTGTTAGTTGTTATCCTTTTAAAACATTCTTCATTTATATATTGGGTGATTATAAAAATGGAGCAAATCAATCCACAAAAAGGAACATCTCTAAATAAGTCCAATAAGATTTTTATGTTCGTTCGAATACAATGTGATCTCTAATAAGATGGGGAAATTTTTTTTCTTAAATATAAATTCCAAAAACTTATGTAATTTTTTAATTTACATACAGATCTGTAGTACAACTATGATTGAAGCGTACGAGTTGAATATTGTCTCGTACGCGAGCAGCATAACCAATTAAAAATCGCAATTTCCTTGCAGCAATGGTAGCTAATGACTTTTTAAATTGAGCCAATTTTCCATTTACCGCAAAATAAATTACAATAAGTGGTGAGCGCAGCGCGTACAACGCACAATTACAAATTCTAATAACAGCGGAATTACGTCGTACTTGGACGAAAATATTCGCTGCCTCGAAGGAAGCAAAGTGCACGCGCAAATGCATATCTATATAAATGTATTTAAAGGAGCTCGACAGAGCCTTGTTCATAGAAGAAGCACCCTGGCAAATTATATGCTCCGCGAAGCGTGCTCGCGAACCCTCCACAATTTTCTCCGATGAATTTAAACCACACACGTGCAGCCCCAGCCTAAGGCAGAAACACAGGGCTCGCGGTACAATTTTCTACGTGCCCCGCCTTGTTTTCACTTCACTCAAACTTTTACGAAATGTATACGGTCTCATAAAAAGCGAAACTCGCCGCTGAGAGAATTTTTCTTTTTCGCCTCCTCTTTGCCTTTAAATGATGAACTGTAAGACACGTCGCTGAGTTTATCACTACTTACACGGATTCTTCGTTCTACGGAAGAGGTGCTCGTGAAAAGAAAATTCGGAGTGCGTATGAGCGCTCCTCGATTGCACGTTAAAATTCTAGTAAACGAAAACAAGATGAAATTTTACTTTCTTCGTGATTGACCCTTCGCTGCATGATTTTTTTTAAATTGGGATGAAAAAATTGAAAGAAGGTCAGATTTTGTGTTTTATATTTAAGGGAAAAATATTTAAATAAAAGTTAAAACAATATTTTCAGAAAAATAAACATAGTAAGAAAATACATTTTTAGTTTAGTATATAGCAGATTTGTTAACTGTATCAGATATTGAACAGATTAAGTGATTAAGATTAAACAATATTGAGATTTATGGTTGAGGTCAATTTTTCAGACAATTATTTAATAACCACTTTTAAAATAATTATTGACACATTATCTGGTAAACTAATCCCAATATTTTAAAATGTTTCAAGCTATTTGGTTCACATTTAGATAAGTTATTTGTTTCTAAATGGTATACGAATACATTTTACACCGAGTCCTATTTATGAAAAAAATTGTGAAGTTCCTAGGAAAATGTAACAATGTACTTTATTCAGTGAACATTTGTTTAGTCCGAAAAAAACTCTAAAATTAATAAACAGTGGATACAAATTGTCGGTTTTCTAGAATAAGATAAAAATATATTTTGTTCAGTGAATGTTCGTTGAGTCCGAAAGAGATTTTAAATAAACAATAGATAGAAATAAATGTGTATGATACTTTCGAGTAATATAGTGAGTAGCAGAGTGAGCTACCTGATGACACTTTATTAAAATTAGATTAACCACAATTGTTTAAATATAAGATCCATTATGTCGTGACTAGACTGTGGATAATTTATGCATTTATGGCTTCTAAAAATCTTCAAGAAAGAGTGGAATATAAAATTTCGACAGAATTTACTGCAATTTTGTGTTTTTCTGCGATCTGCAAAGGCTACTACCACTGGAAACAAGATTGTATTTTATATTCCACGTTCTTAAAATTCATCTACAATATAAAATAATATGAAGTGGAGGGTTTTCACTGAACTCGGTGCATAATTCTTTGTCTTTTTACGTGGATCTCATTTTATACGTAAACCCACATACGGAATGAAGAGAAACGGGAATGCTAAATAATGCCAATGGTCATTTCGAAAGAGTCTTATTTCAATAGTTCGCGGTGAAAAGAATATGGAAGTGACTTGGAACGTAATCCTTAAGAACTGGCGCGGAAACGAAGGAAACAGAGGGAAGAGTACTCGAACGAGAATAGCTGAAATATCGTATTAATAGAACCGGCCACGGGAATACACGATGAAAATGAATGGAAATTTCGCGCACTATTTGATCATCCCGGTAGGTGGACTAATATTTTCTCATAAATATTCGTCACGTACAAAATGATCGCATTTCCATGGAAAGAAGAAATTCTGGATTGCGTGTTACGGTCGAATAACGCTCGCGTTTCACAAAATCAATCCCATTTTTTTTTTTGCATGATAATACAGTCTCGCGCGTCGACATATTTTCATGTAACAATGGCGCTTTTCTAGTCCAGCGTAATATACATATATTCAGAAACATTTTCTGGGAACATGATACTTTTCACGTTGTAAAAATTCGTGACACGAATATCATATTTAAGAATATGATATTTTCGTGACGGTAAAATTTCTGACGCGAACACGATACTTCGGGACGCGATATTTTCATGATTTAAAAACTTCCCTGACGCGCCACGATAATTGGAGCGGCATTAATTAGTTACTGGGAATACAATTCTCGTTGTTCTGTTTAACGTTTCGATACGTTAATATCAATTTTACTAAATTTTGCGTGGTCCATTTCTGAATAACGTTAAGTCGTATTCTGACAATTATATGTATGGAAAATTTCAAGTAGGGATTTATGCATTTGTGACAAAGGTACATGCAATGGCGAAGCAGAAAAATCATAGAAAGAATTTCAGAATGTTGTCTTATTATTAGACAGAGAATTTAATACATTTATGGCAATAATGAGTAGGTGAAACTTAAGACAGTAGAAACATTTAAAAAATGTAAAAATATGAAGATGTTATTTTCGATCGATTACAATTAAACTAATTACAAATCTTTATTTAGCTTCATTTCCACGCAAATGATGTATAAAGATTTTAGTTTGCATAAAGATCCGCTGTCTACTTATTATATTCATCTAATTACAATTACAAGCAAAGAAATAAATGTCTTTGTAGATTCTGTGTCTCGCAATGAATACAGATAATTCTTATTTTGCATAAAAATCCACAGTCTAGTTATAACATAAATTCCTTCGGTTACAAATCTGAAAATCATAGTGGCGTATGTCTAAATTTTGAAGAATTGAGCTAATGTTGTTTTTCGAATCTTAAAGGCATAATTTCTTTAAAGTTATTTTTTACTGGGTGGGGGCAGTATATTCTTTTGTCACTAAACCAATAGAATGAACCATTTGGGATTATAACGGTGTAAGTCCACCTTACGCTCTTTTGTTTTCAACCTTTTTATCTTAAAAAAAGGGCTATGCTATATCCCACCTATTCATCGTCCCTTTTTTAACTCCATTAAAACCGCCGTAGATGTACGAGATCATGGCCCTCTTTTTGACGACGAAACGAAAAGATGTAATGAATAATTCTGCTTTCATTAAATACAATTTTAAACAAGAAATTAAAAATCTGTATAGAAATATATCTGTACAGATCAATCCTAATTAGATAATTCCCTTGTAGATTGTATAAAATTCTGTATAATTTATTGTATAAAAATCTGTATAATAATACTTATCACATACACACATTTTTTTATAGTTTTCTGAATCTATTGATGTGTTCTTGCAACCACAGTGCGTATATGGAGTTTCTTTTTATGACAACAAATGCAAAATATTATTTAACTCGAAATACCGTGAATGTGATTCGCACGATTATGGTCTTCCTAATAAATATAAATGTGTGCATTTATCTGTTAATTTTATGTATGAATTTTAACGATTTAGTTGAAACTCATTGCAAATGGAGACAATTCTGGCTAAATAAAAGCTAATTATGATCAACGATTTTATAAGTGGTTGATCGTAAATTATCGATTTTGTTAATACTTGACACTTTGCACTCGGAACTATTTTAACTTCGAAAATTAATCATTACTTCCTAGCTAGAATATTTACATTCCTTATGATTTTTGAAATTTTATGGATATGAAATGTTTAGTAATTGATTAGATACGGATATATTTAACGAAAGACATTTAAATATGTCTGTATCTAACCAATTACTAAACATTTAAATATTGTACGAGGTATTATATCAATTTCAAATGTAGCAAATTTAAAAAATCATACAGAGTAGAATAATAATGTAAACAATATTTTGAATAATGGTAGAGCAGTTTTCGTGGGGTCCCAGAGTCACCATTCGAGTGCAAAGGGTTAAAAAGAAGATAATTTAGGATTACAGAATTTATGTTACAACTCGACATTTCATAAAGCCGTGGCTAATTAAATGGAGATAAAAGAGTTCAAACATGTGGCATAATTAAATGGATAAAAATTAAATAGTAGAATATCTGGCAAGGAAATCAGAATTCCTGCAACAGAATTCATGACTAAATGAGCACCTCGTTTCTTCCGGCTTCCTGCAGTGCCGGTGGAAATAATTCGAACTTCGTTGCAGTCCGCAGAGATAAATTCTAGTAAAAAAATTGATCCAGTTTTTCTTCATCAGCCGGTTTCTTTACGCGAGACAATACCCAAGCGCAAAAACGTCATTAGATAAGAACTAACAGCCCGCTGCACTGCGCTATCCCAAAGATTAATGGCCGTCCGATAAAACATACAAAGTTAATCTTCCCTATGTGCGATCCCTTGCTTTACTTCGCCCGGTACAGCTTTATTAACGAAAACATCCGATTGAAATTTATGTCGAACCATCTTCGTACACGTTATACCGTAATGCCTGCAATTTAAAAGACAAACGCCACCTCTTTCTCGCTATGTACACGCTCTATTCATTGCGAAATTAGAAAAATTGATGTTCAAGCAAGAAACCGAGGCTCCGTGATGGATGCGACAACGAAGTAAAAAACTTTGGATCCCTTACAGACTGACTGACAGCGCATAAACTCACTGGGACTATAGACACGAGTGAAATATTAACACTAAACCTACCACACAGGGTCAAATGATCAATTTTAGATTCTTTATTCGATAATTATTGAAATTGTAAAGGTGTTTTCCATGGGAATGTATTGAATATACTTTTTGACTCCAGTATACAGGGTGAGTCGCCTAAGACAAGCCATCTGAATAACTTCTACATTTTTTGAGATAGAAAGATGCTTCAGACAAAAGTTGTTTGGTATCTAAGGGCCCATTACGTGCTCTACATAACATTTTTTTCAAGGAGGTGATTAGAAGTAAGATTTAAAGTCAATTTAGTTTTCTTAAATGGAATCACATATTCTGGAACTACTACGGTTGTAACCATTTTCGAGACAATTTCAACGATATAATCATTCAAGGTAATTCATGCTCGTAAAATTTAAAAATGATGAAAAACATCGTAAATGTTTATGAAATTTTTAGCAGTTGCTTGAACGACACACCTTCCTGCGATTCTGACCAAATGAAATTTTTTCAAAATTTTCTTTACACGCTAAATGAATGCATCTAGCTTCGCGAAAAAACTAAAGGTGTTTGGATCACTATTGAAAAAGCTATTCTGGTTTAAAGCTTTGTGAACAATTACGTTGTCTTTATGCAAAATTACAACTTATGACTTGTTTAATCATTTTAATAGATAGGAAATAACATAACAACATTCTTAAATATTTTAGTCTTTCTGTTATTTTAAATTTTACTCAATTTGGACATAAGTGTATTAGTAACGTCCTCTTAGATTTTGTTGAGTTTAAATGATCTAGCAAATATAACCAAAAGCTGGAATCTTCTCTGTTTACTCCTGAAGCTCTCGTGATTGTCAAAATTGAACGTATTCAAAAATCCTAAATCCTATATAATATATAGAATAGATATATAAATACAGAAGAAATAATACATCCTAAAAGCCAAAAATAGATTCAATAACGTTTGCTCTGGCTTTTATGCGATTAAAAAGCTGATAAAACGTTCAGTGGAGCAAACACGTTTGCTTGTTGTTTGTTGATTCTGTAAATTAGTCCATAAAAGCGTGCATTAGCATAAATATGAGCTATCTACTCAGCGTCAAATGCTATTGACCGACATAGCGGAAAGCGCGTGGAAAATAAACGATACAGGGAAATGTGACATCGTTCAAACAAAACAGACTGTTTGAAACGCGCGACCATTATTATATTTACAACACTTCAGTAATAAACTTTCAACGTTTAAAATGTGTCTATATTAAAAGTATACAACATTAAGATGAAAAGGTTTTCTACAAAAAACTATTAATATCTGCATAATTTCTACACTTGACAGAATCATAGTTATCAGTATGCGTTAATCACGTGATTTTTATACTGAAACTACGAATATTTACGCGAACGTCTTGTGACCGGATTTATTAAAATTGGATTCGAAAAAGTTTTAATAATAATTAATATTTATGTGAAAAAAATAATGATTTTATTAAAAAATTATTGGGCATAAATACATAATAAAATTTATTGAACAACGATAGTAATTGTTTATTATAATATACCTTAATATTTCAATATTAAGGTTTGGGATTTTATATTTATTATAAAATTTATATAAAATATTTATGAGATTGTTTATTTAATGAAACCAAAAATTGAAGAATTTTTACTCAGTAAAAAATGATTTGTAATGGTAATAATAAGGTGTAGGATTTAGCGCGATAGTTCGCGCTTCTATTGCATTCACACCGAGATTCGCGAAAGCGTAAACGCTATAAATGCCTAAAGTCAACAATCTGCTTATAATACTGCAACCTTTTGATGTTATTGGTACCACGTGTACCACGTGCACTAGAACGAGCGTACTAAACAAGACAAATTATGGATCGATTAGTGTCGACAATACTTTTCGAGGTTTATCGACTGAAGAAAACGGAATACATTGATTTCGAACACGTATAGCGATCGAATAGAATTGTACTCGTGCAAGAATGTTCTTTTCAAGAACAGTGGAAGGCATCGCGATGGAATGCATGTTCCAATTCGAGGCGAGAAACGCAGAGAAGTGCAAATCTGTACAACGTACAAGAAGAAAGGTTAGCTTCCAGTTCAAGTATGCAATGGAACATCCACGGATCGGTTTGTTATTGCAGCTTCATTCAGCGAATGCTCTGCGGTCCTAGTAAAAATAAACCATAAAACCTAAGACGTTTGTTTTAGAAGATGCAACTTTAGTATTTCTGCGTATGTAATACCTTTCCTACTCTCAACCTAATCCAATTTCGTGGTGTTCCCATTCAAAATTAAACTAGTTTTACACGCTATCACGCTATCACGAAATCAAAGAATACCTTTAAAAACGTTTGTACTTGGAAAGCAGTACGTACAGATCAGAAATTGTTTAGCTACAAATAATTATTGTATTGCTCATTTCATTTAATGTATGTACAATATTAGCAATTCATTGATCCATTATAAACATGCACAGTTGATTCTAATTAAACATTTTCTAAAAATACGGATTACTAAGCAACAATCTATTTTCTTTGTATATTTAATTTTTCCACTTTTTTGAAACTAAGCATGCATAAAAATAGCTGAATCAAAATAGTTTTACAGTTCAACAGTTTTACATTTATGAATACTATTCTTCTATGTGTACTAGAGCCAAGAATAACATGATAAAACTATTAGAATTTTTAATTAGTTATGGTATAATTAATATTATGCTATTGGCTTTTCTGTTCTAAGAAAACTGTTATAAAATGCAGTGCATTAAGTGAAACTTTTATGTCATACATTTTTATGTAAACAAGAGACTTCTGTTGTCATAAAAGTGCAAAATAATTCTAATTGAAGAAAAATATGATTGTGAACCATCCTATAAAAATTACAGTGTGCTTTCTCTTCCATATCAATTCTAGCTTCAATCCCTTAATTAATACGAATTAAGACATTTCGTAAGTATTGTGAAGTAAAACAATTATTTTTCAAATTCCACAAACTGAAAACATATTCCTAAATTTTCTATTTACCCTTAAATACTGATGGAAAACTATATGACCGTCCACAACATCTATTAATTGACTATTAATAATTTAAATAAACGTTAAAACTGAACTTCTACAACAGAGTTAAAGTGTCAATGTACAAAGTTGGTGAACAACCTTTGTTTATAAAAGCTAACCGTTTCATACGATCCCTACAATGCAGATTGGCATAAACGATACTTATAGAATCAAATTTCATGTGAAGTTTCATTCCTGAGAAAATCGATTTCCGATACTTTTGATATTTGAGGATGTGCGGATCAGCCATTGAAAAAGTAGAAGTGGTTGGAAAAGGTCAGACACGCCAGCCATGCTGTGAAACAAACTTCAAAAGTCAATTATCGGAGAAAAGAGTTTGCTTTCGATCTACTATTTACTATAATAAATAAAAAGTTTGACAATAACTTCACTGTCAACACTGAAAGGAAAGGGCCTGAGATAATCAACATCAAATTGCAAAAAAATTGTGGAAAACCGAGAGTTTATCTGATCATCTCTAGCTCACTGTATTCAAAGTTGAGCAAAATTTTTATTTAACTAAAAATTTTTGCTCAACTGTGATTGTATTCTATTTTTTTTTTAACTGTTTATGTCTTTAATGTTTTTAAATGTCTATACCTAATATTTTACATAAATCATTAGGAACATGTATGTATACCACTACCATGCAAAAGTTCATTAAGTCGAGTGTGACTCGACATCAGAGAAAGAAAAATGTAAATACAACGAGTTTTTATATGTATTTGGTTCTTCCTTTATTTATTTTTTAATTAAAAAGAAACAAGTTAGTTAAGAACAAGTGTAAGTTCCACAAATCTAAATTACAACAAAGTTTGAGGGAGCTATATCTAATATAATTAGTACACAAAATTGTTTAAAATGAGTGGCAGTCAAGGAAGTGTCCTTTGAAGTAAATTTAAAATAAAACACTTGAAATAGTAGGGAGTTGTTGGCAACAAAATTGAACAACATTTCGGAGTACAAAGGGTTAAGGGATCGAAGACAACCACCTCGGGCCTTCCCTTGTAAATGCTTGAATGTTTTCGGACAAGATTGATTCGGAAAATTGAGAAAGCAATGACGGAACGTTAATTTAATCACGCGTCGGCCAAGTAATTAGCAAAGTTCTGAAGGATGCGACGAAATGAATCTCGAACGCGGCTGTTAAGCTAAGTGATTGTGAAAGTGAAAATTCGCTAGTTATTTGCTGTG
This sequence comes from Lasioglossum morio, assembly GCA_916610235.2. Classification (NCBI taxonomy): domain Eukaryota; kingdom Metazoa; phylum Arthropoda; class Insecta; order Hymenoptera; family Halictidae; genus Lasioglossum; species Lasioglossum morio. The sequence goes on from OU744333.1 coordinate 3,487,441, forward strand.
AATTGCTGTTTTGCATATTAAGTACTAGGCTGTGCATCTTTATGTAAAATAAAAATTATCTGCCTCGATTACAAGAAATAAAAATCAAATAGAATCCTCTTTCTTCCCTTAATAATTTTAATAGAGGAGAAATCATATATTGACATCTTCAATTTACAAAATTTCCTATAATTTTGAATTTCATCTACTCAATTTTCCTATAAATGTATAAAGATTCGCAGTATACTTATATCCATTGTTATAAAGAAGATATAAAATACTAATGTAAAGTAAAGACACTTGCAAATTTTTCAGAAAATTCCACAGGATCCACAGGACACTGTCTATTATGCGAACACGTCTTAATAAAACACCACACTTCTGCACATTGTGACAACGAACGAGACAAACTTCCTCTGACCACGATCAAAATAATACTGACGAATGTCTCCTCGATTTTTCGTGAATGGTTTAGGGTGAATTTAGGTGGGGAATGTACCGTTCGTTAATTGGACGCCGGCATGTCGGAAGAAGTGGGAAACTGTCGAGGAAATTTTTTTCTATTGTTTCCGGTTGTGAATGGTGTGATAAATAAATTTATGACCGCTCGTCGAAGAAATTGTTTCCAAGGAGATATTGTTTTTTTGAGAATCATCTGGAAATATCGATTATTGTGCCTTCTTCAATTATTGAATTAATGAAAATGATTTCATATAATAGTTGTATAGATATCTTTAATAGAACGCGTATTACAATAGGGACCATACAAGATCTAAATAAAATCAATCAAAGAATGTTTATAATTTATATGAGGCTAAAAATCACATTTATAGCATTCGGAGCGATTTCAACTCGAAAATTAAACATTTATAATACCTCAATACAATACCTATGTAAATGTTTAGTAATCGATAAGATACTGATATATTTAAGAATGCGAATAACATTTTGAATAATAATACAGCAATTTTTAGCGGCGCCTCAAAGTCACCATTCGAGTGCTAAGGATTAAAATCATTCGATCCATTTGTAAAAAGTTATCCTGACTTATTGTTAAAGTGTTAATAAAATTGTTTATTTTGAAACGTAACTGCTTGTGGTTTTGTTTTCAAATCGAATTCACTTCTTCAAACGTCCGCATGCTTTGATCGACGATATATCGGTGAACGAAGAGAAGAAATCTTTTTTCAGAGTTTTCGAAAAGTAAACGAAGGACACAAGAAGTTTGTGTCGCAGTTCACAGTTTAACTGTTCGAGGCAAATGAAATTATTTGTAGTCTTCGGAGCGGAATGTGCGCAATGAAACTTTTAATTGACTCGAACTTCCTCGGAAGTTTGCACCCGACAATAATAACATTCAGATTAGCAATTGTGAAGGATCTAACTTCTCCGCGAAAGGAAATCACGATCGCGGTAAGCTCTCCTTGGCGCGTGATCGATTGTGCCAGGCAGGGTGGTTTCTACGATGGAATTCGGAGGAATTAAACGCGTAAACTTGATCGGAACTAATCATGTTTGCCATTGATCGATCATGTTGACACGGAATAGATGAGCGCCGAGAAAAAACAGTGCAGCAACAGCACTGTCACGTCTGCCTGCAGTTTTGCGAACTTTGATTGATACACCGCGCGTGTAAACAGTGATTATGCTCGCCAATAATATTGTCCTCAGTCAAATATAAAAATGACGTCACCGTTCGCACAGGCGTATTAAACACTCGAATTGTATTCAACAGAGACACGATTTATTTTTTGTTTACCGAAAACATTCGCGAGGGAAATTACTTTCTCTTAATTTCATTGTCGATGAATGCATGAAAACATATGTTTGCGCAACCATCCACGGTTTAATTGCTTATTTTTGAGGACGAAATGAAGCTTGATAAACATCGTTCAAGTATTTAGTTCAGCATGGTGCGATTGCAAAATAAACACTAACCTATTTTAGTAACAAAATAGCACTTAACTGTATTAAGAAGTTCAAGTATTTCATGTTCTACACTCTATGGAGCAGTTCTGAGCCAATTCAAATAAAAAGTACTGGAAATACAGTAATTACAATACTTTTATCCAAATAAATTAGTCTTTCAGCATTTATTTCATTACTTAGTTCTACATAGAAAAATAGTTGAAATATCTATTTATTACACATGTATTGAAGCTGTTAATTGAAGTAATATTTGCTGTGTGATGTTTTAGGAATAATTATTTGAAATAATAGTTTTCGTAGAATCTATTAGGAATAAATATTTAAGATAATATTGTTTCTGTGTCGGAACGGTTCTGTTGTAGGTTTCAACCTCTGTTAAGTACTACTGTAATGTCTACTCTACATATAATGTATAAGAATAGTTATGAATGTCTAAATAGATCCATAGCTTATTTCAGTGAAAGGTAGTGCTGGAGTTTTATTTCGGTAATAATGGCAGAAATATTTATTTCAAGTAACTATTTTAAGTTTATGTTGAGAAACACATAATTGAAATACATATTATATATACTTGAGAAATTAATTAAATATTTCAAACAGTATTTCCACTAATACAAAAATAAATAAATATTTCAAGTTAGTCAAAATAACATAGTTTTCGAAATAATCTCTGCAAATATTTTTATTTTTCATTTCAAATACTATTTTCCCAGCCCTGCTATGGAGGTTTATTTCTGCTTACATTCATGTAGGAATAGTAACATTTTTATTGCATATAAGTGTGTCAATTATATTATTAACTTTATCATAGTTTTCTAGCGTCTATGTCTTTGTACAGGGTGTCCCAAAAATGATCCTCTTCCTCGTAAGGGATGATTTCTGAGGTGATTTGAATTGGCCCGTGTTTTTCGTTAATAACTCCTTAACAGAGCCGCGGAGAACATTTTTGCAAAGGAAAAAGTTACTTCGAATCACAACAGGAGCCTCCCTTTCAAGGAAGTACTTTTTTTTTATTATTATTTGGTTAACATAACACTCTTTTAAAGGAACCTGTGATATTTGGTTTTGCATTTAATGCCTCCATATTAAGGGATAGTTGTACCTTTACTTTTTTCAGATTCTTGATTAATTTTATTCTTATTAGTTGTACAAATTAGTTTGGGACCAACCAATGCTATTTTTATTTTAAATACAAATGTTATATCAGTCGATTTAAAGATTCAGTGGTCATTTATAAGTTAGTGTAAATGCACCAGAGAGATGGATATTAGTATCAATTATATTATTACCGATTATATAACAATGCTATTTTTATTTTAAAACCAAATATTTTATCAATCGATTTGAAGATTTAGTAGTCATTTATAGGTTAGTGTAAATGCACCAGAGAGATGAATATTACTTAGTACCAATTACATTATTACCGACTATATATCAATGCTATTTTTATTTTAAACCCAAATATTTTATCAATCGCTTTGAAGATTCAGTAATTACTTATAAGTTGGTGTAAATGCACCAGAGAGATGAATATTACTTAGTACCAATTACATTATTACCGACTATATATCAATGCTATTTTTATTTTAAACCCAAATGTTTTATCAGTCGATTTAAAGATTCAGTAGTCATTTATAAGTTGGTGTAAATGCACCAGAGAGATGGATATTAGTACTAATTATATTATTACCGATTATATACCAATGCTATTTTTATTTTAAATCCACAAGTTTCATCAATCGCTTTGAAGATTCAATAATTACTTATATGTTGATGTAAATGCACCAGAGAGATGAATATTACTTAGTACCAATTATATTATTACCGATTATATGCCAATGCTATTTTGTATTTTAAATCCAAAAGTTTTATGAATCGGTTTGAAGATTCAGTAATTGTCAGTAGGTGATGGAAATTATTTTCTACGGTAGTATATATTTTGATTGTTTCTAAATAATCAATAAATGCACGAAGGCTATACATTAATTTGAACACTTAATATATTACGCACGAAAGAGTATAATATAAATACTGGGATCGTGACTGAGAAAATAAATTTTCTCGTATCGATCAAGTGACACATTTCTCTTGATGCGGGTTTGATTAAAGTGCGTTGTCTGTTTAGCGGTGTAATTTCGACAATGGCGTGAAACACATAAACCTCGAATGACTGAATCGTATAGGTTTATCGGCTATTTGAAGGAACGGTAACGACACACGAGTCTTGCTTCGTTCTTCAGCTTTCTGGAGAGAACTTCGCTCGTTGTCAATCTGTTTCACGCAAACGCTCGAGCAAAATAGCGACACGGAACAACGATTGGATTGAAATTACGCTTTCGCTATTTATTGCCGCCAATATTCTGCTGTACCGTTACCGCAAAATTCGAAACGGCTGTTCTATTAATCAATTATTCTTAGACGAAACAATTTCGAACAGCGGATTATTATCGAAAAGAGAATTACTGGAATTTCTGCTTTCCCGTTACTACAAAATTCAAGAAAAAAATGAACAAATTACTTGTAATTCAAATCAACAATTTATTCTATTGATCAATTCTCGCCTTCTTAAACGAAATAATTTCCAACAGTGAAGAAACAGAATCGAAAAGATGAATAAAAATTCTGTTTCATCGTTACCATAATATTTAAAAATATATAAACTCAATTAAATTACTTATGAATCACCAATTTATTCGTTCTAGTTATTAATGACTTGGACGAAATAATTTGAGCAAATTATCAAAGAATTAATTACAGCGGAATTAATATTTGTGGTGGGTGACCTAAGTAAGTAATAACTAGACTGTGGATGGTTATACAATTTACAATTTTTCTAGACGAATTACAAGAAAGTGGAATCAATAAAATAGTCGAGCTTTCTTTGAGAATTTTTCAAAGCCACATATGCATAAAGATCCGCAGTCTATTAATAACTAAACTGCGGATCTGTTTATCCATTTCTAAAATACAAGAACGGATAAGTAACAAATATTAACGACATTTCCCCTCTACTCGTAACATAAGAAATTATTTAATTGATAAATTGAGATTGATCCTTGATGGAATTCAGCGAGATACCAAGCGATACCATAGCGTCTTAGATATAAGAGTCAGCAATCTGGTACTAGAAGCAGTTTTTGCTTTTACTATTTACACATAGAAACATTGTGCCATTATTTAGAGCAACACCTCTATAATACTAGTAAAGTATATACGGTTAATACGTTATATAGTATAGTTTATTAGTAGACTGCAGATATTTATGCATTTACAGCAAAATTGAATAGATGAAATTCAAAATTGTTGGGAAATTTTTCAAATTGATCATGTAAATATATGACTTCTCCTTTAATAAAATCATTAAGGGAAAAAATAACAAGCAATTTAGTTTCTCTATCTTGCAGACAATTTTTATTTTGCATAAAGATCCACAGCTTATTTATTAGAATATAGTGCCCACGTAAAGACATTTCCAACATTCCTCATCCCGATTTTTAGAAAATAATCCATGAAAGTTGAAATTTGCATAAAGATCCGCAGTCTAGTGACAACGAGTCCCACGAAACTGGTACCCAAAGCACGAGTACAGCGAGGAGCTCTTTTGTCACGTGAAAAGTTGTTCCCCGTTTGCTTCCGAAGGGAAGCCATAAATTTGGGAGTCAGAAGTGGGTAAACAAAGACGAATGTCTGAATCGTAGATGTTTCGATGATTTGTGAACCGATGCTGTCCTACATAACAACAGAACTGAAGTGATTCTGCGGGAGATCGTTGGAGAATGTTCTGTTCGTTCTACTTGTACGGTAAGATCAAAGAATTCACGAAACACCTCAGGCATTGGTGAGCAAAATGCTCGCTTAATTCATTGCAAATTTCACGTGGAAGGCACACGATACTGCTTAACCATATAATTGTGCTGCAACGTATTACTTTTAACAATAAAAAAATAAATTCTGCAGAAGATTCCTGGAAAATGATTCATTCTACTTGCGTAGTAAATTCAAACAATTTAGCTAAAAAATGTTAGGTATTCATGATTAGAATACAATCATAATTTTTAGTAAGTTTCACGTGAAAGACACCATACTGTTTCACTGTAATTGTACAGCTACTTACAATTATCAATGATAAGTAGTATAGTTGTCTGATGTTTATTGTGCAATACAATATTGTATACCATAAAGGGTAATTGTACATATAATTTCCCCGGTTTGTTGTAAAAGTAAACACATTGGAATATGAATTTAATAAAGGAATTACAAACAAGAAAACTTATCTGAAACAGATTCGAAATACGGCGAAAGGCGGTCCCAAGTCTTCGCCTTATATCGGAATAAGACTAGAGAGAAACCTTATATCAAAACAAGAAACGGTTCTGATTTGATAGTGGCAGTTGTAAGTAGAGGTGGTCATTATTTGGCGAACCAAATATTTCAAATACTATTTAATATTTTAGACTTTATTTTGCTTAAAGAAACTAGTATTTGAAATAAGATATACAATTTCGGAAATAAAATACATATTTCTATTTTAGCAATCGGATCCACAAAATAGAATATTTCTATTTTAATAATCTGAAACACAAAATAGAATACTTCTATTTTAACAATGGGAAGCACAAAATAAAATTTTTCTATTTTTAATAATCTGAAATACGAAATAGAATATTCTATTTTTTGTGCCTACTGAGATTTCTTGATAAACATACAGTGTATCTTATCACCAGGAAACCATTTCTACCCATAAATCTATTGAATGCGAGCCATTATTTTCAGCAATAATATTTAAAATTGAAATTGAAAATAAAGACATAGTCCAAATATTCTCAATATTCTTCAAATAAAATACTATTTTCAAAAATTACTCCCTCAAATAAATTATTTTATTTTCAAACAATTACTGCATCAAATAAAATATTTTATTTTCAAAAATTACCGCATCAAATAAAATATTTTATTTTCAAAATTCTACAGATACTTTAAAATAAATAGGATTATTTATTATTTACTATTTAGAATAACATATGTTATAATTAATTTCATCAAGTGTTTTGAAAATTGTATAATATTTTACAGACGCAATTCTAATTGATCTTAAAAATGATCTAAACGAAGATCGAAACTTCGAGTATTTAATTGGCAAAATTGCTTTATAATAAAGTAACAAACGATCGAACCTTGCGCCGAAAATATTAACCATTCTATATTAACAACACATACGATCGGTAGAAGAATATATTTAATCAGAGATCCCGAAAAAATTTTATTACCAATTTTTTTGGAAATCAGTTAATTTTCTGATAGACCTGCCCTGTATCAATTTCAGACTCGTGATCAGTAGACTGCGGATCTTTATGCAAAGTAAAAATTGTCTGTATCAATTGCAAAAACTAGAAACTAAATTAAATATTATTTCTTTCCTTAACGATTATAGTAGAGGAGAAATCGTATACATATACGCATCTTCAATTTTGTAAATTTTCCAACAATTTTCAATTTTATCTATTCAATGTTGCTATAAATGTATAAAGATCCGCAATCTAGTAATCAACAATCTTGAAAACCTTATTTCACAAATTATCAATGAAATTCAGGAACGTATCCAGTTTTTGGCTCCGTTTTGACGGTTTGGTACCATTGAGCATTTCGGCAGATGATTTTACTTGAACTGAGTTGGCTCCTTACAGTTCTTCCAATTACTATAACAAGCCTTGCGTGGAAAATGAGATCCTAATCAAAGAGGACTTCGTAGAACTAGCTGGCAGAAACCAGGTCTTGCCTAAACACACGCAGTCAGGTAAGTTAAGCAAGACCTAATGAAGTTTCCAAGTTAATACCAACTTATTCAATCGCTTGATTGAAAATCCACTCCGACCCAAAATCTTTGGAATTGCTTATTGAAAATTGAGATCCACGGTTCGCCTATGAAATACCAGAAGGGAGCACGTGTTCGAATCGCGTGTCCATTGGCAACACCGTTTTTATTAAGTTCGAAACATATTGCCTGGTCATGTCGCCGTAACGCTGGAACAAGTGAACACGTTTACGTAGAAACAAGCTGCCAGCGATCGAGCCCATTATCCTGAAATTCAACATTCCGCGAAGTTTCCGAATTATTTAACCGAAAACGCAACGCGGTAGAACCGAAATACACCACGTCGTCGTTTATCGAGGACAGGGAAACGGCACAGTTATCTGTGTTGTTGCTCGAAGCCCAGTAATGGATCCATAACGCACAAGGTTTACGTTTTCCGGCGTCGGTAAACCACGAAAATGTACGAACGAAGAGGAGAAAGAGAGGATTTTTGCTTCCGATTTATCGGTGTATATCCTGACTTGGCTACACGAGCCATTCCTCGCGGAAATATCACTAGCCGACGATGTTCCGTTATGGTCGTCATTCGGACGCTCGATACCGGAATGACAGTGCCTGATCATGATCAAATACAATTTATGATTACCAAACATGCTTGCTGACAGCAATTCTATCGCGCAGACATGGAATTGCGAACAACGATTCTGGTTTCGAGACAGAAATACAATTTCCTTGACCAACGTGAGCTTCTTTTGGAACGCCAACATATGGCAACTGTCGCAGGTTTGAAATCAGAGTTCGACACCAATTTAATCAACGTTTGACGATTAAATTTCTACTTCAATCGGTAATCGCAATGAACTTGATCTCTCTTGGATATGGGTGTCAATAAATGCACACTGGTATTTGTAAAATAAAACTTGTCTTTATTTCACGACGCGAGAGGAAGCTGTTTACTATACGAAGTTTCAGCTTTGACTGACTCTTAGAAGAAAATTATTGGAACCCGAAAGGGAAACCAGGGTCCTCTCATATCTCCGGATTGTTTAGATTAGGCCCCACAGTCCGGCTCTTGAAACAAAGTATCAAATGGGATCAACGATAAATTCTTCTCGATCGAAATTAAGATATATAATTTTGATGATATCGGCGCCAGGTTCGATCATTTATAGAAAAAACACATTGTTGTTTTTTCTATAAATGATCGAACCTGGCGCCGATATCATCAAATTTATTATATCAAATGGGATACTTTGACATATTTGTTTAGAAACGATTCTGAGAATCCTTCCATCGATACTTTTTAATCTCTGTTTATTAAACCAATACGGAGATCGTTGATTCATTTTCAACAACGAACAATAAGTTCATTGTGCTGGTAATTTATTGATAATCCAACAATCTCTTTAAGCGCTCGTAACAAACAGTAAGTTCAAATGTAATCCTAATATTATCCTAAAATTTTATCACATTTTTTGGTACTCAAGGTCACCTGAAGGTGAATGGCTTAAGCGTATTTAAATGTATTTTTTCAGCCGCTACAAGATGGAATAAAAGAAGAAATGTTTTCCCGATGAAAAATAACGATGACCTTGAAAAAACTATGAAAAAATAACCGGACGAAAAGATTGTTCTTCGACGATATTCCTCCTTCGATATCATTTAAATTATACCATAAATATTTTTTGTGCTGCTCAAAATAAACAAGATATTTAGGTGGCCTCCTTCAGCTGAGACACCCTGTATATATCCCATGATAAATTTAGGATCTACAGTCTGGCGTTTATAAAGTGTGTTTTCATAGGAATGTGTTGGTTTATGCTCTGCTAATTAAATTGAAAAAGTCCAGGTAGAATTGGTGTAACTTTTAATTCGATTATATTTCTGTGTATATTGCTTTCACCTCCTATATTCTATACATGGATAGTACTGACGCATTCCTTGCGTACTGCAATATTCATTTTCAATTTCATTTTTATCCGAAAGGTTTCCTACATTTATTTCCTTTTGTGTCTTTTATTATTTCCACACTAAACTGTATATTTTGTCTAACGAAAATGTTTTTAACGTATTTGTTTATCAGTTATTTATCAATAAAGAAAAGTAAATAGGGGAACGTTGTGAAGCAGTAATGAATTTTAATTAATTAAATAGAATTTTGTATTCTTTTGATCTTTTCCAGCCTTTCCTGGCTTCGTTCTGGCAGAAAATCTCTTAAATGGACACGTAAAAAATGATAAGAGATTTCAGTGTATGTCTTGCTCCTAACAGAGACAATAATAACAGAAAGTACATGGATAAATGTGCTTGCCATATCTGCTTAACAGACGTTTATAAAGTTACAAAAGACCTGGTGCGCTTCGATGCGAAGGATTAACTGCAACTAAGTGCATGTCACGTAATTTTCTAAAGTGACAAGCCAGCTGAAGTGGTGATTGTTTATCTACTGTTTCATATTACTGTCAAGTGGAAAATTGGAAAAGGTGTATTTTGTACCGCAGCTGCAGTGCAGTCTCTATAAGAAAATCGGTGAACAAATAGTGAAGGCAACAAAGGAACATTGTTTTGTCAAACAATAATATACATTTCAATACAATCCTTGGCATATTTAAACGACTGCTTTTTAAATATACTGTTCTGGTAAACAGGAATTACAAGCTAAAAATTGCTAGTGTCCATCAAAACGTTGTATTTCGAAATAAGATGCGTGTAAAATAAAATTGCATAAATGTGAATGAATAGTATACAGCGTATTTTATTCGGAGTCCTATATTTATTCGGATAGCGTCGTCAGATTAAGACTTGTCTCTCACTCTCCCTTCCCCTTCTACGACGCTACTTCCTCACGCTTTCCATGAGGCGGTACAGAAGACGGCCAGAACGTCGAATGTCGACTGAGCCATGGTGGACCTTGCCACCAGAGAGGATTTTCAAAGAGTTGCTTGGGAGACAAACCGCGCGACGCGAGATCCGCGGGATTTTCTTCCCCAGGTACATGGTGCCACCGAGCGTTTGGCAAGTTCTCCTGAATTTGAGCTACGCGATATCTAACAAAATCCTTCCAGCGCGAAGGATGACCTTGAATCCAGTGGAGTGCTGTGGTAGAGTCACTCCAGAGGTGGACTGGAGCGTCGCACAGTGGTCTAGAAGTCAGTTCTAGCGCAAATAAATTAAAAATACCAACTAACGTAAATGTGTTAAAATTTATGCTTGTATGATAATTTGATATGTATACTACATTAACAAAAGCATAATTAGTAAATCACATCACCGTATTATTGTTAAACAAGACCGTGAACATTTCAGTAAACACATTTCGTTTTTCTGCTTTGGTCAATAGTTACAAATGATAATCACAAAATATCGAGTTCTTTGTTGAAGTGCGCATAAATTGTATTAGTATCTTGTTATATATGATATTATTAGTATGGCTTTAACTGCAAATGGTAGGTTTACGTTTCCTTACACACTTTATGATATATTTTATGAACTGATACTTTTTAAGAAAAATTATTAGAATGTCGTAAGTTTTACAAAATTTGCACGCATTTACACGCGTTGCGAAGTATTTAATTTGAAAGCTTACTTCATCTTCATTAACGGCAAAAAAAATCTTGACCCCCCGCAACCCCCTTATCATTTTATTTTAATATTTTAGTAAACGTATCTACGATCACCCGCTTAGAGTTGTTCGAAGAATGGTTCAAATTGAAGAATTTGAAACGAAGGGATTGCGTTAGTGGATTACTAGAGGCTATTTTTACCGAAAGGGATGTGAGTAGACACAATATTGAAGGAATTTTAGAAAAAAAAAATTTTAATTAAATTTTTTTTTTTAATTTTTTATGTTTTATTTACTTTACTCAAATATTTGAAAGTAATTTTTACACAAAATGCCAATTTTTTCCTCGCACAATAATTTATTCGCGCTAGAACTGACTTCTAGACCACTGTGCGTCGTCGAGCTTGAGAGCACGCTGTATCTGCAACAAATGTCGAACAAGCAGAACCGCCGCGGAGAGTTCGAGACGAGGAGTGGTTACGCGAGTCGTTCGCGATCGCTTAGCGGTAGACGAAAGTTTTTTGATAGGCGCGACTTTTGTTTTGGCGGATACAAGAGTGACTTTCAGATCATCGACATCGTAGAACACACGCACGTAAACAGCGATGCCGAGAGCTGCATGAGACGCGTCGGAGAATCCGTGTATTTCGACACCGTGATTGTTACATCCCGAAGTTGTCGCGCGTAGTCCATCCAGCGAGCAGCGAGATGCTGCGGTAGAGGTTCATCCCATCCGAGATGAGCAGATCAGAGTTCTTGCATGAATATTTTTGCACGTGCCACAACGGGAGCGAGCCAGCCTAACGGATCGAACAACTGAGCAGTACGCGACAATACCGTTCGCTTTGTTGTGACAGCGGGCTCGCTTGTATGCGTGAGCGTAAACACGAACGCGTCAGTTTGTTGTGTCGCCACGTTAGACCGAGCGTGCGAAACGAAGGCCCGTTGTCGAGAGAGAGAGAGAGAGAGTGAGCAATTTCGCGATCAGCCGTCGAAATGTTTTGAAGCAGGTCGTCGTGGTTGGCGGTCCATTTCTTCAACGGCAAGCTGCCCGCCTTGAAGATATTTGCGACTTGCTCAATTTTCTCACGGCCTTGTTCGAGACTGTGCGCACCGGAGAAGTCGACGTCCACATAGGTTCCTTCCTTGATCACTCCTTCCGCGAGAGGGAAGCGATGACCTTCGTCCTTATCGAGTTGCCGCAGAGTTCGGTTCGCGAGAAAAGGCGCGGACGATAGGCCGTACGTTACGGTGCACAAGGCGAATTCTACGAGTTCACCGCGGGAGTCACGCCAGAGGATTCTTTGAAAGTCTTGATCGTCTGGGTGAACAAGGATTTGACGAAACATTTTTGACACGTCTGCCGAGAACACGAACTTGAATACGCGCCAGCGAGTGATGACGTCAGAGAGATCTGTCAACAACTTCGGCCCTTCATGCAGGCAGTCGTTGAGCGAAATACCGCGATCTGTCTGCTGAGATCCGTTAAACACGACGCGATACTTCGTAGAGGAGCTTGATTCGCGGATTACACACAAATGCGGAAGATAATAAACGCGATTCTGGTCCGGAGTTGTGTCTGCCGCGCGATGCATGTGTCCCAGGTTCTCGTACTCGTCCATGAATGAGACGTAGGCGTTTTGCAGGGTCGAATCCTTGGAGAAGCGTTTTTCCTGGCGGGTTAACACCCTGAGAGCTTGCGATCGAGAATTCCCCAGATTGCCTGGTAGTTTTTTGAAAGGTAGACTAACTATATACCTCCCCTCCGATTTTCGCGCGTGAGTAGCGGCGAAAACGCTTCTTCCTGCATCCAGAACCTCTGTAGAAGCTCGAGAAGTTCGCGATCGGGTGCACATTGAAAACTCTGAGGTATTGGCTGAAACGATGTTGCATTCGCTGCGGGAACGACACCCAATAGGATCCAGCCGAGAGTCGTATTCTGAGCTATCGGAGCTTTGGCTGGACATTTGCGAACGCCTTCTTCGAGAAACAAGCCGTAGACATCCGCTCCGAGCACGAGATCGATGCGTCTTGGTTGTGCAAAGTTCGGATCAGCCAATTCGAGATCCTGAAGGTGCGGCCAGCTATTGTCGGATACTTTCGTTGAGGGCAAGTATCCGGTGAGTTTCGACAAGATAGAGGCGTTTACCTTGCGCGTGAACGTTGGTCGCATGCGAGACTGCAGATTCAGTGCGACGGAGCCATGCGACGGACGCGACGATTCCGCCCCGATACCGACGATAGAAATCGACGAACGCGAGCGCGGGAGTTTGAGACGTTGAGCTAAAGACTCCGTAATTAGAGAGATCTCCGATCCCTGGTCGAGAAGCTCGCGGGCTTCGAGAGGTTCACCGCAACACGATAGAATTTTGACGACGGCGGTGGCTAAGAGAATCGGCGGTCTTTCAAAGCTACCAACTTGAGCGACGTTGCTCGTCGCTGAGCCGCTCGGTATCGTCGGATCGCGGCGCGGGAGAAAAGACGCGGATGCTGCAGGATCTGTAGTCTTCTCGGGATACTGATGCGCTGGAGCTGCTGTGAGAGGAGTGTCTCCGCTGTGTATCGAGGTGTGGTGTTGGACTCCGCAAATTCGAAATCATTTTGGCGTACGGCACATCTTGCGTTGATGCTGGCCTAGACAATTAAAGCAGAGTCTTTTCTGCCTAAGAAATTCACGACGCTGTACCGTAGACTTTCCAAGGTACGTTGGACAAGACGAGAGGTAGTGAGCGGCGTCGCAGAGAGAGCACTTTGTTGTACCTGTCGAGGTTGTCTTATGGTGAGATTTTGCACTAGCTTGGCGAGAATTAGATTTTCCAGTCTCGGAGCGAGGCTTTCCTTTAGCTCTCTCGTACGCTTGCAACGATCGGATTCGCGAAATCATGAACTGAACAAGTTGTTTCCAAGTTGGAGGTTCTGTACTGGCACCAAGTTTACTTTCCCATTCTTTAATTGAGGTTGCGTCAAGTTTTCCCAATACCGTAAAAACTAGTACATCATCCCAGTGTTTGACAGGTCTGTCGAGAGCTTCGAGAGAGCTGAGAGCTTGCGATACTTCTGAGTATAACCGCTCGAGATCGGATGCCGATTCACGATTTAGTGATTTAACTGAAAAGAGCGATTCTAACGCGGCGCTCACAAACATGCGCTTATTTTCAAAATACGACACGAGATCGTCCCAAGCGTTTTGAAAATTACTCGCTCTCACAGCGACATTCTTTAACCGTAGACCTGCGTCCCCTGAGAGACACATCTTGAGGTATTTTAATTTTTCCACGGGCTCCAGGTCAGTATTGGCGACAACCATAGATTTGAACCGATCGTGAAATTTGGCCCATTCCGAGTAATCACCGTTAAATTTGGGCAGATCGATTTTCGAAAGTCGCGCTTTTGAGCTTTCCGAGCTCTTTTCTGTTTCCTCGCTATCCTGGTTTATCAATTTCTGATTAATCTCATTGTCAGTGAGGTTGTCTAACAAGATTTGAATGACCTCTTGAGCATCAAGAAAGATCTCTTCGCAAGTGACATACAGATCTCCAGAGAAGTATGGAAGCGCATTGACTTTTTCCCGTGATTCAACATTGAATGTGGTCCGCGTAGCACAAATTTGGTCGTTGTTCGCTTCGAATTTCACCCAATTTTTACGAAGAGCTTCCAGGCGACCTTGCGCGCGCTGGCGAGTGATTTTTTCGGCTCCGACTTTCTGAATGTTTTCAACGGAACGCGAAATGAGTCCGAAAAGCGTGTGCTGTTGTTCGAGAAGATATTCGAAGTTCGCGGCACTCATGTTTGAAATCTACACAGTCACAGTCAATCACAACAATAGGAGTCACTGAGTTCACGAGGTTTGAATTTTTATGCCAACGGTCAGCGGCAACGGTTTCCACTCACACACGAGAATGAGTTTGAGAGAGTTCAGTCTTTTTGAGAAGATTTAAATTACTCGTTCCAGAATGTTTAAATCACAAGAGATGTCCACTCACGCACGATACGTATCGAGATCGCCGAGAATCGAGACACTAACAAAGAGAGGCGCGAGATATTCGACTACGTTTAGAGCGCGTTAACGTCCTTTCCTTTTCACTAATGTTATAGCCTGCAAGATCCGGCTCGAAGGATCATTAATGTTGAGAGCGTTTCGCGTTTAATTTTTTAATCTCACAAGCTTGCTAGATGAAAAGGAACTTTGAAGTAAGCGTTTGACTCGAGTGTTAGGCGAACAGATGCTTTTATTTTGGCGGTGTGAACTATACTGCTTACAGAGGACAGTACAGAGCAACAAGAGAACATATACAAGAATGTAGAGTGACATATACATTTAATTAGAGCGAGCACAGGTGACGAGCAAACGAACAAGTATAGCGCGAAATACAAATTACATAAAGAATACGCGTTAACAGAGTCATTAAAACCTTACACACAAAACTAGTACACGAATATCCCAACCATAAACAAATTTTTACTGACGCTTCAAAATCAGAACAAGGCACTGGATGTGCACGTCCGAAAACAAACAGCAATATAAACTTCCATCATCGTTCACTATATTCAGCAGTGATGCGTTCGCTATCTTACTCGCTCTAAAATACATAGAGACATCGACCTCTACAAACTTCATCATTTTCACTGACTCTAAGAGTGCTGTGATGGCAATAAAACATCTGGACAACACCAACACAATAATCCGAAATATCATCGAACTAAACGCAAGACTCAAGCGCCGGAATAAAGATGTGGTGTACTCTTGGATTCCATCTCATATCGGCATAGAAGGAAACGAAGAGGCGGACGAAACAGAAAAATTAGCCAGTTCTAGTACAGCCGACCCCATCACAAGACTTACATTCCACCAAGACCTCCAAAAATACCTGAAGAAAGCGACTATGGAAACATTGGACGAAGAATGGATAAACTTAAAGACCACGAAGTTACATGAAGTCCGAAACAGTATAAAGGATGCAAACCCTGTCTTACTACTGAACAGAAGAGATCAAGTAATAATAACACGAGTAAGAATAGGCCACACAAACTGGACTCACTCCCACCTTATTACCAAAACCGAAGCAAGCACCTGCGATACCTGCTACGTTAAAAACTCTATCGAACATATCTTGGTCACCTGTCCAATATATAATGTAAAAAGAGCACAACACAACGTGCGAGGTCCGCGAAATATATTACAATCGGAGGATTCCTGCAAAAAAATATTAAACTTCCTGAAAGATATCGGATCATACCATCTGATATAATCAAGTGCTGAACCATAGACATGCCACAGGCGTCACTAATAACCAAAGTTAGGTGCATGTGACCTTGAACACGCAAAAAAAAATGTTCCATAAGAAATTAGAAACAATTCATTCGTTTAGCTTGAAATCAAACATTTAGTTCAAGTGATCATAATAATACCAAATTCGCCAGATTAAGACTCGTGTCCCTACTCTACCTTCCCTTTCTACTGATCTAAATACATTAATAATTAATGTATGTACATTGGCTAAGGCAGCATAAGAGAGACAAGTGTATTTTGGTTATCTGTCAGCGTTTTAATGAGAATAGTACCTTAGAGTGTCTCCGCAGAAGTTTACAGAAAAGCTCCGGCCGGTTTCCAAGGTACTTTCGGATCAGTCCATGATCAAGGAGACGCAGGCTCAATAGATTAACGAATCCTCTCATCTCCACGTCTCATCTTCCGTTGATCCTGATTAAATCTCATTTGACGCAACGAAAGATCCGGCTCGCTGTTCGACATTAAAACGATTCCTTAAGAGGGAACGGATGAGTATTAAAGCCCCAGAATGTTGGGCAATTCTTTTGAATCGTTCGAAGCTTTCCCAGCGTGTAAATCAACGGCGTTCGCCGCTGATCTAACAAACGAGCTTGTATTTGGGGTGGGATAATGATGTCAGAGGGAATCGAGATGATTAATTGGGGCTAACGCGAATAGGCCACGCGTCCCGGTAAAAACGGGAACGCAAGACAAAGGTAACGGAAGACGCTTTCTCCCAGCGCGCCGCCATACTAAGCCACGAACCAAATCCGTACTGTCCGACCACTTCCTGTGACAAATTTTCTCCATGCAGCTAAAAATAACGACGCCACGTAACGTTATAGCGACATCGATTCAACTTCCTTCTCGTCGGAGTAGAACGATCATTTGTGGGATTGTACTGGCTCCAGACTTCCGGGGACTGAACACAATTTATTGTGGTGACTCGAGGAATGGAATAGGACAATGAATACACTCCGGATGAAACACAACTTTATATTTAATAACTAATAATAATGAAACATGAGATATAACACAAGCACTCTCTGAACGCATATACACACTTGTACCAAAAAACACTCTCTTACCGAGGGGACGCTTACAAGCGTACCAATCGTCTCACGCATAACACACCGCATCGCTACCAACCTGAAATATCTATCGATCGATTTATAGATCGATATAACCTCACACTCTATCAATAAAAACAACCTCACATTTATTGGGAAATCCTTCAACCTTCTGGAGACCACAATTACAATAATATTAGGTCATCCCATACCCGTTCGTGCCGTTTTTCGAGCGTTGAATGCGTCAATTTTGTTAACTTTCCGAACCATGAAAATTGGAACTCTCATTGAAGGACGAAGAATTTTATAAAAATTTATTGCAAAGTCAAGTAGAAGCATCCTAAGACTAGATTATTCCGACAAAAAGAATTAGGTATTTGTAAGAATGTTTATACCACCATGTCGATGACTGAATGTATTACTCATATATTTACCTGTTATTGATTTATACTGTTATATATAATATTATTGATTTATACGTTGCGTTAGCATTTTGTTAACAAATCCGTGTCACCATGAGTTTTGATGAAATAAATAGTTTCCTACGAGTGAGTAAAGGATATTGACGTGTCAAACCTCCTTACATATTATAGAAAATGCAGTACAGATAAAGCGAATGGCCTGAATGAAAAATCGAACAAAAACATTTCGGCACGGTGTTAATACACCTTTAACATTGTTTGAGGTACTTTAAGAACATCCGACATGTCCTCAACTGATAAAATTCATGATTTCTGTACAAGGTCTCGAATTTTATCTTCGTCTGTCTGAGGAGGACGCTCGGAACGTTCCTCGTCTTCTAAACAATAATTCCCACCCAGTGGCGCGTTATAACTAGTTGAGGCCTTTTGAGCAAAATAGAATATCAATCTAAATAACTTTCACGTTTGGAAAAAATAAAACAATTGTAAATTGTTGTCGTAAGTCTAGAAATAAGAGAATAGGGTAAACTGTACACTAAACGCACAGTTTTTAGAAAACTTTTTTTTTAATATTGCATTGTCATGCAGTCCTGAGCTATGTTTAAAGTTTCAAGTCTCTAGCTCATCGGAAAGAGGATTAAAATTCGATTACAAGTGTTACGGATACAGAAAATCTTCCGTTCATTTCCTCACTGGAATCTCTTCCAGATCGTCTCTGGAGGGAAGCGTCCTAGATAACCTTTGATAACTTGGTTGAACCCTTTCATTAGGACTGAGCTCTGGCTCTGATTTAATTGAAAGTCACAAAAACTAGAGTTATTAGTCGGGCCCTAAGTGCCTGACTAGATTATGGACAAAGCAGCCCATTCATGATAAGGGTATATAAACCCTTTGATTTTTACTCTCGAGGGCTAGTACTTCAGTAGACACGAATCGCGTCACATCTTGCTGTACTTTCGAGAAGTCGACTTTCAGTTAGATCGGGCTAAAGATCCCTTTCGAGTCAAAGTTAACCATACGGGTTCCGTGTGTTCGGCATAAAATCTGTTAGGCATTATTAAGGTCACTTCCAAGCCCCCGCATTGCCAGTGCGTTAAAATAGGTAATTTTCTTTCTCATTTCTGTTCATTTACACATGCGCTATCGCGACAAATACATTTGTACTACAGATTATTATAGTAGAATATATTTGTGTTACACGATAATCTTGTGTATACCCTTAATTATCGTCCTATATCCTAATCTAATGGTTGAACGTTCCCACAAGATACAACCTTACCGCTCAGGTTGTATCAATTAGATTATAATAGTTACGAGGCCTTAACCACCTTGCGACTCCTTGATTTCGCATCAGGTTCGTTCGCATCATTTCTATCTTTCCCAAACAAGATTCATTCTACCTAGTGGCTCCCCGATTTCGCATTGGGTTCGTCCACGCAACATCACCCTCCTAGCGGCTCCCTGATCACGCATCAGGTTCGTCCGTATCCTTGCAGCTCCCTGATTTCGCATCAGGTTCGTCTGCATTCTTTCCAACCTCCTAACGGCTCCCCAATTTCGCATTGGGTTCGTCCGTGTCTTGCTACAACTTCTTAGCAGCTCCCCGATTTCGCATCGGGTTCGTCTGTGGGTCTCTCTCCTAGTGACTCCCCAATTTCGCATTGGGTTCGTTCACGAAGTTCCACCTTCCTAGCAGCTCCCCGATTTCGCATCAGGTTCGTCTGCATTCTTTCCAACCTCCTAACGGCTCCCCAATTTCGCATTGGGTTCGTCCGTGTCTTGCTACAACTTCTTAGCAGCTCCCCGATTTCGCATCGGGTTCGTCTGTGGGTCTCTCTCCTAGTGACTCCCCAATTTCGCATTGGGTTCGTTCACGAAGTTCCACCTTCCTAACAGCTCCCTGATTTCACATCAGGTTTGTCTGCGCTTGACTCTATCCTTAGAGGCTCCCCGATTTCCGATCGGGTTCGTCCTCGTCGTCTATCATCCTAGCGGCTCCCCGATCTCGCATTGGGTTCGTCCGCTTACCTTCATCTATCAAATTTATTCCTTATTCCTAGGGTCATAACCCTTCGCCGGCCACTCGTGCTGCTCGCGACCTTGGCTCGTAACACAAGATTCGATACAACACGGCAAGCTAATATAAGTGTGGTAAATACGCGTGATAGAAGATCAATCTAGGCTGCGACCGCCCTCAAAAGTTTTATTTTTTACGTTTACGCATGTAACTGTTTTCATAAAGCTGCAACAGTTACATGCTGCCGAATAATTAAACTAAACTAACAAGGGAAAATATTCAGTTGATACAAACCGATTTTGATGAAACTTATGTGAGATATAGCTCTCCAAAAAATATTTGACACGTGTTTTTTTTATCGGCAACCATCCACTCTGAAGGGGTGAAAACAGCCCTCAAAGTTGGGGGTCAAAACAATATTTTTTGATATCTCGGAATCCAGTGGATGAAAAAATTCGATTTTTTTTTTTAATTGTGTGTTTTTTAAAGGAAAATGTAGTCGTGAAGAAAATTTTAACAAACGTTTTTTGTTTAAACAATATATTAAAAACTAGATGTTTTTTTGCAGTTGCTCGTATTTATTATTAGGTTAATTTTAATGTAAATTTGGGTGTGTGATCTTTGATCCAAAATAGGGGATACGTGTTTCAGGATTTTCTTTTTTTTTGCCATTTAACAATAATTATGCTATGAAAGATAGTCTTGCACCTGCGTGCGGAGGAAGGAATTCTGGCGGTAATTATTTAGAATTTAGGTTTCCTCTCAGATTTTGATGAAATTTTAATATATTGTAGATTTCTACGTTTTGGACTTCTTTTTCCTATACATGTTACCGCGCTCGATTTTAGTTTTCGAGATATTCGCAAAAAACTATCAAACTATCATATCAAAAAATCAATAAACTAACATTAAAATTAACTAACAATAGATACGAGGAACTGGAAAAAACATCTAATTTTTAATATATTGTTTAAACAAAAAACGTTTTTAAAAATTTTCTTGCATGACTACATTTTCCATTAAAAAACACACAATTTAAAAAAATCGAATTTTTTCGACCACTGGTTTCCGAGATATCTCAAAAAATATAGTTTTGACCCATAACGTTGAGGGCTGTTTTCGCCCCTTCAGAGTGGATGGTTGCCGATAAAAAATACACGTGTCAAATATTTTTCGAAGAACTATATCTCACATACGTTTCATCAAAATCGGATTATATCAACTGAATATGTTCCCTTGTAAGCTAACATCTGTAATAGCAAACATACAATGATTTTTAACAAATCATTTTCTTTTCCACCGATGCGTATTTAAAGCGTCAGAAGAAATGAAATACATGTGGCCCTCTTTAGCACGGTGGACGCGTACAGTGTAAAAGGAAACAGTTTGAAAAGAGTCGTGAAACAATTGACATGCAACAAAGTACAAAAGCGTTAACCTAAAGCAAACAATAGGGGAAGCACTTTAAAATTTAAAATTGTATTCTATAGTAACGTTTTATTCTATAAACATGTGAAGGAAAATCAAACAGATATTTTTTCCAAAGTCAATATTCTATGCATGAAAAGTAAATAAAACGTGTTAAGAACCGTGTAAAAGTGAACAGAAAATAAAATCGTGTGAAAAAAGCACCGTGTAAATAGAGTTTCACGTTGAATAGGAATATTTTTTTTTATATATATACGAAGTAAATAAAATTCAATGCCACTAAAGTTACCATTTATTATTTAACTTATCGTTAATGTAATCTTGGTACACGAGGCACTTTGTTGGTAATATTCGTTGTTAATATTACATGGCATTTTACTTCAACGTGTACAATATCAAATGAAACGCATGACGTATTTCTACGTCAAGGGGTTAATCCAGCGTCATTTCCGTCGTGCAACAACTTCTGGCTAGAAATGCTTTTTATAAACAGTTTTTGTTTTGCCACGTTTATATGCCCCACATGCTACCTCCGCATAATATTTTTTACGGTTTTCAGTGAAAAGAAATCACTAAGATTTGGAGAATGGAGAGACGTTCAGGGATAATAATATTTTAAACCATGCTGAAATCTCGATACGCAGTCTAATTGTTAATTAATAATTTTTAATTGAATAAAGTCGTATCATCGTTGGTATATTCCTATCTACGATCGCTTCTCCATCAAATCTTGTCCTTAGAGAGTTAATAATTATATTTTTTATGAAATATATTTATTCAATCCCATCTAATTCTAACGCTTGAACTACTAAGAAAATAGCCAGTGACCTAACAATCTTTTAAAACTTAGTGAATAACCATTAGGGGCTCCTTAATCAATTTTTCATTAGTGATAGCTTCGTTACCGATACCTAACAAGTCATTGTTAGAATAACAATAAAGAATTAATTATAATATGATTAGAAAACATATATATTTATTACGATAAATATCAGTAGGTAGGAATAATTTTTGAACAAATTTTAGTGGAAATTTCATCCCGATATCTTTTATGAGGTTTCATATTCATTTCAATTCTTATCAACGGTCAAAATGTCCCGTAGCGACCCGCGGTACGGGACACACGAGACGGTAAGGGAGTTAAATTACGATCAGCTGAAATATTTCGGTATAGCGAAATTTCACGTTTTTCTAAATAGGATTTTGTGACACCGGCGGCTCCGGAATGCGGTGGTTCCAACTAGGGATCTAGATCAGGTAATTAGCTCCAGAACCTTCTACCGAATCACCGCCCCTCAGCACAAAGAGAATCTATGAACTTTTGCACTACCCCCCGACCCCGAAGAGAAAGTTTAGGCCACTCGTGACGTATAGTGTACAAAGAGTACGGTGTACAGCGTATAGTCAAGTATAGTGAAAACAACGCGTTATCGCATTGCTTGCCTCGCCCGGCCGATTCAGACCATGGATTTGCTCATATTATTTATTTAACGGTTCATTTTACAGGATTTTTTGAAATGTAGTTCTCTTTATAAGACCTTAACCCTTGAGAAAGCGGAACCCCAAAATTTTTAAGACCTTTAAAAAAGCACATATACGGAATATCCTGCAAAACAATTTACAATTAAAAATAAATACGTTCCACAAGTTGAAAAAAAAAACACATTTTCGGCTAATAATTTAGATAAGAATAATTTTTTAATGAACTTTAATGGAAATGTCACAAACAGACAGGCAGACACGGTTTTATTGTATACTAGCTGTACCCGCTACTTTCTCCACGTGCAATAACAAATCCTGTGTGATTATTAACGTAATTAAATTTCCAATCGCTAAGGCGGTCTGAGATTTTTCTTAAAAACTACCGTTGAAAAGCTACAGATAGACTCGATTTTATTATATGTATATAGAGATAATTTGAATAAATGGGAACTATAAGTAGAAAGGACCCCGCACAAATCATATGGAAAATCTATCCCGGTGTTAAATCAGTTGGATTTTTTATATGTTGTAGCTTATGATCTACTGAACAAAAGATGTAATGGGCACAAAGTTCAATAATGGACAGTTATCGAGTTATAATCAATCGAACATGGCAAATTCCAGCTGCCGAATACTCAAATCTCGGGAAGTATTTATTTTTTGGAAAAATGTTTGAAACAAAAATAGTACGGTTTCACAAAATCTGTTAGGTGGTGTCATTATTTTTTTTGAACTTTGAATGATCTTGAAAAAGTCTGTGAACAGAAATCTTTCACAAAAATCTTTGCGTGTCACAGCAGAGATAAGGAGTCCACAGTTTGTCACTCCCGTAGTATTTTTTACCACGTTTTTATTAGCTCGCTTTCTTGTTTGTTTGTTCGGTGGCAAATTTTGGAATTGATTTTAAACTAACTTCCTGATGAGCTAGAGACTTGAAATCGGACATATGGCTCAGAACTGGATGACAATGCATTATTAAAAAAAAATTTTTTTTTAAAGTCTATCCGTTTCGGAGCAATAACGATTAAATATTTTTCCTGTTCACCTCCCCGCGAAACCTACGTGATCGCGTTCAGCGATCCCCACTCCGCGCGACAACGTTCTCTACTTTACTATGCGTGCGCACTCCACGGACCCACTTCGCCCCGACGGAGCTCACAATTAGTATATGATAGTATGATAGTACGTCACCGCGTGAGATTCGTAGTACATCATCGCTTCTTTTACCAAGTGAAAGAATCGTTACACCGTTACTGCACTTACTTTTCGTTATGTCGCGGTCGCAATACTGTCTGAATTTAGTACATGTTCTGTTATAATTTCATAACGTGGTAAAAATGTTAAAAATCGATTGAAAACTTTCACATACATAAGACTAGAAAGCAGAAAATAATTATGTAAATAAAAATACATTTTTAAAAAATACCACGTTTTTAAAAACGTACTAAAAAGTACAAAATAATGTTTCCTAGTTCCATACAGATTCCCAACACTGTACTGATAGTCCTAAAAATTTGTAATTGTGAATTGTTGAATAGCTGCGAAAATACTTGTAAGATTTAAAACGAAAAACGTGGGGCGCAAGATAATAGTAAGGAGTGTAGAGAGTAGCTGCCGTTGATAAAACTCACACAACAGTCCATATCATTTGCGGAGAAATAAATTTTTTAGTGATTTAGGTGAACTATTTATGCATCAATTATCTATTGCATGCGCCCCACGTTTTTCGTTTTAAATCTTACAAGTATTTTCACAGCTATTCAAAATTCACAATTACAAATTTTTAGGACTATCAGTACAGTGTTGGGAATCTGTATGGAAGTAGGAAACATGTTTTTGTACTTTTTAGTTCGTTTTTAAAAACGTGGTATTTTTTAAAAATGTATTTTTATTTACATAATTTTTCACTCCAAACCCTCTGTCCGTGGTCCGTGTGAAAATCGAAGGAGTGGGGTGTGGCAAGCGTGTTAAGTAAATATACTTCCCGAGATTTGAGTATTCGGCAGTTCGAATTTGTCATGTTTGACTGATTGATAACTCGATAACTGTTCATTATTGAACTTTGTGCCCATTACATCTTTTGTTCAGTAGATCATAAGCTACAACATATAAAAAATCCAACTGATTTAACCAGGATAGTGTGGGGTCCTTTAAAAGTGTCCGGAATTAATTCCACTAGTGTACCTTATTAAAAATATGTTTGGCAAAAACAGCATTGAACGAAACGAGTTCAACGTTTCTAGACTACAACATTTATGCAGCAGGGGCATCGTTTGGCAGCGGCGTTTGAACATAACAGCGGAGAATTTGTCCGAAGACTTGTCACGAAAGGGTGGTCGTTCCAGCGATTAAGCACTGGGAACGAAACAATGCTGTAATGAATTGCGAAAGAGCACAGCTTATCTCGACCGAAAAGATCCGTAACGGGGAACAGATAAGACACGAATAGGTGCATCCCTCTTTCTCTCGCGATCATCCCACGAAAGGTCCAAGCAGCCAGAGAAACAGTACTTCTAAAATTAGCACCATTCTCTAGCCAGTTTCATCGCTCTCCGCCAAGGCTTATTATCCTCTAGCTTGTGAATTCAAAAGCAGGATTGCAAAGGTTGACCTGGTATCCCGCCATCTTCCTTTCTATCACCTATAAGAGCCGACACACGCGTACTTTCAAATTCCACTCATCGCACGCGATCAATCACGACGATCTGATCGGGCTTTGATAAGGGTGTTATTGCTACCCCTTTTCACTGCATTTTATTTCTGCTAGCCTTCTTGACGCTACTGATGTATGAACTCTAAGTATTAAAAAGAGATGTCCAACCCACAACTACCTTATCAGGTTGTCGCATATTCGGTGTTCGATTTTTAACATTTTTACACGAGACCAGGGCTAGCTGACTAACTTTTAACATATTTCATTTTTACCAATGAACCATTCGTATTTTGCTGACTTGTTGTACACGAAAAGCTTGCATATTGATTTCGGTATACAGATTTAATTTAGAATAATCACTTTGATTCAACCTAGTTGTAGTTATAATTTAGTTCCTTTATTTAAGTATTTTTTTCACTTTTGGATATAAATAATGGCGAAGGCGATTCATATATGTAGTACAAAGTAAAATTCTATCAATCGTTTACGAAGGACAAATTCTGAAATCGACATTTTTCGTTCACCGAACTCTTATCCCCATCCTACACTATTAATTGCGTGGATTGAAAGGGATCGATTTAGCCCCAGGAAATCAACGAATTACGTATGCATTGTATGCTAATCAGAGGTATAAATCTTCCCTTTCGGAATACTCGCGGACTATTCAGTGGCTCAAGAAGTTGTCAAAAGTTTTCACTTTCGCCTCGGAGTAGACTAATTTCTAAAAATTAGTTTTTCAGGAAAAAATGTCACAAGTGCTCGCTGTGAAAGCAGCAGCACTCTGGAAAGTAGCAAAATTATTTGAACAGTTCGTGGATTCAAGGATTTTTAGGGACTGGTGTTATTCAGCTGCTGTTGTTGATCCAAACATGCTAACATTTTCGTAAAAATTAATTTAATTCAACCTTGAAAGTGCCCAATAATTACATAAAATAATCCTCGTTCGTCTTTTGTATCATAATTTAACCCATCATTTACTGGATGATTTTTATTAAAATCTCAGCTTACTTTAGATATTCATTTTCAAAGAAGGAATTAACAAACTTGATTATTTATCTTTGCATCGCATTGATTTTTTAACATTACATCTACAAATTAACTCATGGTCCTCACAATCAAGTAATAATAATTCAAATGCAAATTATTTATCAGCCGAATTGAAGATGCAGTAATTATTTATACGATGGAGTAAATGCACAGAAAATGATGGGGATTATTTTTGACAATAAAACGTATATTGATTGTTTATAAGTAATCAGTAAATTCACGAGGAAGGGGTTACGGATTAATTTGTACACTTAATATTATGCAAATTTGAGACTAAAGGACTTTCTTGGAAAAATGAGAGGTAGATAAGAATTAAACATAACCTACTTACATGTTAAATGAAAAAGCTTGCGGTATTGTACCTAAAGTGAAGACTACCGTAAAACTGGAAATGACACAATACAGGACATAAGTGGTCGGCTAATCGCGTTGGGTAAAATATAAGACAGTAAACTGGAACAAACAATCAAAAGAGGCAGATAGAAATCAGAGAACATAATTACAAAGACACTGTAACTGCATTACGTTATTTGAAATGTCCAACAAGAGCGGACAAATTACTTCGACACGGTTCCGAATCGGGAGTACAAAGTTTCTCTCATCTATTATTCTGGGATTATTGAATTTCAAAATAGTCTGAAAAGGTTTCTCAAACATCAAGGTGTATAAAATAGAAATCCCAGATACAGTGAACCAAAATGATATTCGGACACTTTATTCACGACTGGGATATTTTTTGAGAAGTTAGAACAATTAGTTTACTACAAGACGCGAAGAAAAGCTTTGAACAAATCGTGATTCCAGAGAAAATACTAGAAATTATTGTTTACAACCTTATTGTGGGGGCCAATCTAGAGAATTTAAAAAATACATTTTGTAGATTTGTGTTAACTATACATATTCTGAAAATTTCATCAAAATCGATCAACGTTGCAATAAGCTACAAACGTTTATCTATAGTAGTTTCAGTTTTTAATGATTGTCAGCTTGTAATTGAACTAAATCTAATGAGTCTTTGCATCTTTCAGCGCTTTTTCTGCATCCACCGATTTCGATGATATTTTCAGAATATGTATAATTAACACAGATTTACAAAATGTATATTTTAAATTTTCAATATAGGCCCACATAAAAATGTTTGTGGACAATAACTTTTATTATGCTCTTCGCAATTCCGATCAACTGCATTTTCACCAAAAATCACATACAAAATTATTTTTTCAGACATACATAAACGGAATATACGACAGTCGCGTTGGTTGACAATGAAATAAACTTGATTTAAAAGTAAAATTACACGTCTAAATTAAAATTGAACATAGGATATTCACACGAAACGTACCAAGTTATAAAAGCATCAGGTTGCCTTACAAAAATTACAAGAATTAATATATTTAGACTTTACATATTTTCTTTGCGTTCAACGTGTCCAACCTTTTTGCGACTATACAAGAATTACTGTAACAGCATTTTTCTTGATCGAAACGTTTTATAAGAGTCACATTCTAAAATCGAACATTTTGTACGCAACAACCTAATACTTCAAAGCACAAATTAACCCTTCACTGCACGATTTCTTTAATTCGGATGAAAAAATTGAAGGAAGGTCAGTGTTTGTTTTATTCAAGGGAAAAATATTTTAAAAAATTAACCCTCATCCGTCCCTCGTGTCAATTTGACACAGTTTTCCTGAAATAAGTTATACTGTTCTGTTATTTGTAGGTAAACTTCCTGAAACTTCGTGTCTTTTATTTTTCTAATGCGAAACACAACCGAAATACCTTAGATGTAAATTGTTAAATCGTCAATTTGAATAAAAAGATTTCTTGTTATTTCTGTTTTCCTATTTATTACATCGGTCTTTTATCACCGTGTCAATTTAACACCGAGGGACAGATTCGGTTCTTGAAATGAGGGACGGATGAGGGGTAAACAAAATTTTCAGAAAAATAAATATATATGCAAACTGGACTCACTCCCACCTTATTACCAAAACCGAAGCAAGCACCTGCGATACCTGCTACGTTAAAAACTCTATCGAACAGATCTTGGTCACCTGTCCAAAATATAATGTAAAAAGAGCACATCACAACGTGCGAGGTCTGCTAAATATATTACAAACGAAGGATTCCTGCAAAAAAATATTAAACTTCCTGAAAGTTATCGGATTATACCATCTGATATAATCAAGTGCTGAACCATAGACATGCCATAGGGGTAATTAATAACCAAAGTTAGGTGCACGTGACCTTAAACACGCAAAAAGAAATATATATATATATATATATATATATATATATATATATATATATATATATATATATATACACAGGGTGTCTCAAAATTCCTTCAACATCCGGAAATTGGAGGTTCTTGAGTTCATTTGAAGCAACATTTTCCTTTGCAAAAATAGTGTCCGCGGCTTTGTTAAGGAGTTATTAATGAAAAATACGGACCAATAAGAGCACACGACCTAGACGCATGTTAGCACAGTTGTCCCGGCACGCCAGCTGTCAATTGGCCTATTGTGCTAACACGCGTTTAGGTCGCGCTTTGATTGGTCGGTGTTTTTCGTTAATAACTTCTTAACAAAGCCACGAACGTCATTTTTACAAAGGAAAATGTTGCTTCAAATAATCTGAGGAACCTCCCATTTCCCGATGTTGAAGGAATTTTGAGACACCCTGTATATATATATATGGTTAGAAAACACATTCTTAGTTTACTATATACCAGATTTGTTAACTATATCAGATATGATACACTATGCAGCGAAGGGTTACAGAGATAAATGCCCCAACGTGAAACTATTAATCAGATGGAAACGGAAGTATAGTGGTCATGAAAAATGATTGAAGAAGCGTCGGTATTGTATGCGAAGAATGGATGTGACGCTAATTTATCCGAAACTTCTCAATGCCCGACGGGTCACCTGGTGCCCCTTTTCATCTTCGTACTCCGTTCCCATCTCCGCGCATATTTGAACTGGCTCGCTGTTTTTATCCGACATGGAGTAAATCTCTTCTCGCGTCCATCACCGCGAAACGAAATTGGGTGGTAGCACTCCTCCTTGCTAAATCCTATTACATCGCTCAGGCCATTTTGATACAACTCGTTTTTCTGTACGCGACCGAAACGCTGCGCCAATGCAATTACACGTTGCCCCGAAACGATATTGCCAAGACAAATTCTCGAATCGCGGGGATTCTCTCCGCATTGATTGACCGCCATTTTCTCCTATACGTGCTGCAGAATTTATATGTAGATTTGCTCCTATACATGTTGTAACAAATGAACCCTTAGCAGTCAGGGGTGACTCAGAGATTTTATTTGAATAATGTTTCATTTTAATTACATTGTTCCAATTATATAAAAAATAATTTCACATCAAGAAGAAATTGTTGAAGCAACTAAATTACTTATTAAATTCAGATATAATAATTTTTTCAGTTTAATGATTATAAAGTTTTGCTGTACTCGCTTTTAAACTTGTTCTTTCTTACACGAAATAAACAGAATTGTGGAGAATTATTTGGTTGAACGATGAAATAAAAAGTTGAAATTCAAATTCTGAAGTAATATTGAGAAAATTATTTGATAGTCCACATAAACTATCATATGATTATTTCAAATGACATATAGTCGAATAGAATTATTTTAACCATTATTTTCCAAATAATTTATTTCGATAATGTCCTAGACTATAAAAGTAGTTACCCTTAGCTTCGAGGGGTGACTCAGAGAGTCTACACCAAAAATTTCTGTACCATAATACAATATTATTTACATTATTGAACATGTTGGTATCTATTCAATTACTACTAGTCCAGTCAACGAAAACTTGTAGAGGGAGATGGAAGGAACACAATTTTTGACTTTGGGACTTTGTTTGGACTAGTTAGGAGGTAAACATACTGAAAGTCCCCACTGCTAGGACAAACAAAGTCCGAAAGTCAAAAATTGTGTTCATTCCATTTCCCTCTACACCCCCTTTTAAGCATTCATTGACTGGACTATACACATTTAAGTATTGTATGAGATATTATATCAACTTCATATCCATAAAATAAATCATGTACAATGGAATTATTGCAAGTCTGGCAAGCAATTCACGATGATGGCGATTGACAAGCGGGTGTTGTTGTAGAAACGGTTGCGAAGAAGAGACAGCGATTGACGGAATGTGTGGGACGACGCGAGGTTTCTCCCGATAATTTGTAAAATTGAGTATTATCTTGGCCTTGAGTGTTCCGCGAATGATCCCGGGTAATAAGAGATTTGGACGTTGGTTCGGCAAGACTCGGATTCCACCAGGCCGGTTACAAATTCGAGATTTGAGAACATTGGATATTGAAGAAAAGTTTAATTTTCAAATTCAAATAGATCCAACTGCAAAGGGTTAATGTCCAATTTTACAATTTAATGTTAAGTACTTTTAAATGTCTGTCACTCTCTCCCTCATTAATCGTGGCACAAACCTCACACTCTCTTGAACACAAAAGTAAAATTTTTATAACAGTTAACTCATATTTTTAAAGCTAATATTTTTATAACGTTTGCAGCCATGTACACCTGCAACACAATTGTGTCTTTTTAATTGAAAAAGTATTACTGCAACTGTTATCTATTTTCTCTGCAAAAACTGCTGTTTTATTTAACAGCATAAAGATGCACTTTGAACGAAAATTCGCACATTCATATATTTATATACATTTACTGAATTATAAGATTGTAATTATTAGACCGAGGATGTTTATGTAAAATTAAAGTTGTCTGCACGAATTACAAAGTATTGGAACCAAATAAAAGTTTCTCCGTTTAATAATTCTGATAATGTTACTATATCGATGCCCATAATTCGTTTTATCTTTCTACTGTTTCATGTTTTACCTATATCCTTTTTATTCTGAATGCATAAAATCCACTTATTATAGTAATAGAAGTTATTAAACGTGAATCAAGCTTAAAAATGATGATTTTAGAAATATCACAGGTCCTTAGTAAACATTGTTCCAATTATGTAAATTATATTATATTAAATACATTGTGTAAATTATGTTTGATCTAACATTTGGTAAAAAAAGATGTTATAAAATGATACGATAAAAACAGTGTTAATGGCGCTAAAAATGAAATAGTGAATATTGAAAATAACAGAAATAAAAGTTTTAATTGACTCTCAATCTAACAAAATCCAGAAAAAAGAACGTGAACTTCAGATTAACAAGTCTCTTAATAAAACAGTGTCTTATAGATGTTAATTTACATCAACAACCGCAGAGTGATGGTGTGCGCAACACACAAGACTGAAGTTTGCGTCTAATCTCCTTAGAATTCGAATTTAATTAACACACGATGACATGCATCTTTAGGTTAAGACGCTGTTACCGTCTCGTCTATCATTCCTCATGCTTGTCCAAACTTGTTTTGATACGCATACATAGTTAAATACAGTAGAATCTGGATTATCCGAACCTCGATTATCCGAGCGAGTGAATGAGAGATTTCGAAAAGACAGTCTTCCATGATTAAAAATATTAAAGATATCTTTAACAAATAATTTTTGTTAACATTAAGTATATATGTATACTTACTATATGTTTATCGTATACATATATTGTGAGTAATTTATCTCTTGCATTTAATAGTAACTTTTGTAAAGTAATTTTGTATTTAACTCTCATCCATCTCTCGTGTCAATTTGACAGTTTTCCCGAAGTAAGTTATACTGTTCTGTTATTTGTAAATAAATTTTTCCAAAAACGTTCATTTCTTTTATTTTTCTAATGTAAACCCATAGCCGAAAAATGTAAGATGTAAACTTATCGATTTGAATAAAGAAACATCGAAAAATAACTGTTTACGATATTATTTAAATATGACATGATTTGAAATGAGGAATGGATGAGGGACATTAAGTAATTTATACAACTGTCGATTACCCGAACCACTTCTGCCCCAATTAGTTCGGATAACCGAGGTTCTACGGTACTACTATTTTTACTTATAAAATGCCTTCGTCAAACATGAAATTAGAAATATGCCTAATCCCATTAAATTAGAAAATCTTTAATTTATTGAAGTGAAAGGATTATGATTCGTAAGCAGTAAATCCAAAAAGTATTTAAACATAAAATTTCCCATTCTCCAGAAACTGTAGATATTTGAAGTGTGATCATTTCGTTAAACAAAATAGTACAACAATATACCTGGACCTGTGGATGTGCTGTGGAGCACGGTACTCTTTTTATTATTTTCAGCCCTGTATTATTTTATTTCCCACGGGTAGATTATTTAACGAAATTATACTTTCGGAAGAGATATTTATGTACTATTTTTCTCGTCTAGTTAACTAAAATATCTTAGAAAAACGTTTTCATAATAAGTAGATTCATTTATTAAAGGTATAGTGGTGGATAGATAAAACGCCGATATACAAATTTCATGTAAATTTTACAATCCTCGAACATCGCACGATTACCCTTATGCAATTTTTCACTCGCTATCCTGATGTGGATAACGTTCGATGCCTCGAACCGTGAAGTTATTACAAAGATAATGTCAATTTCCCCAAAGGCAGAAGATCGAAGGGAGCATCACGTCCTCGAGTATTCATATTCAGTTCTTGTGCATATTGTTCACCAAGCTTCCCATCGATAGATTCCTTATCTACGTGGAATACTTTATTAGAATAAATCGTTTGACAGTGTTCTCCATTTCTGGAGAAGGATTTTGTAATATTACCATAAATAAATTTTTTAACCATTAACTGGTATATACTTGAGGGCTCTCGTGACCCCTAGAAATTTTTTTACTCTAACTTTGTGTGCGTATTGTACGATAGATAAAAATATTAAGTCTCTTCAACTTCTTTGGAAGTTTCTTTATGAAAGTTTCTTGGTTCCAGTATGAAAAACTTTTATTCTGAATAATACTGTTACGAATAGACTGCGGATTTTTGTGCAAAATAAAATATTTTTCAGCTGATTGTAAGAAATGGAAGCTAGATAACAATGTATTTCATGTTTCAATAATCTTAACAAGTAGAAAATGATGTAACAACATTCTTAAGTACATCTAATGTATTTACAATTTTATTTTTTAATTGTATTTGTTCGATAACTGTTATTTTTTAAAATTTCCACCAATTCTAAGACAGTCACAGAACCGATTCTCCAATTTATACAGATTGTATAATATAGAAACTGAAATCATAAGACTGCCCCAAAAATGTTGCATTTCCTTGAAAGGGGTGATTCTTGAGGAACGAAATGGAAAATATTAAATAAATCTACGTATAAATATCTTAACTTCATCTTTGTATTATAATTTAAAAAAGAACAAATTTTCTTAAGTGCATTCTCCTAATCTGTAAACTAAAATGTTATCATTTAGACTTACGACCAAGTGTCTAATGATAAAAATAGCAGGGTATTAATTTCGAATCATCGATTAGCAGTTAGAAGAGCTACGCGAAGCGTGAAATTGTTTTAGAGCGGATTCTCGAGGCGCTTCAGTGCAATTACGGTTCGTTTTTCAGATTTCTAGCGTAATCTGATGTCAGGTGTTCGGTCTGATTCTGATTTATGGCCCGGCCTCGTTCCGTTAGCACCAGAGTAAACGCTATTCGATTCCCAGACGTTTTCCGCGCCAAGAATTCCCTGCTTCGCCTGTCTGCTGTCCGACTTAAACATTCGAAAATTCTTATTTACGAATAATACGCCACAGACTGCCATTATTGGATGGAATCGTGGTCTATTCCCAACATCGGATATCGCTTATATTTTAAGGGATATCACATGTTAAGTTACAATCGTACTCCGTGTAGAATAAACTCGGAACCTCGAAATTCCGGAACTGATCCTACACACTCGTTCCCTGCACTATCTCTCGATACGTTTAAACTTATGCTTTGACTACAGTGTACCCTTTTACCATTTTTACCGAGCTTCTTTTGATCATTCCCAGATATCTTACATTTCTACGACCTTACTTTGGGATTATTGCTAAGATGGCAAACACAATCTGCTAGAAATAACGAAATTACTCGGGCGATAAGATTCTGTATTAAGGATCTCACATTTTTATTCTTTTATAGGCGAGTTTAAATTAAACAGCAAGTGAAACAGTATGAAACGCTGCTATTAAATCTTACATTTTAACCATTTTGACAACTTGTAAGGTATAAATGTATAATAATCCACAGTATCCATTAGAGACCAAAAATAACAATTATTTTAGAAAGTTATTCGAAAGAGATCGTTAATAAGAGGTTATCTTTCATGTGAATTTGATTAACTTTTACAGGAATTTAAAAAAAATGAAGCAATGAAAATTTCAAGATTGGTTATAAATAATTATTATAACAGAATAAAAGTTTGTTGTTCATTCGTTATCGATAACAGGGTTACGAATAACCAATATCGATTACAAGTAACCAATTATATGTACAGTGTTGTGCAAAAGAAAGAAGCACTCGGCCATATTTAATAGGAAAGCGTAAAAAATCAAATAAGAGCACAGTAAGTTTTCTCTAATACTTTAAATGCAATAAATTAATTATTGTACAAAATAATTTCTACATAAAGACATTGTTTGTCATTATATCTTAGAGTTACATTGAATTTCGATATGCAGAAACATTGCCATTGGGAACTTTATTAAAAAGTGTTCTTATGGAACAAATATTTTAGAATCTATACAACAATAAAAGCTACGCGAAAATAAATGATTATCATTAAACAATTATTGAAATAGATTCCATAAGGAAAACAGTAACTATAAATAACATATTCAGAATGTCGATTTATCAGTAATAATGACTTCATATTGTTATAGAACTATTAATTAAATTATTTTCAATTATCGACAACCTTTTTAATATCGATTAATAAAGACTATTTTAACTGGTCCAGTATGCATTTAATGTTACAGGACTATGCGCGAACATGACGAAAGTGACCATTTATTAGACTGCAGATCTTTATGCATTTATAGCAAAATTGTGTAGATTGAATTGAAAATTGTTGAAAAATTTTAACAATTGAAGATGTCAATATATTATTTCTCTTCTATAAAGATCATTAAGGGAAGAAATAACATTCAATTTAGTTTCTATTTCTCACAATCGACGCAGATAATTTTTATTTTGCATAAAGATCCGCAGTCTAAAATCACTATGCTAAAAATTTATAACAATATTATATTCGAACAATTTGATCAGTTTGAATCGTTTAATAATAATTCCAGTAGTAATGTGAAGGATAGTTTACTATTATAAGATATTCAAAGAATTTGATATATATATATATATATATATATATATATATATATATATATATATATATATAATTATTTGATATATATAATTACTATGCTTCTTTCTTTTACACAGTAGTGTATACAGGATGTGGCCGGGGACTGGTGATACAAACGGGCAGGGGATGATTCTACATGTAAAAATAAGTCGAAAAAAAGGAATAACATTTTCTCATTTTCGAGAAGGTAGACTTTAAGGACCCGTCGGGTTCGCATGCTTTAGTATAATGCAGGACATAGAATCGGTTGGTCGTGATCAGACGCGTCAGACAATTCCTGTCAATAACACGTTTGCTGCATTTTCAAAATCGATTTTCTCGAAAACGAGGCGTCAAACGGAATAAAATGTTCTTCCTTCTTTTCGACATATGTTTACATATAGAATAATCATCCCCTGGCTGTCTCTACTTATTAGTCTCATTAAGAATTTGGATTAGGAAAAATATCCCGCGCATTCGAACTTGTTAACCTCTAGCCCTACGATTTATTTTACGGTTTCAGTGATTCGAACTTTTTTTGTACATCTTAATTTCCTAAAAAAGGAGAATATTGATAAAAATTCTATTCCTATATGTTCTCCAATAGCCGTATATTAACAAAACCAAAATAGAATTTTATTTCGGTTTAAAGGTAATTACTAACATATATTTTCATTAGAATTTATTCAGAACCTTCATCATGAATCAGACACGATATTGTAAGGCAAGGTGTTAATATCAGCCACCGATCACATCACACATCAATAATCTCTGTTGTGTTTTCTATGTACGGAATTGTTGAAAATAAATTCTATATCGTTCATGGCTAGGAGTAATTCTAGAGGCAACGGCCATATCACACTATAAACGAACCATTGCTAAACATCCTTATGCTTGAAATAAACAATTTAACAAACAAACAACCACTGCAAAGAACCGATTCTCTGCATTTTTACGATGCCTCAATCTTTTGGTGGAAATACATTCTACAGTGTTAAACTTGTTATAAAACATATGCTCTTAGCGCATTAAATAAATATATTAGCGTGTACCATCAGTGTTAAATGATGTGCTGAATGGATAGTTTAACGTGTGCCACCGGTGGTACACGTGGCACAGAACGTGTTACAATTAATAAAAAGGTGCCCTTGTTAGTTATACAGTCATTCCAATCTAAAAGTTAACACTCATGCCAAGAGGAAAAATTACTCCGACAATAACAATAGGAAAGAATGATTTCTGGAAATAGAGCAGACAGACGTTCTCGTTAAAAGAAAATCGGTCAATTCCGCCAATCTCATTAAATTGTGACTCATGCTTTTACGTCTCCTCTTCCCATCAATATGCGGAGGAGTAGACCCTCATTTTCATTTCAGACACGTTAATTGAGTCAGCACAGTTCGCGCGTTTCTTCTTTTTCATTCAAAGTTGGGTGCCCTATAAGCAGTCGCGTATGGCCTAATGAAAAAAGTTTCGAATCCCTTCGTTCCGGAGACTGCATTACCATCAACATGCAGACGTGATGTGTTCGAGAAATCTGCACCCTCTATTTATACCTTTATCTCCTCACCTAATCCTGGATATACAGAAATTCCTCAACACTACTGCTCCAATAAAGCGATTAAACACAAATATGTGTGTACACTACTGTGCAAAAGAAAGAAGCACCTAATATTATTATAAGATATAATGACAAATAATATCTTTATATAGAAATTGTTGTAAACAATGATTGATTTATTGCATTTAAAGTAATAGATAGACTGCGGATCTTCATGCAAAATAAAAATTGTCTGCTTCGATTGCAAGAAATAGAAACCAAATTGAACATTATTTCTTCCTTTAATGATTTTAATACAGGAGACATCATTTACCCACGTCTTCAATATCTCAAATTGTCCAACAATTTTTCTTTTTCATAACTTACTGTGTTCTTATTCGATTTCTTACGCTTTTCTATTAAATATGGCCGGGCGCTTCTTGCATTTGCAGAGAAGTGTATGTTACAAATTCCCTTCAAACATAAATACAATTCTATATTGTTGTAGTCGATGTATAGTTGTATCGTCGAAACCTCTCCAACATGGAGAAATTCCGTATTTCAAAGTAGTAATAGGATAGGAGGATTAAAAATAAATATTTGAAACAGAATTGAGCCGAAATGAAATAATTAATTTATTGGCTCGTTGGGGAAAAAGCCTTGCGGCATAAAAAACCCCAGAAAAATTCAATATTTACATAAATTACAAAATTGACGATGAAGGTGTGAGCGTTACATATGTGATATATTGTAATATTTTAGCATTAACGTGTACGACTCGGCAGGTATGGTTCTGCTGGATCCCATATGTTTGAATATGTGTGCTCTGCACGACTTGGTGGAGACTGGCTCCATGGGATCCGTCGAGTGTGGGTATGCGTGTATTAAACACATATTTCAGAAATATGATTTGTGAAACTTTCTCGAGAATATGTGGGTTTGTGCCTGGCACACCCTAGCAGAGATCAACTCTGAGGACCCATGTATGCCATTCGAGAGTATGTGGGTTTGTGCCTGGCACACCCTAGCAGAGATTGACTCTGAGGACCCATGTATGATGTATTGTAATGTTTTAGTATGACCCATGTAGACCATTCGAGAATATATGGGTTTGTGCCTGGCACACCCTAGCAGAGATTGACTCTGAGGACCCATGTATGACGTATTATGATGTTTAATATACTTCGCAGTATCGCGCAACGTCGCTCGCACTGGACACTACCGCGGTTCGCATGAGACAGTGTCGTCTGTCCCTTGTCCAAGGAAGTTGGAGGAATATATCTCCGGACGACTTTCTCTGACCCTGCTCGAACGTTATTTTTTTATAAACACGAAAACAAACATCTGGGTCCAACCGTCGTTTTCGTCCGTTTTCGAGGACCCAGGAAAATCCCGGCGTCGCGTAGTCGACCGACCGTTGGGTTTGGCGCGCACGTGTCTTTCTTGGGACCGACCCGCACTAAAACTATAAACAAAAGACGTCCGGTCTGGCCTATGTCACAGGACACGAACTGTCCTCGGTCCTCCACTTCAGACCCTTGACTCGAATATAATAAAATCCGAGAAACCCTCTTCGACGCGATGAAGATTTACGATCGCGTTCGAACATGCTCCCCCCGTTGCGAGTGTACGAGCAATAAATCTAACTTATAAGTCTAAGTCACTGTAATCCCGAACAACCGCGGGAATAAAAAACACATCACAATATCCAATGCAATGTCTTTCGTCATGTATGTTCAGTTAATGGACACAGTTGTGTAATGTTCCGCTTAACAACGCCGTTGGTGGTTTTGACTGTGGCGACTCGGATTTCTCCATCTCGACCGGGGTGGACCTCCATAACTCTGCCCAGCCTCCATCGCATGCAGGGTAGATTCTTGTCCATCAGGATTACAACTGAATCAATTTTGATTTCGCCTCGAGTTTCGTGCCATTTTTGGCGCCTTTGCAGTTCATTAAGGTACTCCTGGTACCATCTTTTCCAAAAATCTTGTCGGGCTTTCGAAATGATTTTCCAAGAGTTCAGCCGGTTCTCTGGAACGGAAAGATAATTATGTTCCGGCAACATTGTAAGCGGTCGGCCTACCAATACATGCGCTGGCGTCAACGCGATAGGATCGTTTGGATCAGATGAGATCGGACACAACGGTCTTGAATTTAAAATGGCTTCGATTTCTATCGCAAATGTAGTGATTTCCTCGAAAGTAAAAAGACGATCGCCGACAACTCGTTTAAAATGGTGTTTAAAAGATTTCACCGCAGCCTCCCATATGCCTCCGAAATGTGGTGTTAACGGTGGATTGAAATGCCACGTTATGGATTTGCTTATCGCAAATTCGTGTACGGTTTCCTTAAATTGCTGAGAGTCGAATAACGCGTACAATTCGCGTAACTGATTATTTGCGCCGACAAAGTTAGTACCATTATCGGAATACACGTGTACAGGTACAGCTCGACGCCCAATAAAACGTCTGAAGGCGCCGAGAAAACCCTCGGTTGTGAGATCGCTTACAATTTCAATATGGATAGCCTTGACCGACATACAAACAAATACGCAACCGTACGCCTTTACACTGTTCCTATTGCGATGTTTCTTTTCCTTAATGAAGAACGGCCCGAAGAAATCTACACCGGTATGAGCAAAAACCGCTGCTTCTTCGACGCGTGGTTTGGGTAAATTTCCCATTTTTCCTTGTAGCGGAGACGGTCGAAAACGGATGCAGCGGACGCATCGTCGTATTATTTTTCTCACTTGATTCTTCCCGTCAAGGAGCCAGAAACGATGGCGAATTGTGTATAGAGTACTTTGAATACCTGCATGGAACGCGCGTTCGTGTACTTCTCGAATAATTAGATCGGTTACGTGATGATAGGACGGCAAAAGAATCGGATGTTTTTGTGAATATGGAATTTTGGCATTCTGCAGCCGACCGCCGACACGAAGAAGTCCGTGTTCGTCCAGAAACGGATTCAGCGACGCAAGTCGACTGCCCTTTACTCCCCCCGATTTCGAGATGCGATCAATCTCCTCGGCAAATTGTTCTCTTTGAATAGTTTTGATTACGACGCGTTCCGCCTTGCTTACTTCCTCTATACACAATTCGCCTTTATACTCATTAGATCGAAGCCAGCGTAAACAACGAGCGATTACATGCACCAGATTTCTATGTGAGGAGAAATTCTGATAAAATTCACATTTATCGAGGCGTAATGCCAAACATGTATTGCCTTTCAAACCCGGTAGCTCCTCGACGGAAACATTTAAACTTGTCGGCCAAGCCGACTCGTGTTCGTGTAACCACTGGGGCCCCTCGAACCACGCATCGTTTTCGCGGAATGACGCAGGAAGTTGTCCGCGAGACAACGCGTCGGCCGGATTGTCTCTCGTTCTGACATGCCGCCATTCCGCTTCCTTGATCGTCTGGATTTCCGCAACGCGATTCGATTCGAATACCTTCAGCACGGTTGGGGATTTTTTTAACCATTGCAGTACTATGGTCGAATCCGTCCAAAAAATA
The DNA here is from genome assembly GCA_916610235.2 of Lasioglossum morio. Classification (NCBI taxonomy): domain Eukaryota; kingdom Metazoa; phylum Arthropoda; class Insecta; order Hymenoptera; family Halictidae; genus Lasioglossum; species Lasioglossum morio. Next base: position 3,528,465 of record OU744333.1, read on the forward strand.
ATTCGATCGACAGGGAATCTAAAAGCCATTTCGGTCTCTCGATAGAGTCGAGCCAACGTCAGTGCACCGCATAGTTCGAGTCGCGGTATGGTTACTTCTTTAAGAGGCGCAACTCGCGATTTGGCACACGCTAGACGAACAAGGATGTGACCCCCTTGATTACGAGAACGAATGTAAATGCACGCGCCGTATCCGACCTTACTCGCGTCACAAAATCCGTGAATTTCAATATCAGTAGGATTCTCGAGCAGAAGTCTCCGATCTATAGACAAATTGTTTACACACGGAAGTTGTTTGGCAAAGGTCAACCATTGTGTGTGCAACGCTTGCGGAACCGATTCGTCCCAGTCGAGCTTCGTTTTCCAGCACTCCTGCATGAAAACTTTTGCAGTAAGAATTACTGGTCCGAGAAGCCCGAGAGGGTCGAAGATCTTGGCGATCTCAGCTAAGATTTCGCGTTTCGTAGATTTTTTGGAAGACTCTGATGCATTTACAGTGTAAACTAATTTGTCCCCTTGCGCGTGCCATCCAATGCCTAAAGTTTTTATGACGGGGCTTTTATCGGTCGCGTAATCCGTTCCGAGAATCTTTTCGTTTATGGAATCGAGAGCGTGGTTATGGTTTGAGGCCCATTGCCGTATATTGAAACCGCCGCGTTTCAAAAGGTCGATTACCTCATCGCGAATTCTGAGAACCTCTTCTAATGAATTCGCGCCTGTCAAGAGGTCATCGACGTACAAGTCACGTTTCAAAACTTCGGAAGCATATGGGAAATCCGCACTTTCGTCATTAGCGAGCTGTTGTATTGTCCGAATAGCGAGATACGGAGCAGAAGATACGCCGAAAGTAACGGTGTTTAGTTCAAATGTTCTTATTCTGTTTTCATGATACCAAAATACGCGTTGATATGTACGGTCTTGCGGATGGACTAAAATTTGCCGGTACATCTTTTCGATGTCGGCAGTGATAACATAAGAATGTGTGCGGAAACGTAGCAAATGTTCAAAAAGTTTGTCCTGTATTGTAGGACCTACCATGAGTTCGTCATTTAGCGAAATGTTGTTGGGTGACTTGGCCGACGCGTCGAACACGACACGGACCTTTGTAGTTGCGCTTGTGGTCTTTACCACGGCGTGATGGGGCATATAATATGCAGTCGATGAATCGTCGTTGACCAACGACATATGCCCAAGCGTGATGTACTCTTGCATCACCTCATGATACTCTTTTTTTAGAACTGAATTTGCATCGAGTTTACGCTGAAGTGCGTGAAACCGGCGTAAGGCTATCCGTCGCATGTCACCGAAATCTCTACTGCTGGTACGAAACGGTAACCGTACTACATACCGTCCGCTATCATCACGCGTCGTGTTGTCGCTATAATGCGTTTCACATAACGATACTTCTGATAATTTCGATGTCTCTGCGTCCACGTTTTCAATTAACCAGAATTTCTCGATTTGTTCCCTTAACTCAGACAGATTGCATGAAATAATTCTATTCTCGGCTGCATCTACTGTACTGCCGACTATTACCCATCCAAGCTGTGTTTTTTGCAATATTAAGTCGCAGTCGTCGCGAGACAAATTGATCTGCCCTATTGACATCAACGATAAAGTGGCTCCGGAGCCAATCAAAATATCGACAGGCCGCGGAATATGGAACTCAGGATCGGCAAGACGTATGTTAGAGGGAATTTTAATGGATTCACGCGGAAATACCTCATCGGGTACCGAACCCGTGATTTTTGAAACCGTTAAACATGTTAATGTTTTTTGAAAATCGCTATGAAGCGCTCGGATCGTAATCTGTATCAAATCCTTCGACATCGTGGTCATCTCATTGATTGTGTTAATTGGGATCGAGCATGGTTGTGCGGGAAGTCTTAATTGTTGTGCCAAAGCTTCGGTCATGAAATGAGCCGTCGCGCAGGTATCGAGGAGCGCCCGAGCTTCAATGAACGTCCCGTCGTGTTTTCGGACGCGAACTATTGCGCTCATCATTAACTGCGATCGAGGGACGCGACACACGGCAGTTAATGCGAACTTGGATTGTCATGCTGAACCCGGTTCAGCCGCGTCTTTCGCAGACTTTGGCATGGTCAAAGCTTGTACCGCGGAAGGTTGATGCGCGCTGAAATTATGTAATAATGAATGGTGGAAACGGCCACAATGTTTGCATCGCGACGACCGGCATATTCCGTTGTGGGTTCGCAAACAATTTCGGCACAAATTTTTTCGTTTTATGATATCCCAACGTTGAGATACGGCTAATTTTGAAAATTCTGGGCAACCGAACAAGAGGTGTTGTCTATTGCAACAAGGGCAGGTACACGCGGCAGTGGTAACGAGGGCACGCGCGCCGGTCTCGATCTTACGCGTTTTAACCGTACGGAATTCCCGTTCGGACCGTCGCTTAACTCCCGCCTCAGTGTTATCGCGAATGGCACCCTTTTCAAGTGTGAGCCGTCGGAACGTCGTTTCATTAACGAATTTATAGAATTCATCTAACGTAGGAAGAGTATCTAAATTTAATGTCTCTTCCCATTTTTCCCTGATTTCGCGGGGCAATGCTCGTTCCAAAAATCGAATGATTAGAGAACTATCCGGCGTGACCTTCAACGACTGCAGCATATTTAGATGTTGGCGGACATCATCAATCAATTTCACGAGCCCGCTTGGCTTGACTTTATTTGTCCCCAAATCGATGATAGCATCCAGGTGTTTTGAAACAAGAATACGCCGTTTTTCGTACGAATCTACTAGGAGAAGCCATGCCTTCTGATAATTTTCCGCGCTTACATCGAGAACTAGAATCTTATTCAGCGCGTCATCTTGAAGCGAATTTTTTAAATATATAAATTTCTCCAAATCTGTTATATCAGTGCGCCCGTCGATCATGGTTAAAAATGTGTTCTTATAGGAAAGCCACTTTTCCAAGCTTCCGTCGAATTTCGGCAATTCAGCGACCGGCAATTTTAAAGTACGCCGTCGTCCCTCTACTAGGGTCGAATTCAAATATGTGTTACCGAGCGTCTCGTTTACCTGCGCGGACGACGATTCAGCAACCTCCATGGATTTAATTTTACTGGCGATATCGTAGTACCGATCCTGAATTTCCTGCATTTCGTCTAAATGATTATTGGTAGGGTCGATGATTGCAAGTTCATCGTTTAACTCCTCATAGGCGTGAAATAATTCGGTGACTCGACTGAGCCGCATTTGCAAATTTGTTTTGTCGTGCCGACTCGACGCGACATAGTTCTCGAGCTGTGTTAGTTGTCGTTTAAGCGACGTACGCTTTTGACCAATTATAACGATCCTATTCATTATGACTATGCTAAGTATCCGCACACACTGTATATGTAATTACACTAATCTAAATTAAGAAATACGCTATTAAATTATAATTAACAGTTAACTTATCTTTCGCTGATGGACAAGTTCTGCAGCAGGAGGCAAATATGGGCGAGAGGTCCACCGTGTCACCGTCGAGCTGTATCCAAAGTTTATGAATGTTCGTTTGTTGTTAAGTTCCACATATAGTCACTGAGCACCTTTGTGTCTCTACACCTGTTTCACGCACACCGCGTACTAAAATTCCGACGGAAATGCGTACACACGATACCACTTATAACCGGCAGTCTAGATATTAACAAAATATTGAGACTTTTAAGTATACGGTATCTCTAAGTATGTAAGTGAATTCTGTACTGGATTTGAAAGCACGTTGCTACGACCGCAGTCAGAACAGAAGTGGTCTGTTAACGCGCGAGCATCCCTTCGAGGGACCGCTTCCCCCTCCAAGGGATGGGCCTTGTCTCGAAGGACTCTCTCCCTCGGAAAAGGAAAACGTCTCGCTCCCTTGCCCGTGATTCTCTTCAACGGGCAGTTGCGCTCAATTTTATAATATTTGTCACACCTTCATCGTTTTAACGCTCACACCTCACAGGAGGCACCATAAAATGTATCGTCGAAACCTCTCCAACATGGAGAAATTCCGTATTTCAAAGTAGTAATAGGATAGGAGGATTAAAAATAAATATTTGAAACAGAATTGAGCCGAAATGAAATAATTAATTTATTGGCTCGTTGGGGAAAAAGCCTTGCGGCATAAAAAACCCCAGAAAAATTCAATATTTACATAAATTACAAAATTGACGATGAAGGTGTGAGCGTTACATATGTGATATATTGTAATATTTTAGCATTAACGTGTACGACTCGGCAGGTATGGTTCTGCTGGATCCCATATGTTTGAATATGTGTGCTCTGCACGACTTGGTGGAGACTGGCTCCATGGGATCCGTCGAGTGTGGGTATGCGTGTATTAAACACATATTTCAGAAATATGATTTGTGAAACTTTCTCGAGAATATGTGGGTTTGTGCCTGGCACACCCTAGCAGAGATCAACTCTGAGGACCCATGTATGCCATTCGAGAGTATGTGGGTTTGTGCCTGGCACACCCTAGCAGAGATTGACTCTGAGGACCCATGTATGATGTATTGTAATGTTTTAGTATGACCCATGTAGACCATTCGAGAATATATGGGTTTGTGCCTGGCACACCCTAGCAGAGATTGACTCTGAGGACCCATGTATGACGTATTATGATGTTTAATATACTTCGCAGTATCGCGCAACGTCGCTCGCACTGGACACTACCGCGGTTCGCATGAGACAGTGTCGTCTGTCCCTTGTCCAAGGAAGTTGGAGGAATATATCTCCGGACGACTTTCTCTGACCCTGCTCGAACGTTATTTTTTTATAAACACGAAAACAAACATCTGGGTCCAACCGTCGTTTTCGTCCGTTTTCGAGGACCCAGGAAAATCCCGGCGTCGCGTAGTCGACCGACCGTTGGGTTTGGCGCGCACGTGTCTTTCTTGGGACCGACCCGCACTAAAACTATAAACAAAAGACGTCCGGTCTGGCCTATGTCACAGGACACGAACTGTCCTCGGTCCTCCACTTCAGACCCTTGACTCGAATATAATAAAATCCGAGAAACCCTCTTCGACGCGATGAAGATTTACGATCGCGTTCGAACAATAGTCCTTCGAGAAAACAGGCATACAATCAATAAAAACTTTCTACTCTTTCTTATACAATCATCACAAGGGGTTACAAAAAAAACTGGATAATTAAGACTTATGGTGTTAATTACGTAGGCAAATCTTGGCTCACTATATCTATCACCGTAGAAATGAATTTTTTAATCTGGAAACATAATTCCATCAATAAAATATGGGGGACCTAGCAGTCGGTGTGTTAAAAATGTATACTGAAACCAAATACTCTAGCTACAGCAAACTTAAACTTTGCCCTAACAAAGCACTTATTAATGTAACGTTAACAACATCGATAGAAATACAATAAATTGTTATCAAATAAAATGTCTTGTAAATATAAACACCGTTTTTAATTTTGACTCGCCAAGTCGCGATTACTCTACTACTGAAAAAAGATTTGTTGCACCAAATCGAAGATTTCCGTTATTAACCCTTTGCACTCGAAGCTATTTTAACGGGAAAATTAAACATTTCTTTCGATCTAGAATATTTCCATACCTTATGATTTTTGCAATTTTATAAATATGAAATTGGTACATTACCTTATACATTACCTAAATGTCTAGTAATTGGTTAGATACCGATATATTTAATAATGTAAACAATATTTTGAAGAATGGTACAGCAATTTTCAGTGGTGCCTCAGAGGGGCAGCCGAGTGCTAAGGGTTAAAAACAGAATAAAAATTGTAATATTATATATATATATATATTTTAATTTATTTAATATTTAAATTATATATATATATATTTAATATATTTAAATTATATATATATTTAATATATTTAAATTATATATATATTTAATATATTTAAATTATATATATATATTATAAATAAAAAATACCAAGCAGCCTAACAATTATATTGGAATCGCTTCTACGGTTGGATATACATACATGACAAATTTATATTGTTACAGTTACTCGTACAAAATATTCCCAACAGTCTCTAAACACTAATTTCCAGAGGAATCCTGTTCTATATATCGAGCAACCCTCGATTAATCAACATCCAGTTGTCTACTTCAACGTTATCTAATTACATGATAATTTCAGCCGTTTGCAAACACAAGAGATCTTTAAATTAGTTACACAATAACTTCGTTAATGGGAAATTAACAGAGCCGACGCTAAGCTACCGAAAAACCGGGGACTTTCCTGGGGATCATAAACATAGGTACAACGTCGCGTCATTAATCAATGTCCCCGGTGCTCTGGGGGTGCAGAAAGACGAACAAGAACCGTGCAACAGGCTAACAAAACTCTCCGAAAATAGATCTTTATCAGTAGAAAAGGATCGTGGAAGCTCCCGGCTTCCTGACTTTCCGTTCGATGCTCCGAATGATCATGACACAACTTGTCGACAGTAATTTGCCGAGTAAGAAGACAAATGTTCCGCCGTTTTACAAATGTTCCCGAGCGTAGCCAAGAAGCGGCAGCACACCCTCGTCGACCGTCCCCCTTGCTTTTAATTTCGTTCACCCATAAACACGCCGCCCATTTCTTAAACCTGTGGGAGCACTTTACTCGGTTGTCGCGTTATTTATGTCCGGCGCCTATGCTTCAGTCCCAGACCATTCGAGCCGTCACAGTGCACAGCGCGATTATGCACGCGGTACGCTTTTCTTTACGGAACTGCGAGAATATTCAGAAAACCCTTGCAAACATGAAAATGTCGCCATCGAAAAATATTGTTTCATTTTCAGATCGATATACGGGACATCTTCTTTAATTTTGACAACCTAAGCTTTTTTTATGTGTAACTAGCTGATCCGACAGACGTTGTCCTGTCCAAATTTCAATAAATTTAACTACATTTGTTGTACAGATCGCGAAACAACATAAAAGTAAGAACAAATGTAATTTTAGTTTAATTTTTGGCTACCGTGTGATTGTCTAATAAAAATTCGATCTATAGAAATCAAAATCCGACGCTATGTTCGAAGACGAACTCATTGGGAACCAATAATGCGCAGCCACATATGTCAACCTGCTACTTGTACCGTTTCAAAAATTATGATTTTTGGAGTTTGTCCGAATTTGCTGACTTTCTTTTATAATTTTCTCGAATTTCTTTTCCTGAAAACTTTTCCAGGACTATAACGAACAAAACAAAAAAAGAATTACGCATATCCATTGTTCGAATCGTGAGTTATGGTCTTGAATTCATACAAAATTATTTTATACATACAAAAGTATTTTCCATTTTTCTGGGCAACTTTACCAATTTTTCTTTCCCTAAAAACTTAATCGGACTATTACGAATATATATATTTTTTTTTTTAAATTAACCAAATCGGTCCAGACGTTCTCAAGTGATGCGCTTCCTAGCAAACAGCATTTAATTTTTATTTAATTAAATAAGAAAGAAGATACGAAGATTTGAATAATGTCAAGTGGATTTTATTAGGTTGGCAACTAAGTTCGAGACCTCCACATTCTCTATAACAATGTCATTTATATATGTATTTTAAGCACGAGTATTTATATAAAATTAATCGCAAAATTCAGATCATTCTAATGATATACAGTTCAAAAGGAATGGTCACTGAATGAGATTGTAACGATACAAAAATTTTTGTTTACGAAGTTTGGTAGACACAAGAGTACCATGCAGCTTTTGTTTTGTCTTTCTTTTATATCATTTGTTGTTGAGATATTTCACGACAAGATAATATTGACATTATCCAACTGGTATCACCCCTTTAATGCGAGAAGTAGTACGAAAAATGGGGTTGTTTGAGGCATAACTTACTCTACTTGTGTGCGAAGGCTCATAATTTTTTGAATTTACGAGTTCGATAACATCCTTTGTGAGTTTTATGATAGCCACATAAAAGCTTAAAAATGTACTCCGTGATCTACATGGAAAATTTAAATCGATGTTGAAATACTCTTCATATCGGAGAACTAAAAAAGTTCGTGCTCTTTCAACAGAAAGAGAAAAATGACTAAAATGTGGATCATGCAACCTTCAGAAAAGTATGTAGTTATCTTCTGCTTCTATTACATCTCGTTCCTATGATCTGACAACTTGTATATCTCTTTATTGCAAAAGTTTTCGCTTTAGGTATCAGAAAAGTGTTTGAACTTCCTTTCGATGTCTTGTTGATTTTGAGATTTCCGATTATAGAAATTCATTGGTATACAACATAATCATATTCAAGGTCACGCAAGGTCGGAAATGTGTGAGAAGGTTGCAACAGTAATATTTGTGATACCTACACTTTGTCTTTTCAATTCTCGTGTCATTAATAGATAGCGGATTTTATGCATTTATTGCGAAAATTAGTAGGTGTAAATATAAATAGTTGAAATATTAGAAGAGTTTAAAACGACTGTTATATTGTTGTTAGCGTATTAAACATATTTTGAAAGAATATAAATTTCTCTGGCTGCATTGTAACAAAGTTGCGTGAAATAAAGTTTTTATTCTGCATAAAGATCCGCTGTCTAATCGTTAAATAAACTGTTTCGACTTTATACGATTTCTAGGAGCATTCATGTGGCAGTTCATGTGTTAATGATCTATAATCTGTGAGATATTTCTACTTCACCAGTTTTAACACTAAACCTACAAAGCATTAAAAGTATCTGGTAAATATTGGCTTATAAAAATGGCAACGATAAATTTATTGAGAGCGTCTGTAATTTTGTGATATAATAGATGCTTGTACAAGGAAATTGATTCCATTATTTTCCAGAAATGAATTTTTATAATTTCGATAATAGGAAAATATAAAACCGGTCATTTGACCGGTAGGTTTAGTGTTAACACTAGATTGCCCAAGGAAGTCATTTTGACTGCTTTTTAATTTCAATTAGAAAAACAATTATGTATATAATGACACAATTTCTTAGAATTTTGTGACTTTTTGTACAACATATAAATGCGTTTAGTAATAATTGTAGTTACCTCCCCCCTCCTTCATTTCCGGTATATACATATATGTGTGTTATACCTATATTGCCCAAAAGCAGTCATTTTGACTGCTTGGGAAATTTGAAATAATCAAATGACTCTTATTATTGAATTGAGTAAATTTCTTATATGACCCGTTCGACTCTGTATTGAAATAACAGTTTTCATTTTTTTTCGATTACCGTCACATGATAACATACAAGTACATAATAATTGTCAATTTGGGCATATACTTGATAAGTTGCAGTTGCTCAATAAGCTAAAGTAGTACTTGTTATTCGAATCTTTATGCAGTGATACTTGTTCTAACAAGTTGTTCTAACAAATTTTTTTTATTGTTAATATTTACTAATAACTTGTTATATAACTGTAAATAATATAAAAAATATTAAAAATTATTTTTAAACAAATTTTATTACACATTAGTTATTCTTTCACAATACAGTCATTTTGACTGCTTTTGGGCAATATAGGTATATACTAAGTTTCAGTCTTTCTAGTGTTAAAGAACACACGATATACGAAGACATTACCAGCGAAGAAGCTGGCCAGTAAGCGAGAAAAAAGGAAACTGAGTCGTTTGAGTTTATTCCTCCGTCGTGTCGAGAGAAACAAAGCTCCTGTGTACTTGACAATCAATAGGGTGCTCGCCGAAGCTTTTGATGTTTCATGAAAATCTCACCGCGGGAGATCGATATCGCGAATGTCGCGGAAAAATCTGGCTCGCAGAAATTAGAGTCGCGAGACTCTCGGGTGGAGAAACTTCAAAGGAAACTTCTTGCCGTGTTCGGGGTATTCTTAAATTAATATTTTATAACTCAAACTCAGATTAATTCATTCGCTATGTTTAGCAAATTTTTGGATTAATACTTTAGGAGTTGAAAGGGACCTACATCGTCGACGAACCAAGGGACAAAACTTGTGCAATTTTAATACAAAATATGTATTTGAAAAGGCAGTGCTAAAGAGTGAATATATGAAAAAAATAGGTAACGAATCTAAAATCAAATTTTATTTTAATTTTCTTTGTATCTGAAAACATTGAACTACACTTTCATTTTTTATATTTGAATGACTGAAATTGTGGAAATTTTACTGAATGAGAAATATAGGGATTTCAATTATATCGATGATTTAATTATTTTCTTCCAAACCAATCTAGAACTATTGAAATTGTATCAAATTTTATTACACTATTGCTGTACGTCTTCTTTTTCTGTTTCTTCAATCCTTCGGAATATTAATGGGATAAAAATACATAGGATTTGATGGAAGATGTATTTAATTATATTGTGAATTTTTGTTCCTTTGATATGAAAATATTTCCACTTTTCTGTAATACTTCTTCTAGAACAGTCAATAAACAATCTTCATGTAAATTAAAAACCGATTTATCGCAAAGTGATAACTAGACTGCGGATTTTATACATTTAAAACAAAAATGAGCAAATACAATTTAAAAAAGTGAAAATATTAAAAGACTAAAATTATTAATGAAGAATTTTTATATTTAGCTTCTGCGCCTTGCAATTGGCGCACAAACTGTTTATTTTGCATAAACATCCAGAATCTAGTGATTACATTTAATTTGTGCCCTATTCTTCTCAATGAAAATTTCATTGTATCACAACTAAAATATAAAAATTATTACAAATCTATTCATTAATTTATTAAATAATTTTTCCTCAGAGTTTGCATTTTTCAAAATCTGGAGTCTTGCAGTTACATCTGATTTGATCAACGAGAGAGGAAACTATCTGGTGTACAATTTCAATATTTATCGATATAATTGATTATATCATAATGCACAAAATGGAGAATTCGAACGTCGTTTAATAGGGCACTCCACCGCTTCATGAGACTGCAGAAAATGTAATGCACGAAAGAGATAAGAAAGTGAGAACCTCGAGAGAACAAGATGGCAAACAAGAAAGAGAATGAAAGAAAAGTAGTTGGAAGAAACTAGTCCACTCGCGTTTGTAGCTCGTGTACTGTGGAAAGACGAATGCGTTACATTCACGAGCATTGTCTACCAGATGGACAGTGACGTTTATAATTGTACCTTTGGGTGTAAGAATGGTTCCAAGTCACGGAGAGATTCTTTTTTTCTAGCTGCTCAAATAAATTCTCCACTCCTTCCTGCACATGGCATGTTAATTTCGTTGCAGTGATATGAAAATCGACGGAGTGATAGCAAATTTTGTGAATCGATGCTGGCTGGGCTAGCCAATCGAACGTGCATATAGGTCAAATGTAAACCAATTCGTTTAAAATATCCATTGTACGATCAATTAAACAATAGTACTGACCACGTCCTCCAAAACGTAAAATGCATAAACTGAGAATTTATATTTAAAACAAAGGAACTTAGGAGAACTGAAGTTGAATAGCAATTTATTTCTTTCATTAGGTTAGTTGAGTTGGTTTGAGTTGGAGTTCCATTAATTAATGATGTAAAAATTACTTGAAATTGTAGTAAAATTGATTACTTCCTTATGTTTTATATAATAAATAACTTGACAAAAAGCACACAATACAATGTATTGAATACTTCTACAAGATAAAAGAGATTTAATAATTGTGATCTTTTCTAACAAGATTACAGTTTCAGTAATCTTTTATGACGTTTCAATTCTCACTATGCGATTCTTCGTTATTTTCGCGCTGATTCCGAATCTGCCTTGAATTTTCCCCTAGACGCCCAGTTTTTTTGAGTTTCAAGAAAAGACATATTTTTCAACTTTAATCCTCATCCACGTGGGTAATTTTTTATACGAATTTTATACGAATTTGAAATAGGTACCACGTCGTGTGGATGAGGGTTAAATAAATATTGTAACGTTATTATAAAAGATATTGTTCTTTGCAGCAAAAGATTTTGTAGACTTTGCCGAGTACAATGATCAGATGTGCCATCTGATGCCATTTATATATCAAGTCACAAAATTTTCATAAACTGTACCGTTAAGTTATTATTTTAAGTGATCAAGTTGGCTAAGACACCCTGTATATGCCACAAAAACCGTAACACCAATCCCATTCGACGATATCGCTGGGGACACTAAACATCTAAATGTGGACACACGACACTATCTGTCTATATGTGTAGGTAACAAACGACAAACACTTCGTATGCATTGTCTGTGCACACTGTATACAGACTGTCTATTCTCTGTCTGCAGACACTGTAAGTTTGTGAAGCGAACGTACTATCATTTACAAATCAGCGGTAAAACAATATTATCAGATACTGGCACTGAACTCGCCAATATATATGTTCAAGCACTTCTGCTAAATAAGGTAATCATCAAACTGCGGATCTTTATGAAGAAATCAATTTTTATTTTATTCCTGCTTCCCACAATCAATGCAGAACATTTTAGTTTGAATAAAGATCCTGAGTCTATCGATTACAAAAGATGATCGACGATTACAAAGGATTTTCGACGATTACAAAAAATCATCGACTATGTAGGGAATTTGTAGACAAAACCACCAACCATAAATATACAAGAATATACATGAATATACAAGAATATTCAAAAATGTACTAGAATCTACAAGAATATACATAAATATACATGAATATACATGAACATACAAGAATATACAAGAATATACACGAATGTACAAGAATGTACAAGAATGTAGTAGAACGTACTAGAATATACGTGAATATACTAAAATATAATTGAATATACTAGAATAGACTTGATTATACTTTAATAAACTAGAAAATACAAGAAAATACAATAATATAAAAGAATAAACAAGAATTATGAAGAATATACAAGAATATACATGACATACTAGAATATACTTGAATATACTAGAAAATACAATAATACAAAAGAATGTACTAGAATATACTGGAATCTACTAGAATGTACTAAAATATACTATAACATACTAGAATATTCTATAATATACAACAATATATAAGAATATTTAAGAATATACAAGAATATACAAGAATGTACTAGAATATACTAGGATATATGAACATATACTAGAATATACTAGAATGTAAAAGATTATTCAAGAATATACAAGAATATACAAGATTGTACTGGAATGTTCTGGAATATTCAAGAATGTACTATAGAATATATGTTTAGAGTTTGTAGATAAAACCATCAACCATAATGCTACTAGGGTTACCTTTGGAAGTTCAAAACAAGAACATCCCCTAAACGAAGATTGAAGACAGGCAGAGTTCTGAAGATTTTCACAGCCATTAGCACCTGCCAGTGCAATATGAAACACGTCAGTCAATAGGGATTAATATCGAAGAAACGGTTTATATATACGCGTTACTTTCTCGACGCTGTTTATCAGCATTAACGTCGATTACTAGACTGGAGATCTTTATGCATTTTTAGGAGGTTGCGTGAATAAGGATTGTTTCTGTGGTTCACGATTTAACAGACAACAAATAACAATTTATTAAAACAATAATAAAACGAAACAGATAACAGAAAGGTATATAACAAAACACAATAACAACGAAGGCTGGAATGACAACGATACTAAACTGTCCCAAGCAAGGGCCAAGATATCGCGAGTCAAACAAAAAGGCTCGAGAACGAAACGTTCTCAATGAGCGTCAAAATCCTTCTGCCCACTGGTAGAAAACCTTTCTAAAGGGCACATTGGTGACGTCCCAAAAACAGTCAAGGCGGGGGAAGGAAAATCTCCATTTCTCGAAGCCTGGAGAAGTTTTACCTCCCCCGATACAGAGTGCTGTAAATCGTCACTCCAAGGACTTGACAACGGTCGAGCCGAGGTTCTGGCAATCGTCACTTTAATGACCCGACCTTCGACTCGACCGCCCAGAGTGTGCACTTGGGAAAGGCGAAATTTCCACGTCTGGAAAGATCGTCTTTCCCACGCACCATGTCCGCTACAGTACCCCCTTACCAGTGAGAAAACGCCAGTTTGAAACGTTAAAGAGAAAAAAAAAAAACTAACTAATTAACTGCATACATATATATATATAACTAAAGCGCCTTACAATACACTAGTTCTCTCGTAGTCGTATGTACACACTTAGCTAATTTACCTATGATACGCAATGTAAATCTACCTCGGTATAAAGATAAGAAAAATATAAATGATACATACAAGATAGACTAAACCACACGCGCTTACGCAAGGAACATACGTGAAGCGAACTAAATTTACTATATACAAAGCTTTTTAAAGAAGAAAAAAAAAAAAATATAGATAACAATACAAAAAAAAAATGTGGATTAATACTACTATATACACATCTTAACCTTACTGTATGTACCAACAAAATGTATTGTACACGAATACGCACACCATTAGAAAAAAACTACCGACCACCGGCCTGAAAGCGATCGGGCAATCGAACCCTTCTACCTGACCGTCGTAAAGTCGGGGTGTCCTCATTGTTCCGTGCTGTAGTCGCGTCTGTAATACGTGGTGTTACCGTCGAGCCTGTATTACTGTGTGTCACAACAGTATCGTCAGTCAATGTACAGTCTAAGGTTTGTGTAGGGGTTTCATTCAAGTCTTCATTTAAAACAAAAGCCGGTTTCAACCTGTCTATAGAGACCCTGACTTCCTTTCCATTGACGACAATGACAAACGTTTTGTCTCCGTGCTCCACTACCCGAAATGGCCCATCATACGGCGGATGTAACGGAGTTTTGACCGCATCGTGCCGTAAAAATACGTACGGTGACGTAGAAAGCTCCTTGAACACAAATGTTTTACGCGTACCATGGCGCGAGGCTGGCGATGGCCTTAACTTCCGGAAGTGTTGCCGAAGCCGATTCGTAAAATCGATTTGCGAATCTATCCCGCTCGTGACAAAAAGTTCACCCGGAAGGCGAATGCCGGTACCAAAAACGATTTCCGCCGAAGAGGCTTTCAAATCCTCCTTCAGGGCTGTGCGAATACCAAGTAGGACAATTGGTAATACATCAACCCAATTATCCGTCTCATGGCACTTAATCGCTGCTTTCATTTGTCGGTGTAATCTCTCGACCATCCCATTTGCTTGCGGATGATAAGAGGTCGTACGAAGATGAGATGCACCGATCATACGCGAAAGTTCGTTAAATAATCGAGATTCGAATTGACGTCCTTGATCCGTAGTTACTTTCAAAGGTACGCCGAAACGAGCAATCCACGTATTGACAAAGGCTTTCGCGACAGATTCTGCTTTAATTTCCACGATAGGGATTGCTTCTGGCCAACGGGAGAACCGGTCAATACACGTGAGACAGTACCTAAAACCTTGCGACATCGGCAACGGTCCTACAATATCGATATGCACGTGCTCGAATCTACCTGCAGAGTTGTCAAAGTTGCCGACGGGGGCTGCGACATGTCCAGTGACTTTCGATCGCTGGCATGGAATGCAATGCCGTGCCCAGTCTCGACAATCTTTATTTATTGATGGCCAAACAAAACGTTGAGTAATTAATTTTTGTGTTGCCCGAACCCCAGGGTGAGAGAGTCCGTGCAACGAATTAAAAACTGCCCGTCGTAATGGTATAGGAACAAAGGGTCTCATCGTTTCGTCAGTAGAGTCACAGTACAAACTAACATTGAAACCGGGGAAAAACGTCTTCTTTAAACAAAGGGCAGAAGAGTTCGATTCCAGGATACCCCTCAGTTCGGCATCGTTTTCCTGCGCCTGTGCCAACGCGGCATGATCGGGAGCTACGGCTATCGTTTCGACTCGCGACAATGCATCAGCCACAGTGTTATCGGAACCCTTAACGTGTCTGATGTCCGTCGTGAACTGGCTAATATAGTCTAAATGCCGAAATTGGCGAGGCGAGCACTTATCCAACCTCTGTTTGAAAGCGAACGTTAAAGGTTTGTGATCAGTGAAAATCACAAAATTCCGCCCCTCCACCAGATGTCGAAAACGTTTTATCGCCAAGTATATAGCTAACAGCTCACGATCATACGCGCTGTATTTGCATTGCGCAACAGAAAGGGCCCTTGTGAAAAGTGCCAACGGCTGCCAATCCTCGCCTATAAGTTGTTGTAATGCTGCTCCGACCGCGTAATCGGAAGCGTCAACAACAATACTTATAGGTGCACCAGGCGCGGGATGCGCCAACATAACGGCATTTGCCAGGCTCTCTTTTACTTTCACGAAGGCCTCCTCCGCAGTCTCATTCCAAATTACAGGTGAATTTCCTTTTTTACACCCTTTAAGCAAATCGTGCAAAGGTTTCATTAGGCTAGCTGCATTGACAATAAAGCGGCGGTAAAAATTTACCATGCCCAAAAATCTACGTAGCACCTTTATTGCCATGGGTTTAGGAAATTCCCTGATCGCGTCGACCCGCTCAGGTAAAGGTTTTACCCCCTCGCTATTTACAACATACCCGAGAAATTCTATTTCATTTACCCCAAAAACGCATTTTGACGGGTTTATAACGACGCCGTATTTATTCAACCGTTCGAACACCGTCCGCAAATGCTCACAATGTTCCCTTTCATTCTCTGATGCAATGAAGAAATCATCTATATAGGCATATACAAAATCCAACCCACGAGTTATTTGATCGACGAAACGCTGGCACGTCTGCGCAGCATTCCGTAAGCCGAAAGGTGTGAATAAAAATTCGAATAACCCAAAGGGAGTCGTTATAGCCGTCTTTTCAATATCCGCGATCGCAACAGGTATCTGATTATACGCGCGGACCAGGTCGATCTTAGAAAATATTTTCTTACCATGTAACCCATGCGCGAAATCCTCGATATGAGGTGGAGTGTACCTGTCGGGTACGGTCCGAGCATTGAGTGGGCGGTAGTCTCCGCACAAACGAGTCCGGCCATCCTTCTTGGGTACCAGGTGCAGCGGTGCGGCCCATGGGCTCTTGGAGGGACGGATAATTCCCTGCCGAAGCATTAAGTCGATTTCCGCCTTAGCCACCTTTAACCGATCAGGAGCAAGCCGACGAGGTTTGTTGTAGACTGGTGGTCCCGGTGTCGTCAGGATGTGGTGCACAACATTGTGCTTGACCTCTTCCCTTCGGAACACCACCGGTCGGGTTAATGCAGGAAACTCCGCCAAAAGTCTGTGATACACTGTGTCACCAATAATTGTCTTTACTGATGGAAGGTCACTACCGGCTAAATGACCAATCGCAAATAACTTTGTCGTCGCATCGATTAAACGTCTATTGCGCGCATCCACGAGTAAGTTATAATGCGACAGTAGGTCCATTCCGATTATCGGACCATCCACATCAGCCACGATGAAACACCATACGAAATCACGTCGCAACGATAAATTTAAATGCACCGTCGTTGTGCCATACGTAGTAATACGAGTACCATTTGCCGCGAAAAGTTCGGTATCACCTTTTGGTAACTGACCACCGATGCGCGATCGCGGAAACACACAAACGTCCGCACCCGTATCCACAAGGAATTTCACCTTAGTCTTTTTATCGGTAACGAAAATGCGACCAGGATAGCGACCGTCGAAAGCTGCCGCATTTACGGACGACGGTTCTCTCCGTTTCCCTGAACCCACGAGCACTGACCCTTGCACCTCGCGGCCTTTTCTCCCCATACGCGATGATACCAACATAGCGGGCTCTCTGTTGGCGAACGTCGTCTCCGATGGCCGTCCTTATCGTTGAAGCTGGAGCTACGCGACGAGGTACGAGAATTCGGACGAGAACTCCGTTGACGTGCACGAGGTTCGCGCAGCACTGCATTCAATTGTAGACGCATCTGTCGCAATTCCTCGCGCAAAGACTCGATCTCCGACGGACCACACGCGGGTGATTTTTGCACCTCCGCGATTTTCACCCGATTTTCCGGTATTTCGTGAATCCGATCAGCAATCTCGGACAACGTCACGCCTTCCTGAATCGTAGTGGCCGCCAAAATTTGTTGAGTCTTCACCGGAAGACGGTTCCGCCACATCTCTGTGAGAAACTCCTCACTCACCGAAGGGCCAGCAAGCTGTCGCATGTGACGTCGAAACTGCGTTGGCGTGCGGTCACCCATCTCTGCGACTTCTAACAATTTCCGAATTCGCAACGTATCGGAATCAGTGAGGCACTTAATTAACTCTGCTTTTAGAGTCTCGTACTTATTCTGATCCGGTGGTTTCATCAAAATGTCCTCCACTTCCTCGATGTGACGCGAATCAAGTTGCGCTATCACGAGGTTGTATTTCGCGTCATCTGTCGTAATTTTTCCGACCACGAACAACGCTTCGATGTGTTTAAACCATAATGCTGGTTTCTCGGGCCAAAATGCAGGCATCTTCAACGTTGAGTTGGCGATATACGTTGTACCAGCCTCTGACGTCTTCTGATTCGCAGTAGCCATTTTCACACACGCGCGCAAATATCCTCTCACACAAGTCCTATTTTTACACGCGGATCACGTCGGGGTCACCAGTTTTAGGAGGTTGCGTGAATAAGGATTGTTTCTGTGGTTCACGATTTAACAGACAACAAATAACAATTTATTAAAACAATAATAAAACGAAACAGATAACAGAAAGGTATATAACAAAACATAATAACAACGAAGGCTGGAATGACAACGATACTAAACTGTCCCAAGCAAGGGCCAAGATATCGCGAGTCAAACAAAAAGGCTCGAGAACGAAACGTTCTCAATGAGCGTCAAAATCCTTCTGCCCACTGGTAGAAAACCTTTCTAAAGGGCACATTGGTGACGTCCCAAAAACAGTCAAGGCGGGGGAAGGAAAATCTCCATTTCTCGAAGCCTGGAGAAGTTTTACCTCCCCCGATACAGAGTGCTGTAAATCGTCACTCCAAGGACTTGACAACGGTCGAGCCGAGGTTCTGGCAATCGTCACTTTAATGACCCGACCTTCGACTCGACCGCCCAGAGTGTGCACTTGGGAAAGGCGAAATTTCCACGTCTGGAAAGATCGTCTTTCCCACGCACCATGTCCGCTACACATTTATGAAGAAAATGATTGAATGAAATAGAAAACAGTAAAGGTTTCTGAAGTAACAAAGTCATTAAGCGATTTAATCAATTTTTATTATATTCCTGCTTCCCACAATCAATTCAGAATATATTTATTTTGCATAAAGATCCGGAGTCTATCGATTACAAAAGATCATCGACTATTTTGGAAATTTGTAGACAAAACCACCAACCATTAATGCTACTAGGGTTATCCTTGGAAGTTCAAAACGAGAATATCCCCTAAACTAAGATTGAAGACAGACAGACTTCTGAAGATTTTGACGACCATTAGCACCTGCCAGTGCAATATGAAACGCGACAGACATTGGGGATTTAAACTGAAAGAAACGGTGGACGCACTACGTTCTCGACGCTGTTTATCAGTATGTATGTCGATTACAAAGGATCATCGGCGAAACTCCCAGCGGCAATCGTCCGACGCACAAGCGCCAGGGCTCGTTTGCGACACAGGATGGAAAATATAGGAAATTGCACTTGCACTGGAACGAGGAGCGTAATTTACAGCGGAGACGGGAGGCCGAGGCCACTGTAGGCTAGACGATCCCTATGAGCGCACCCCGGATGGCCTTGGATTTTCAACTTGAGAATCTGCGCCTACAGCGACACAAGTAGCGCTCGGAGAAGAGGGAAAAAAAAGAAGGAAATGTGTTTTCAAAGCCCTCTGGCTCGTCCAGGAAACAAAGGAAGTTTTTTTGGGAGGTCGAAGAGCGAATAAGGTAAAAGATGTGTTTCACTCTGTCGCCATTATGAGCGACAAATTGCCCCTACGAAGTAATTAATCCTATCCTAAAACTCGGAACGAAAATATCGGATCTCGGGCGAGACGCTAAAGTGAGAAGATATCCTAATCCCAAATGTGGAAACAGGAAAATGTATTCCGATGGCAAAGCTGTCCTTTTGTTTAATTCAAGTGTTTGTAAAATCGAAAATGCTTCGGCGTGATCGAACAGGCGTGCAGAGTTTTCATCGTTTTTGTTGCAACAATTTTATGATGATTTTTGTTTTTAAGCAAGCAAGTGCTTCTAAAGCATGAACTTTAGTATCGCACATAATTGATACTATCCGAAATGTAACACGGAAATTAAGAAAATAATAATTCAGTATAGTTGTGTTTCTCCTTAAAAATTGTTCATTTCTATGTAAAATCGACAATTAATTCAATTGTCGATTTTACGATGCTTATAATTAGGCTATCTACAGTATTAATAATTAATTGTCTCCGTTATAAAACAATCACTTGAATTAATTTTCAATTTTATATATAAATAAACGATTTTTAAATAGACACATAACTATACTGAATTATTACTTTAATGAAGTATTAATAGTTTCAAATTGTAAATACGTGGCAACACTGTTGACAACATTATCCGTAATCAGGAGAAACAATATTTTTCATATCGCATCTCTAATAATTTAAATGCCCACTGTATTCTATAAAATACATATAAATCCCTGTTTTGTTTAATACTATGACACAATAATTGATCTAAAATTATTTAACAGTAACTACAACTGCCGAGGAATAAAATTGATTCATTTATAATTTCTTATCAAAAGTATACGCTTAGATACACCGTTTTTAACACGACCAGCATGTATAGGATTAAGTTATTTAATAATTTTCTGTAAAAACGATTTCATGCTTTCCACAGTGGTCAAATAAAAAATGTATATTCTATATTAATTTTAATTTTAAAAAATTAGTTTCAGAGTATCTCGGTGCTAGAAGTGAAATCTGAATTTCGAAAATGCAAAAGTATAAAAATAGACCTACCTAGAGTATGTCGCCAGTACTGGAAGCTCTCGTAGTCCTCGTCAATGGTCCCTGTCTGTTCTGATCCGGCCGAGGCGTGCAATATATTATTTTCCGAAAAGCTTTCCGGAAACTATCGCTCAGGAAGGCGTATAGGAAAGGGTTGATGCAGCTGTTCATGTAGGCCAGGATGTGGCTGGCTATTTGCACCATTATCGACGTCGTTGTCAACGGGTACACGTCCAACGACTTCTTCACCAGAATTACCTTTATTAAAACACAAAAAGAATAGAATTAATTAACACTTGGACCCTTTAAATCATTAATAGAGAAAACTAGGAGATTTTTTAATGCAGCTGTTCAGCCAGTGGGCATAGAAAACCAGTAACACAATTTCCACAATATATTATCCACACTATACGTCATTAAGTAAAATTACTGTAAAATAATTTTAGCGAGGATTGCATAAGACGTAACATGCTTCGATATTATTTTTTATAGAATTTTTACATAATTATCCAATGATTAACTGCTTTGACTCGTACTGTCTTTGCATTGAACAGTTGATTCGATGGTTAAAAGTTTTCAATTAATTATTCTACAGTGTCAAAAGCTTAACAATACATTTCTGGAGTGTGAAACAAATACATGTACAGCTTATTTGGTAGTTAAAATTTTGATGTATCCATAATTCTGAACATCCAGTAATTTCTAAAAATTAGCAAGATATAACTTACGCGACAGTTGAAAATTTTAAGTCATTTATTGCTCTCACAATTACCAAAACTTAATAATAATTTTCTACATGTATATAGTGTATAACAAATCTAGAATAAATATTGTATAATTTTCCACACGTACAAACAAACTATACAGTTTATGTGATAGCTAAAAATGTTGAATCCATTATTCCGTAGTTCCCAACAATATTTGGCGTCAAACTTTGTCCTTTTTCCAGTTCAAACTGTCGAACTAGCTCTCCAAATTTCCATAATTTTGAAACAACCAAAGTGCTTTCCGATAACCAATTCTGAATAAGGTCCTCTGCTTAAGTAGTTGTGTAACTATCAGCTCTTCGATAAAATTGAGATTACCACTGAATACTGTGTGACTGTTTTATTATATTTCAAGTATTCATTAAAATATTTCTCTAGGTTCAATGATCTTCAACAACGTATTAGAGGTCCATATCGAAGTAAAAAGGAGAAGTAGGTCCATTCAATTAGGATAACAATTCTTTGTGGAAGCAATTTCGATAAATGGGCCCGTAAATTATGCTACGCTTTTATTACGTCGCTAACAGAAGCTGGGGGAAACGTTGCACTCAGCAATATTCGCGATATCGTCCAACGACGATGGGATCATTTAATGACGCAGCGAGAGGTGATTCGTGATATACATACTTACTTTCTGTCGCAATAAACAAGCTTCTTGTCTCGTTCCCGGGACAAAC
This sequence comes from Lasioglossum morio, assembly GCA_916610235.2. Classification (NCBI taxonomy): domain Eukaryota; kingdom Metazoa; phylum Arthropoda; class Insecta; order Hymenoptera; family Halictidae; genus Lasioglossum; species Lasioglossum morio. Next base: position 3,550,652 of record OU744333.1, read on the forward strand.
ATTTCCCGACAAAACTCAATCAACTTCGTCTTCTGATATTTGGTAGCCTGGCGATTACTATACACTGATCATTGCAAAAATACACGTTCGAGTGGCGAGCGACAATCCGTTGTGTTCATCAAAATTTGCATTAATCTACGTAAGTATTTCCTTATATCGATCGTAGAGTTGTTAATAACAACTTGTTTGTCTTGTTTACCGGCTTGGAATCAACATGTGTTTCAATGTATAGGGTTGAAGTACGAATGATGTGTGTGTATTGTATGAATGAACGTGTGTGTATTAACAGACAACCCTATATATAGTTAAATTTATAAAATAGAGAATCGGAACAGAAGAATTCTAAAATTTTTAATTGCCAACGAATTGTAAAAAAGAAGATCAGATCGAAACGAACGCGCCCGTGACAAACACGTCTGTCAATTATTATAATAAATACGGCTTTTCGTTACAAATGTTTCTATGAATTTAAAAATTCTTCTTTTTCACAAAGCAGACAGGTAATAGTTTTCCTCAATCTAGTTTAACATACAGTATAATAATTTATAGACGCAATTATTTCTTGAAAATGATCTAAAGTAAGATCGAAACGTTGAAATTAATGTGGTAATTTGTAAAAGTGTTGTTAAATAACAATTGATCGAACCAGTGCGCCGATAGCATTAATATATTTGTTATTAATCTATGAAAGTGGTCCGGGCGGCCGATCTAGCAGTTGATTTGGTAAAAAATTATTTCACATCGGCAGTTAATGCATCTACATTACATTCGAAATATTTAACAATGTCAAAAATGTAGATATTATGTTAATGAAATTGAATAAAAATTATAATTAGAACAAGCATTTAAAAATGAATATATCGTGAATATGATTTTCAATCGAAAATATGCTAATTTTCTTTTGTGAACCCTGCCGAACCTATTTAACATTTGTAATAAAAAACATTTTTTCAATGAAGAGCATTCTTTTATGTTGAAAATTCCATACCTGAAACTTAGAATTACAGTTCGGGATTTGTTAAATAAATTCTTAATGGACTAATTAAATTTGTTGAAGCTATTTCCCCTTCGTCCCTAGTTTCAATCGTTTTCCACATGGACATTTTCTAGCTCATACGATTGTGCGACAATTGTTTTTCACAGTAGATCGAACTGACCAGTCAGATTTGGAAAAACGTTTCGCGACGCGTTCGGATCGAATGGTGTCGCGTAAATAGGATTAAGTTCTCGACGATGTAGACAATAATCTGTCGGTGTTATCACGGCTTCGGTGTCACGCAAACCGCTGTGCTACCGATTGAGAACTGTCGCTTGGGGATTGAAATGTACCTCTGTTTCGAACGACATTTCGGGGAAAGGCATCGTTGCGGAAAAATTTGCGGACGGACACCGATACAATAGCAATTAACTGCGCTGCTATTCGTGTTAATGGGGATGGAAGATAAATCGCTGCTGGAAAATTACGTACGGCGAAATTCGGTGATTAGACCCGTACGACGGGTAATTAGGGTTACTATGGGAACAATGAATTATTATTCGCGAACAACATGCAGTATACATTTTAAATTTATCACAACATAATATTCAAAATTATGAAAGATCCACCAGGCTCTGTTTTCATTGCTGGAACACGTTGGTTTACTCCACAAATAACATCAATCATACTGTGCTCTACTTATACCCTGATGGAGATCAGTGAGAGAGTTCAGGATAATCCAATCTAAATATAAGCTTTATCCTCGATTTTACTTTCTGATGATTATAATTTTTAATTGTAGCTCTAATCGTGTGACAGTTTTTTGTTTCAGGAAGTGATTTCAAAATAAGTAGGAGAGAATCGTTTAACGAGTTGACAGAAGAGGATGTGATACAACTAATAATAATTTAATAATATATCCAATGCTAAATTTTGTTCAAATTACGGTTTCTTCTAATTATTAGAGATCAGTAAAAATTGTAACTTTTGTAACATCAACTCTATAACTATTTACTTAGGAATTTAACCATTACAAAAGTTTCAACTTCTTACATTGAGACACCCCCTATGATGGTAATTTGTTATTCCAGTATTCTAACTAATTCTGGAATTAGATTCTACGACCCCAAAATCCACTAAAACTATTCTGTGTGTAATTAACAGTAAATAAATAACAGAGACATGAATTTATCCCAGATTTTTATAATAATATGTATTGTGATATAATCACTGTTTTATTTAGATTTCTATCGACGCGTGTTTATCTATTCGAGAGTGCATTACACTGTTCTTACTCTTTGGTTCTACTAAGGCCATTCGTTGCACGCTGTTGCATCGATATAACAATTCATAATTAACAAAAGAACTGCTGGAACGTGTGGACAACGTTTTCAAATCGGGTCCCATGGAAATCACTGACACAAATTTCCCCGACACGGTTTCCACCGACAACATTTCACCGACTCCAGATTTGACCGACAACGAATTTGTCCGACAACGAATCTAAAACCGTTGTCGGACAAATTCGTGTCGGTTAAAGTCGTTGTTGGTCAAATCTGGAGTCGGTGAAATGTTGTCGGTGAAAACCGTGTCGGGGAAATTTGTGTCGGTGATTTCCATGGGATCCTTCAAATCAAGCAGCACGTGTCCTATACTATAGCACCAAAGGCTAACAATGTTGCTTTGCTTTCCACAATTCAATCCGAGAGATCACTCTTTTGTTACTTTCAAAAGAATCAAATTTATTTACAGAAATACGATCCAGTAACAGGAGAATTGAAACTCAATGTATTTGCTTGCACAGGGAGAATGACATAACTTAATCATCTCGAATAAATTCTGAAAAAGAGATTGAAGTTTGCAGTAGAAGCTGTCGTAGCATTTTTACTTTTATTATAACGTCAACAACTTGAACATTTCAAATAAACCTAGGTTGTGCGTTGTGTACACATTTACCTAATTGCATTTGTTTATAAGCGAAAGCATTTTTATATTTTTGAATTTCAGTTGAATATAGCAAAAAAATGCCTTAAGTGTCTATAATATTCATCAAGACTTTTTCGTTAGTATTTCAAATGAAAACCTGAGCAATGCGATACTTTCTTGAAAAAAAATGAAGTTGGTCTTCAAGTTTAAAAATATGCATCATGCTATATGTACACAAGTATAAGTAGTGCATGCTATGTCTAATGTATTCCACGTAAGTATCTAACTTTTATATACAGAATGGTCACATAAATAGGAAGACCTAAAAATCTCAGCTGTTTACGTAAACTTCAGAAAACTGGTTAAAACAGTGTCGAACTTTCTGAAGAGATGAACGCAATGGTAAAAAGTAACCTCTTTCCGGAAAGTTCAACTCCACACAAGCGAGAAGAATACCGATACATCTGAACAATATTTTCGAGCAACAAACTGTTAATGTTTTCTGCGAAACAACGTTTTTAGTAAATAACAAAAATATTTAGATCGTTCCATTTATATGTCTTACACTGTATATTAAATCGCGTGCAATCACTTTTTATATCAGTTACAATTCTCTTAACTACAATATCTGTTAAATGCAAACGTAAAAGAAATTTTTTAAAGGTCGCATTAACATTAAGTAGTTCTCACATTTTAAACTTGTTCATTGAATCAAGGTTTTCTTATTCAAAATTGAATTTATCACAGAATTTATTTTATTATCCCACGTTATTGCACATAAAATTAACTTCATGCTCCATAATGTTAAGCGAAACACGTGGCGAAGATGTTAAAATGAATTTAATGTATGAATATTTTAGTCTATATCAATTACGGAGGTAATAATATACTTTGCTCGTGAACGTTAACCTTATGCGATTCACCTTTACAAAGTAAATCCCGATATAAATTACAAGACAACCAAAATTTAATTTTCTTATGCGAGATACGATCATCGCGATGTAAATGTATAATAACGCAAACAATGGGCGTATTAATATTTCACACATCATATAATGTCAAAACCATTTAAAACCACGTTACATTATTCACTGTGGATAACATTTACAAAACATACAGTAGTGGCATGTTTATCGTAAAAGCTGCATCATTGTAGAAATATCAAATATAATTTTCACAGACTAACAATCATGCAAAATGTATACAACTTTGAAAATAAAATATTTTATTGGAATCTTTTAAATAGTATTTGATTTCTTCTAGAAATGTTTTCTGTACTTTAAATATTTCTGACGAAAATAATGGTTCGTGTTTAATACATTTATGAGTCTAAATTGTTTTTTAGTGGCAAAATACTTTGTACGTTTTTTATATGGTTTCTGAACGAACTGCAGTCAGATCCGGCTGCTTATGTAGAGTACTTATACGCAGATTAGTGATAAGCAATGCGAGTTATCAGAGCATTAAAACGCAGCACGAAAACACATTCAGCTTTATCAGACCTTTTACCATTATTATCACAAATCCTCTTAAACTATTAAAAACAATGCATAGAGAAAAGACAACATTACTTGTAGAATAATTCAACGGTTTAAGAGTAATATTGAAATTTTTTTGTTTTATGCAAGGTGATTAAAATTAAATATTTTATTTTATGCCAGATGATTAAATATATTTAATTTTATGCCAGATGATTAAAATAGAGTATTTTATTTTATGATTCATAGTCGTGAAATATATTATTTCTTAGTCTAGATTGTCAAAATAGAAATATGTTATTTTCGAGTATCCTATTCAAGATATTACTTCTTTTAAGCCAAATAAAATGTACAATATTAGATAGAAAGATAATGTTTGAGTTATTATATTGTTCTGATGTTCTGTGTTGATTATGAGTAACAAAAAAATATTTTATTGAAGTTTTAAATGGAGCAAAACGTTCCGCTTCGCCGGACGACAAATAAATGAAAAAAAACCTATTACAATATTTTAAGTTTAAGGTTAGAATGTTAGAATTGTCACGCATAATAAAGCTAACAATAAATTACTCGTTAGAGATGAGAATGTCCATACTATTCGTACGTCATGTTATATGTTTCTTCAAATTCGGAACTTATAGCCCCGGTCTCCCCTACTGTATTTTCTTAAGTAGTTGTATTGAATTGGAACGAAAGTTCGTAGCGTTTGTAAATTAAAATTGAAAGCTAAAATTCAGATCTTTATTCATAGATTTATTCGATAACGTATTTTCCATATAACTTTTACATAATAACATGTAACTTCTCGTGTTATTCAATAAACATATGACATTAACCCCTTGCACTCCTTTGTCGAGTGACTCGACATCGGAGAAAGAAAAATATACATAATACGGGTTTTTATATGTATTTGGTTCTTCCCTTATTTATTTAATTGTCTTATTTTTTGATTAAAAACAAATATGACTTCCACAAATATAAATTACGACAAAGTTTGAGAGCTATATTTAATATATTGGGTTGGCAAGAAAGTAATTTCGGTATTTTAAGGTGGAATAAAACCGAATTTCTTTATTCAAACGTTGAACTTTAATCATTAAAACATTCTCTTGTATAATCTTTTGTACAAAAGATCATCAAATAACAGGGAAAATATCTTATTCGTTAAAGTTCAAGTTAAGTCCATTGCTGGAATAAAAAAAATTGGGCTACGTTTCACCTGACAATACTGAAATTACTTTCTTGTCAACCCAACAATTAGTAAATAAAATTGTTTAAAATAAGTAGCAATCGAGGAGCTGTCCTATGAGGTAAATTTCAAATAAAACACTTGAAATATGTAGTAGGGAGTTATTGGCAAATAAAATTGAAAATTATTCGGAGTGCAAGGGGTTAATTTGAAAACGCTAGGAGCCTTCTTTCCAACCCAATATTTGCAAATGTTCCTTTCTATTGATCGTATATTTGTTTATAAAAGATGTATATTAATGCTCTTGGCATACTGGTTCGATCAATTTTTACTTACGAAGCAATTCTGCAATTTAATAAAATAATTCAATATAATAATTTTTTGTTCATTAATTTACAGACGCAATTATTAATTTTTCTTGAAGATGATCTTAACATAGATCGAAATTGAATTGAAATGAGAATTGCTTCTAAGTAAAAATTGATCGAACCAGTGCGCCGAGAGCATTAATACATCTTTTATAAACAATATTTGCAAACGTTTGAATCGGAGGTGGGGAAAAGAGGAAAATCACGTCGCACAGTGGGCCAAACCGATGAAATCTGTGTCAAATTCAAAGAACTTTCGATAGAAATGAGATAAAGCAATGAAATTTTTTTAAAATTAAAGCTGAAACTTTGCAGAATATGGAATAATTATGGAGATTGTGGTACGAACGTTTTTTAACCTTAAAATAATTCGTTAAACTTGCACAATTTCAAGAAAATTGTGATTTTTCCAACATGCTATACATCGTTTCCTGTAGATTTTTACATGCTGATTTCAAATCTGGCCTAAAAATTTGTCTACGACCTCTGGATTTTGCAAAAAATCGAATTATTGTTAACAATTTCAATTTTTATTTTTTCAAGGTTAAAAAACGTTCGTACCACAATCTCCATAATTATTCCGTATTCTGTAAAGTTTCATTTTTAATTTTAAAAAATTTTATTGCTTTATCTCATTTTTATCGAAAGTTCTTTGATTTTGACACAGATTTCTTCGGTTTGTCCCACTGCGCGCCGCCGGGTTCTTTGTTATGACAGATGAAAGTGGTTGATACTAACCTGGATAGGACACCAACAAAATGCGAAAACGCCGACGACCACGAGCACCAGTCTCGTGACACGTCTCCTTCCGCGACGACTCTCGGCGGTGACACGGGACCGCCGCCACAGCCTGACGAGCATGCAAACGTAAAAGAAGCATATCAGCATCAGTGGCAGCAGGTAGCTCATCAGGAAAAACGAGACTTGGAACAACGGCCAATCATAGTCCGGTAGGACTCGACAAGCCGTCAGATTCGACGACGACGAGTTGCCTTCGTCCTGAAACTAAAGCGACAATATATATATATAAAGAAGCAGTCCTTGGGTTGTAGCTACGTCGGGAAATAGATAGCGCGTGAACGTGTGTGCATTTTACGATTTCGATCGTGATCGAATCAGTCGCAATACGGAAAACATTCTTTGCCGAACGTGAGCAAGTTTCGAATGTCTCTGGCGACAGGCTTTTGGTCGCGAAGATTTATGGGTCTTTCAGAGAACGGAGCAACGTGTGTGATTCGAAAATATTAGGTTCGTGTGGAAACGATTGTGGCTTTGAAACAATACTTATGTTTAGACAGCGGATCTTTATGCAAAATAAAGATCGACCTGAATCGAAACAAACCGTAGTGACATGGAGATTTATCTTCTCTCTTTTTTTTGTTTATTAAACTATGAAACTCCACATGGGATTATTAGCAGCATGCACATGGCTGTGCATGCTAGCATTACAAGGATAACTTATAAACTAGAACTGAACAATATAATGAACATTTTTTAGTACAATATTAACACTAGAGAAATAAACAGTGAGACTTCAGGAATGTATGTATATTGTATATAAAATAGGGGGCAAAGAGAGGGTCCGCACAAAAAGGAATCTATTGTATAGGGTCGAAAGTAACCCTTGTTGCAAAGTTTAGGAATCAAAGTACTTCTATTATTATCATAGATCGGACATTGCCATAATATATGATTAGGATCCTGCATCAGACAACCGTATGGACAGCTTGTGTCAACAGCAAGTTTAATCCTAAAAAAACGAACTAAAAAGTACAAAATAATGTTTCCTAGTTCCATACAGATTCCCAACACTGTACTGATAGTCCTAAAAATTTGTAATTGTGAATTTTGAATAGCTGTGAAAATACTTGTAAGATTTAAAACGAAAAACGTGGGGCGCATGCAATAGATAATTGATGCATAAATAGTTCACCTAAATCACTAAAAAATTTATTTCTCCGCAAATGATATGGACTGTTGTGTGAGTTTTCTCAACGGAAGCTACTCTCTACACTCCTTACTATTATCTTGCGCCCCACGTTTTTCGTTTTAAATCTTACAAGTATTTTCACAGCTATTAAAAATTCACAATTACAAATTTTTAGGACTATCAGTACAGTGTTGGGAATCTGTATGGAAGTAGGAAACATTATTTTGTACTTTTTAGTTCGTTTTTAAAAACGTGGTATTTTTTAAAAATGTATTTTTATTTACATAATTATATTCTGCTTTCTAGTCTTATGTATGTGAAAGATTTCAATCGGTTTTTAACATTTTTACCACGTTATGAAATTATAACAGAACATGTACTAAATTCAGACAGTATTGCGACCGCGACATATCGAAAAGTAAGTGCAGTAACGGTGTAACGATTCTTTCACTTGGTAAAAGAAGCGATGATGTACTACGAATCTCGCGCAGTGACGTACTATCATACTATCATATACTGATTGTAGCTCCGTCGGGGCGAAGTGGGTCCGTGGCGTGGGGACGAGTCAGAGTGCGCACGCATAGTAAAGTAGAGAACGTTGTCGCGCGGAGTGGGGATCGCTGAACGCGATGACGTAGGTTTCGCGGGGAGGTGAACAGGAAAAATATTTAATCGTTATTGCTCCGAAACGGATAGACTTTAAAAAATTTTTTTTTTAATAATGCATTGTCATCCAGTTCTGAGCCATATGTCCGATTTCAAGTCTCTAGCTCATCAGGAAGTTAGTTTAAAATCAATTGCAAAATTTGCCATCGAACAAACAAACAAGAAAGCGAGCTAATAAAAACGTGGTAATAGAAAGGGAGGATATGTTCAATAAGTTGAAAATAATGTAAAAATATTTTTAAGTTCGTCTAATATTTATCACCTTTTAACTTACACCTACTCATTTTTCTCGCAAAATCAGGAATCAATTGCAGGATTTATTAAATAAGTAGGAATTACTTGTGTTTTACTCTTGTGAACTTTGTTGTTATTCGTTGTGATAAAATTCAAACATCTTTTACTTATAATTTTAAAAGTTTATTCTTGGTACTAAAGGTACTTATTGTTATAGTAGTACTACCTATAACTTAAGTCGCACCGAACAAAAATTATACAGAAATAAGTAAACCCTATATTTCTTAAGTAGTTGATTTACGTATAAATATTTGTATCATTTTATTGTCACATATTCAATGATACGAACGTCGCAAATATATTTCTTTGTTTTTTTTTCACATCCAGCGTGCACCCATGTCTTGCATTTTAGGCAATGAGTCATGATTTTTTTTTAGAAATCTTTGTTATTGTAGGTTGCTTTATTACAAACAGAATGGGGGAATGATTGATTTCGTTAGTTATGAATTTTAAACAACAGTAATAGAATAGAAGTACTATGAATTTTGATTCGTATACAGGTTCCTTTAAACCTCATAAAGTGCGCGTTACTTTATACAAGTAACTTGCAGACCTTATTAATTATACAGAAAATTTCGGTAATTAAAAGTTTAATAGATTCTATGCTTTCGTGTTTTCATTTTCGAGTTTAATTGTATTCTCGGAGCGAACTTTTTATTTGATTCTAGTTTATGTAAATTAATCAATTTCTTTTTTACAAACAGACGTAAGATATCAATGTTAAATATATCCACTTTTCGAATAGTTGTTAAAATCACGCAAAAAGTAGAATAATTCTTTGTTAACACAAAAAGTGCAAGGCATTATGTAATGGCTAACAGAAATAGAAAGATATGCGATGCTGCACACAAAAGAAAATGAAGGTTTGCGATCGGGTCTTTACGGAAACAGGGGACTCGAAGTAATTCGACTCTGCGCTCGTTACACTAAAATTGAATTTCACGAAACTGCTTGTAAATATCTGTTCCGTTTTATGCATACGGGAATAATAGTTTGGGAAACGCGTAGCTAGCTTTTTATTCGAAAATCTGTGCTGCATGTATACGTATCGACGATCTGCGAATGAAAAGTCAAGGATAACAGAAATGTAATTCTGCATTATCATGTTAAATGAGAATTAACCCTTTGCATTCCTTCGTCGAGTGTAACTCGACATCAGAGAACGAAAAATGTAAAGGAAACGGGTTTTTACAGATATTTGGGGGTTTTCCTTTTTTTATTTAACTTCTTATTTTTTAGTTAAAAACAAATATCAGGTCATTAAGTATGAAACTTGAAAAATGTGTTTGAAATTTGTCTAGTTTCATACTTAACGACCTGATATAAGGTTCCACAAACATGAATTGCAACAAAATTTGAAAGCTATATTTAATATAATTAATGAACAAAATTGTTTAAAATAAGTAGCAATCAAAGAACTGTCCTTTGATGTAAATTTCAAATGAAACACTTAAAATAGTAAAGAATTGTTGGCAATAAAATTGAAAAATAATTCGGAGTGCAAAGGGGTATTATCTATCGATGCATAATAAATGCAAAAATCAAATCCTTTAAGTACACTCATCTTTTAAAAATCAAGAAAATATCAGAAATACTTATGCAGACAATTGTTTTCTTTCAGTTTGCTTCAAAAATGTATGGCGTCCAATTAGCCCTCTGTACACCGTTAACATTATAAATAAAAACATCAGTAGAGTATCTCGTGGTTGTACAACTAAAAACAAACAATACTGAAGCCTTATTTTTCACATGTTTAACTACGTTGGACAGCAAAAATGTTGTGCGTCGCACGGTCTGGCGAATAAAAAAATTACGCCACAGAAAAAGATAATTCGCCGAGTTATGGAAGTGTTTGAGTTTCACTCGAACCGCTGGAACTGCCATTAGCGAGTATTAGTTTCACATTTACAGGACAGCGCGGCGAGTGTTCAAGCTCGAACGATTTCAGTTTCTTGGCTGACTTTGTTCCTTTCATTCGAAGGTAATTACGGCGAGAACGATCATTGGGGAATTACGGGGATAGATAGTATCTGTAGATCTTCCGCCCATCGACTCCAATTTAAACTAGGTTTATATCAACTTGCCGGTCGCTTTCTTCCCGGTGATTTCGAAAGTATTTTGTAGAACGCGAAGCACCGAATAAATGATCCTCGCGGTCCTCCATCAGCCAAGCGAACGAACGTGCCTGTTTGCAGCTCGCGTATTAATGGACACGTTTTTGTACCTTCCTCTGTCTTTCTCTCTCTTTCTCTTTTTTTTTTGTGTAGCCAGATTCTCGGTAGTTCGAAGAACAAGCAGAGTTTCGAATGGCGTGCTTTTCGGGCTATTGAGTTTTTAACCATTTTACGGTATCGAAATTCAGTCGGAATCAATGCGATCCATCATAACGAGTAACCGGATTGAAGGAGAGCGGATCAATCAAAAGAGCTGCGCGCAACGGACAGGATTTTTCGCGTTTTGGGCGACATGGCCGGAACAAACCGAATCAAAAAGCCTTCAGATATCCCAACGGAAGTATGTATAGACTCCAATTAGAGTGCTCGATCACGGAAGGAAAAGCGAAAAATATCTCCCGTGATTAAAGCGTTGCCTGCCGAATCAGCAGCCATCGAGATTTCAGAAATCGAGCTAATTCATTTGACACTTTACGCATCGCCAGTTTGCCGACAGACCCTTCGACGTCGCGATTTAACGATCGAGAATTTCTTAATCCGTGTGTCAATATCCTGCATTTTTTACAACGTTCGATACCTTCTTTTTTTAACATTGTTTATTCGTAAAGGTCGCTTTAACAACGGGTTCATTAGCGACCAGCTTAGTCTACTGTCGGTGTTCGAATTACAGTATGTCGCGATATTTTTCAATCAGCCTGTGTTCTGCATGGAGGCACATTGTGAAGAGATATTATTTTTTATGAATACGTCTACCGCACCGAGAGTACAAACGAAAGCCGAACATTGAAAAGGATGGCATGTAAATACGAATCGCGCGGCCGTAGCGTATCGGTGTAAACTACTACTAATCGAATTACAAAACTTCTTTATTTTTCATTATTTTTTATGGGACATTCACCCACTTATAAATAAGTTACACTTTCACCAACTTATTTATAACTTACACTTTCACCAGATTATTAACGAGTTACTCTTTCAACAACTTATTAATAAGTTACACTTTCACCAACTTATTAATAAGATACACTTTCATTAACTTATTAATAACTTACACTTTCACAAACTTATTAGCAAGTTACACTTTTACCAACTTATTAATAACTTACACTTTCACCAACTTATTAATAACTTACACTTCCACCAACTTAGTAACAAGTTCCACTTTCACCAACTTATTAATAAGTTACACTTTCATTAACTTATTAATAACTTACGCTTTCACCAACTTATTAACAAGTTACACTTTCACTAACTTATTAATAAGTTACACTTTCACTAACTTATTAACAAGTTACACTTTCACGAACTTATTCACAAGTTCCACTTTCACTAACTTATTAATAAGTTACACTTTCATTAACTTATTAATAACTTACACTTTCACCAACTCATTAATAACTTACACTTTCACCAACTTATTAATAACTTACACTTCCACCAACTTAGTAACAAGTTCCACTTTCACCAACTTATTAATAAGTTACACTTTCATTAACTTATTAATAACTTACGCTTTCACCAACTTATTAACAAGTTACACTTTCACCAACTTATTAATAAGTTACACTTTCACTAACTTATTAACAAGTTACACTTTCACGAACTTATTCACAAGTTCCACTTTCACAAACTTATTGATAAGTTACACTTTCACCAACTTATTAATAAGTTACACTTTCACTAACTTATTAATAAGTTACACTTTCACCAACTTATTACAAGCCTAAAATGTAGCAATATTTGGCAATTCTCCTCAAATATTGACACTTTTGTATTTCATCATATTAGTCTTAAATACATAACCCACAGTCTACTTATTATTATTGCCATGATCCAATTACGGTACACGTAATGTTCAAAATCCATTTTTATGATCGCGTTAACGCGTTAACTGCGCTTTAAAGAGGCAGCGACAGATTAATATCGGCAATAGAAACGGAATATATGGGCCCTGGGCAAACGTAGGGTGCAATTAACCATTCTTCAAATAATGGAACCATAGCGATTTCACGTAATTTTGAATTAAGCTTGCTTTAATGTGCGCTAATATAATTACTTGCGAAAATGTAACGTTTGTTAAATTCCTATTGTAAAAGTTTCAAAGCAGATTAATTTTCATTTATTAGCCCTATAAAATGTAACGTTAAAGGATCGAGCAGTTTTTGGAATTTGCAGTCGTATAATGAATTGAAGATTCGTTTATATCGTATTCAGAATATTATTATACAGACTATCTCATCCAAAGAGGTGAGACGCCCTGAGATGAAAAGTATAGCCTTCATAATACCCTGAGAAAATTTGTTCTTTGTGTGTTTCAGGATCATTGGTTCATTTTACCTACGCTACGTGTACGTTTTTCGATTGCATCTTGCAGTAGATGGAAAAATACGTCTGAGTATGGTAAAATTGTTGCGATGGCATATATGTGAACTTGCTGCTAAAAATTATTATTATTAATAAAATTTATATTTTAGTATATTGCTTGTGTATCTACCTTGTATATCTACTAATAATTTAACAGAAAATAAAATCTCATTGAATACTCTAGCAAAAATAATTTAATATCATAATAACGAAATATTATGTTGAAAACGGTATTAATTTTTCGACATTATAATGCCGAGTATTAACATATTAACAGTAAACCTACCACGAGGGGTCAAAAGACCCATTTTAAATTGTTTATTTGACAATTATTGAAATTGTAAAGGTGTTCTCCTGGGAATTTAGTATTTTTTTTTTGACTCCAGTATATATTCCAGTAAAAATCGCACAAAATATAAATAAATTTAATGTTGTTATTTTTATAATACTATACACATCAGTAATTCTTTGTGGTCGGCAGGTTTAGTGAGTGTTAAAAGCTAGCTTTATACTAAGCTATATGTACGTCTTCTAATCTAGTTTAACAAATAATTTAATAATTCCACGAATAGCAAAATCAGGTGTCGTAGAGAAAAATCAGGATTTTAAAGATGGAGGATATTCTGGCCGCAAGGCATTTGTTTCTTTTGACAAATTTCTAGGTAAAATTTAAGATCCAAACACTTGCAAATGACTTACCTCGCCATGAACAATGAGGGCAGGGGTAGAGATCGCGAAGATAATCGCCCACGCGACGCAAATAGCAAGGATCGCACGACTTTCGGTCCTCCATGATATCGAAGTGATTGGATGAACCACTGCTAAATACCTGTAACAATTCATAGACATTTCTCGTTATAAATTGCTATAGTATTCCGACTTTAACTAAGCTAAATATGAGAAAAGACAGGATCAGAATTTAAGACGATATCAAAAAGTAGAAGCAACCATTATAGAATATTTGGAAAATTACATCTAACAGAAACTACAACCTTAATAATAAATTACATGTATGTTTGTATATGCTCAAGTTCTAATTGAACATTTTCGTTAAAAATTACTACAATATCCCCACTTTAGATATGCTAAATATGAAAAAAGACAGGATCAGAATTTAAGACGATATCAAAAAGTAGAAGCAACCATTATAGAAAATCTGGAAAATTACATCTAACAGAAACTACAACCTCAATATTTAATTACATGTATGTTTGTATATGATCAAGTTCTAATTGAACAATTTTCGCTAAAAATTACTGCAATATCCCCACTTTAGATATGCTAAATATGAAAAAGACAGGATCAGAATTTAAGACGATTTCAAAAACGCAGAAGTAATCATTATAAAAAATCTGGAACATTACATCTAACAGAATTGACGAAAAAAGGTCTTGGCAAAAAGAAACCAGAATACCTACTATAGTAATCAACTTATACTTTAATAATCAAACCTGAAGTTCACAAAGTATTTGGAACAACAAGATTAACTATTTGTGATCAATAGACTGCGGATCTTTATCCGAAATAAAAATTGTCTGTTCCGATTGCAAGAAATAGAAATCAAAACGTTATTTCTTCTTTTAATGATTTTAATAGAGGGGAAATCAATAAATCATATATCAACATCTTGTCTTTAAAAAATTTTTAAACAATTTCGAATTTCATATACTCAATTTTCCTATAAAAACATAAAGATCCGCAGTCTAGTGATCAATTTTATTAATATATAAGTCATCTGCATGTTAATGACTACTTAAAAATTAAATGAGTAAGTATAACAATTGCAATTCTCGAGAAACGAAGTGGAGGTAATAAATAGGTTAAGTGCGGTTAAAACAGATGATACATGTGTGAAATGTGCGAGATTCACGTGACATTAATGGCTGTGATTTACCGATGTTGCTATTTTTGGATGCAGCAGTATGTATTATATACATGATTTGCGGATTAACTGTGACGAACATGTTTACACCGAAAATGTTTTACGTATCATATACCCGGCAAAATGAATGGACAATCGTTCACGGTAATCGACTTGGATAAAAGCCAACAGATTGAATTATGCAGGTTACTGGGAACTCACGATTAACCTAGTTGTTAATTGCAAGCTCATAACACGAAAGCTGTATCAAGGATAATACTCATTCGTAAATGGTTTGCTATTAAATGTCAAACTAAACGCCTCCTGTACCCATAAAAATTAAAAAAACACATGTGTATTTCGTCTATGTATAAATAACTTTTATAAAATTCTCCCTTCTCCAATCCTGTCTTATTTTGTATTACTAAAAATTTAAATGTTCTCTACAAATCTATTGTTAAAGTATTTGCTCTTTCTATTTGCAACAAACTGCACTCTCGATGCTGAACGCCTCCTGTGCTCATCAAAATTAAAGAAGCACATGTGTATTTCGTCTATATATAAATAACTTTTATAAAATTCTCCCTTCTCCAATCCTGTCTTATTTTGTATTACTAAAAATTTAAATGTTCTCTACAAATCTATTGTTAAAGTATTTGCTCTTTCTATTTGCAACAAACTGCACTCTCGATGCTAAACGCCTCCTGTGCCCATAAAAATTAAAGAAGTACATGTGTATTTCGTCTATGTATAAATAACTTGTATAAAATTCTCCCTTCTGCAATCCTGTCTTATTTTGTATTACTAAAAATTTCAATTTTCTCTACAAATCTATTGTTAAAGTATTTGCTAAAAAATAACAAAATAACTGTTTTAATGCAAGCTTTCATAGAATGTAAAGCATTTTTATACCTGCAATTTATTGAAAGCGTCACTCCAAAGTGGAAGTACACAAAACTGACAATAAGAGTAAATAAAAAAAAATAACAAACACGATATTTATTGCAGATTTGCCACAAGACATAAAAACCGTAACTTCTTTATCTTTTCCGATTCTTTAAGTGCCCTTCAATGCCTAGAATCTGTTAGCTTTCAAGTGAACACCAACCCGTACATCTTCGACATCAAGGAAAGATTCACCCAATTTAAACAAAACAACTCTTGCCTTATAAAATTTTTGTGGATTCCTTCTCATATAGGCATTCGAGGAAATGAGGACGCTGATAATCTTGCCAAATCTGCTACTAATTCCAACGTTATTGACGTGCAGCATGTTCCCTTTTCCGACACATCTTGTCTGTTCAAAATAGAGGCAATCAGCCGAACCAACGCCAAAATCACTGACCAGGGCGCATCTAAGGGCAAAACCTTCTTTGAGCGCTTTTTCGTTCCCAATCGAACCCCCTGGTTTGCCCATAACTTTGAAAGGTTCAAAAGGGAGTTTGTAACCACAGTCAATCGTATCAGAGCTAATCATTACAACCTGGCCGCCTCACTGTCCCGTGTGGGTATTGTTGACCATACCAACTGCAAGTGTGGCTATGAAAAGGAAGACTTAGACCATGTCTTGTGGCAATGTTGCTTATTAGATGATCATAGGACTAGACTGACTGATGACTTACGCAAGATGGGGTTCTCCTTGCCCCTTAAAGCTGATATGTTCTTTACCAGACCCAACATTCGGGCGTGTTTGCGCATTTTTAATTTCTTGAAAGAATGTAACTTGCGTTTATAATAGGATATACTAATCAATAAGGATGCACAAACTGTCTCAAAATGTAAAACTTATTATTTAATGTAAACTAAGTACAGCTGTATAGACACCTTTAAGGGTCTGGGTAAGCTTAAATAAAAAAAAAAAAAAAAAAAAAAAAAATTTATTGCAGATAAAACAGTAAAAGTGGAATTTTCAGCACAGGATTTCGTAGAGTATACTTTTTTAATATCTTATTTAATACCTAATTTAACGACATCGATGAAGATGTCTTATCATCGCCAATAACCAAGAAATCGATGCGACGTTAAGAAGGAAAGAAGGAGAGGAAGAAGTTTTAATGCAAATTTCTCTAGAATTTAAAATATTTTCATCTGCAATTCATTGAAAGCGATGACGAAGGAAAGAAAATTGTCTTCCAATTTCAATTCTTTAGACCGATCCGCAAAAGCGTCAATTTGCATAAGTAACGATCCAAAAAAAAGCAGAAATGTCGAATAGAATCAAAGTTAGTTTTGCAATTCATGTTGTCGACAGTTAATGGCAGAGATAACGTTGCAATGACCATCGGAAGAGTCAATAAAATCGAGAAAGAGGAATGCAATTTTACAGGGTGAAAATTCTGATACGTAATAGAAAATGAACGTGCCGGGTAGACGGGGGAAGAGTCAAGATTCCATTGGTACGTATGACATTTACAGGCGCAGCACGTGATTCTACTGCAAGTGATAGAACGCCGTTCGGGACCAGGAAATGTAACCGGAAATACTGCTGATATTTACGGGGCAAGAATGGGTTACAGCTCCCCGTGCTACGTACAGGATCGAGTTTTATTATACAGCGGCATTCGCCGAGTATGTTCTATCATATCGCCGGCGATCAAAGAATCGCGAAGCGACCGCATCGTCTCCTGCTACACAGACTGTAAATTTCATGCATTTATAACATTCACAGCTACAGGAAATGGACCACGAACTGTAACAACGTTCCGATAACATTCTTGTATAGATTACATTCTCAGATGTGTATGTTACGGTAAATGTAATAAACTGGTGATTATATTATAATAACCAGTTACTACATTATAATTATATTTATTAGTTATTTTATATATTATAATATTATATAAAACCACCAAAACGAAAGAACTGTCAGTTTTGTAAATATTGAATTGGTTCTAATTTAATCGAGAAACATAATTCAACTTTCTATAAAGTTTTCAGCTCTTTAAGTATACACCTAACCCAGACGAATTTTGGTAAAGTTATGGACTTTCATCACGTCCGTTTCATCTCTTTCTGACCTCCAGAAAGAGATAATTTATCACATTCACCATTACGAGTTGGGAATTATATAAACTCACTGGCTAATTTGATAAATATTCTGTAATTTGTCACATTTACCAAATATACTGATGATTATATTATAATATATAATATATAATAACTGGTATATAATATATATATGTATTATAGGTATATAAAGAATATATATATATATATATGTATATAAAGAATATATATATATATATTATATCATACAAAATATTATAATATATAATATATAATAACTGGTATATAATATATATGTATATGTATATATATATATATATATATATATATATATATATATAATACAAAATATTATAATATATAATATATAATAACTGGTTATTATAATATAATCACCAGTATATTTGATAAATGTGACAAATTATGGAATATTTATCAAATTAACCAGTGAGTTTATATAATTCCCAACTCGTAATTGATGAACGTGATAAATCTTCTCTTTCTGGAGGTCAGAAAGAGATGAAACGAACGTGATGAAAGTCCATAACTTTACCAAAATTCGTCTGGGTTAGGTGTGTACTTAAAGAGCTGAAAACTTTATAGGAAGTTGAATTATGTTTCTCGATTAAATTAGAACCATGTCAATATTTAAGAAAGTGACAGTTCTTTCGTTTTGGTGGTTTTGATTTATTCTAGTTCTACGATCTACACTACGCGGAGATTAAAAGTCTTTCTATATTCCTCTGGTTCGTGGAAAGTTTCAGAAAAATGTTCCCGAGGCATGCTGCCAGAACTGCCATAACTTTGGACAGAATCATTAATTTTACATGAGAAAATGTCTGCATGTTCTCCAAACACTGCAGAATAAGGAAGTTCTGTCTTAAGTCGACATCTTTATCAGTCTCGTTTCAAAAAATTCCTAAGGATCAGCTCAAGTCCCTTGACTGGATAACTTGTAAAATATCTTTTAATCTATCCAAGTTTGTATCCATAATCGTTTGTGGATTGACTGTGGATGAACACTTATTAATAACCAATTTTGGATAGGTACTAAGAAGATGTAACAGAGACTATGAGCTTTCATAATAATCTTTGCGCAGTCTTTGTTACGATAAACTTTCTACGAAAAGAATACAATTAACTTTACTATATTCGTCTAATCGTGAGTTTCGCGAGATCGTGTATTATTTATGTAAATCGTGTAATATTTAAACAAAACCTTGTGAGGAGCTTTCTAATCGAGAAATGAGAACGCGCATCCTGCACCCTTGCAATCCTGGAAAAAAGAATCTACCTCCCTGAACTTTCGATGAAGTAGAGTTCCTCACAAGTATAAAAATAAAAGAAAACTGAAACCTAATTCGTCCTACGTCGGACAGCAAAAAATATACGACTTACGCAAAATTTTGAAATCGACTTTTTTGCCGACTTTTCGGCAGAAAAGAAAGAGAAGAAATATACGGGATGTCTCATTTACTTCTACATCCAGGAATGGAAGGTTCCTGAGATCATTTGAAAATTTTAGAACATTTGAGAACATTTTCCTTTGAAAAAAAAGGCGTCCGCGGCTTTGTAAGGAGTTATTAACGAAAAACGCGGACCAATCAGAGCGCGGTTACAGCCCACAGTACGGTACTTTGATAGGAATTTGGGACAAAAATAAAAAAATTCATATAGTGTAACAATAATTTATACCTTTTTGTTCGGAATTGCTTAAATGCACTAATTAAAGATTTCAAATATCATTTGAAAATTTTCCATTCTATTACACTACATAAATTTTAAAGAATCAATAAGAGGCATGTTTTATGTATAACGTAAAAATGAAATATGAACAAACAGTACATATATTACGTGTAGAAAACAGATAAATAAATATCCATCAAAAACAAGTAAATAAATCATTTTACTAAAAAGTTCATAGCCCAGTAGAAAAGTAGCGTTCGTCGTGGGTTAATGTTGAATAACTTTGAGGGAAGCAGTTTGTAGCAGGAAAAACTTGTAGGAAATTCAAGTATATAAGTACGAAAAAAAAACAAAAACTACAGGATGTTTTGAACCCTTCTTGTAAATATCTCTATTTAAAGGAGAAAATGGTAAGAAAAATTATTTCAACTCTATTATTTACTAATAATAAATGTTTAATGTTCTCGGCGCTACGGTTCGTATTATTTTAATATGAAAATTGTACAATAAATATATATTTTTACAGACGCATTGCAAATACATCTTGAAAAGGATTCAAACTAGAATCGAAACGTCGATGATTATTTGATAATCTGCAAAATTGTTTTTTGATTTTCTAAGTAATAATTGATCGAACCGTAGCGCCTAAAACATTAAACATTTATTATTAACAATAACACGATCGATATATATATATATATATATATATATATATATATATATATGTAATATTTACTAGTATACTGCATATAAGAGACTTAGAAATTTTGAAATTTCAGTCACATCAGCTGTTCTTTAAGCTACCGTATCCCAGAGGACATATTTCATAAAATTCTTTTTCCTGATACCATGAAAGTAAGTGACGATTTGAATCAATAAACAGCTTGATATAGTTTTTTTTTTTTTGATAAAAAGAAAGCTTGTAACTAATCCTCTACTGAATTATTTGAATATTCTATTATAAACATGATAATTTAGATGTTAAAACGTAGTTTCAGCATAGAGTCCAGTGGATATTAGACAATGAATTTTTTGATTTTTGTCCACAGGGTACCGCACTGTGCAGCGGCTGATTCTGGCTCGGCCTAAGCGGGACATGTCGCCGAGTTGGACTAGCGGACGGCATTTTTGCAAAGGAAAATGTCGCTTCAAATGATCTCAGGAATAATCTCCAATTTTAACGATCGTAAATTTTGTATATGCACTATATGATATCGGCGTTAGAGGTTCAACGATACAGAAATTAGCAATTTTGGAGTATTATAATTTCAACGTTTCGGTTCGGTTTTGAACCATCATCAAGAAAAGTTCGCGTTTGCTAATTGTGAGAAAACAGAATGAAAATCAAAGTAAATGAAATGGTACTTGTCAATAAGAGTACAGTTCAAACCTTCTTATTGACAAGTACCATTTCATTTACTTTGATTTTCATTCTGTTTTCTTACAATTAGCAAACGCGAACTTTTCTTAATGATGGTTCAAAACCGAACCGAAACGTTGAAATTATAAGCCAACAACCGTAGTCCCGTTGAAAGCACCGGTTCTCGTTAGAACACCGAAGTTAAACAATGTGGAACGTGAACGGCACTAGGATGGGTGACCGTCTGGTAAAAAACCGAAAAGTGACCCACCCGAGGTGTTTTTCACGTGTTGTTGGCGAAAGGGTGGTTCGGAACCCACCATAAACAGTAGGTCCCGCTGAAAAGGCGATGGTGTGAGTGGAAAGAGGGGGAAATGAATTTGAAACCCTGAGGGAACCAAATATCATGTTACATACATACATACGTTGAAATTATAATACTGGAAAATTGGTAATTTCTGTATCGTTGATCGAACCTGTAGCGCCGATATCATATAGTGCAGATCTCAGGAATGTTGAAGAAATTTTGAGACACTGTTGAGAAGGCAACGATGAAACTACAGCGACTTACCTGTCCAAGCTCATGAGGACCAGAGTATAAACGCTGGCGAAGGCGGTGACGATGATGAGGTACTGGACGATTTTGCACCAGATGTTGCCGAACGGCCAAAATGGCAGCACGAAATCGGTGGCGGTGAATGGTATACAGAAAATGACGAATAGCAGATCGGCCACGGCGAGATTGATGATCAGAATGTTCGTCGTCGATCTCATGCCTGGATTCGCCGCGACGACGGTCACTACCAGACAATTCCCAACGAATCCAAGTATGCCGATCATTCCGAAGCACAGTGGCACGATCACCCCTACGATCCTCTGCACTTGTTGCTGATCGAAATCGTACTTCTCCGTGTTGTTGGTCTCCGTGGCATTCAACATCTCTTGGTCCAGCCCGACCTCCATCTCTTCAAGTATCATATATCACAGCAAAGAACAGAGCGAACAACGACTGAGCCTCCCACGAATCCGCTAAGCTCGCTGCCGATCAGTTTCGCGGATGCATGTGTTACGATTCCTCAGTCGTGTTCACGACAACCATGACGAGCTCTCTACTTAAATTATTTATTTTTAGACCTATTGTTCTAGTTACGTTGATGACTATGGCAGATTTCTGTAGTAACTCGTACGTGTCATCGCAACGAGACATCTTGTACTCCTCTGAAACGTGTTTCCGGTAGTTCCAACATTGCCAGCAGGTTTTCGCTCTTGTTCGAACGATCAAATAAATTCTATCGATGAAGTCTTGTTCGTGCGGCTTTGGAGAGCAATCGATTCTTCATTTTTCACGGATTGAGTTCTCTGATGAGCCTTCTCCGTGCCAGCAGAAATTTAATTTGCGTTGTTGTTCGTTGCTACAGCGGCTGAAAATTAACACGTTTCGTTGCTGAGAATATGTAAGACTGTGCAGGTTAGCTTAAATTATTTGTATTTGTATTTAAAAATGATTTTATATTGTCCACTGAATAAATATATCTATAATAGTAATTACTAGACTGTGGATTTTATGCATTTATGACACAAATCGGTAGTTGGAACTTGAAGCAGTGGACAAATTAAAAAAATGTAAGAACATCGATGTATTAATTGCAGCTTATAAACATTGTTAAAGAACAAAAGAAATTATTACTTGGCCCTTGTTTGTAATTGTCTAGTAAATTCTCTACTACGGATATTTAATGACGAAACAATTTGCAATTTAATAATTAAAAAAAAATTGTAGAAATTTCAGAAGATTGCAAAAAATCTACAAGCTAATGGTTACGTTCCGTACACCGTAGTAATCTCTATGCGTTCGTTCGACATTTTAGCGTCCGAATTACAATTCCTAGACAGTTTCTAAACGGAAAAAGTAATTGAACGAACACGATATGCCAAGATCGCTAAGCTTCGTCCATACGATAACTGCCCGAATTCATTTCGGTGTTCTACTAAACAAAATTACGTTGGTTCGTTTAATTAAAAGTGAAGCCCCGAATTACGCAAGAATTCGTGC
The DNA here is from genome assembly GCA_916610235.2 of Lasioglossum morio. Classification (NCBI taxonomy): domain Eukaryota; kingdom Metazoa; phylum Arthropoda; class Insecta; order Hymenoptera; family Halictidae; genus Lasioglossum; species Lasioglossum morio. The sequence continues at coordinate 3,573,983 of OU744333.1, forward strand.
GGCTAATATACAAGTGAGAAGCCCACGTCTGTTCTTCCATTTCGCTAATTTAAACTCGCGCATCATAATTAAACAAAAATAATCATCGCTGTCTAGGAGCGACCCTTAAAGGTGAAATTCGAGATTTGATACATACGAATGAATTAGAGTTTAATAGAAGTTTGATTGAACGTATAGATTTTTAACTGATCAATTGATAGAAACATTAAAATAATAATGAAATTCCAAATAAAAGATACTATTATCGATTTCGTAAAGAAAATTTAACATTTTTCATTTACATTGATCGACATTGTTGAGACGTCTAGACTGCAAGATGTCCGTCCTAATTAAACTACTTGCTGTGTGTTATATTGGAATCATATTACTTCCTGCTGCAATCACGTGGTTTATTAAGTATTTTCCTCTACGCTAAATTATACTAATGAACGTATGGCACGTTAGTTTCTCACTTACTATAATTACACGCCGATCTTAACGAAACTTGGTATTTGAATACTTTGAATATTTGAAATACTTTTGTATTTCATTTGGGCAAGCTTTTTACTTTAAGGGAGAAATCAACTCTTCTACCCTTTTAAATAATTGTCTATAAATCGCGAACCACAAAAGATATCTAAAAATGGTTGAAGCAACATGGGGCCCATAAATCTGTAGGATGAATATTTTGAAAAAATGAACATTTTGAAAATACTGTTTATAAGAAAATTTTCGCACAGATTGATGAACCCAGAGATACAATATAACTTTTATTTTGATTTATAAGCAGTTACGTAGAAGTTACGTCGATCCGGAAGGAAGGGTTGATCTCTCCCTTCAAAGGGAAAACAAAAGAAATACTTCTCTAATGAACAATTGTACGAGGTTAGTTTAAGCCAGATTGTTCAGTGAATTTTCCGTTTTTTATTGAGACGCATGTTCGTACAAAATACAAAATGTCTACTTCAATCGAGAGACCAAGAGTCAAACTTTAAATTCTTTCCGCCTTCAATAATTTTAGCAAATTAAAAATTTGTAACATCTTCTCTATGGTTTCAAATTTCACACATACTTCGAACGTATCATTTATTAGATCGATAAATTAGTAGACTGCTGATCTTTATGCAAACTAAAAATGTTCTAAGTCGGTTCCAACGAACATAAATTGAACGACGATGTATTTCTTCTTTCAACAATTTTGATACATTCAAACTGAATACATTTAACACATTGAAACATTTTTGACTGCATACAATTCATAGTTTAATAATTAAATGTGCTTGGAGAATATTTAGTAATTTTTTTTTTAATTGAAAAAAATACTTGTAAAATTGAAACGAAGCGAATTAAAAAGTCTTATTCGGACAATTTAAGAATGTTTACGGCATGAAAAGTATCTTGGTAAGAAAAATTTATAAATAGCTGAAATAAGAATAGAAAGCCCTCGGCTGGGTAACGAATGCATAGAACGACGGACGCCCGCCCTTTCATATGCTAAATTGGATCATAGTCTCAAAACCAGCGTATATTATCGCGTACAATTCCGACGATTCTAATGCTCTGTCCTTGATATATTTAATATACTCTCCGTCTCGTTAAACAATTCCCCAGTGCCTCGACCTTAACAAAAACGACTGCATAGCACTGCGCAATATAATTCTTTACTTCATTCTTTTACTACATTTCTTATTGTGAAAAATACTACTTAGTTCACGTCTTAATATATTAGCTTACGATTTCTTGAAGAAAAATTTGTACTTCTAGGATTAATAAATAGTAATTACAAACGCAATAAATTAATTCACGTCTTGAAATATTAGCTTATAATTTCTCGCAGAGTGCTTCTAGGATTAATAAATAGTAATTAGAAACGCAATAAATTTTTTACGTCTTGAAATATTAGCTTACTACTTCTTGTAGAAAAATTTGTACTTCTAGGATTAATAAATAGTAATTACAAACGCAATAAATTAATTCACGTCTTGAAATATTAGCTTATAATTTCTCGCAGAGTGCTTCTAGGATTAATAAATAGTAATTACAAACGCAATAAATTAATTCACGTCTTGAAATATTAGCTTACGATTTCTCATAGAAAAATTTGTGTTTCTAGGATTAATAATTAGTAATTACAAACGCAATAAATTAATTTACGTCTTGAAATATTAGCTTACGATTTCTTGAAGAAAAATTTGTACTTCTAGGATTAATAAATAGTAATTACAAACGCAATTAATTAATTCACGTCTTGAAATATTAGCTTATAATTTCTCGTAGAGTGCTTCTAGGATTAATAAATAGTAATTAGAAACGCAATAAATTAATTCACGTCTTGAAATATTAGCTTACGATTTCTCATAGAAAAATTTGTGTTTCTAGGATTAATAAATAGTAATTACAAGCGCAATAAATTAATTCACGTCTTGAAATATTAGCTTACGATTTCTCATAGAAAAATTTGTGTTTCTAGGATTAATAATTAGTAATTACAAACGCAATAAATTAATTTACGTCTTGAAATATTAGCTTACGATTTCTTGAAGAAAAATTTGTACTTCTAGGATTAATAAATAGTAATTACAAACGCAATTAATTAATTCACGTCTTGAAATATTAGCTTATAATTTCTCGTAGAGTGCTTCTAGGAATAATAAATAGTAATTAGAAACGCAATAAATTAATTCACGTTTTGGAATATTAGCTTACGATTTCTTGTAGAAAAATTTGTATTTCTAGGATTAATAAATAGTAATTACAAACGCAATAAATTAATTCACGTCTTGAAATATTAGCTTACGATTTCTCGTAGAAAAATTTGTACCGTGAGGATTAATAAATTATAATCACAAATGCAACAATTACGTCTTAATATATTAGCTTGAGGATTGTGTAATATAGCCGGTGATGTTTATAAACGCAAAAAAAATTTATTGTAATGTTTAATTGAACCTATTAACAGACTTTTGACTGACTACGCCACATCGAAAAGAAGCTTCGAAATTTTTTAAAAATCCACTACTAAGTAATATTAAAAAATTCATTATGAAATCTTTAGCTACGAATCGTAGATTCTTTAAATATTGTGAAGTAATTGAAGGTATGTAATGTGCGTGCTAATCTCATGTTCTATCAGCTAATTGATTTTTTATGAAAAATTAATTAGTAATTAGAATTCCATGTTAGCACGCTCAACGATCGATATCAGCTTTCGTGCATGGGAATCAGTAATTTTAAAGATTAGGAAATGTATTCAGTGAAAAGTGTTGGCTTAATAATGCAATAGCGTACGAATTTCGCATACCGGGGAAGCAGTAACTCTATCGAAATTAAAATCGAAAGAGAAAAAACGCAGAAACTGACCCGTTTCAGACTCGTGTTTGACTAGTCGCGGTGGCTTATCGAAATTCAGGTCACGTTAAAAGCACGTGCGACTCACTTCTGTGACTCCGTTGAAAGAGCGCTCCATTTAGCGCTCATTCTCAGTTAAGCAAATATAAATAATATAAAAACCGATACGAAATACGATCGGGGAGAATGATTTTCCTTGTCCGTAAAATCTTGAGGCAGTCAACTTTGCTCGTGGCCCTGGCTCTCAGAAGCGGTGAAAAATTTACGGGGAAGTGGCTCACTTTGTATGCAACACGTAAAGTAAAAGAAAAACCGGCGGCGGGGACTTAAACGAGGTATTATTCAGAGTCGCGAGCCACCTAAAAAAAAAGCTCTAATAAATCATAACACGATTGTTAATATTCAGCGCAGTATGGGAAGCACGGCCGTTGAAAAGTTTTACCGGAGAACTTCCACAAGTTGATTCCTTAATTCCCGAATCCGCAGGAATTCCGCAACTTTTTTCTACTTTCCGCGAAAGTTCCATCGATCATCGCGATTCGAAGCGTACGAGCTTCTTTCTCGAATAAGGATCGTTTTGTTCGCCGTTCGCAGCATCGAAGGTGCTGTAAAGGACTTCGATTCTACAGAAATGAAGTGCTCTTTCATGCAGTTGCGTATTATCGATGTGAAACGACGCACGAATCATCAAATATCAAACACTTTAACACCGCACAGTGAGGTATTTGGCCCGAAAAGTCGGAATAAACTATTTTAGCGTTATTTATGGGTTCAAAGACATAATACAGTAGGTCGTTGAATTCATTTTAACATCGGCTATAACATTATGAAATCAAAACTACATTTTAACATTTAAAAAATCAAAATAATATTTATTTTTCGTCAAGAAAAATTTCTTTTAGAAATTTTTATGTACAGAAGTTTGTAGATATTTAAAGACTGCTTAACTTTCATTCCAAACATTTTTTCCTCAGATTATCGAAAACAAATAATGTAGTACTTTCGTAGAAAAGCTGGAAACAATTACTTTTGCATGTAAATTATGTTAAAATGATGTAATTTATTAAATAGTAAATGTATAGCTTAAGAAATTAAAAAATTCTTACTATAAATTTCCATTAGGAAACACGCTGCGATTGTTGTTTACTTAAATTAGTTAAATCTTCAATCTGGGCAAATCTCTAGGACTAATTCTTCTGGCGCACGATGTTCACAAACCTTTATCTAATGTAACGAAACCAGATAGAGCACCGAATATTACTCAATAATATAACAAAATTCTCAATGAAGTTTTACAATCGTAAACGAACTTACAGAATGATTAAGTTTAAATATTAATAACTGTACTAATTTAAGCGATAAGGAAATAAAATCTGTGCAGAAGTGCTCTGTGTACGTAGTTGAAAACCTTCTGCAATATAAGAATTTACACAATTTCCTTAGAATATTTCAAAATCGCTAATAAATCAACAGAGTTTCAAAGACTCTTTAAGAATGCTTATAAAATCTCTCGACTCTCGATGAAGTAGAGTACTTCACAGGCGTACAAATAAAACAAAATCAATATTGAAGCTTTATGCTTCAGACCTTTAACTACGTCGGATACCAAAAATTGTACGACTTGCACAACTTTGAAATTGACTTTTGTCGATTTTTCGTGGCAATTTCGGGCACCATTCGAGTGCACTAGGATCACCTATTCCGTACAGAGGAAAAGTTGAACAATTAAATAACTCGTTACAGAAGTAATGGAATTTCAATAACTGGAACCTCAGTGAATGTCATCAAACTTTTTTCCGATACGTCACCACGGGTCTCCGACGCTCGACTCGGAAACGTGTGCCAGTCCGACCACGAAATCCTCTCATTTCGTTGTCCGCAGGACTTTTAAACCGATTGCATCTATTTCATTTTTGGCCATGTCCATTTGACAACGGTAAAACAGCCGCCGAAAAACTGTCGCGTACTCTATTGCGCTCTGTGTACCAGCTACATTCCTTACACGTAAATAATATGGTTGACAAAAATACAGTGAAACCCCGAATAAAACAATCTATCTTAGCGTTGTCCTTTTTAATTAACCACGGAAACCTATCTTTGCTAGATACGTTGGCAAAAGTAAATGGAAATACCGAATAACCAGAAGAATTTTGGAAAATTTCATATATTTCTGTTCGTAAATGCAACTCGAGTAAGGCACCGCAAGGAAACGCAAGTAACACACCGAAAATAAGGCAACTGCTGCAAATTTCTTACAGGACGACGGTAGGCCACATATTAAAAAACTTTCCATATTCAGTTACTACTCGTCTCGGAAAGTAAAAAGATATTTTTTTCTCTTTAAGGAGTACTTATCGAAATCTGCAGAAATATGTCGACGAGGTCTCAACATTTAAATGTTTCAAATTGCACTAGTTTAAAATTAAAATATTCAACAGTTTTCTATTCTTAATAAAATTGCAGAATGCGTGTGAACCTAATTTCATCAGAAAATTCAAAGATTCAAGTTTTCAGAAAAATTTTCATTTTATATTCGGGTAAAAACAATTATCAAACTTAATTTTCCACACGGCGTAATAGATTTTTCTATACGTGTATAACATTTTAAGTCGAGTGATTAGTTTTGAAAGTATACCGCACGCCGATTTCATGAAAGTGCTTTCGAAAGAAACGCGTATACAGTTTCAAGTAATAAAAATGAATGTTTTAGAGAATTAACAGTTTCTATAACAAGTTCTCTGTTCGAGGCGAATATTATAGACTAAATTGTTGTTTGAACCCCTTCCTACGTTTAACTACTCACGATTTCCAGAATAGCATTACAAAATGGCATTAGAAATGTCCTCGGTTGTGAGAACAGCGATTTCAATAATTTTAATCAGCGAATTAAAATGTTTTAAGTATAATTCCATTCCATTTTCTTTTCATACATATGGAAGTGATATAATACCTCATACAATACTTAAACGTTTAGTAATCAATTCGATACAAACATATTTAATAATGTGAACAATATTTTGAATAATGGTGCAGAAATTTTTAGTGGTGACTCCGAGTCACGTGCTAAGAGTTCAAATTATTAAAGAAAGAACAAAATTCCTATTTGGTTCCTGTCTCTTTCAACTGATGCGAACAATTTGTATTTCGCATAAAGCTTCACCGTCTACTCATTATGTGATCGACAGAACAATCAAATGCGTAGTAATGCACCATGCTCTTTAACATACTCGCGTGCCTGTTAATACTTCGGATTCGATATTGAAACCATAAGAACACGTTGTCGAATCACAGCACGATTGATCTACGTAAATTTTCCTCATAAATACATTAAATCCGCAGTCTGCGATTGTTTCGATCTTAGCAATAAAACATAATTCACTGTTATCCATGAAATAAATCAACGAATCGTTTATTAGTTAATCACGTAATCGAAACGGCGTAAATTAGAATCGCAGATCAATCACTCGTACAACGTCCACTGTTTGCGATCCAGCCGCATGTACAATTGGCTCGATGGCACGACAACACGGCGATAAATCATTTAACGTACTCAGCCCCAGAATCAACACTACTCTTTCTTGCCAAGTATTTCTCTGTTCGCGTGCAAAACCGCGTGCGACACAAGCACATGTCGCACAGGAACGTAAATATCGAACGGCATTATTTTCACGTAATTAATCTCCTCGAGTGAGTTGAACCTGCGAGAACGAGACAGTCCACATCATTAGAAAAGAAAGGTTGCGACTGCGAGAGATTGTTCCGTTTCATCGAAGGTTTAGGCTGATTTCTTTTCTCCGACGGCGAAAAGGAGGCTGCTTGCCGGAGATCGAAAGATCGTCGTCGACACGTGACTCTGGGGCTGACGTGACGTCCCATGTCGCTGTTCATCAACAACATTTATATTAGAACGATCTTCGCATAATTACCTTGGGGTCCTCTCACGTGCCGCTATCCGAGGGAGGGGGGGGTGGAGGCTTTAACGACCCTCCGCCCTTCCTTTTAGCGGATTAAAGCTGATAAGGCGTAACTGATGCAGATAGATCGATTCATGATTGGTGGCTCAGCCGCTGCTAATTGCCGCACCGGCGAACGTGTTCCCGGCCAACGACGCGACGACAACCAGCCGAATACATCCGAGCGCATGATTCCTTTTCTTTTTCTCTTTGGCAGCGAACACGCCGACCCTTTCACGACGAGCCTACACACTCCGCCGGCGGCGGCGGCCTCTCCATCGGGAGCCCTCCTCAGGAACGTTAATTAATTGCCACACGATTAATTATCCGGTGTATGGAACACGCCCGGGGATTAATCTGAATGCGAAGGAGAGTTCAATTTAACCGAGATCTTCGTTCCCCTCCCACTCTCTCTCTCGCTCTTTTCTTTCTCCTTGCTTTTGCAATGAAAGCCGGCTTAATGAGCGCGTTAAACACAATATTGAAAACGCTCCCGTTCCCGGTGGCACTACGAAAGGTCGCGGGTTGCTTGACCGTCACCAGTCGGAGGAACTCGAAGATATTCTCCGAAAAATATCGAACTGTTACGATCCTCTCGCACTCGGAACACCATCCTGATCACTCTCATGCCTGGACGTCGTCGTGCCGCTCGAACTTCCCGGAAACTGTCTGCGAAGTAGCTGTTTAATTATTCCCGAACGTATTGTCGACTACGTGCGCGCGGTGTTAACGAGAAAATGATCTGCTCCGCATATCGGCGATATCTTTTCCTGGAGAACCTGGCCGGCATCGATCAAGAGGAATCGCAACGTTGGAACACAATCAGGCCTGATTCACCAATGACTTTTCATTGATGAAGAGGAGATTATTCAAGGCTACACGTGCTCGACTGGCGTCGAGTTTGATCGCGTAGCGGATTGTACTCGGTCGTGCATGATCGTCGGGGAGGACCACAGAGGATCACAGATTCGCTGTGATCTCGTCGGAGATCGGCGCGATCGATCTTCTCGATTGTCGCGTTTAATCGAATTGGACATCGGCTGTCACCGTTTCGAGCACACGGAATAGGTTTCCACGTGTTTCCATCGCAGTGCGATTGCAGAAACTTGTTTCGAACTGACAGGTTTGCGTGGACGAAGCGTTCTGAGACCGTGAGGAAGACACACAACCGGCGGTGGATGCGGCGCGACTGTGCGGCCCGCGGAATCAGAGACGAGAAACCAAGTCTCGCCAACCGTATTCTCGCCCGAAATAGGGTTGCTGGATCATTCACGGAGGGAGGGTGCGCGTGTCATCTACCACCCTTGTCGGACGCCTCCGTCGACTTATCGATTCGTTCTTCTCGGCCGCTAAAATCGACACGCGACTGTACCGTCGAATAGTAACACAATGACCTGCGAACCGCTCTATTATCACCGGCCTCGAAATTTTAATGGTGTTGACATATTCCGTGTCATATCTGGTTTTACACGATTCCCCACTTAGGCCACACGGTGGGTGACCTTCGCCGGACCTTCTTCTGTTCGAACAATCTAATTTTGGCGATACCAATGGCGACGTAATCGTGAAACACTTTCGAGTATCAGCTGTTGGTACATTGTTTATTGCGATGAGTGATGCAACTATTTGACACAGCATGGTTGTCGTTCATCAATTGAGATGTTCGGATGCGACAAATCGATTTAATCTAGGATATAAAAATAGGCTATATTAATTTTGAATAGTTCTTCCAATAACAAAATTTTTTAATAATTTCGGCGCTCAGATTCGATCGGTTGTTACTACTATACTATTTGCAAAATATCACAAAATCTAGTTTTCGACGTTTCGATCTCCTTTTAGATCATTTTCAAGAAAAATTATAAAAATTGCGTCTGTAAAACAATAATCCAAAATTAAGTTTTATACCGTGTGAATTTAATACCAGAAGAAAAACTGTAACATACTTGCTTAATGTGAGGGAAAATAATTTTTCCGTAATAAAGTTAATTAGCCACGTGCTTATGCTGAGACAGTATGTATGGTAATGAGGTTATGTGAATATACTTGGAAACAGAAAGTATTATCGATCGATCAGATGTTGATCGATATTTGGCGGTGAATTCAAACAGAACATTTATCCTTATTACCTTCCTTTAGTTATTCTTGTACCATATTAAATATGGTATTTTTACAATTAACATTCAAGTTTAACTTAACCTTTTTTCCCCTATCCATACAGTTTAATGTATGTAGATGTTAATGCAAGTTTTGAAGCTGTGTCATCATATGACATTACTGGTTTAGTAATGTTGCGTAATATTTATGAATCTTAAGTGTTTCATACCTTAGATTTACGCTTTGATGTTTAATCGTGTGAATTGTTTCTAATAGTATTCTTTGGTGTTTTGCTTCGTGGTCAATCATTTTTGCATTCTCAAAATTGAATGGGTGGTCAAATTCAATTGAATGTTTCGTCAGTGCGGTATGTTGTGTTGACGTATGGAAATTGTTATGTTTGTGTTCTCTAATACGTGTTTCAAAGAGTCTGGACGTTTGTTCAATATATGTATACCTGGTTGCATCCCTTACATGGTATTGAGTAAACTATATTGTGGCTTTTTTTAATAGATAATTTATCTTTAATAACTGGAAAGTGACTTTTTAGATATTGTGGTATTTTGTAAATCATATGAAATTCTTCTAACGTTTGTCATTCAACAATGTTAATTAAGGATGTTTATTTTAGGTGGAAAAAATTTAAACGCCAATTCAGTGCTTTCGCAGAAACGTGTACGAATATTCCCCATTGTTTTGATGAATTTACATTACTGAATTCTGTTGAAAAAGTAGATATCAAAATTTGTATAATATATTTCTTTATATTATATAGTTATTGTACATCGTTGCTATTGCTTCCGTTAATTAGATTGTAGTCTAGCGTGTTATAATATTTGCAACAATTGAAGAGTTTATAGTACTTGTGACGAACCAATTTTGTCTTAAATAATAGACACACTTTTTCATGTAGCTGTCTTGTGTAACAGATTCTTTTATAGCATGTAGACTTACAGTCTGATGCAATAATGTTCAGACACTTTTACAACGACGACTTTCTTTCTTTGGACCAAACGACTTTTTCGAGATGTTGGAAGGATTCCTAGCTGACGTAAAAAACTTTTTCAAAAAATTGCAGTTTGTCAGAATCCTGGAGGAAATTTAACAAGTTTCTTTTTAAAACTTTTTTATGTGCACCTGTATTGAATTTAAAGTCGTTTGGTAGAATGACAACGTGATTGTCTATTGAGAACTGTCCGAATATTACTGTGACAGACTACATTGCAATTTGTACATTTTGCTAAAGTTATTGTAAGTACATTTTATATGTTATTATGAGTTAAATTATTAACTTGTGTACGTCTTTTCAAACCGAAAGTAAAAGGAAAGGAACAATTTAATGGTATCATTTATAAATTTTCTTCTACTTACTTACAAATACTTACGTAGTTTTACACGTCTCATATAATCTTTGAAATGCAGATACCTCCAGATGAAAGAAGTCATAATCAAAAATAGGTTATATAATCGCATAAATTGCATACATTTTACTATTATTAAAGCTGATTGCTACGTCGTAATTGAGGCATCAATCGACGAAACACAATAAAAATATTTTGTCTATTATTCATTGAATTAACAAACACTCAAGATTCTCTACGACTAGGTCAATATTTCTATATAAACTATTAAAAGAAAAAATGATGAAAATGATGTACATGTTCTGTACATGAAAAATGTACAGAACACCATCAATATACAAAAACATTTAAAATAAATATGATTAAAGGAGTCACTTAAATGAAAAGACTTTAACTTATAATTTCAGAATGCGTATTAGTTGTTAATATTAGAATGGCCTTATTCTGTATCTTATAGCCAGAAAAGAAATTCTTCCTATCTACCCTTTAACAGTTAAAGTTCATGATGTATTACTGTGGTGGTTGATAATCGATTAGAACCTTACCTTAGTGACACTTTATATCATTTATAAAATATTTCTCACGTTGTTGCCTGTAACCTGAGAGAGGTGCTGAGATGCTATATTTTATTATGAGAAAGGTACAGAAGGAAAATAAAAAATCCTTTACTTTTTTTTTTATTAAGCTATGAAACTCCACATGGGATTATTAGCAGCATGCACATGGCTGTACACACTTCACTTTTAGATTGAAAGATTTAAATATTTATTTTCAAATGGAGAATATTTACTTCATTATGATTCTAACTATACTTCTATAATTAACTATAACTATAATTCTTTATTATAATTAACATCATAAACAAGAGTAATTCCATTCAGTAAATTCCACCTGCATAAAACCATTCAATAATTTTTACATATTACATACATACCTACTAATAATTCTTTCAAATTTTTCACTTTTATAACAAACATTGAACTTCGAACTTTTAATAATTCCTATTTCAACGTGACTTAAATATTTATTTTCAAATGGAGAATATTTACTTCATTATGATTCTAACTATACTTCTATAATTAACTATAACTATAATTCTTTATTATAATTAACATCATAAACAAGAGTAATTCCATTCAGTAAATTCCACCTGCATAAAACCATTCAATAATTTTTACATATTACATACATACCTACTAATAATTCTTTCAAATTTTTCACTTTTATAACAAACATTGAACTTCGAACTTTTAATAATTCCTATTTCAACGTGACTTAAATATTTATTTTCAAATGGAGAATATTTACTTCATTATGATTCTAACTATACTTCTATAATTAACTATAACTATAATTCTTTATTATAATTAACATCATAAACAAGAGTAATTCCATTCAGTAAATTCCACCTGCATAAAACCATTCAATAATTTTTACATATTACATACATACCTACTAATAATTCTTTCAAATTTTTCACTTTTATAACAAACATTGAACTTCGAACTTTTAATAATTCCTATTTCAACGTGACAGAGTTCTCTCTAAACAGAACAGCAAATGCCTGAACACGCTCTTTGACTTTTTCTATAGGATAGTGAGGGAGTATATACCGGCATATTAATTGCATAATATGCATTCATTTGGTATTCTCTTTGGGAAAGAGGAATTGTAGATTAGCCCGTATTTACAAGTACTTACAGTTTCGTAGCAACGATCGATCAGCTGTTAAACGCATCTAGAATAATTTGGTTAATTACACACGCGGCCGTGGACAAAGGGTGTGTCACCGACACTCATCGCATGATAATTAACCGGTGAACCACAGGGCAACGTTATCAACAAATATCTTCGTTGACCACGTAGGTAATATCAGGGTATACCAGTGTATTCGATTGTATTTATAGGCAATTGTATCGTGACACATCATAAGGGTATGGAATGCGTCGTGCTCGATACAAATGAATGACTTCCGTCACCAAAATGTCTACTATGCTGGTTTGAATGTACAGTTACATTCTGCGGGTTACAATGTACTAATCCATTCACATGATTTCTTTTAAAATTACATTATATATTTATTTCACTTCATTCAACGTTACACAGTAATTGTTCTTACTTTGTTCGATTTGTTATTATTATTATCAAACGTAATGGTACTGACTGAACAAAACAGTAAGTTGCATTGCAAACAGCATCAGACATTACAGTATCTCTGATGGATGACTCTATGTACTTTGTTATCATTCAGAATGTTGTCTTTATCTCGTAACGCATGAAATGAATACATATTTTCTGTATTTCATATAGAAGTACATTTTATAACAACTTAGATTGTTCGATTCAATACATTTTGTCAAGGGTATTATTATTATTATTATTAATGTATTACTTTAAACTAAAGAACATGCTACAATGGCACTGGCTGATCGATTAATCGATATTGCTATGCTTTTCGTACGACTTATCGCGAAATGAGAGTTATCAAGGTAACATATGCCAGGATAGATTAGTTTCCAATAAGTGGATAGTAATAACTAGTGCAGATTAAACTTCTGTTCTGGTTATTATGTGATCGATCCTTCGAGTATTTATTCCGGAAACTACAAATTATGTGCGAAATAGTAGACGCAAGAAAGCAGTACTAACTGTTTAAATATGTATACAGTGGTCCACGAAAGAGAATTTAACTCTTTTTTAGCAATTAGGTACATTAATTTCATAAATGACCTGCAAAACATTTGAAAAATCGCAGTCAGTATTACATAAAAAAGGCACTTGTTATGCTTCTAATTGCAAAAAAAAAGAGTCGAATCGATTGGTTCAAGTTTAAAAGAATTTTTTAAATTTCAAAAAGTGCCACTTTATTTCTTCATTTAATTTCTACCTTATACAATCTTATCAAACCACGTTATGCCCATCATTCAGTAAACCAATGTTTCTAATTGCTCCGAAAAATTCAAATCGATTGGTTCAATTTTGAGAAAGTTATTCTGATTTAAATGTCGTTCGACTAAATTGGCCACTGTACCACGCGTTAAGCTATTATGTACTACACTGAATGTTCGCCGGCTGAGTAGACTCAGAGTTTCCCGGTAATTTTCTCTAGAACAGCTTGCGTTATAACCTTTTTGGTAAAATCTTTAGCTAAATTGGTCAGTTGATCGCTGAAACTTGGTTTCTTAGTAGTGGAAGGAGGTGGAGGATAGTAACCACCTTGCGGATACCCTTGTGGATACCCCTGTGGGTATCCTTGTGGATTCCCTTGAGGATATCCTTGTGGATATCCTTGTGGATATCCTTGAGGATAACTTCCTTGAGCTGGATATCCTTGAGGATAGCCTCCTTGATATCCAGGATTTTGATTACCGTATGGAGCCTGTCCAGGGTATCCGGACTGGCCAGGATATCCTGACGATTGTCCTGGATATCCACCATTGCCATCATGAGAGGATTGACTAGGATATCCAGCGTTAACTGTGCTTGCGCCAGTTCGTCTGACGCTGTCCTCGTTCACCGGTGAACTGCTCGGGTAACCGGAGCTCGATGGATATCCTCTAGAGTTAGAGGAAGGATAAGAGCTCGGGTAGCCACTCGAGCTTGAAGGGTAACCGGAATTACTGCGTGAAGGATAACCAGATCCCGACGGATATCCTGAGTTTGTCGGGTAACCGGAAGAGCCGCTTGAGGGGTATCCGGACCCTGAAGGGTATCCGGACCCCGAAGGATATCCGGAACTTGACGGAGACCTGGATCTCGAAGGGGACTCGGACTCCGTGGGATATCCGGACCTCCTCGAAGCGTAATCGGTGTTGCTCTGCGGAGGACTTCCGGACTCGGACGGGTATCCGGAGGAACTGGACGGATAACTAGAGCTTCTCGACGGATATCCTGACGGATAACCGGAAGAACCGCTTCTGGAGGGGTAACCAGAACTGGACGGGTAACCGGAACTCGACGGGTAACTGGAGGAACCGCTCCTGGAAGGATAACCGGACGAACCGCTCGAGGCGTCTCCACTTCCAGACGGATATCCGGACTTTGTCGACGACGGATCCGACGAATCCGGTGACGGTGCTTGCGCGTCGCTGCCGCTCTGACGTCTCGCGATTATCCGGCCATCCTCGTCGATGACTTCTGCGAACAATTCGTTATCTACCTCCTAATTGTCTAGGTATGTTCAGGTTTTGCTGCCCCATGCCATGCCGAGACCAACAGAATCATTATCATTCCGTCGTCATAGCGAACGTTTGCTTTGATTTGACCAGGCCGCGGTTGTGTGCGAATTATTGCCGGTATCCTGTGAGTATTTTATTCCATCAATTACCAGGTTATCAAGCCAATTACGCGTTATCGTAGCGTTCGCCCGCGGCAATGCTCTTTCTACGTTGTTATGGTGATATACTTCTCCTGAAGAACCCTGTCGGTTAATGAGCATATGCCTAACAAAGCGAGTTGTAATGTACGCGCGCGCGCATGTGTGTGTGTGTACGTGTGTCGCAGTCGAGACATGCAATTTGATGTTTTATTAAAATTAGATTCAACGTAGGTAGGCTGTCTTGTTGATTAATTAATGCTCGATCCGTGCATGCACGTCAACGTTTCAATACTCGTTAGTAATCTCTTGTGTAAAGCATGCGGATAGTGCATTGTAATGTAACGGTGTTTCGTAAAGTTGAAGGGTTGATAAGAAAACGTGGTAAAAAGAAGTAGAACGCTGAATGCTGAATTATATATTTAAGCACTCTTGATAGTTACAATATAGTATTGGATTAAGTACTCGATAAGTACTACATTTGTTGTAAGGTATGCAAATTGATTGTCGAATTGTAAAATGGCACTGCAAGGAAGAACCCACGGTTATAAAACTCCAGAAACGCCAATAATATTCTTCACATCCGACAAAGTTCACTTCGTAAGTACGATACAACTATTTATGTCCACTTATGTCTAATATGATTATGCAAACCAGTAATTTTTTGTCTTATATCCTTTAATAAAGCCTGAATATATCGAGCAATCAAAGTGACTGGATTGTATGTTACGTTACGTTTACTGAGATTCTATTCAATCTTTCTTAATAAATCGAGCTATTTGATAATTTTCCACAGAGCATCATTACGTTTACAGTTATTCGAGCAAATTCAAAATCAGCTATAGTTTTTATATGTCTTTCAAACAGAGTCGCCAGATTAAGACTTGCGTCCCTACTCTACCTTTCCCTTCCGCCACGGCTCGGTCACGTGGTGCCTTCTGTCTCTGTCATGCACGCGTCACGTGACTAATTCGGCACTGGTAGAGAGAGGGTAAGTTTTTCAGCTCGATTCGAGTCAAATCCCCTCGTCTGGCGACTCTGCTTCCAACTTCTCGTGGAATCGATCGAAACATTGTTAACGATGCTCTTCAGAACATCTATATTCCGTGACAATTGTAGTTCTCAGCCTGTAAAAGAAGACTTGGTCCCAAAGCGATCAAGATTAAGTATAAGATAAATGATTCGTAAGATCGTGGAGGCCACTGCGATTAACCCGAGAATGTCCAGACCCTGTTCCCTTGGTTATCGACGGACGTGTGGGTGTTGTAATAGCCGCTACCACCTGGCTGGAATCGGCTTCCGGGAGAGGTTGCACCACGCGATCCATAAATACGATCATTCCCGAACAACCGATTAAAAATAGAACCGTCCCCAACAGTGTTCCTCGATCCCGAATTACCGCTGATTCTTCCACCGTATCCATTGGACGAAGACCTCGGCGGTGGCGTGGGCGGAGTCGGTCTGATCCTCCACGGTCTTTGTGTCGGATATACTGTTAAATTTGAGAGTGGTAGTCAAAAACCACGATTATACACACCGAGACGCGAAATTGACCTCGTACAAGGTAAACAATCTTGTTCACGACCAATCGTTTAACGACATTAGAAGGTAGCAAAGGTAATCTACCGACTATGTCTTCGTCACGATATTAATTTAGATGAGCGATTAATAAAATGTTAGTTTATATTTCATGCTGAGATATCATACATATTTCATCTTTCAGGCTTCTTAAGCATGCACGATGGTTTCTGTTAGTTTCCTCGTATGTAAGTATATTGTACGCAATTCTTTTCATTTCAAACTTCCACTCAAAAATGTTTTTGATATCGTGTGAGCCCCATTTTACCAATCAACGTTGTCCTCAGAACATTTAATGTATCTTTGAAAGCAACAAAGATATTCGAGGTACAAACGTTAGGTGACTCACCCTGTATATTATAAGTCGTCTTATTGATAATTAAAATGGTAGTACCATTAATAAGCTGGTATAATCGTAAGTATATGAGCGTATTAATGCTAAACTGTAAAAAAAGAAACTTTTCAAAAATATGTATAGCAGAAAATTAGGATAGCAGTTTGGGCAATGTTTAAAGAGCTTCTGTTAGCACGAGAACGACTTCGTCTTTCGCTTAAGCAATATGACCTAGAAAATTCGTTTACGCGTCTTGCTCAAGTTGATAACACGTGTCAGGGTTCGACAGTGATAACGAGACCAGTCGGCTTTCGTTGGACATACTTGCAAGACATTAATGTCTGTCTTAACGTTTCATAAAAACATTTCGAAATCATCGTCTTTCACACAATTGTCGTCAATACGATTCTCACACGTACACCAATCTTTTCCTTATTTTTGAAAAGCTATTACATTAAGCGACTGCGAATTTTTAGGCGATTTCAAAATTTTAGACACGAAGATAAGAGAACAGTTTTATGTTTAGCGTACACTGTCCATTTAAACATTCCCGTACAATGTATAATTGGCCTATATTACAGTCTTTCAAAAATGAAAGTTGAGTAAGTAAATGTTAGAAAGAACATTGTTAAAAGTTTCTTTAAAAAACGACGCAGTTACTGGGAAGCCTATTCAAAGACTAGCGATGACTGATATAATTATTTGATTTCATTCGATAGGCTTGGAGATCGCCTAAAAGCATAAATTTCCGCAGTCCATTAGCACTAATTAACAGGAGTCCTCAAGTATCCATAAAACGAGGATTACCTCTAGAATTCCTTAAGCTAGAGCTCGGCTAACATATTCAGCGAGACTGATTATGTGATCATCAATATTTGATACCTTAATGGTAGGAAAAGGAAAAGGAGGCTCCCAGAGGGCATACATGTGAGCACACGTGTGCTCGGCTTAGATAGGTATCCTCAGGGATAACCCTGAGGGCACCATCATCGAGTACATCTACCCTTGGTTTTGATTACTGTACACGTAAGGATTGGGCTATCCAGGATCTCCAGAGACTAAAATCTGGGGTAAAATATCTCCATGGATATTCCTCAGAGTTTGAGGAAGGACAAGGTCATCAGTAGACTGCAGATCTATATGCGTTTATAGCAAAATCGAGTGGACGAAGTGGAAAATCGTTGGAAAATTTGACAAATTGAAGATGTCGATAGATGATATCTGCTCTATTAAAATCATTAAGGGAAGAAATAACGTTCAAGTTAGCTTATATTTCTTGCAATCAATGCAGACAATTTTTATTTTGCATAAAGATCCGCAGTCTAGTCATCAGTATAACCATACAAACGGGCAACAATAATGGGTGAACCAAAGTTACTGAAAGATTGATAGCGTCCTATCAGACAAATTTTACTTAATCTTGGGATATCCACTTGCGGACGGATATCCCGATGACGTCGAACTCGATGACACTCCGATTGTGGTTCACTGCCGCCATCGAATTCTGCGAACAATCTCTTATCTACCACGTACAGTTTAAGTGTTGCCATTTTTCCTTGTTTTCGCACGTCTTTATTCTTTCCTTATCAACGAAGCAGACCTCGCACCAACGCAAATCATTGCTACATGCACGAATCAGTAATCTACGGGAAAGAATGGTAAATCTACGAATCGGTAGAAACATTACTTTTTTATTCCGAGAACAATCATTATATAATGGTATCAATTGCTTTCGTCGCATGTGTGTATGTCAGTGCAGAAACAGTTTTTGCATTGTAATATATAAATAAGAATTTGTATGCATGCACGTAGAATATTTGGATAACATTTTATTAACGCTAAAACATGATTTATCGGACGGCAGAAAGTGTTTCGCTCGTAACGAAATCACTTTATCGAGGTACATAGTAGTGCACTAGCTATAAAATAGAAAATAACTCGATGGCTGTTCCATAAAATTTTTCCCGCGATATCAGGTACCAAATCAGACGGTTTATGGAAGTTGTTCTATTCATCCTTTCTGTTTCGATTGGACACTTTAAAAGAGCTATTTCAAGCTTTCGTGTCGAGTTGACTTTGAACCACTTTCTTTCTATGGAGAGAAATGCGCATAATCACGATTAATCAGACTCCGTTGTAACTAAATGGAAGACTAGCAAACTGAAAAGTTTACTGTAGCAATCGTTTTAACAAAGCATCACGATTATCAATGTATTTCTTCTTTTTCAGAACCTTAATGAACTCGTACGCACGTTCTCTGACATCGTTATTCATTATATCAGTGCTGGGTAGTATTTGACAAAATGAATATTATATTTCAAATACTATTTAATGTCTTGCTTGATCTGCTTAAGCGAAACTGTAAACGGGACATCAAAATTTACAGAATCAAATATTTCTATTTTAACAATTTGAACCACCACATAATATATTTTATTGTAACAATCAGATATTAAAAGAGTACTTCGTAGTAACGCGCTTTTTCCATTTGTTCTTTGACTTAAAATGTGGAAGGTTCTATTGTCGAAGTGTTCGAAGAAATTATGGCAGAAGCCAGCTCTAAATAATGGTGATAAAAATACTAAAGTTGAATATCTGGTTTTGTGTTGTTTTAAAACTCGAAAAAGCCGCATTACTTGTGACGATATTTCTTATCTCATAACTTATGATCATATAAATAATCCAGAGAATTATTTAAACTCACGAATGTATTAAATGCGAGTCATTATTGCCAACAATAATATTTAAAGTAAAGGAAATAAATTAAAATAAATAAAACATTTCGAGAGAAACGAAATCCAACTGTTCTCAACATTTTTCAAATATTATTTTTAAATGTTTCTGTGTACCGAATAAAATATACAAATATTCACTATTTAAAATAGTTTTTGTTACCCAGCTCTGAGTTGTACAGTTGCACAAAAATAACTTTCCGAAAGCATCATTATGAAAATATGTTATAACTTTCTGAAAGAGTGATTTCAACACGATGATTCTGTCTAACTAGGTCTGAACAAACATTCTTGGTATGGTTCAACAATTTTGTGGAACGACTATATTACTATACATGTATTGACAATTAGACTGTGGATCTTTATACAAAATACAAAATTTCTTACTTGAATTGCAACAAACTGGAGTGAATTAGAAATTTATTTACTTCCCTATTGTGTCTAATACTTTTTCCATATTATATTACACCCATTCATTTTTGTCATAAATACATAAAATCCCCAGTCTACTGATAACATATTTCAAGATCATTGAAATCAATGAGAACCCCCTCTTCCGAATAATTATCAAAAAGGTTCGAAATTTAATTGTACGAGTAATATAGCTTGACCCAGTTGTCAAAATCATCGTGCAGCTGACGATTGCTTCCTCGACGTCCTACCACCGTTAAACAATATCAATATTTCCATATAAGAGAGCGTATACAATTCTGAGTAATACTATCGTGTTCAATTGGATATATCCGTGTAAAATTCCTTTTATAGTAACCTCTTAACATTAATGAGTATATCGAAGTCCAAAACGGATTTATATACCAAAGTTCATAGCTACGATCGTAGTCAAATACATTTAACAAATTACTCTTCTAATATCTTCCCTCCATCCTTCGATTTTAGTACTCCGCACACAAAAAAGAAAAGAAAAAATAAATAAATAAATCCCCCGTCAACATCATCGAACTATTCTACCATATTCGCTTGGTATACAGAGTGCGTTGAAAATCTTGGCACGGCCGAGAACGGACTCATCTTTGAAAAATTATTTATCTTCGCGCGCGGATTAGCTCTCGGTCGATTATGGCGGCCGTATTTAACCAGGCGGTGATAAAAACCCGCGTGCACCGGACAATCAATAATCGCCGTCGAAAACAATAGATCGCGAGAATGAAAAATTCGAATCAGCCCGATTCGGGGCAGTGCCGAAATTTCCAATCTGGTCGGTATATCAATTTACAGCTGCTGCACTCGACAAACAAATTTCTTCGCGTTATGCCAGTTTCTCGATACTCGATACGGTTCGCGGTACATATAACAATGGAAGGAATCGTACAGTATTCTTACGATAACAAAAGCGTCCGAATTGGAGGCTGTACGGATCACGACCTACCGGCAACGATCGCGAGTAGGCTGACCAGACAGACGGTCAGCAAAGACGCAGACTGGACTATGCCGTTGTTTTTGCGATAGGTGGAGTAGACGTTATGGTTCATTCGGTTCTGAGGATAATTCGGATAGCCGGGATAGGGTTGCTGCGGATATCCGGGATACTGTTGGGGAACTGCTGGATAGCCGGGATAGTTTTGCGCGGGATATCCAGGCATTGGCATTCGGTTGTTGGACGGGTAAGGTGGATATCCGTTGTTCGAGCCGGTGTTACTGGGATAGGGTGGATATCCGCTGTTCGAGCCAGTGTTTGAGCCCGTGTTACTTGGGTAGGGTGGATATCCGTTGTTCGAGCCGCTATTACTCGGGTACGGTGGGTATCCGTTGTTGGAACCGCTGTTACTGGGGTACGCCGGGTAGTCAAGATTTCGGTCGGAATTCACCTGTCGGTACCCGCCTGCCGGGTCCGCGGGTGCCGGGGGTGCGTTTGCGTTCGCATAGGGGTTCGAGTTGCTAGCGCTGTTGCTGTTGGTCTTATCGTCGGTGTTGCTTCGTTGCCCGTTCACGTAAGACACGCCCGCCGAATCGTACCCTGAAAAGATTGTCCTCTCTTCTGCGTCGGCTTTGCTTATCGTCGGTCGCGGTCACGCAAAGGATACGTGACAAAGAAACACAGCCACGCGTGTGATATTTCAACGTCAGACTTCCGCCTGGACACCTTGATACAGCTTGTCAAATCTAGCTGTGCGGTTGAACAAAATGTAGGTATGCGCAGAAGAAAAGCAAAGACCGCACTCGATGAGAGAAGGATGCAACATATGTACACACCTCGTCAAAAGTGTGTACTGTCCATTATTTCTTGCAGCAGTAAATATACAAAACAACTGTTTATATGATAGTTGAATTGTACGACGGGACAAGTATATTAACTCAGACGAATTATTTTATTTTAAGCTTGTGTAATGAAATACCTTTGTAATATAAGAATTATTGCAATTCTTCAACTGAAATTATTGCACTTCACTTTTTAACTGAACTGTCACCACGTTTATCGTTTGACAGGCGACGATCAGTTCTATATCATTGGCAAGTACCGCCTATTTACCACTGCGCAGCAGGCGCATAGCTCATTTCCCCTTGCGGGGGACATCCAGCCGCACAGCTAGATTTGACAAGCTTGTACATGCTGTCAAGGTTTGAGGACTCCTAACTTTGAAACAATCGGCGGCAAGGGTTCGTTTATCAGTTACGAAGCATTAAAGTTTCCAGTTTGTACCCTAAGAAAGCACGATGCAATGCCGGTACAGGTATAACCTAGTTTATTGCATACTAGCAATCCCCACAACGTGATGTTACAAGTTCTGGATCTAGTGGTGGTGCAATTAGGCACAAAAGAAGATCGACATTACGAATCACTATGGTTGACTACCTCTTTCGAAGCACAACCTCGATCTTTGCACGCCTGTGTGTTGTGCTCAGAAATTCTATAGTCTTTCGAGAGATTTACCCTTTGCACTCGGAGATAGTTCAACTCGAAAATTACACATTTCTTCCGACCTGGAATATTTCCGTTCCCCGTGATTCTTTAAATTTTGTGGATATGAAATTGGTATAATTCCTAAATGTTTAGTAATTGATTCGATACTTTGAATAATGCTATAGCAATTTCTAGTCGTGCCATGATTTTGTCAGGTGTGTATATTGAATCTTCAAGTTTAATCTGACACAACCGAAAAATATTGGAAAAAATAATCACATCTTCTAATTTCAGCAAGGCAATGATCGAATGATATTGGCATTGGCAGTGTGGTTTCGTATTGTTCAAAACGGAAACTTGAACGGTCCATAACTTGAATCGTTCGTTGTCGCTAATTTTGTCAAAGTCAGAGTCAAGATGACGGACCTTGACGACGTAGTATATCAAGGACAAGGTTAAAATTTGATGCTGATAGATCAGAAACCAGCCGAAACAGAAAACACATTCCTGGGGCAAACAGGGGGCAAGTCCTTTGGGAAAATACAGGATGCCCTGGCTACGACTAAAGGTTGGATGAAAATTGACTGGTCGTCGCTCCGGACTACTTTTAATTTAGCTATTATTCCCCTTGGCATGATTTTCATTATATGTATGCTGCTGTGCAGCGAGATCCTCCGACGATAACCTGGCACAGGCACTCTCTGTGCCGGCCTTGAGCGACCAGTTGATTTTGATCCGACTATGTCTACACACACACACGTACCAGGCCGAAAACCTTTCACGGGAAATTGGAGATTTTAAAGTGACTCGTTTTAATGGAGTTAGCTTAATGAGGGTGCGGCCGGGACTCCGAAATTGTGCGGTTACTTCGTTCTGTGTTACATATGCAAAAGTTATCGAGCAAGCGTTAGGGAAGCGAGAAGAAAGCACATGCTGCGTGTAATTTCACCTTTGACACGGTGCGAGAAAATTATGCTGTCCGATTTTCGTCATACAGTTTCGATCAATACAATAACATCATAGAACATGAACTTAATCATTGCTTCATGTTCTAATTTGTTTCGAACTTTTTACTACTTGTTCCAAAACAAGCATTCTAGACAATTTCGATTTTCATTGAAACTTTTTTTGTAATGTAGTTATATGTTAGTGTAAGGAAGTTTTCAGATAAATCCTTTTTACGTGGATCAAGTACTATCGTTTTAAATGTCATGCTGTGGTTAATCAGGTTCGAAGAAAATTTCTGATCGTACCCAACCTATTGATTTTTGCATTAACCTGATCTACATTTATTAAAATCAGAAGCACAGTATTTTTGTCAGTAATAAAATGTTACAATAAAATTTTGTGCGACAATCTCGTCTGATACTAATGGGTATAACTAATTTGTATGCGGGTTATTTTTTAATCATCTCTAATTATTAATAAACTATGAATTTTGATTTGATCTGTTTTATTTCTTTATCATTAAGCTCCGTAGATAATTTTCAATCGTTCATGCAAAATGGTTTACAATTATAATGGTTGCAATCTTCCACCTTTTTATTTAACGAATAGTCTAACCAACTTTATTATCGGCTAATACCTTCGTATACCTTGTATAAATAACAGAAAATTAAACAAAAAGACTATAACTTCTGCACACACCTAATGTCTTCTAGAAATTATAGAAAAAAATAATACGAGTCCTACATGTAAGGTGTTACCAATGGATACTGAAAATGACGCCTAATAATTATATTACCATCATTAGAACTTCTTTAACGTTTATAATTTACTAAGAGAAAAAGAAAATTAATATTTATTGTATATACATATTATTTTCCAATGGCCAAATATTGACTACAATAAAAATTGAATTTCAGTTCAATGTAAATGGAATTGACGTGCATACTTAGCAGATTTTTGTTCGAAATTTTCATCATCTAATTTAGTTAATAGTTTCTAACAACAAAGTGTCCAAACGAGATTATTTTGATAGTTTAACTGAAGTTTGAAGACTGCCTTGAGTGTTCTGCCAAAGTGAAATCTACGAGCACAATAAAGTTTGTGGCTGAAACGAAAGCTACTGCTAAAAAATCCCAACTGATTGGCTAACGAAGTTACAAAGAAATACATTAAAAATTGAAAATACAAATGCGGGGAATTTCATACTCAGCTACATAAAGCACTCAGGGAAAGTTAATTTCAATTTCGACCCGGGTGATACGCTTTTGCTTTCATATCGGCGGGATGCTAAAAGTTTATACGTTCGAGAGTAATTTCTCCAATATCCTATAATGCTGCGTGAGTGTACGCGTGCTTACACACGCTCGCGAGTGGCGGTGGACGATAATGGAAAGGTCGTGTTCGCAAATGTTGAGAAGAGAAAAAAATTTTGCACACTCCAGGCTCCTCGAGTTCTCGAGGACGTATTACATCCCGCTTTACACCTCAAGTTTACAAATTAATTTTGTCCATACGGTATCGCGGCTCGTCGAAACAAAATCTTCGAAATGTGACGTCAAGTTGCGAAGAATGGCTATACCTTAATTTTGCTCCTCGAAAAAGAAATAAACCTCTTTCAATATTCATAACAGTTACTCAATTATTTAAAGGGATATTCTAGTACTTATTTATTTATTCATATACGGACCGAAGCCCTCTCGCGTAAATGTTTATACAATAGAAACGAGACTTTAACTAAAATAACAAAGGAGGGACATGCACAAAAAATTCATGGTACTAAAGGTATGGTATTAAAGTGTGAAAAGAAGCACTAAAAAATCAATACGGTTGTAGAGAGTACTAGAGTCGGCAACAATGCGGTTTATTGGATTGATTAATCCATATGTAAATCTGAATGTAAGTGTTTGAAATCCTGCTCTAGACACCTCAATACACGTTCAGGTACGTAGAAATTGATTTGCATAAAGAGAGAGAGAGATAGAGAGAGAGATAGGGAGGGGGCAATCAATAATAAATATGATTATTAATTCAATAAAAAATAAAGCTGTGGTCGGATACTTTTCTTTGAGCAGACAATATTTTCAGGTTGACTGTGTTTAATATTGTGGAGTAATAATGATCAAAGATTGACAATGGATTATTTAGCTTATATGAACAAAACCTGAAAAATTTATGCTGCACTCTCGAGCGTATGATTTAAAGCTTTTCGGAGACTATATAATTGAAGCATTTCATTTTCGAAAAATCGATTTTTTTCTTCTCTGCATTTTCAAAAGGATTTCTCCGAATTTGTGAAACTAACGTATTTTTAGGCGTTTGAAGAATGCAAATCCCTTTACAAGATATCGATAGTGAAATATTTAAATGCGTTTTTCTCGAAACCATTTATTCAGCTGCAAGAATTCTGCTACTCATCGAGGCAATTTTATTAATATGTTAGTTGATATTGGTACTATTCTTTTGTTATTATGTAACCAGTCCAATTACATTTTAATGAAAACAGAAATTAGGAACTGAGATCCAAAATGCGATCAATTGCAAATACCATACAATTAAAAGAATTATTCCAAGAAAGAGTAAAACGTAAAATCTCTGGAGTTTTACTAATTATATTTACATTCATTTATGATTGCTTTAAGGCAAATGTGAAACACTTAAACAACTTTGTTACTTATGGCCTCGTACGAAAAAACTGGATGGAAAAGGTGAGTATATTTTTAATAGCTCACGTAACGTTCCAAAACTTTATTCTAAATGTTAAAGGTTTCACGAAACTTTGAAAGGTTATCAATATGTTTTTAGATGATGTAAATGTCATTTTGTCTATGTTATTAAGCAGTCAAATTATTCAATCGATAAATAAGACCTACTTCAGCTGTACGAGAAATATTGAGTTTACTGATCGACTTTAAACTGCCATATCTTAAGGTACCGATAGAAGGAAATCTAGTTTATGACAAAATAAGAGGCTGGGAATTGCGTTCGTCCTTTTCAAATGATTGCTGCAAATATTGCAACCCTGTCCAACAAAATGTTACAGTTTTGCTCTAACATAGAAATTTGGATTGATGTGTATTGGCTAAAATTTAATCAATTCTAAACAAGTGATTAACCCCTTGCCCTACGATTTATTTTACGGTTTCAGTGATTCGAACTTTTTTTGTAGATCGTAATTTCCTAACAAAGATGAAAATTGATATAAATTGTATTCCCATATGTTCTCCAATAGCCGTATATTAACAAAACCAAAGTAGAATTTTATTTCGGTTTAAAGGAAATTTTTATCAGAATTTTCTTCACGAGGGGTTAATGCTTTACTAAAAAATCTTATTTTGAAATTTTAAACCTCTTTCTTAAAAGATTGAATGATGGTAATTGTGATAAAATATTTAAAACTACAGAAACAATAGTTCCATAGAATCCCAGCTTTTAACAAATCAAAAAAGACGAGAATATCACGAAGCAGCAGCCCACAATTTCACAGCATCAAGTGCGCCGGAAATTTCAATAAAGTGCACACGTATCAGCATAATTCGCGTTCAGCGTGATTTCCAAGCTTCTTTAATTCCGGCAAGCCTATTATTACCGCTTGAATCGCACTTAATCATTTCATATGCTTGCATTGAAATCAACAGTAACATAAAACATTTGCGAAAGTCTTTAAAAAAATCGTGTTCGCGCTAGTTCCAGCATAATTTTCAGAAAGGAAACACTTGAACACCAGGTTACGGAGGGAGCAGATTTATAAAAAAATGAGAAAACAATTGAAATAGCAAGAAGCAAAGCGCAGAGCTTCCGTACAGCGCATAGTGCAGAGGCATACAATAGCTTAAAATTCAATTAGCCGAGCCTGATTTCGAAACGATGCTGCCGTGACGTATTGCGCACGGTTGTTGTGAGGACATGTAATTAGAAAATAATTTAATCCCAGTAGGTAGCTCGGAACGCTGTGAATTATCACGGAATTGAGTCGAATACTACGTGGCCCTAATGCTTCAGATAGAATATAGTATTCGCGAGCCATTCAAACCATTGCAGCACGGTTTCTGCCGCTATTGTATGCCTCTCTGCACCCATATGATTCAGTTTTAAGCATTCCGCCCGTCGACACTCGGTCATGCCCTTCGATTTCCATTCGAATTTCGTGCATGCACAATTAACGGACTAGCTACTAATAAACGAAGCATGTTGAAAGACTCACCAATCGCGGTTGACTTCTTCACGCATGTCGGCACTCCGTTCTCGGTCTTGCAGTATTCGTTCTCCCCGCAGACGGTACTGGCACAGTTGGCCTCTGTAAATGAGATTCATCGTGCGTTTATGTTAAACGTCTCTTGCGAAATCACAGGATTAGTTTTTAATCGAACGGAAAAAGGAAACGCGTCCTGCGCGAACGAACCGCAGAGGCGGACGCAGTTTTCAGTTGGAAATGTTAAGGAGGCGCCGAGGTCAACCTGATCTCCTGAAATGGAATCCAGACTCCAGCCGATGTACGTTGAGAAATTAAATCTGATCGAGGACACGAAGCCTATCACGCAAATTTTAGGCTACGTCGGACGCTATTTTTATGAGTTGACTACGAACTTTATGCTTTCATGGCACAAATGGATAAATCTGTGAAGATACTAGATGAATTTAGGAATACCGTTACACTATTTTTTTAGACTCGTTCAGATTATATTATTGACAGAAAAAATTCTTCTTGCAATTGATTTAGAAAAATTTTATTTTCCAGAGGATCTATTGATGAATTATAGTGAATCCAAAAAGTATTTCAACACTAGAGTTTCAATTTGTGAAGAATCGTCGATATTTAAACCGTGATAATTTCGTCAAAAAAATGGTACATTATACTCGATCACATTTTAAAACGAACATAAACTAGTTTTAACAGTTCTCTGTATCTCGATCGACAATTGTTCAAAACTACAATTAATGTTATTGGCGCACTGGTTCGATCAATTGGAGACAATAAGCAGGTATGAAACTTAGGTATGAAACACCTTTGATACATGAATATTACGCAACATTACTGAATCAGTAATGTTCTATGATGAATCACCTCCCAAATAATATAATTTTTGTTTCTTAAGAAAAAGCATATTGAATGTCGATTAATTTATTACCAATTTCATATTGGTATTTCAACAACTACTGTGTTGGTTGGGTGACTTCAAAGGATTCATATTTGCCGCCAATTATCGATTGACCAATACATAGATCAGTTGTTCTTTGATTCGTTGTCGTTTCAAATTTTCTCGGTTTACTCAGTCCACATACCACCGGCATGGAACCAACACGTGGTTTCTTGACTCTTAAGAATTCAAATTAGTACATTTTTCTAAGCAAATGATTTGTTTTCGTTGTTAATATCTTAGTGTTTTCTGCTTGTTCGGGAAGGCGTTTGCCTAACCTTATATTAATTAATTGATAAAT
Source organism: Lasioglossum morio (assembly GCA_916610235.2). Taxonomy (NCBI): domain Eukaryota; kingdom Metazoa; phylum Arthropoda; class Insecta; order Hymenoptera; family Halictidae; genus Lasioglossum; species Lasioglossum morio. Next base: position 3,602,924 of record OU744333.1, read on the forward strand.
TCTTACAGACGCAATACGGAAAATTTTCATTCTTGAAAATGTTCTTTTAGACCGAAACGTTGAATTAAATTTCATGTAATATTTTGCTAACTTGCTTATTGTCTCCAATTGATCGAACCAGTGCGCCAATAACATTAATTGTAGTTATAAACTAGTTTTGCACAATGTGACGGATGAAAAACTGAAGAAATATTTCCCTAGAAAATACTACAAACGGAAGCATCTTTGAAAACGTAAAAAATTTTTTGGAGAATTGATCAATGATAGATTTGAAGACTGAACTTTGCCGTTTGCAAGGACGTAAAAATTTCCACGATTTTTCGGAGCTGTTTTATTAAGATTCGAATGAGAGGTATACTGTAAAATTGACAATAATGTAACTGGAAATATTTCGATACTAACCAGTTTCGATAGTGTAACTGTTCATCCAATTCGTGTTCGTCAGCAATTATTCATGCTATTCCGTAATAATTGTTTCGCCGCAATCGAAGACGATAATTGACGCAATGCACTTTACCAAAATGTTCACACGTTATTTATCGACACTATCGATCAAAAATCGCATAATTTCATATGCGGTTAGTCGCCTACTGTCATGCACCGGTTTAACATTCGATAAGCCCTTAATTGATCGAATGGCAGTTCAGCAATCAATAATTTATGTACTAAAAGCAATGTTCAGAAAATATAATAATCCAACACCGATATAATTAATAATATTCGGCTTGTAATTACAAAGGTAAAAGTTTCCTCTACAAAATAATTACTCGAACTATTCCGAAGGCATAATAAATAATTAATTTTTTACGAAAGTCTTACTAATAATTCTCATAGAATATTCCGTAAACTTCTACTGTTCCAGTAGACGGCGAAATCTCAATATAAAAGCAACATAATCCACGCAAAAGCATACAGTCAACACTTTCGTGACCGGAAATACTAATTAGCACTTGGAACCAGCGTTTCACGTCTGATCGATGCAATTCCATAGTTTTAGAGTCTTCATAGTGCTTCGAAAATAACGTTAAGAGCGTATCACTCGTTCGCATACTGTAATCATTAGAACCACAAAACCGTGATATAGTACGCGGTTCTCGATCTCGGAGTTGACGACGGGGAAGTTTGTTGTTCATCAACTATAATTATTAGAACCGCGTAAGCGCGTGGTACGTATATACCACGCCATCGATTCTCTGTTGCGAGCTGTATGACGTAGAAGGACGTCACCGCTTGCCCGTCTTAAACAGACAACAACTCGTCATCAGTTTCCAGGTCTAAACACGAAGGGACGCAGCAGCTCGTCATCGGAGCTGAAAGGACGCGTATCGGCGGGTCATTGATTAACAATTTTAGATATAAAAAGACGCGGTAGCACGTCATCAACTGCCGGTGTCAGATATAAAAAGACGCGGCGCGTCATCGTCGTCGCGAACGTGTTAACGAAGCGTCTAAATCGATTGATCCTCTCGCGCAGTTCATTCTTGATCGAGACACGGCATGTATGAAACGTATTTATGGCTAGGGTCAACTGCATTCTTACCGCCTGGATGAGATTTCGAGCAAGTCGGATAACGACCGCAGTTATCCCGCTGGTAGATCGAGCAAGGATCTTCAGCCATCACGCAGACCTCGTCCCTCCTGCAGCCGATGTCCTTGCATGTCCTCCCGTATTCTGCGAACAGAGTAGTAACTCTTTGTGAGTTCCCGCTTAGTGGCAAAAGTTCCAGTAGTAAGCCATGATCCCCCGATTGGATACGGTTCATTAAAACTTCGCTCGCGGGGAGGCACGTGTCATAAATGGAATTTATATCAGAGCCTCTGACGCTCAATCATTTGGATACCTTAATCCGAGCCGAGGCCCCGACAACTATACCAGAACGATGCGTACTTCGGTAAAGTGCCCGCATTAAATATTTACACGATCGTGGTTTTATACTAAAGTTCGAAGCACACGGCTGCACAGTTTGCCGGACTTTTGTGTGCCTATAGTGTGCTCCTGTACTCTATACAGCCACGATAAAATGCTTCCACATTTCCCTCCTACATTAGAAACAGTTTTGTCGGATGGCTCTTTCGTTTCGGCTGGTAGACATGCGTACCAGGATTCGAGAAAGCATCATCGTTATTAGTAGACTGCGGATCTTTATGCGAAATAAAAATTGTCTACATTGATTGCAAGAAATAGAAACTAAATTGAATGTTGTTTCTTCCCTTAACGCTAAACCTACCGAGCACTAAAACCTCTACCTTCTCTAGATTTTGTGGAGTTTTTATTACAATATGGGCTTGGATAAAGTTTATCGAGTCAATTTCCATGAAAGCAACTTCATATTTCAATAATTCTATGATGAAAAATATGAAACCGGTCATTTGACCGGCAGTGGTTTAGTGTTGATGATTTTATTAGTGATGGCGTGCGAGATCGCTAACCGTGATTTATTACGGAGCTCGTAGACTCACTGATTTTTGTGATTTTTCAATCATGAATGAATTTGCTCACTTTCATCCTGTCTTCAGCTCGATTGAAGTAGTTCTCTTATGAAATACATCAATTAGCTTCCATAAACATGTCTGTATTGTACTGTACAGTATTTTAAAAAATAAAATATTAATTCTTCGTCTCGATCTCGAAATCGTAATATTTATTTAAATAGTATGATAGTGCAGAAAATTTCTTTTATGTTTATACTGTTTATACATGTATTGTATGAATATGCTATGTATAAAGTTTTACAGAATACCAATGTATTACTTGATTTCTTTAAATGAAACGACTTTTGCATCATGATCAAATTCTGCGGAAAACAGTGTTGACTTTTTTTATTTATACGTCCTAGTTTGTGTGTAATAGTTAACGAGATACTATCAAAATAATTTTCCACGTCTTTCTCTATTTTCTACAAAAATATATAACATATAAATTCGCAATCTGCACCAAAGTATTAATCTGCAACTCTTTTCGCAGAAATTTTTTTCATTAAACATCATTCGAATTTCCAATAGTATTTAATGAAATTCTCAATCATACTGTATGTCCGAATTTGTAAATGTTGAAATTAGAAAACGAGAAAGAGATGAAAAGATTTCAATTTTTTCTTAATTTTATAAAAGCAAAGAGATTTCGAAAAACTGAAACTAGAGGATGAAAGTATTAAATCATTAAGCTGAGCACAGTGTACAAAGTTACGTAATTAAAATATCGATAATTTTTCGGTAATAATTCAGTGTCGCTTTCATTTTCTGAAGTAGTTTATATTTGAGCCACACGTGAATACTGCTGGGAGAAATGTGTAGCACAGCTTCCAGCCACTTTGAACAGGTATTTTTAGCATAATAGGAGCTCGTAGAATCCTATTAGCCGGAAGAACAATATACACAACGTTGTACAAGTTCTTAAAAAAATACTGTCTTAAAAGGCTTAAGGACCACACAGTGTTGTTTCATTTCGAAATGGCTTTCTAGCTAATAATCGGTTTATTGTACCTTTTCATGGCAACTACATCTTAAAAGCACAACACTCAACTTATGAGGAGCGTTTCCATTATTTTGTCCAACAGCTGTAGAAAAGTATAGCGTGTAGCATGTACACACGAAGAAAATAAGATCTTTCTTGTCGGATATTGAAGTTACGTTGACACGCTACAGGCCGACGACATTTTGAGTGGCAGCTATCGCGAACATTCAAACAGCAAACAGTGAAATTATGAATATTTGAAAAATAACTAATCCAATTCTTTTAACAATTTTTTGTATTTTTCATGATTAGTGTATACTATTAATTTATATTAATCTTTAAATATGTAGGCAAACTCTTCAAATATGTAGGTAAATGGTTTCCAATAGAACCGCATAAAACATTAAATTTTTGTCAAACAAACTGTGATAGAAACTATTCAATTGTTTTGCTACTATCACGAGTATTATATTATAAATTATATAATAATAACCATTCAGTATATCTAGTATATGTATAGTCCCCTTCCCATTTAATAGTCGTATAATTTTTTCTGAGATGTATATTTTCAGATTTTTGTTTCAGATTCTTAAAATTCTTTCTTTGGACATTTGAAATGAAAAAATTTACAACAGAACCTCGAGCAAAAATAATTGAATTTTATTTTCAAAATCAGTGCTTCATTATTCAAACACCGAGGGCATATACTCGCTATTTTAATTTCTCCGGCTTCCAATTTCAACTGGCCATCCCGGTCGTACCAGATATGTTTCTATGGGGATATCTGAAGGAACGAGTGTACGTTAATAAGCCCCGAACAATACAACAGCTAGAGGACAATATCCAGGAAGAAATTCATGCTCTGGGATCAGAAACATTGCAAAGCTGTGATACAAAATGTAGTGGAAAGGGCCGACGCACGGGAATCAGCAAAATGAGGGTCATCCACGTGACGCTATTTTTCGTTTCTGAACTAAAAATATTACCATCTAACGCACTCTAAATCACAATGAAAATTAAAGTAAATGATTAAAAAATAAAAAAGTTATTCACATTTTAAATGGGAAGATGACTTATGAGCTGCCTTCCTGTATAAAAAATTAAAGAAAACTAGCAAGCAACCGGAGTTTAAATATAAATTGACATTTATTTATTGATTATCCTACTATTGAAAAGTGTGTGAGACAAACAGTTGAGGCTTCAAAAGTATATTATCATAAAAGAATTATAAAGCAATGCCATTAATAGTGTGATGAACAAGTACAACGGCGAAACTGTCAAAGTTTAGTAGAGTACTAACAATAAGTAAGCTGCAAACACGTGGGAGCGAATGTGTTGCAGAGTATGTAGCCGTCAAGTATTACACTTTCTTCGTGTACACCGGATATCCTAATACTTATAATCATGGGTTAGCAGAAGCGGTTAATTGATCCGGCAACGAGAAACTATTAAACGGAGTAAATATGTTTACATGTAAGTGACATTAACTGAAGATTCCACGCCCACGCGAAGTTCCAGCAAAATGTCAGACAGTGGCGCGGCAACCGAGCCTAATGTAACTAAATTTACGCATGAACCTGTTGTTTAGCGAGTGAAATGTAACTCTATTAACAACTAAATACGATACTCCACGACAATTAATGATCAACACGCTACTTGAATTTCGGCTCGGATATCCATTCTGCCGACGAATGCTGCTCTTGATTAAATGAGTACTTTGTTCGTCTTAATCAGTGAACATTTCTTCATCCTTTGCTGCATAATGTATCATATCTGATACAGTTAACAAATTCCGTATACATATAGTGGTACTAAGTATGTGTTTTCCTACTATTCGAAATTTATGTTTATTATTCTGAAAATGTTGTTTTAATTTTTTTAAATAATTCTCCCTTAAATAAAACACAAAAACTGACCTTCTTTCAATTTTTGCATCCCAAGTAAAAAGATCATGCAGTGAAGGGTTAAAACTCCCATTTTAAAAAAATGTTGTCCAGTTGTATGTCTCTCTTCTTTAGATGTTATTCTTTTGTATGAACGAGTATAAATATCTCTGTTGTGAATGATTTTATGAAAAAAGTGCTCAGCATTAAGTAATATTTCAGAGAGAACATGCAGTCATGGTCTGTTTAAGTGGAATGACATTCATTTTGCATATTCTTTTAGAGTCTAACAAATGAAATCACCGACCTGTATACCCGTACGAATTCGATTATTGTGTCTCGAAATATTTACATCGATATTATTAAACCTTTGACCCAGTAAGCATCATTTGCAACGAGTCACAATTAAAACGTTGGAATTGAAACATATTTACATTGGCAACCTAACGAATTCATATTACCAACTCAATAATTAGACTGATGATTAATGACTGATGTTCTTAATTTCTTCCAATTTATTCCAACTAGTCATTTCTATCATAAATGCATAAAGTCCGCAGTCTACCAGTAAATAGATAAATTATATTTTCTTCGTAACTCCATGATTTTAAGTGTAAAATAAAATTAAGAGAAAATCATTGAGATATACACTACTGTGCAAAAGAAAGAAGCTCCCAGTAGAATTATGAGTACACTGCGGATCTTCATGCACTTATGACTTCTGAAAATTTTCAAAAACTGCTAGAATATAAAATGCGACGGAATTCAGTACAGTTTTTATTTCTTTCAAATCAACAAAGACTACTACCGTTGAAAAATAAGATATGATTTTATTTCGCTGTCTTAAAATTCGTCTAGAAAAATTGAAAATTGCCTAAACATCCGCAGTCCAATTATAAAATAAAATGACGAAAAATAACTTGATGTAGAAATTGTATTGTACAATGATTGATTTTTTGCGTTTAAAGAATTAGATAATCCGCAATAATTACTATTCGGTTAAACAGTAGAATCCTTTTTCAAAACTTACCGTGTTCTTATTTGATTTTTTACGGTTTTCTATTAAATATGACCGGGTGCTTCTTTCTTTTGCACAGCAGTGTATTTCTATGATTAATCTTGGGAAGTTTATGATGGCGGTTGCAATTAGATAATAATTTAGTATCGGTCGGAATTAAGATTTCTTGTTCCGGATCGCATGCATCTATTGTGCATTTAGCTGACGTTATCCTCCCATCGATGTAACGCCGCTAATCGTAATTCTATTCGAGCACCACAGTGTCATCCCCATATAACCCCATCGATTCTCAATTATCTAGCAAGCAGGAGAAGGAGAAGGTCGCAAGGACAGGAGACAAGAAGGGAGAGAGAAAGAGGGAGGGAGGGACAAAGAGAGAGAGAGAGAGAGAGAAGCCATCGAGTTAACGCCCAGCATCGTGTTACCCATAACCACCCACGTCTAGAAGAGACTCGTCAAAAAGGGAGAAAATTGTGTGAACGAAGAAGGAATATTAAAACCAGTCTATTGATTCTCTCGTGAACATCTCTTTTAGATCGATCGTATTCGGGAGCACACAAAAGGTGGGAACAATTGACGGGGTTTAATCAAGTGTAAAGCCGTGTACAAAAGGTGTCTAAATATCCAACGTTGCCTATGTGACATAAACAGATTTACATATTTCCGCGATGGAAATTTTGTCCTGCAGCGTTCATGCACACAATGCACCTCTATTGTGTGAACTAATAATGAAAATTTGTAATACGTGGATCATTCCATAGACGATCAAGACAGAGGGATGTAATTTGAAAGATACGCAAATAAAAAAGAATCTTTAATCGATGAGAATTTTTTATAAGAGCTCTCTTGTAAAATAAAAGTTTTCCAAGTCGATCATGAGAAATGGGAAACGGATGAAAATGGTATTTTCTCTTTCAAACATTTCAAAAAGTAACAAAATCCTTTAACTGTATCCTTAGATACGTTTAAAGTTTCGACAATTTTGTGTAACGTTTCTATCACTCATTTGACAATGATATCTTTTGGAAGAATGACGTTAAAGAAATCTTAAAATTATATTCCGGAAATTTGCAGGGAATTGGAAAACACAGATTTTTTTGTTAAGAAATTGAAAAGTAAGTTTCAGTTTATAAGTTTCGATTAAATCTCGATATTGTTAATTTTGTTCGACTACCCCCTTGGTCGAATTTTAAGGTATCAAAGTGACAAGACAAGAAAACTTTGTAGGCAACCCCATACGTGATCCAAAGTGACATAGTAGAGTGAAAAAAGAACTAACAATTGCAATAGTAGCATCGAAATAATCTCTGGCAACTCAAATATGAATAAATATGGCAATAAAAAATGATGAACTAAAATATGTGCAATGACTTTCAAGTTGATATAAAACTGAAGGTATCAACCAAGTAAAACATACCTGAAGAGAAACTATTACTTATTGTTAGACGGAGGATCTTTATGCATTTATTTATTGAAAAATATTAAAAATTTAAGATGTCAATATACGATTTCTCCTCTATTAACATCATTAAGGGATGAACTTTATTCAATTTAGTTTATATTTCTTGCAATCGATGCAGACAATTTTTATTTTGCATAAAGATCCGCAGTCTACTTCTTGTCATATAAACACGTAATTAATGTTTAAACATTTCCTGTTTGCTTGGCTGTAAAGTGTAAACACTGTTACGATTGTAACATTTTGTACCAATATTGATTTCTCTATCATAATTAAGGTCAGGTAATTAATTACATGCAATTAATCAAACACACTACAATTTCTACAATATAATTTCGTAGCAATTATATGGGATCGAATAATAAATGAATCGAAACAAATCAGTTAATAATAACAAGTGGTTAAAGTAATAAATAAAACAGACTACAAGATTACTACGCTGGAACAACGATGTCGGTATAGTGAGAATCACACGAGTTACGTAATTTTAATTAACCTGTAATCAAGATACATTCTCGTTACCTGCGCGGCAGCGATAATACGATTTCTTGGGCATTGTGGAAATGCTAGTTATGCATTTTAGCACAATACAAATTTGCATGTAATAATCCGTTTTGGGCATATAATCTCATTCATTATTACACGTAATGTTTCAACAAACCGAGTTATTAATATTTCGGAACGCCTTAAAAATGTAATCAACTAAATAACATTTTCAACTTATCTTTCACAACAAGTTAATAACACAGCAATTCTTCGAATATGATTAACTAGAAGCAAAATACATACAGTAGGGCGTCAATTATCCAAACTAATCGGACCGAGGTGGTTCGGGTAATAGACAAATTACTTGTTAAAAATACAAGAGTATGTAATTAGTAGACAGCGGATCTTTATGCAAACTAAAAATTTTCCACCTGAATTGCAACAAACCGGAGTGACATAGAAATTTATTTTCTCTTTTAATACGTTCAATAGGTAGAAAATCGTATAAAACTATTTCTAAATGCATAAAATCCGCTGTCTAGTAATTAGAAATATGATATATTACTCAAAATACATATATGTAGGTACGTATACGAAGCATAGTAATTACGCCATATTCAGTTAGCAAAACTAATCTGTTAATTTTGTTTAACCATCCGGAGAGTGTCTTTTCGAGATCTCTCACTCACTGGTTCGGATAATCGAATCCCTTTATTAATTTCCATTAAATTTCACTAAAGCTTAATCTCGCAGGTATATGTACAATTTATAATACATACGAGCGAGATGAAGTTTTTGAAGTTGAATACAGTAACTTCCAGCAGCTCTAATAATTATTCACCAAAGTTTTGATTGCATTTGAAACCTGGGAGCTTTTTCACGATCAACGGAGTACCCATGTTCCCCTCACAAAAACTAATTAGGATCAAGATTAAAGCTGATGTGTGTAAACTTAATACGATTTCAACGGAAGGGTTCGACTCAACTAATTCCTACCGACGAAGTTTCTCTAATCTTTTATATCGCATTAACGCCATCAAATTTACACCCAGCTAACAGATGCGTCGAGATGATATTATTAAACGGGAAGCTTTGTTCAGAGAGATCAATTAAAGTTTCGCCGATCGTCGCCGATATTAGGCTGTTACGTATGAAACGTCCGGTTTCAGTATGCAAATGCCGTGAAGCTGATCAAAAAATACTATTACGATCTACAGATTTATTCTATAGATAGATAACATCTTTTTCTTCGACGACTCGTTTTTCTAGAAAACAATTTTATTAACGTACTTTAAAGATCCGTTGGTCCATTCACTATAGTATATTAAATTACTAATGCTCTCAGCGCAAAAGTTCGATTCGATTTACTATATTAACAAATGATCGAACCTTTGCGCTGAGAGCATTAGTCATTTAATATTTAAGGATATAATTGCTGTAGTATATGCAAGAAGTAGAACCGGCAGGTTATGATCAGACGCATCAGCCGATTTCTACCGAATAGAATGCGAATTCGTTGTAATTTTCAAACACGATTTAGTCGAAAACGAAGCGTCAAATGAAAATGTATTATGTTATTATTTTCGTGACACCCTGTATACAATTTTATGGATCATTGCTGATTTTTAAGATTCTATATTCGGTTGTAACGTAGATATCTTATTTAAATGAATTTTATTTCAACCAATGGCTATTATACGATGATTCATTAAAAATTAAAATATAGTGATAAATTAACTATTGCACTACGATGCGATCCATCGATGATAGAAAAAACTCAAAAATGAACACAGTCTTGTATATAAAGAACATGAACAACCAAAAGACTCAATTTCAATCGTAATACAAAAAAAAAACAAACTTGTAATTCACTGGCAGAATATGTTTACTAGACTGCGGCTTTTATGCATTTAGCTATGTAAAAAATGAATAGATCAAATTCAAAACAGTGAAAATAGTAGTCCCGTTGAAAGCACCGGTTCTCGTTAGATCACCGAAGTTAAACAATGTGGAATGTGAACGGCACTAGGATGGGTGACCGTCTGGTAAAAGAAACCGGGAAGTGACCCACCCGAGGTGTTTTTCACGTGATGTTGGCAAAAGGTGGTTCGGAACCCACCATAAACAATAGGTCCCGCTGAAAAGGCGATGGTGTGAGTGGAAAAGAGGGGGATTGGTAAATGAATTTGAAACCCTGAGGGGACCAAATATCATGTTACAAAACAGTGAGAATACTTGAAGAATTTAAAAACTTTTCTATTATACAGGCTGTCCCTAAATGTACTTCCCTGAAAAGGGTGATTCCTCAGATTATTTGAAGTAACCTTTTCCGTTGCGCAAATGTTCTCCGCGGCGTAGTTAACTCTCGTACCCGTTACTCAGGGTGACAATTCATCCATTCAATATTTTCATACACTGTAAAATTATTAATCCTTTTATGTCTACGTCGTGAGATGTATTTCTATAAAATGTGACGCTACAAATGAAACATAATGTGTTGATTTAACATTAATTGTAAAATAAAAATGGGTGAATTGTTATCCTCGTCTCTTTTATGCAGCTATTTTATCACGTTTTCATTATCTCGCTTTTTTAAAGAGCGTATGAGGGTTAAGGAGTCATTAACGAAAAAAACACGGATCAGTAGCCTTCAGGCCCCGCTGGGCATTGCGTTGCGTTGGCATTGACCGAGACAGAATCCATCCACTGTAACCGCGCTGTGATTGGTCCGTGTTTTTTCCGTTAATAACTTCTTAACAAAGCCACGCAGAACATTTCACAAAAGAAAAAGTTACTTCAGATGATCTCCGGAATCCTCCACTTCAAAGAAGTACAGCATTTTTGATACAGGCTGTATTACACATATTGAAACGATTACAGAAACAAATAAATATTGTTAAAAATTGGTCATTCCATATGCAACAACTTAATGCAAACGAAAACTAGTTGAAGTGTCTCAATTCTTTTCAAATTACTTTATCTAATCTGACTGAACTTTTGATACTTTTATTGAATAAAAATCAGATTGTAATTTAATCTTTTCTTTTCCAGGCATAACATTCCAATTATTGATCATTATTTCCGTATTCGTCGTAGATAAGAAATTTCATTCATACTGAGCGAAAAACTTCGAGACCGCTGGAAGCTTCTCATTAAAAATAAACTTCTTGACTTATGAACAACGCCGGGACCCTTATCGCAATAACTATAGGCAATTAGCTACTTCAAAGGCAAGATTGTCACTTTGCAAGGCAATCACGTGAACGCCATTACCGCGCCATACACGTTCTAACGTGTACCTCTTTCTCTATAGTTTTAATTATACGGCGAGGGAATTTTACGACTCGTTGGATAAATCACGGATATTGAACTTAAAACAATTACCCCGTAGACAAAACGCACGTGGAAGATTCACGGCGCATAAAACAGAAACAAAAACGGAGACGGGCAGTTTTATTGGTGTTGCGCAAACCCGGCGAATAAATCGCATGATAGCACGAAAAGGGTGGAGCAATAATTGTTAACTCGGTGGAAGCGATTAACGAGATTCCTCTACCGTTAAAGCGAATTTGAATACGTCTGAAAAAAGGTGTCTCCGTACGCGGCCTTCAAACAAACGATGCTTGATTACGTAAAACCCTGCTACTTGAATGCAATTTTTATCTGAATAGCGTGAATCGCACAAAGAAGAAAATCGTCGTCCTCGTGTGTACTAGACTTTATCCAAAAAGTGTATCGACCAGCAAACACAATGAATCGAAGAATGTCTGTTTATATTCTTGTTCAACTTTTTAGCTGTTCTCACCCCACCAATTAATTATTGTATATTTTTTTCTGTAATTGTATGTCCACCTGTCCTTCACTTGTTAACAATGTTCGGCAGAAACAGAAATTACGCACTAATTGCAAAATTAGGTAATGTTTACTTTAGAATGATGTGCGCTGAATAATAATCAAATTTTAAATCGAATTCTCAATGTTTTTATATGTGTACGCAGATAATGTAATTATCTGAATGAAATACAATTTTTGTTACGCGCACTCTTTCAATACTATTTTAATAATAAGGAATATAAATATGAAAATGGATATTATTGTAACTAATATACTCACTGGTATAAGACGTTGCATTTGGTATCGAAGAGATAACAAAGATCACCCCCAACAGGGTACCCAGTGTTGAACTGGAGATCATTGTCTGAAACAAAAGAAATCGTAGTATAATTTTTGTTAAATTTGTTCCTTCTTCCTCACAAGGTGTTCCTAATCATTAAAATATTATAACTGGGAAAACTGTTACCAACAATAGTATCAAGATAGCTGGAGTGTTAACATTTTACTTATTAATGATTAATCTTGCGTTTTATCAATATCCATATGTATCAGAAAAATTAATAACGGTGTATTATATTATTTGCATTAACAAACAATTCAGAACGAATTCGGGAATATTTTCAGTAATAATATGGAAAGAATATACATAATGTTTAAGTAACGAATATGGAGTGGTCGAATCGAACATCGGATTAATAATTTAATATCTAGTAACCGACGCACACAGAGCAAAATAAATTTCTCTTAATAACTGTCTACCACATCAGAAATGAAAATATTTGCATAATGATAAAGAGACGCGTAATGATAATGCATAAGTAAACATCGAAACGTCGATAGGATCGCAGCGCGTTCACAAAATTTAAAATACCATAAATAAAACGACAATTACATAATTTATAACCCAGAAACGGCATAAATAATATTATAAATACGTTGCATATAAAATTTGAATGAAAATGTACTACCATTTGTAAATATCCGATGAGTGCATTACGAAACTGCAAAACGGTTAATTAATTCATAAAACACTGATTATGGAAAAATTTTGATTTAAGGTACTTTTTCGTTTTGGATTATAAATAATAGGATAAATGCCGTCAGTGAATAAGAAATAAATTAAATGTCACAACTGTTCGTTTTTGTTTATGATAGAAGCAAACACAATGAATGACTAATAAAACATGCAATATTATAATTTTGTGTGTTTGGAGTATAAATAATAGAACAAATACAATCGGCGAATAATAGGAAATTAAATGTTACAAGTTATCGTGTTGGTCTATAATAGAAACAAATACAATAGATAATAAAAATATTTTGATTTTTCGTTTTCGAGTATAAATAATAGAACAAATACCGTGAATAAATAATAAAACATTAGGTGTTCCAATTTTGAGTGTTAGAGTACAAATAATAGAACAATCACAGCTAATACAAAATATAAGAAAAACATAAAGAAAAGTGTCAATGCATAATAATATATCAAACATCGAAACTATTCGTTTAAGAGGATAAATAACAGTAACAAATATGTGAGTAACAAAATCAATGATGGCGAAGTTCACGAAACGACAAGGACAATAACAATTTCAAGCTCATAAGAGGATTTAATAGATTTAAATGTACAAAAGCCAACGGCAGCTCACAGCACTCAAAATCGTTTATCTAAACTATCGCTGAATAATACGCTGTATCAAGGTCAGAACGTTCAAAAAACCCGCACCGAATTTCGAATTCGACCGCGAAATTCCTTTTCCACGTTCGTCCTTGTCTTACTCACACTTTCTAACCTCACTCGTCGCTCCAAGGATCGGAGCAGGTGCGCCTAACCTCAAACGCGTCGAGTAACAAGCAAACACAATTTATTTCACGAGGTGTCCCGACCGTGATACAGTTAAATTCTTAGTTATTCGAATCACTCGTAGTCAGCTGCAATCACCGCATTGAAATTGTGATGCTCCAATCGATTGACCTTGGCAAACAGCACATACACAATTGCGTTGTTCGTTGCGACCGCCGACAAACGCATTATTTTCCCATGGGTTATTTCGCAGGAATATTCTCGACGCGGCTGTTCGTTCGTAAAACACGTAACAATGATTGTAAATGCGAGCGGGTAAACTTACCGAAAAATTGTTGCTTCGTACACAATGAAACGCCTACTCCACTACGTAGCCAGTGGAACACTGAACACTTGGTGAAATTCACTGTCGTTACTGGCCTGACGTTGCCCGTGAGCCCGAGCGAAACAGACAATGAAGGCGCACGCGAAAGAAAGAGTGGGGAACTACCGAGAATGAGAACGATGTGGCGCGAACGTGACGTAAAAGGAAGCAGAACGCTGCAGTGAGTGCATATAATCGCTTTAGCGACCTCAAATAAAAATAAAAATCCCGCCTTTTTTTCCGAGGGGATATGGCGTTTCCATTTTCGGCTAGCGTTTCGAATGCTCGATCTCTCTCTCTCTCTCTCTTCAACGGTCAATTGTATTTTAAAAAGGCAACATATGTTCGAGCGATAGAAGTACAATTATTACAACTCGAATTTTTTCCCCTGTATACAGAGTTGTGTTTTATTGAGCAATTGCTACCACCATCACAAGTTGTTCGCGGTACTATTTGAACGACTTTTGTTATATGAAAATCGATAATAGTGGAGATGTTACGGTTTTTGAATGTGGCGCCCGCTGTGACAGTGTCACTACCAAATTTCATCGGGAATAAAAGTTCTTTTTGAAGTAGATAAATGAAAACGATACGTTCAATGATTTGTTTGTTAAAACGTTTCGATATTAGTTGGAATAAAGCTATGCAGGATGTCAAATATATCGAATAATAACGAAGTCGATAATTGAATCGAAAATGATCACATACAATGTCAGCCGAATTAATCCTTAATTAATTAACGTTAACACCGTCTTGAGAAAACGTGTTATATAGTTATAATATTATTTTCAAGGGTTCTTTTAGTAAGAGAGTTTTTTCAAGACTGAGTATTTGCATAAAATTCTTTTAATCCACTAAGGCGCATGCAATCTTCGAAATTCTGGGCAAATCGCCATTTTAAAATTTCTGATAATCTCCCGAAGCCCTAAACTTATCTTCGAGAAGTTCAAAGTTGTAAAAACCGTCGAATTTTTAATAGTTCGAAAACTCCCTCAGATATTCTGTTACTTAAAAATATCTCTTCGCTCTTTTCGCATTAATATTTCCCTTCCTACGTTCAAAAGACTCCATTTAATATTATCTTCTCGTTATCTGAATATTAAACGAAACCATTAATCGCCGTAATTAAATAGTAATAATCTCGCTGCATATATGCAGATTAAACGGCAGATTAAAAATGTTGCAATAAGGGAAAATCATAATTTAATTGAATAAATCTGTGTCGTTTCATCTGCCATTGTCATTCATTACGGCTGGAAAACAGTAAAGTAATGAAGTAATTTTGCATCGCGGGAAGTTAATTAATTCGATATTAATTAAATTTACTCGACGGAGTACTTTTAATAAGTGCTTCGGAATTACTAAAAATTTTCCTGCGTTTTCCTGTTCTCGGAGCTTCGATGATAAAAAATAATCCATAGTGATTGATCACTGTGTATGAAGATATTTGTGACAAATCCAAAGTGCACGTTGAATCATGGAACACAGCATTGCAATTCCATGATGTCATTTATCTTATGATGTTGAGCGACAGGAAAAAACGGAATCGGACAAATATTGACTATCTTTTCTTGAAGAGTTCGTTTCAATCAATCTAATCAATCTTATATATTCGCAAGGTTAAAATTCGAGTTTGTTATAGCGAAAATGTGTAGTTGCATCACATTATATTCTAGAAAGATCGCAAGCGCACTATCCCATGCACTTACTACGCTTTAATCTACTATGCAGTTTATTCTATTACGTGCCTCAATAACGTAGTTTTCTGTACGTGTCACCCACAGGCTTCGTTATCTATTACGATATATCTCATTCAAGTACAGTAGAAAAAATTCCTATCTGTTCGATTCATGTAAATTATGCAACAGGTCAGATCTTGTTTATCGAAAACGCAGAATGATTTCTGCCGCTACGTTTTCTCGCGAACATATGAGAATATCGTCGTTTGAATAATTACTTTACGATATAACTTTTCCGGACCAAGAGAATTTATAATTGTTGATGTGAAATTCCGAAATTAGCTTGTAACGTTTTTAACGTAACCGATTTCACGAAGATGAAATTTCCGTATCGATCGTTGACGTAGCGACGATGAGGAGCCGTGTACCATGTTATCCATTTTGCTGCAAGCTTCGACAATGTCGATGTAAATTTATTTTTCATCTGATGACATTCTTCTTTGATACCTATTAATAACGTCAACTAACAATACCTTTATTATTTCCGGTCTTTTCGAGATCAAGTCTGTGTTAGATTCTGGAGATTCGAGAGTTTCGAAGAATGTTAGAGAAATTCTACATTTTTATTCGAACTCACTTCTTCGCCAATTATCAATTCGGACGGCTCAACATTCTGTCGTGTTATGCACTCGAAGTTCTTGAATTAGCATATTCTACAGTAACTTATCCTACGCTTTTGTTGATAGTTGACAAGAGAATTTCAGAAGTCAAGTTCGTAACTAGTAACTCGATTAAATTTGAAAAGCGCAATTTAATTTAATGGAGTTGCCAAGAAGACGAATAGCCAGGATCTGATGTACACCGCTTCTTAGTGCGGAATGTTGTTTATTATTTAACCAAAGTAATAGCGAAACATTCGAGTATCCATTAACCTTGTATGTATATAATTTACGAACTGACTCTCATTCATCCCCGAATCAACCGGCAGTCTTCACAGATATTAAACAAAGAGCATGTTCTAACCAATGTTTTATTAGGTGCAAACGATGCTGTATATTATTTCTAGACAGCGGATTTTATATGCATTTATGACAAATATGAATAGGTGTAATTTAAAACAGTACAACATAAAAAGAATTTGGAAATATTGTCGTATTATTTGCAATCGATTAAACATATTAGTTTGTTGCAATTCAGGTAGAACATTTTTATTTTGCATAAAGATCCGCTGTCTAATTATTACCTTCTCAATTAAAATATTAAACTCTGCTTTTCTATTATTTATAGATATGTACACACGAAACGTGATCAGTTTGAATTATTAGCAGACCAATCGATCAATTTTTTTACGAAATATAGCTCCGTTTAGAGAGATCACAGTAAAGTTTTTGTCAACTCCTTTCTTCCGGAGTTTTCAAGTTCACCATAAATTCTTCATAAATTTCAGAAAAAGAAATAATAAAGATTATACTAATTGCTTTCTAAACTTTTTTTTCTTCAGGAGTTGTCAAGGTCAACTTAAATTTTCGGATAAGCCTATTATTGAAGTGAAACTTCTTTGCTGAGAGTAACAATTTTCTGATCCAACGGAAGTCGATGATACGGAAGTCGAAAGTCGGCGCGAAAATTTAAACAGAGAATAAACGGTGAAAAATAATTTCTTACCCCGACGGGATTCGAACCCCTGTCAACCGATTGGTGACAACCAACGATCTTTTTTTAACACCTATGTTTCAGTGTATACTAAGGGAGTAATACTCATTTTTCCAGGGTTGCAAGAGAAAATGGGGGTTTTCAGTAGTCAAAAACGCCAGATGACAGATCGATCTAGGACGCTATCGTCCTCAAAAGTCCTATTTTTTCGTTTACGAGGTGTAATTTGCATTATTCGGAAGCATACAACTGCGCATATTATTTTCATAACTACATGCTACCGAATAATGTAAATTACGTTTCGTAAATGAAAAAATAGGACTTTTGTGAGCGACAGCGCCCTAGATCATCGATCTAATTACTGAAACCCCCATTTTTGTATTATCGAGAAATGAGAGCGCGAATCCCGCACCCTTGCAATCCTAGAAACGCTTCTACCGCCTTAAGACGAATTCAGTAGGCACCATAACAAAATTTTGTTTCATCTGAACCGACAAAACCGACTCTTATTGTTTCTTGTTTTCATACATGAGGATCCTGTGACGGTTCGCAAAGTTTTACGTTTTCTCATCTGTCGGAATCAGTGCACGAAGGTCAGTCAGGTTCCGTGTGCTTCAGAATATTCGTTCATATAACAGAGGTTCTGTTAAGAGCCCGTATATACGAAGTGTAAGATCAATTGGTTCGAACGAACAAGATTCTATACTGTAAAACAATCACGACAATTCAACTTGTGTTGGAGTATTTTTTGTCCGCATCGAGTTCCAGATTTTCGCATAAAAAGAACCTGGCATAGGCAATCTTTCACGGCAGATCGGAAACGGTTCGCGTCAAACTTTCAGCGGAGTGTCCACTCCGTTTCGAAACTATCCCGTTCGGTTGCCGCAGTCACGTCTACGGAGAAATCTCATCGGCGAGGAGTTCCGTCAAACTCTCACGTGTCAAAACGTTTCATCCCTGTAGAAGACCTACGTACGTTGGATACGGGGGCTTTTCGTGCTTTCAATGGCAGGATGTTCGATCTGGAGACTGCGCAAAGGTCTTGGTGGTTCGACACCGGGGATGGAAACCTCGGATGGTGGGAATCTGGAGGGTGGGGTGGGGGGGAACTTTCGCAGAGACGGTTTCGCTGGATGAACGTTTGGTAGTGGTTAGTCTCACAGTCACGCGCACTAGAGTCATTTCCCTACCCCCGTTCTCTACCATCTCCCCTCCCCCCTCCATTTCTACATCCACATGCTTACGCATGCTTCTAATATACATCTTTCCCCGTTGTTTCCTTTCAGTTTCACATTTGCACACTGCACGCTCCCTCCATCAGCATTCTTCCATTCAATGTATTCCATATTTCAGAGCCCACTGCGTATCGTCCCCGTGTACTCGACTGAATGCATAAAAGCTATGAGTTCCCATTTTCCGTTCTACTCCTCAATCTCTTCTTAAAGGAACTACCAACAACGCTCGATGTCTCCATCGCTACTCGACGACCCATCTCTCAACACGCCCCGCTCGCTATTCCCATCGTCTTCCCTCTGCAGGACATAATCGATCCCAGCCGCATGAAATAATTTCCCCCTTACTTTTCGATTTCTCCCCTACCACCACCGATACGCGATTCACTTTGCTCGCCACTACCAGCCTTCGCAACGCACTTACATCCCTTTGATCCCCATTCTTCCCCCGTACCTCCAACCTTGTTGCTCACCCACATATCATCAAAGCGAGCCGTATCCCCTGCATCCCCTATCTTTCTTCCGCGAACGCGGCCCAAAGGAATCACCGCCGTCTATCAGAATCGCCTATCCCCCGCCTCGTCTGTACGCGTCTCTACACATACATAGAGACAACGCGGTGCATGGTCGCATTGCGCGTTCAGAAACTCCCGGCTTCTCGGGGCCTCTTGCGCGTTACTGATCCCGGATCAATCGACGTTCAATCGACGTTCAATCGACGATCGTCCGAAACAAGTGTTTCCGCTCTTGAACCGCATGTTGCCTCGCGAGAAGACGCTTGTTCGGCTGACCGCCCGTTTCTGCAGCTAGTTCTGACATCGCGGCCGAGTCGGATTCGCAGTCGGTTGCATCGTATATCGCATCGGTGCGTTTCTCCCGCGTGAATGCGCGCGCGTCTCGCCGCGCTTTCGAGAGGGTGGTGCGCGGAGGACGCGCGACGGGCGTCGACCGGTAGTCGAATCTGTAGCTTCCTCCAGGGCAGGTGCACGTCCGTTCCTCACGGGAACGAAACTCGACGAGACGCTCTTTCCTCCGCGATCCTTTAAAACCTCCGGGGAGCGGCGTACCGGGAGAAAGAGAGAGAAAGAGGGAAACGGAGAGAGAGAGAGAGAGAGAGAGAGAGAAAGAAATAAAGAGCAGGTGGGGGTGTGTGCCACCCTGGTTTCTTCTCGGCAACGAGCATTCAGTGTTGCTTCTCGGTGCACGAGTTCGCGTTAACGATCGAGGAAGCGCGGTGCTGCGAGTGTCGCAGCGCCGTGTGGACTCTGCTGCAGTCAGTGATCGTGGAGGGTGCCGAGAGAGCGTACCGGGGTGAAAGAAAGGGGATGATCGTAGGTGCGCGCGCGAGACAGACCATCGCCACCGCTCCTCGCCGAGAGGATTGTTTCCTGAGGAAGGAACCGAGCGACACATCGCGACCAAAGACCTCCACGGCCCTGTCGAGAAACTTCAGGTATGTTTGAAGAACGCTGCTTTTGCCAGTCACGAGCGAAACTTCGATCCTCCACAACCCCTGTTGATCTTTACCTTTACCTCGCTTCCTTTTTCTCTCTCTCTCTCCCTCTCCCTCTCTCTCTCCCCCCACCCCCCTTGCTCACCTCTTGAACCTTTCGGCGTGACGGAACACCGAGAACTCTGTGTACCCACTGTATGTACAGGATGACTCGAATTACATCGATTGACGGAACTTGTTTCTACACTCGTTTGTTGTCTTACGAGTTCGTTGCCGTTCTTTTTTTTTAACTTTGCTACCATGCTCCGCGCGTTTCATCCGACGAATAAACAAGACTGCGCCTAAACGATTTAAAAGTACTTCCGTGAACGCCGCCGCCGTCGCCGCCGCCGCTTAACAGGATTTTCCACGTTTCGTTGGGTCCCAACGAATCTCGAATCGCCGAGATTTTGTTTGTAATCGTAGACTTTTTGTCGACACGTTTCACGAAGCCGGTCCCGGTCTACGGTTTTCTTAAATCTTCGACACGAGGCAAGTTCCTGATGCTGGTCGCCCGTTAAACTTCCAGTAAATCAAGCCCGCGGCTGTCGATAATTTTCGCGTGATATGTGAGCCCCATGATATACTGCAAATGGATTTTCGTCGAGGTATTTCGATTGGTATTACCGGACGGAGGCTGGCTTTCAAAACTTGGCAATTGTTGAAGTTCGGTTTTCCATGTCACTCACAGGTGGTTTCCTCCCGTTCCTCTCTACCCTGTGCCTCTTTTTTTTACCGTCGGTGACAACTTTTCCTTTTTATCATTGTGCCCCGATAAAGTTAGTTTCCGGACGATCAATCAAAATTAATAATCTTCGAGTTCATTTTATCGGACGTTCCGAACTTTCCCAGTGAATTGAATTTTTTACGGCGATGAGGAAACGTTTATCCACCTTCCATACTGTTGTATAATCCTGTTTGACGGGGATTCAGACGTTGTTAAAAAATTTGATTGTACGTCAAATTTTCAAAATAGAAATAATACCATTTGAAACAATTTCGATTTACACTGAAGTACGATGACATCGACTTTGTTTCATTTTGTAGCTCGATTTGCAACAAACTGGAATGAAATAGAAGTTTATTTTCTTTTTTAAAATGTTTGATAGGTTGAAATACTATAAATTATTTCAATGTTTTTACTATTTTAAATTAATAAATGTATCAGATCATTGATAATGCTCGTCAAAAGTTTATTTAATGGCATTTTGTGAATGGTCGAAAGAGAGTAACGCGTGCAATCGTTGGAATGTTTATTTATTGAAATAACTTGTTGGAAGCGAAACATTGTGTTGTCACGGGCATCATCATGCTGCGCGGCATTTCGTTAGATATATTTGGAGGTTGCATTTGTTCGAAAAAAATACAGGATTTTAAGAGGGCATTGTACCATTCACAATCGTGCTTTTGAAATTGTAAAATTCTCATTTCGCTTGGACGCGTCCCTTTTTACAGCGTTTTTATTCGAAAGTTTGCATTAAATCCCGTGTTCGTGGCACTTTAAAATGCATTCCTCGTTAAAGTGTGCAACACGAATTTCCGGGAACCATAATTCTTTGCGTTGCAATGTTTTAGTACATTTAAATTGAAGCGAATGGATCGCGTTCAAATAAATATTGTTTACCATATTTTTGTTTCGAGGATATTAAAGCTGGCGAACAACACCGGATACAAAACTAAATGATTTGCTTAAATTGGTATTTAAGCTGGTAGTGCAACTGAAAAGGTAGTGATTCTATAGAAAAAGAAGAAGACGAAAATGTAGAATAAAATGTGTTCGTATGGAACGGTTAGTCGAATTATCAAACTGAATTCACCCGAAAACAAGCCTCCTTTTCGATCGCTTCGTTGTGATTAGTACCGCCAGTTACCGATCACCCTATATAATTGGATCCTAACGTTCAATTTGCTCGATCGAGAGAAACGACCGTTCGCCCGTGCAATATCTGTCCGTGCAATGATTTCCATTTTCCTCGAGCAATTTATCGGCCATAACACCTTCCATTTTGTTTCCACACTTCGCGCACTTCGGAGACATTTAATTGCCACTGCAGTGCGCAAAAACCTAACCGCCTATCGTCGGTAAAAAAAAAAAAAAGAAAACTTGACTGAGATTAATCGTGCGAGAGTTTTCACGGCTAGAATTCGATTCGTCGAGAGAAGAAAACGATTTCAATAAACCGTGGCAGAGAGTTTCGAGGGGGGGGGGAAACATGAAACAGGTACGAGAAGCAAACAAAGTATAAAGCAACATAATGCAATCCAAATTTAATTAACGTTCGGCAAAGTAGAATGAATGAAATTGCAACACGTGACGGAGAATATATGAAAACATTATACCGTACATATAAGATGAAACGTGAAATGAAAATATGCAGGAGCACTCGCATATTTCCGTGCCGCGTGGTTCGAGTTTATTAACAACGATATACATAAGTAGTAAGATTTTAATCGGAAACGTTACCGCCGACACGGAGCAGTGAGAGAAAGATAGAAGAAAACGAAGCGAAACGTTAAACAAACATTACACAATGCATAAAGCACTCCCCTCTCTCGTTTCACTCGAAGCTATTCGCGTGTTGTCGCGGAAAACGCCGCGGACCCGGCGCCGAAAGTGCAACGCGCCCTCGCGTTAATACAAACCCCGGAGAAAAAACACCGCGAAAGAACGAAATTACTTCATCCGTCTGTGCTCGCAGATTACAAGCTAACGTAATATTAGTTTGAAACATTTACATGAGCTGGCAAATTGCATGTACACGCGGGGGTTAGAGCGCGCGCGGCCACCGCGAGCATGTGTGTGTCCGCGCGCGGTTAGCACAAACGGCAACCAGAAAGTCTGCTGCGCTTTTAGTCTAGGAAAATCGCCGACCGCTGCTCTCATTATTCCATTTGTCGTCGGAAAGTTATTTGTGCCCCCCAAAATTAGAACAGCGCGGCGCGGCGGCGGTCGGAAATAAAATTTATTCCCCTCTGTCGTTTTGCTGTCGCTACGGTCGGCAATCCTGGGAACGTTTTCCGCGGAAACGTTCGTCCCGTGGAAACACATTTCCTCAACGTAGCGATAGTAACAGATGTCGGGGAAAGACGAAACAAAGTAAAAACATTTCCCGTATCATGCTCGAAGAAGCAAACTTTTCATATGACGGCTATCGAAAAATAAATAAAATAACGACGAGCTGTTTGAAGCGATTTGTGCTCTTTTTTCTCGCGTAATTGTTCCTCTAAATCACTTTTCAGGAGAACCGCGCCGGCTTGCGGAGAATTATTTATTATTTCACGATGAAAGTCGCGCGGGATTTCGATAAATGATACTCGCGTAATTTTTACGAGAATTTCGGGACGATTCGCTATGGCTGATGGACGCTTGCTTGACAGGCGAACACGCGAGAGAAAGAATAATTGAGTGTAACAAGGACTTGGTCGCGTCTCCAAGGATATAGAATTCCGGCACAAAGGGGATTCTTCGATCTTCGCGAATTCAAAGGTAAATTTCTGCACGGCGAATTCCTCGTCGCGGAACTTCTTAATACCCTCCTCTAACTCTCTCTCGTGTAATCAACACTATTATTTATTGGTGCGAAATCCGCGTGTAGTTTGCTTTGAGAGGCTCCCTCGGAATCCGAGAGTTAGGCTTTTGATTAGCGCCGGCAGAATTTCAGCGGTGTTGCGTCGAGACAAGGAGTGTGTCTGACGTTTTATGGAGCGAATCCATTACGCGATTTTAATTCATAACTATGTCCGCGAGTCTCGTCGTCGTTCTTCCCTCTGATAAACTGGTTACTTCCGCGAGATAAAAACTCCGAGTAAACACTTCTTATTCCGGTTGACATAGGAATTTCTTCTAGTGCTATTAATTGCAGAAAAAAAAAGTCCCGGGATTCTCGGTAGTGTCTCGGTGGAGCGTAGCTTTATAACAGACTTCCCACCAACACCATTGTGCTCATGAGGGTGCCCGTACCGGCCACTTCTCTCACACGTCTGCACCGGCGTGTAAAAAAAAATTGTGGAGCAATTAGTGAACTTCCAGCGAACGTGTTATTTGGTTAACAGTATTAGACAATTGGAAAAATAAATAGTGCGGGTTGTGAAATATGCATACACGCTCCGAGAACGAGTTCATGGGATCGTTGTTATTCATCGTTTAATGATGTACACTGGAAATATTACGTCTCTCTGGCACAGTGGTGTGGAAATACCATTTCCTTTCACTGGAAGTTCTTCGTTTAAGACGATCATTTGCATGTTATATTTCTCGCTTGTGAAAGAGAACCATGTGTTACAGTATTATTATCGTATGTTTGTTGGTCGGAAATGATTATTAAACCTATAGAAATTTTTCGTCATAGTACACTGATTTTTACGAAATTCGTGAAGATATATTCAATAAGACGTATCCAAGAGTTTTGCTTTTAGTTCAAAGTTAAATGTCATTAGTAAACTGTAGATAATTATACGCAATGAACTTTCAATGCCAATTGCATGGACTAGAAGTGAAATAAAAATTGATGTTGATGTTCAAACAACTAACAAATAAATAACCGAGTATCAATTTGAAAAGAAACACTCTTGCATACTCTACTAAACACACACTTGAAAGAGTGGCCTGTTATAAAGTATTTAATTCAAGGTATATGCTCTTTATTTTGTTTCTACAATTATTATGTCTAAGAAGAAAAAATATAAAAAAGTAGAAGGTACAAATTGTTCGGAATTATGACTCGGACACCTTCAAATCGGCGAGGCCGTCCCTATTGCAAATATTCAACGAAAATTTTAATGGACACCGTTGAAATGTATATCTTTCATTATATCAGATAATAAGAAGTAAATTAAATTGGACGAGTTTGTGTCGGTACAAACAAACAAAATCAAAAGGAATAAATTTAAAAACAAGAAAAAAACGAAGTCAAAGATGACAATGTACTTTGCAGTTATTGGAATTCTCTATTTTCATGATCCAAGCCTTATAAACATTGAGTTCAGTGTTAAACGTGTTATAATGGTACCATACAAAATATACTGACATGAAAATTAACATGAGTGAGACTTATATGTAGTCTCTGCATCTTGTAATAAAGGTAGACAATATTTATTTTGCACAAAAAGTCGCTGTCTAATAATATCTCGTAATCCCTTAAGAGTCCTTGTCAACAAGTTTTGTAATAATTAGTCAATTACATTATCATTTCTAAAGATAATGGAGAACTATTGTAACCATGATGAATATTTGTTGTTCGAAATTGCAGATTACTCTTCTTTGAATGGAAAAATAACTTTTTTGTTTATCTGTAAAAAAATTTCCGAGATATTTTCCAAAATAACAAAATGCAACAAAAATGCGTTCATTTTCGTATTTCATGAAAAGATGCGTGTTTACGCGCACTCGCGCATCGTCATTTTCAGCGACAACGAGGCCCGCGTAGTTTCGAATGCATAGCATCGTCAGTATTCACGTCGATGTCGCTAATAACTGGTCGAGCCGGTAATTCGAATAATTTAAAAAGCGAACAATATATCGCACGGCTCGGATATTATTTTTGAATGTTAATTAAAGCACGCCCGTTGAAAAGTACAACTTTTGCATTATGTGCCGGAGGTACATAGCTCGATTCGGGTTTCCTCTACTTCTGCTTTGGTCAATGCAGTTATCCCGCGGAGTTTAAGCCAACCCATATCGCGCAAAACTAATTTAAGTTCGCCAGGCGCGAAGTTGCAGCTTCTTCGACCGCCGACACAACACACACACACACACACACACACACATACACCTTTCCCCTATTGTTCTCGATTTATGTTTCATTTCTAATTGCTTATTGTAGTTTCTTAACTGTTGACGGTAACCCGTGAACCGATCCCCCGTTGAATTGCGCTGCAGAAACGTGATTATTCCTTTCATATGCCACACGAATTTGCACAGCGGTCCTCGCGAAAATCCCAAACATTGACATTGCTATGCTCCACGGACGTTGGAATTAATTAACTGCCGTCGCCATCTCGCTACCCGTACAATACTGATTCACCAGTCGAAACGTCCCTCTGTCTTTCTTCAGCCATGTACGTTCTGTTATTAATAAACTCTGCAATTCCTCCGCTTATACACTGCGGTGCCATAACTTTACCGCTGCGCATTGTTTTAAGGTTCTTCCACAGCCGAAAGAATAATGCAGGAAAAACAAGTACAATAACGGACTTCACACGTGCACATATTCCGATGAATGTGGGAAACATTACAACTTTAGCAAACTTCAGAGATTTTCATGTTGTATTTTTGCTGAACAACAATCTCTGTTGCTCAATTTCTATTTATAATGTCACGCAGTAATTACCGTAGTAGAAAAGAGGTTACGGAACAAGAGGTGGCAATTCGTGAAATCGGACAGCAAGTAGGGCGTTTCCATAAAGTTTACAACTACATATATAGAGAGATATACAGGGTGTCCCAAAACTACCCTAGGAGCCAAAAATGGGAGGTTCCTTGGGTCATTTGAAGCGACATTTTCCTTAACAAAAATGTTATCCGCGGCTTTGTTTAGGAGTTATTAACGAAAAACACGGACCAATCAGAGCGCGACCTAGACGCGACTTGGTAAAATTGGCTCGGCGCGCCAACTGCCCATTGGCCGACTGTGCCAACTCGCGTCTAGGTCGCGCTCTGATTGGTCCGTATTTTTCGTTAATAACTCCTAAACAAAGTCGCGGATAACATTTTTGCAAAGGAAAATGTCGCTTCAAATGACCCAAGGAACCTCCTATTTTCGGCTCCTAGGGTAGTTTTGGGACACCCTGTATATAGAGAGTATTCATGCTAGCAGTAGCCAGTGTTTTTCTTTGCAAATAGTGAACGTCAGAGAAAAAGGAAACAAGAAAAAATTATGTGTTTGCAAGCAATGTAATCATTAGATGTCTCTAACTTTTTTTAACTGCATTATTTTTTTAGAAAGAGAGGTGACCTTCAATCTTTTAAATGGAATGTATTTTTTCTATCATACGAAAGCGTGTGTCAAAAAGAATTCATTCTTCTAATGGTTTTCCTATTTTAAATTGCACTCTAAATTGCATACCTGAATTGCACTTACCTGGCGTACGCTTTAATACAAAAAGATAAGATTTGCATATAAAAAGATACATAGCATTCCATTGGAAAAATTTATCAAAATCAAGTGCAGGCAAAAATAAATTATAGATACCAATGCATTGCTTGTAAAATACAGTATATCTTTTCCTCTTTATTTTCTCGAATGTTTAGTGTAGTGCATTTTTTTACATGCGAGTAACGTTTGCAGTACATTGAAATATTAAAAGATAATTACGTTTTATTCGTGCAAGAAATAAAATTTCATATAAACAGAATAATGCCCAGATTCATCAAAATCAACAAACCGTGATTTCATACGTTTAATATCAATTTATTGAAATGGCCGGATAAAAATCATATGGAAAATTTCTAGGGTACTGTGTTACAACATGTTCATGAAGAATAACAAGCAGTTATCAAACGAAGTTGTTTTTGAATTGTGAAATGCAATGAGCAAAAACCTGGTTTGAAAAAAATATTAGCGAGCGTTAACCATATTTTTTAGTTAAGCTATGTAAGAATGGAAATTCTACACACCAAAATTAAAATTTAATCAATATTGCTATTACGTATATTTCATTTTAAATAAATAATATTGTCCCTCTCCTTTCGTGATATCTATATAATGTATTTTTAACTCTTTTTACGTGTCGTTATTGATATTTTTCAATCGTTATACGAGGCTTTTAATGCAAAAGTAATTCAATATTTGTTTATCGGTCAACTCCACATTTCAAAGGTTTACTCGTCATTAATAAACAGTGAATGTTTATGCAAAATAAAAATGTTTTCTGTATAAATTGTGTGTTTACTTTTCCTTTAATAATTTCGATCAACTGAAACTGACACATTTTTAAATTCATTTAATTCGTCCACTGCTTTAAGTTGCACTTATTCATGTTTCCCATAAATGTATTAAATCCGCAGTTTAGTCGTACATGATTATTGCAATATAATTTTAACATGGCTTGCGTATGACAAACGTAGCAGCCTTCCACATTATGGTGTTTTATAGAGCTCTCACTTAATTCCTCATTATCCTATAATTGAGTCACACCATTTTTGCATCAAACGACTCATGTGGATGTTCAAAACTCTTAAAAATTTTAGAGGTGCTGTAATTATGCTCCAGAGTGTATATTTTGCAAAGTACAAAGAAAATACGTTATTTTCGTCGTCAGGAATATTGTAACAATCCACATCAATTTTTATTCTATTCATGAAAACAAAATCGATTCTCTAACAAATTCATAGTTAAAAACTTGATACATATTATCAATTATTTACAAAGTCAAGAATATTGTAATAATCCACATAAAGTCTTGTATTCATAAAAACACAATTCCCTTTTCTAACAAATAAATAGTTAAAAACTTGATACATTACCAACTATTTGCATTGCATTATTATTGAAATAATCCACTTAAATTTTCTCTTGTATTCACAAAAACAGATTTTCTAACAAATGAATAGTTAAAAACTTGATACAGTTTAGCAATTATTCTCATTTATCTAAATTCTAATAGAACTCTCAGATTTTTCATTTCGATCGCAATTTCTATAATTTCATATTCTAATAAACAACCGTAGTTTATTAATTACGAGACCGTTGTGGCTTTTGTATTTGAATTTGTGAAATGTAATTAGTACGTCGAATTTTTGTGATTAAACGGATGATTGGTGGCTTCATTTACCCTTCGTTTGCGCGATTCTCGTATTTAATACGCCTGAAATAACACTGATTTATTTTTTGTCGGCCGGAGAGAGAATATCGAAAATTCTAGAATAAAATCTTTGTGCGAGATAAATATTGCGGTAGCCGTGAAATACGTTCAGCATTTTTCTACCAGCTAGTATTCTCCCTGTAACGTTCCACATGAACAATTTTCCACGCTGCGATACTTAACGCGAACATCATTCTATGAGCCTGCACATTCTACGACATGTTTAACACGTATACACCCAGCGACATACTTTGCATATCGCAGGTCTTTTAATATGCAGGGTATACTTCTAATTTAGTCCACTCTGCGTTTATTATGCGCGTACAATGTACGCGCGAGGTACTCTGCAAATTGCTGAAATTATTGACCAAATTCATTTGCTCCGAATAGAAAATACAAAAACACCGAGCAAGTATTTTTCAGATAGTCGCGAGAGCTGCAATTTCACCTCCTGCGCTTTTTTTCAAAGTCTGTTAATATTTATTTCTCGAAAGAAACATCGCAGAGAAAATGTTAAGTGATATTCATAAATTCCCTAGATTTCTGAACCGATCTGAGAAAATTTCATAACACGGAAGCATGAAAATTAAAAAATATTCATAAATTCTTTACATTGTTGAATCGGACTTCAAGCTTTGTTAATGAAAATTTCAAAGAAAATTTTTAAATGTTCATATACTTCTACATTCCAATGCAAAAACTATTCTGCAAATATTCTAGATACCATCGCGTTCATATTTTTACAATAAAGTTCTAGTCGATCATCGCGGTTTCACCGTGAATTTCTAAAATATTTCTCGAGTTGGTCCACTGGGAGCTTTTTAACCCTCATACGTACCTTGGGGTGAAAATTCGCACATTTATTTTATTATACGCACTGAAAACTGTGACGAATTTGTTGATTTAAAGTGTAAAGCAAAACTTGATGAAATGGTATCTTCAGATTTTTTATGAAACTATTTTTGCAAAGCGTACGAGGGTCAATATTTTATGGAAGCATTTTTACTCGATTTCCAGCGCCCACTCTTAATTTTATCTTCGATGATTGCTGATATTTTTCTCTCGCTTAATAACTCCAATTAAATAAATATGATTTTATCATAATTGCCTTTCAAATGTAATTAGTCAAGGCTTTCCATTTAATATTTATGAATACTGCATTGTAGAAATACGAAATAATCGGATAAGATCGTTCCACAATTTTGTATGTACATTACTAACATTATTCATAAATATTACCAGTAATCCACGGAATTTATACGTTTGTGATAAAAAAAATTGTCTAAAATTCAACATAATGAAGTCACTGCACTACGATCTTATGCAAAATAAAAATTGTTGAAATCAATTGTGAGAAGCAGAGTATAAACGAGTTTCTCTTTTTAATCATTTTAACAAACAATGTAATAGTATACTTAAATTCTTTTAATGTATTTACGATTTCGTATCTCATTTATTCACTTTCTCATAAATACATCAAATCCGCGGTGCAATAATTGTAGATTAATGCATTTTCCATTTCACAATAAACCCTGGCAGGTCCATTAATGGAAAATTAATCCTTCACGGACGAGAACTGTTTCTGTTGCATTTTGCGATGGGTTTAACCCTTCAGAAACAACGTCCGACTGCCAGTTTCTTTTTGTACTGTCACGTTGTATTATTTTGCTGTATAATTTTATAGACAGCTGGACTACTTGTTATCTTTAATACTTATCTTCCTTTCGCATTTAATAATCTATGTTATAATAAATGGAAGTACTCTTTACAGTCAGTACAGAATCGTAACGCCGTCCTTAGAGGATTAATATGCCCTTTTGTAATGTAATCGTTTATTATTAATCTAGAATAATTATATTTTACGGCTATACAAACTAGTCTATTAAAAATTATATTTTTACAGCGGATCTTTATGCAAAATAAAAATGTTTTACCTGATTTACAACAAACTGGAGTGAAATAGAAACTTATTTTCTTTGTAATTTTAAATTCTTCTAATGCTACTACCGTTTGAAATTATAGCTACTCATTTTTGCCGTAAATGCATAATTCTAGGATATTTTATTCATTATTCTAGGATATATTATTTTCAATCTATTGAACATATTAAGTAAGAAAATACATTTGTATCTGACCTCAGTTTGTTGCAATTCAGGTATAAAATTTTTCTTTTACATAAAGATCCGCTGTCCACATATATTACAAGTTTGCCAGAAAATCTATAATAGAATTTTTATTCCTTTTAAGTTCCCTGTGCTGGGGATGGAAATGTCGAGTGACCTAGGACCAAGTCAGGAAAACAAAGAAACCATTATTTTTCATGCAAACGTATCCCGCAGCAGGGTGGACCGTATAAAATGTACGTTGAACAGAAGCTGTCGGATCCGAGTTCGGGAAGGATAAGATTCGAAACTGCGGAGGATCATCCTCGCGCGGGCCCTTCTTTCGTTTCTAAGCAAATCGAGCAGAATGAGGGCATTTTAATCTATATATCCCGGAATTTCAGAAGCCCCGCCCGCCCTTTTGCCGCGCGTAGAACGCTTTCCGCCTTCGTTTCGCAGTTGAATTTCAATTTATTAAAATGCCAGATCCCTCTTGAGCAGGGCTCGGTGATCCTTTTTAACGTCGTCGCTTCGCTTTCCTCTTTATATCGCTTTCCGGAAGCTGGCACGAAGCGCCGTGGCCACGCCGCCACGGCTCGAATGTCTGAATATAAACAGCGACGCTTTACAATTCATGACCCATGAACCGAACCTCGACTGTTCCCCTGTTTCTTCGTCGTCTTACCAGCGCGGAGCATCGGGGGCTTTCTGGCCCCTCTACTTTCTCTCTCGCCCTGAAAAAGACTACCTACATGATTGTTCTTGACGATGCCTCGTGATTTCAACGGACCCTTTAAAATCCTCCCCCGAAAACACGTCGACGAGACGAATTTCAGCTTTCACGAACGTGTTTAACGACGCTCGCGAGTTTTGCGGATTTCACTGACTTTTTTCAACCCCACGTTCGCGCCTCTGGTAATTGTTGCATTCACATTTCTCGAATTCATTCCGCAGTTGGCACGCAATTAAAGAAAAAGTGTATCTGCGGCTCGATTCGAATGCACGCTACTCCACAAAATTAACACTAGTACTGCCGACTTGTTATTTTCTTAAACAATGTTCCTTGAGAATTTAGTAGCCATGTAATATTTTAGCTGAACGGAAATTGTATCTCCTAAATAAACCGGTTTGTTTAAAGTTAAAGTATTGATAAATAAATTGTACAACTACCGAGCATTAAACCCGACCGGTATATGATGTTATATTATTTATAATATACCTAACAGAATTGCGTGAGTCCAATATTTTCGCGTATAAATTGTGTACTGCATGCAAACAAGATCTTTATACAGTTCGTCAAACAACATTTTAACTGTATTATTGTAATAATTTTCTGACTACTTTAAAGTCAGTAAATGTGGAGTTACAAATTATTATTTATTCATATGCTTGGACCCAGCAAAATCAGTGACCGAAATATAAAAGATAAAAACTAATTGTGCCAACTTAATTTTTATATCAAAATTAAAGAAAGACAATTAAAAATATTTACAAGCTATCAAAGAATTAAATTATATATATTTTTATTTAAGTGTATATATTAGTGAACGTGTTAAAAATGAAAATTGATTTTACAGTTTTTATTACAGTAAGAATGTAACATTGAAAATTGACGTTGTAACAACTTTGGTTAATTTACACAGATGCGTTTACAACAAAGAAAATAAGAATTGATAAAATTTTGTTTAACATTCTTGCAGGGTCCAAACGTTTTACGTAAAGTAGGTAATTTTCGTAAGAAAATTGTAATGATATTTTAAATGAAATCAATTTTTTTAAATTCTGCATAAATCATAAATTATGCGGTTCGAGTGTACTAACAATGAGTAAAAAAAGTAGATGTATTTACTAGCAGGAATTCAAATTTCAGTGCCTGTGAATACATTTACTTATCGAATTAGTATGTGCATAGATTGACCTGGAAATGCATACACTTGCAGAATTAACACATTCACTGCAACAGTATACACAAACTGATGATCTCAAATTAATTTACATGCCTTTACAATAACAAATATGGTTAACAAAAAAAGTTTGTTCTTGGGTCACATTCGCTTAAGCAGTGCATGGTTCCTGTCACACATGTGTGGTAGCCCTTTAATGACAGAATTATTAAATTTAATCCACTAATATATCGAATGAGACTCGTAATAAAGAATTCGGACAAAATCTACTAAATATGTACAGTGACTACCACTAATATTCGGACGCTCTCAAAACAAGGACAATTATTCTAACTTCTCAAAAATGTTCAAATCGTAAAGTCCAATATTAAAAAGTTATCCATTTTTAAGAGTGTCCGAATATTAGTTGGAGTTAGTGTATATAACTAATTTCCTTGAAACCAAAATATAATTCGATTTTCTTAAAGTTGATATTTAGTCATTAAAGAATGCAATAAATGGCCTGCAATAAATTAAAATTTGAGTTTTTTTCTTAAAAGGTTTTAGACGAGAAAATCGATCATAGTTGGAAGAGGTTA
Organism: Lasioglossum morio; assembly: GCA_916610235.2. Lineage (NCBI taxonomy): Eukaryota > Metazoa > Arthropoda > Insecta > Hymenoptera > Halictidae > Lasioglossum > Lasioglossum morio. The sequence goes on from OU744333.1 coordinate 3,636,668, forward strand.
ATTGATGCTCGAATTTGATCTTTGTTATCATCTTTTCTCACTTTCGGTATTATTTGCAAAAATGGAAAAATATTTCGTTGCATGTAATCGCAGTAGTTAACCACGGCGGAAGTTAGAGTTGTTGCTATACTGTTCAGAGAAAGTCCACCATGCTGGACTATTCAGGAAGTTTTTCGTTTCTTTGCTCTCGCGGCAGAACTCCGTACGTGCGGTGGCATGATTATCAGCGCGGAGAATGTCGGCCCTTAGAAACCAGTCTCGAACTTGTGAACCTTTCGACGACCAAACGAGCTACTTGAATGCAGACGACCTTTGACAACCGTTACATCGGGGAATACAAATTTAACTGGAAGTCGGTGTCTCGATTTTTGAAGAGCACCAATCGATATAGTTTTCCGCATCTGCAAATGTCACTCGCTTTCGTTCAAAATCCTTTCAAAATATGAAGTGATTGGCAATCCTGGCGAGTCCTTTAGAAAGAAATACTTTTCAAACCTTTTAATTAGGTTAACCCTTTGTACTCCCAATTATTTTTAATTTTGTTGCCCTCAACTCCCTACTATTTTAAGTGTTTTATTCGAAATTTACTTCATAGGTCAGTTTCAAGACTTATTTCAAATAATTTTGTCTACTAATTATATTAAATATAGCTCTCAAACTTTGTTGTAATTTGTATTTGTTTTTAACGAAAAAACCAGAAATTAAATATAAATAAAGGAAGAACCAAATACATGTAAAAACCCGTTTCATTTACATTTTTCTTTCTCTAACTTCGAGTCACACTCGACAAAGGAATGCAAATGGTTAATCCGTCATTCGAGTTTACTATCTTTCGCAAATTATTTAGTTTCCTTTTAACTACTTCGTTCTCTTGGACATGTTGCGTCGCGACGTAACACGTCCAAGAAAACGAAGTGGCTAATTCGACGAATAACTCTCTCACTTTAATATGTCATGGCATACACATTGATATGAACTACAATATTTACGGTTTATATTTGCAAGATATCCCAAAAATGTAATACTTCCTTGAAACGGGTGATTCCCAAAGTTATTTGGAGTAACTTTTTCTTTTGTGAAAATGTTCTCCGCGGATTTGTTAACGAGTTATTCACGAAAACCATGGATCAAGCAGTGCGCGGCAGGTTCCACTGAGCGTAGCGTTGTTCTCGCGCCGCGGTAAAGCAGTGAACAAGAGAAGCAGCAGAAATCGATTTAATTAAAACTCACTTATTCAGCCGTAAATGCACTTGCTACTTCGAACTGTGTGTCATTGGACCATTCAGAGGAATGTCAAAAAATCAGAAGAATGTTTAAATACTTTTAGAGCCGTGTAGAACGTCCGAGAGTAGTTTAGTAAATTATTATGAAATGTTTAGAAGATCGGAGAATGGTATTTGATAGTTTAAAGAAACCGAGAAATAATGTTGATTTTGTCCTATTGTTGTAATATGACAGAAAGATATTGCATAGATCTTTAACATTGTAAATCCCTCTTTAAAAATGAGAAACTAAAATAAGGTGAGATAAATATTTTAAAAAATTATTCGCGTTATTCACATTAAATTAAACGAAGTGTAGAACACGAAATAAGAATAGATAGAAACATCAGTAACGTTAATAAAGTGAACGGTTTATTCTATAAACGTGCCTAAAATATTTGTAGTTTAATACTACCGTGTCTTCTGTGTAGTACAGAGAAATTATTATAAACTTCTACTTATTTGAAGTTTGGTAACGAATGAAAGTATTTGTTGTACACGCTACAATACCTTTTTTCATTGTCGAATGTATTGTTATGTTTTCAATAACATATGGCGATAATTTTGTATTGTTCGCAAGAGAAACCACTGTAATGAAACTGTTGCAATGAAAAGGCGCTACATTTTTTTGTAATTTCAGTAAACCAACAAAAAGCAATTGAAAATTTATTTCTGTTTCAAGCTACAAATTTATGGTCAATTATATAACATTCGTGTACATACATTTATACGTTAGACATCAAAGTTCTTTTTATTGTTTCAATTGCTGCAATTTAGATATTAGAGCTGCTTTCAGCTGCTTTCGTGTCGAAGTAGAGGAAAATAACTCGTCGAAAAGAATTAAAAGAGAGTATATTTTATTTTAATCATTACCAGATAGCAGATTTTATGCATTTATGGCAAAAATTAGTAGGTGCAATTCAAACAGTAAAAACATTTTAAAAATTTTAATATCTTTTATATTATTATTAACCTATTAAACATATTAAGAAGGGAAACAAATTTCAACTTTACTAAAGTTTGTCGTAATTCGCATAAAAAAATTTTTATTTTGCATAAAGATGCGAATCATTTGTACATATAAAGAGTAATGTATTTAGAAATATACTGTAATATTTTACATACAATAATATTCATAGACAGGAGCTCTATGTTTGTGCAATTAGTCCAGTACTGTTCAGAATAATTTGATGAATATTACTTCTATCTGACTCTGAAGTTATAGCGCGCATTTGTCCATTTTTATCGGCGTATCTTATCGGGACGGATTTCTTCCCGTCGTTTTATGATGCTTTTTGTTAAAAGCACAGGTTAGAGACATGAAAACGCGAAAGAAATCCATTCATGATATATTTCCTACTCTTTGGCTAATGTTCTGTCATCCCATGTTGCTCGTAGAGTAACAAAAATGAGGGGTTGCCACGGGAATAAAAATAGTGGGACGGATGATTGCGTTTCTGTGTGGAGTCGCCCTATTCGTCTCCGCGTTTCTCTGCACACAACTTGCGACAATTTTGTCGCAGTCGCCGACAGTGAAATAGTGACCTCAGAAAATTTCACCGGGGACAGTAATATAGCTTACTTTCTGGAATGGACGTGTAACGAAATTATCAATTTCGTTTGCGGTCGGTTTTTGCGAGAAGCGCCTTCGGTCGAAACTCAATTACACAATACAAATGAAAATAGCAGGAGTAGCATGGCCTGCAAACGGAACAGCCGGAATAATTCGTTGCAATGTTATTCTGTTGGAACAATTATTTTGCAAACCCGGTTATCTCGAGGATATCCCTTTTGATATCGCGTGGTCCGCAATGGAACATGATTTTTAAATAACGTTCCACGGTAAGGTAGTTTACTCGGGTCATTTACCTGTCTTACTTGGATCTCGATAAATTTTGCGACCTTTCCTCTCTTGCGGAAATTCCCTGTGTGGGGACACACATGATTATAAATGGTGGGGACGCCGACCCTCGGGGGTTGACCTCAACGCCTGACGGGTCGCCCACAGAATCTTTCGACGACCGAAAATATCACTTGAATACAAAACCGCTCGAAAAATGCGAGGCCACGAAAATCCTTTGCACCGTGAGAAGATATAGTCAAATATGGAATAGCATTCTGTTTTTTTCTGAATATCGTTTTTACAAAATCAATTGTAACGAATAGGTATTTTCATTGGTACTGCAAGGAACATCACTGCAAATATTATCTATCACGACTCTTTCGTAATTTTTGAAAATCTATGGAACTTTTAATAGATCCTTTAACAGCAATAGCAATATAAATCGTGAACCAACCAGTGTTGGACAATATTTAAATAAATAGTTATTTAGATAGAAATTTAAATAACAAGTTATTTGGACATTCAAATAAGAAACAAAAATATTATCTATTATTTGAGCCAGTCTAAATGAATTATTTAAAATAATAAAGTTAATTGTTATTTACCAATAGAATTTCAATTATTAATTGCACAGACAAATAATAAATTAAATTGTATTTTTATTTATGGAATAGTATAAATATGGAATAGCATTCTGTTTTTTTGAATGTCACTTTTAAAATCAATTGCAACGAATACGTATTTTCATTGGTACTGCAAGGAAGATCACTGCAAATATTATGTATCATGACTCTTCCGTAATTTTTGAAAATCTATGGATCTTTTAATAGATCCTTTAACATCAATAGCAATATAAATCGTGAACCAACCAGTGTTGGACAATATTTAAATAAATAGTTATTTAGATAGAAATTTAAATAACAAGTTATTTGGACATTCAAATAAAAAACAAAAATATTATCTATTATTTGAACCAGTCTAAATGAATTATTTTAAATAACAAAGTTAATTGTTATTTACAAATACAATTTCAATTATTATTTGTACTGACAAATAATAAATTAAATTGTATTTATATTTATTAATAACTAGCTCCTCGCGACGTGCACGATACTCTTAAAAATCCATAACTTTTTTAAGATTGGTCCCAAGGACTTGAATGTTTTTAAGATGTTACACCGACTAATTTCCTAGAGAAGGAGTTAACAAAAATTTGTTTAGATTGCAATTGGTAGGAATCATACAAAATTTTAAGAACGATGTTCTCTCAACTTTTTTATCTGATCCTGTAACAATAAATAAAAAAATGCGTTTTGTAGATTTCGGTCACTTATATGCATACTGAAAGTTTTATCAAAATCGGTCAACATTTGCAATAATCGTTACAGGATCAGATAAAAAAATTGAAAAATATCATTTTAAAAATTTTGCACGATTCCTACCAATTACAATCGCAACAAATGTTTGTTTACTCATTCTCTAGCAAACTAGTCGGTCTAACATCTTTAAAAAAAAATCAAGTGCTTTAGATCAATCTAAAAAAAGTTGCGTGATTTTTAAAGTATTAAAAATACCTAATTAAAAAGAGGTAGCTGTACTTCTGTAGCTCATTGCTAGACTGCGAATGTTTATGTAAAATAAAATTTTTATACATCGATTGCAATCTATAGGAGCTAAGTAAACATTTATTTTGCTCATTAATAATTTTCATATGTTAGTAATAGTATATCGACTCTGTTAAAGTCTTTAATCTTTCGAATGTTTCGAATTATACCTACACACTTTTGTGATAATCTAATGAACCCTCGTAAAGATTAAATAATTCATGCACTTTTTCAATCAATTATATTTGTAAGTTGCTCCTTTGAAAATAAAGTATAGTGGAAAGTTGAAAATTTCTACAAGATTGAGAATAATGACTTGAAGGAACAATAATTTTAGAAACAGTAGAAAATGTGTTAAAACGTGCAACCATTTATTACTGAATTTTTAGCACGAAGACGTTAGTTTCGGGTCAATACAAGTAGATTGAGAAAAGTTCCGATGGGGAAGTGGTATTTTAGAATTTCCTATGTATAATTTTATATGCGAGAAGGATTTCTTATCGATGTATAGGCAACCGAATGTGATTGGTTCTTAGATTGCACGATTCCGGAACGATAGTACTGATGTTCATTTGACGATATTGAAAAGCGTCTTTAAAATATTGGAGGGTCACGTTGTAGCTCAGCTGCACGAAACGATCGACCACGAAGTAAAAGTCTGGCATCGTGCCGTACTCCCGATATTTTTCATTAGAAGGAGAAAGACGAGGGAGCAAGAAATAGGAAAACGCAAAGTACCCGGCCAAGTTGAAGCAAAATGGCGTAAAAACGGAGCTTTGTCAATTAAACGACCCTGAAAGAAAAATTACGATACCAAATGGGAATTCAGGAATACTTTAATATTATGGACCATTTCGAATAGAATTGACGGTAATTCTTGTTCGCAAGAAATTACGGATATCGAAAAAGGTTTCAATTACATTTTACTGCGCCTGAATCACGTTTAGTTTACGCGCGAAAAAATATTACATTACTGTTCGGTAAAACTCTACACTTTTACTTGTTTGCAACCCGTAGAAATCTTCAAAAGATGACAGAACGTAAATTTTATTGCATTTTGTTTTCCATTCCCGGAATCCATTAGCAAAATAATATAATTTTAGCACAACTTTGCTACTTTAAAGTTACATACAAAAATGTTTGCGCGAAGATAAAATTTGTTTTTTAAGATACGAAGAAGAAATATGTATTTTAACTCGAACTAAAACAAATATGGAACACTGGCATCGAGTATTAATTTATGGAAAATAAAATAGTTCGAAATCATTTCTAAAGAAGAATTAAATAAGCGAGTAATTAACTGCAATAATCAAAAACTCCTTCAGTAATTTTCCTTTAAATGTTCTTACTATAACCGCTATAATTTTACTAAATATTATCATAGCTTTCAAATATTAGTTTATTAACTAACATTCGAAGAATGTTACTAACGTGTCAAGTTCGAAATAATATTACTAATTCTTATTAAAAAATTCCCAAAACTCGTCTTCGAAGACTTTATAAGTTTATCAAAAGCTAAATTTTACATAAATGCCATTGTGGTTATAGAAATATTTTGTTTTATATTTACATTCATATTTCACAGACAATTATACTATGATGGTAGAACAATTATAACTATAAACCATTTATTATTAATATCTAAGTTCACTTAACTTAGAAATTACTTAGAAACATAATCTTTATGCAAAATAAAAATATTTTGCAGCGATTGTGAATAGCAGGAGTTAAATAAAAATTCAGTTCACCCCTTAATAGATTTTTTACATTGAAAACGCAATAACAATATTTTTCGGTTTTTTAAATCTGTCACTGTTTTACAATTTTACCCAGTCAATTTCTTCATAAATGCATAATGATCCGCAGTCTAGTTATATGTATACTATAAAGAGATAATTTCATATTTCCGATTAAATGGATCGCAACAAATATAATCTCATTGAATGGTAACGTGTCGATGATTAATAAATGAGTGATAATAACCGCCGACAAACTATTTCTGCTTCGTTTCGTCTCCGGTCGCAATTTATTGATTTAATCAAAGATATCTCCAAAAAGGGCTGAAAAGGTGAGATTGAGCCGCTTTTAGTCTTTGTAACAGTCCATAAAAGAGTGGCAAGAGGTAGGCAGTCAATGGCCTCTCTCACTTGGGAAAGGATGGGTGCTTTCAGCTTCCTTTAGCAAAAATCAATTTCGCTGACGCTACTTATAATCCGATTAATTAAAAGCCAGTGCGCGAGCGGCAGGGATATAACGCTGGGCCCCGGAACACGAAATACGAAATATCGTACGACATATTATGGCATAAAAAGGCCGGCGAAAACGTATAGCAAAAAAAAAAAAAAGAAAATATACAAAATAAGAGGAGAGGAAACGAGGCGAGTTTTAATGGATGTAAAATCTATCCGCCATTAGAACTTTTCCATACGGTGGAAAGTTTCAAAGTATAGTACAGGAAATTACATTTTAATTGCGTGCTCTTGGCCGGGACGCAGGGGGGTCGTCGTTTATGCGGAATCGATAGACAAATGTTGCGTTCTGTCCAGATTGGAATATTATTCAAATACTGCTGACACACATACTGCGCATCCGCGTTTCACGAAATCGCACGTACCCTTCGAACTGACCGATGGACAACGAACACGAAAATATTCGTGGAAAATCTTCCTACAATATTTTACGTTTCTCATTATCAGTGCATTACGGATTTCATACATTTACAAAAGAACAATGTATTTAAAACCGTGAAGGGAGTGGAATATCGGGCTGCTATTTCTCACGATTCATGCGTAACATTTTTATTTTGAATAAAGACCTGCAATGTAACTGTCGAGCATGTATGGAAATATTGTTTACCCTCTACGTTAGAAAAATTAATATTTTATTGTTTAAAATACTGTGATGACGTACAGAAATGATAATTGAATATAATTTATTTTTATCAAGAAATTGAGTAAATTTGCGGTACGTGTATACAGATAACGTAACACATAAAATATTTATCTTCTTGCAGAATAAACATCGGAATATATTGAAATACTGGAAAATAATGGTCCAATACATGAAAGTCGAGAGAGACCGAAGCACAGTTTGAAAATTTTAATAGCAATTTAGTGAAGTGGCCAGGATATTCCTGGATCAAAATCCTATGAACAGTCCTGGAATCCAAGTAGCAAAAAAATTTTTAATTTATAGGTAACAAGGAATGTTCTATTCATTATTAAAAATTCTTCATTGTACCAACTTGTTATTATATTTTTGATTGTTATTATATTGATATTATAATTTAATTATGCTGGTGTTATGGATGTACACCAATCAGAATATTATGTTTTTATTATATATTTATATATAATAAAAATATGACATATTAACAATTATTATATAATATTTTATATACAATATATATATATATATATATATATATATATTATTTTATTATATACGTATACATATATATTTCTACTCTTTTTTACTATATATTATATGTTTTTGACTTATTTCACGTACAGCTATTAACATTTAGAAATCATTACATAAATTTTCAATACTCTTGAACTATATTTATGCTCGACAGCGTTTTTTGATGGAAATTTTCACGCCCCGTAATTTTAATACAATTTCACGTGAAGGACAGAAGAACATAGATTTAACTAATCCGTGAACATAATAACGAAGTTAAAAAATCTGCTAACATATCTTTAAAGACTTTCCACAAGAATCGAATTGTTTCGTTCATTATCCACGAAATTCAACGCTCAATTTCGCACTTGAATGACTGAAACGCGTGCGTTAACGAGGCTCCATTAAAACTTCAATTTTCTTTGACCAACCGTCGGAATATTTCATTGAACATTCCTGCCGCCCAGATTCATCTAAATCATTTCATTAAATCTTAATCTCAGCGTTCCATTATTCAACTCAACGACTATCTTGCGCCCAATTATGTTCCCGCAAAAATCCACCGAACGCGGTTTCATTGATATTGTTGCAAAGAAGAGCATAGACATTAAGTTCGGAGTCATACTATCATACTCCGATGAAAGCCACTAATATAAATTTTCCTTCGATTTTCCTCTTTCATTGTTCATTCTTACCATCCGCCGGAACTTTACGATCTGATTTCGATTCGAACCGAATAGCCGAATCATCGATTTTATGATAATTCTGAAATCATCGAAGGGACGAATTCCATTTATTTATAAGTACCTCCGAAATGGAATTGCATTATGGTATTAATAATTTTCAATTTCTATGTATTATAATTCTGCGTTTATTCCGCGTTACCAGCTTTATTAATTTATTATTACGCGATTACCCTTTTGCCAGAAATTTTTGCTTTTGATCGCGTGAAACTGAGGTTTTGGAAAACCAGGCCAGAGTTCGAATCTTTTATTTAGAATAAATTATCATAATATCAGTCCTGTACTCGAACTACTTGATAAATAACAAGTTCTTACAAATAATGGCAAATGTATAATTAAAGTAGATATATTTTTTTATGTACTCCATAAACAAATCAAATTAAAAAACCGAAAGAGGAATTATTTGTGGCTTGAACATATTCTTGGTAAAAAAAAACCGTCACACTCCTAATTAACACGATGGCATACTGCAATTTCAACACCCTTTCAGCTACTTTATTTCAGAATTAGCTAACACAATTCTTTCACCTTCGCAACGCTCGAAAACCGTGACCCCCAGGTCACTAATGAGACAGCCAATCGCTATCAGTATGACTTAATTATACCTCCTTTGTTTGCCAAGTCATTTTCAGCCGATATCGAGAATCGACGGAAGGATTTACATGCTAGATTATTTTTCGCGCGTTCCCTTTTCATTGTCTGTGCCTAACGAACCTTGTTGCTCCCGTTTCTGTTCGACCATCCATTATCCTGTGCTTTCTTACAATTAAAATTTTTTGCCTAGCATCTCTGATATGTTCAATAGAATATTTTTTCACCTTTTTTATTCAATCGACAACAAGTATTTTTCTTCACTCGAGCACGGTTCAAACTTGAACAACAAATTGAAACAAATCATATTTAAACTATTCATAGTCGTTGACCAACTCAATTTCTATGCGCAGTTACTAATAACGCTGTTATTGCTAACATTAAATTGTTACCTTGACATAGTTCTTTACTTCTAATTGTGTTTCACTCATCGTTGCCACACTGATTCGAAATATTGTCGACCACAATACATAAAAATATGTCAAACAAGTGAAACTGTTTATAAAAGATGTATTAATGCTCTCGGCGCACTGATTCGATCAATTTTTTACTTAGAAGCAATTCTGCAATTTACCAAATTCAAATTTCCACGTTTCGATCTATGTTCAGATCATCTTCAAGTAATTGACAAAGAAGCTAGTTTAAATCAAATTTATACGATTCAACATTCTAGCGTAAATCTTAGATACGAAACACCTAAGATACATGAATATTACGCAACATTACTGAACCAGTAATGTTTTATGATGAATTTTCCAAACAATAATAGCCTTTTTAAATTCATGTAACCTACGTGCTTAAGTATTTTTGATTTTTCTATTGCTTATAATATTTTTGTTATAATATACTATATACTCTGTACTTTGTTATGTAATACTCTGTACTAAGCATTATGTTGCAATAAATCTCATATGAGATTTCCAAATTAAAAAAAAAAAAACTGTTAAAGGTAGTCAGTCAAAACAAGTCTGAATGTTAATCTAAAATTACCATGATAACTTGGTATTATACCAGTCAAAAATGTTGGTTATGACCTATCTCGGTTTCAAATTAATACACCGAATATCGATTAATTCTTAAATCGATCGTTCATCTGATTCGTTCTGTTCCAAGAGTTTCACGTGGTCTCAGTAGCTTCTACAGTAACATGTTGTATAGCAGCACGTGTTTTGTATGTTCTAAGAAATTAAAATTGTTCTCATAGAGTGAGTAACCTATTTCATAATTAGATAATTTTTTGTTTGTTAGCGTGTGTTAGCAGTGACGCAATTAATAGGGAGTTTCGGGAAGGCCTCCCGAAGAAATGTTTGGTTCTTTGACACATTTATGGCAGGATTTATAGCGCGAGTGGTCGCGAAGCAGGTAAACAACCCCAATGCCATACGACACAATAAACTGAGGACCGCGTAGGGTCCCTCAGGTATCGGTGCCGAATTAATGGCTGTCTATTCAAAGCGAGACCTTTAGAAAAGGCAATCGACCCGACGTCGTATTGCTAAATAATAACAAGAACACATGTTTCTGATGGATCTGGCCACGTAGTGGGGAAGGCTATGCCTTTGGTAAGAGGACTGTGAGGAACCGCACGGCACTTACCCCAGAACCGATAAACGGAAAACACCTCGTTTCTAACATGTTTAATAATTTTTTCCACACGCAATTATTAATTTTCTTGAAGATGATCTGAACATAGATCGAAACGTCAAAATTTGAATTTGATAATGTAAGGAATAGCCGTATTTATTATAAGCAATCGTTGACAGACGTGTTTGTCACGGGCGAGGTCGTTTCGATCTATCTTCTTTTTCTAATTCGTTGGCGATCGTAATTTTACAATTCTATTGTTATATTCGATTTTCTACTTTTATAAATTTTACTATATGTAGGGTTGTCTGCTAATACGTATACATTAGGGTGGTCCTTATTTTTCGACCATGAAATTTTGCACACGCCTCCCCCCAATATTGTTCCTTTTTATGGAAAAATGATATATCCAAAGTTTTAAAGTTATCGGACGTCAGGAAGTTGTGCCTCATCGAGCGCGAAGTTTTGAAATAGATGTAACTGCTTGTTTTTTTTTCAAGTTAGTTAATTCAAGTTAAATATTTTATACCTCTAGAAATATCATAATTTCTTACGTGCATCCAAGTACAAGTGTACTTTGTACGAATTAAGTTTAATTTCACATTAATTAGCCTGTCTAATTGCTGTCCGCCACCTTCCCGCTAACAAGTCCGTTTTCGCTCCAATCTCGTGTTTCGGGTTAACAGTGTAAAAATCCTATCACAATCCCTCATGAATTCTGCAGACGGTTAGAGGCCCCTGCAGCAATACTAAAAACTTCTTAAAAAAATTTTTTTTTCTTTGTTTTTCCTATAAATAACTTCAACGTCAATGAAGCACGCCTTCCCCTTATCCGATCAACTTATCTTTTGCAGGAATCATTTGCTTACCAAATGGCACAATTTTAGGGTGAGGCGTGAAAAAATGTCGCAAAAAAATTTTCACAAAGTATAACTAAGGACCACCCTAGTACACATAATGCATTCAACCGTATAATAAATTGAAGAATTGCTTCTAACAACTAAAAATTTGATCGAACTAGTGCGCCGAGAACATTAATGCAACTTTTATAAACAAATATACGATCCATAGAATGGAACATTTAAGCGAAACTGTGTAACATTCATTAAAATGCACGAAAAACGTCCGGGCAACGCGAGATCGCAATTTAATTCTGCAGCCCAGCGACATAAGGAAAAGTAATACGTTTCAAGTAACTCGGGTTACTTCAGTTTCCAACAGAAACCAGCTAGGCATGTATACTTTTAATTGCTTCGCAAGATTTTCGTCTTCGCGGCCGGCAAGTGTAGGTGCTTTTTCTACACCGTGCACATATTCAAAGTATTCTCATTATTACGGCAACACATATAGAAAATTCACCAGGCTGCTCTTTCAAAACTTTGCCTCGTTTCCCGGAGGGTTTTGCCTGGAAATTTTTCGAAAAATTGTTCGACAATTGAAACGACGCGACCCGTTCCGCAATTTGGAAATTGCACGACACCGGAGCTCGTGTTCGCGAGTCGGTTGCATTCGAATCGCAATAAGCTCGACATTTGGTGGAAAAGTTACGCTTCTCACCGGAATAGTCCTCGTTAAAGCAATTTTTCAGGGAACGACGGCCTTGTTTCGGTAACGGTAATGAGTAATGGGAAAACCGATAGCAATTAGGCTCGAATCGCGTGATTGCAGTGATACCGCTCGCGCCATTACTTGTTCTTTAACCGCACGGCCCGCAAGCGAGCAGAGCGAGCGAGTCTCTCCTTACGCTTGGCGCAGTTCCGCTCCATCGTTGCTTCATTATCCGTACTTAACGAAGTTTTTCTGCAAAGCACCGCGATCGATTCGAACCAGTTTCTGGCGCAAATTGGGTCATCAAGCTGCTGCCAGGAAAATGCTCTTCATTCCTAATTTAGTGCCTGATAAATAAACTGCCTGTTAATTACTGTCTACTGTGCCGGACGAAACAAAGTTTAAATAGTAATGTATACACGACTACCGCAGTTATTACAAACCCGAATTTTATTTTCAAGCAACAACGAATTTTTCATGAATATCTACATTTAGATTAAAAATTGCTGTACCGTTATTCAAAATATTATTTACATTATATGTTCGGATCTAACCAATTACTGAACATTTACGTATTGTTATGAAGTATTATATCGCAATTTCATATCTGTGAAAAGAAAAAAGATCATATAGAATGGAATTATTCTAGGTCGGAGGAAATGTTTAATTTTCGAGGTAAAATAGATCCGAGTGCAAAGGGTTAAATAATGGAAGCGAGAAAATTATGATGTTAGCATTCAAGGATATTTTTACATTATTTTTGACTTTATAATTCATACAATCGCCATGGACAAGTTTTGTTTTGCATTCTATGTGTTGAATGCGTTCCCTTATAAAATATACATTTATATAACACGTGCAAACTTCATTCAATTTTCTTTGCATAATACACAAAATCGTTGTTATTGCAGATGTGTGACACTGTCGGGGAATGCGTTAAAAATAATATAAACTTTCTTATACTTTATTCATTCTCGTGTCTTTCTCGTATCTCTATGCAATTAGAATTGTTTAAGTTCAAATGCTTTTGTCTAATAACTTTAATAACTTAGGAAGAATTAACACAGCATTTTTAAGTATATTATGAACTTGATGATTTCGGCGCCAGGTTCGATCAATTATAAAGAAACAACAAGTATGCAATTATTTAAACATGTTTCTCGACGTTTCGATCCCTGTGTGACATCTTCCTCAAAAGTTATGATAAGAAATTTTGATAATTCATCAGGTGTATCACCGAAATTAATACCACGCTTTAAAGGACCCTACGAAGTATATCGCGTGTTGCAGAATGATCGCTACGTTATTAAAGACGTAGAAGGATTTCAACTTACACAAATACCATATTTTGGGACTTGGAAAGCATCGAACATGAGAGCTTGGACGCCAGGATAATTTTATATATTATGTTTAGTTAAGTTTCTAAGGTTTAGTATCTTCTCTATCGTATCTATACATTAAATCGAGGACGATTAATTTGTCAGGATGACCGAATTGTAAGAATGTTTATACCTTGTAAGAATGTTTTAATTTTATAATATTATGTTTAGTTAAGTTTAGTATCTTCTCTATCGTATCTATACATTTAATCGAGGACGATTAATTTGTCAGGATGACCGAATTGTAAGAATGTTTATACCTTGTAAGAATGTTTTAATTTTATAATATTATGTTTAGTTCAGTTTAGTATCTACTCTATCGTATCTATACATTTAATCCAGGACGATTAATTTGTCAGGATGACCGAATTGTAAGAATGTTTATACCTTGTAAGAATGTTTTAATTTTATAATATTATGTTTAGTTCAGTTTAGTATATTTTCTATCGTATCTATACATTTAATCAAGGACGATTAATTTGTCAGGATGACCGAATTGTAAAAATATTTATACCTTGTAAGAATGTTTTAATTTTATAATATTATGTTTAGTTCAGTTTAGTATCTTCTCTATCGTATCTATACATTTAATCGAGGACGATTAATTTGTCAGGATGACCGAATTGTAAGAATGTTTATACCTTGTAAGAATGTTTTAATTTTATAATATTATGTTTAGTTCAGTTTAGTATCTTCTCTATCGTATCTAAACATTTAATCGAGGACGATTAATTTGTCAGGATGACTGAATTGTAAGAATGTTTACACCACCATGTCGATGACTAAATGTATTACTTGTATATTTACCTGTTATTGATTTATACTGTAATATATAATATTATTGATTTATACGTTGCGTTAGCGTTTTGTTAACAAATCCATGTTACCATGAGTTTTGGTTAAATAAACAGTTTCCTACGAGTGAGTAAAGGATATTGACGTGTCAAACCTCCTTACAAATGTATAATATATTTTTTTTGGAAAACCATATTGTGACACAGCCGTTTGAACCAATAAAAGAAAAGAAAATTATACGTACTTGCTGTGACAAAAATTAACAAAACAATTGAACAAATATTGGTGAGTTACGACTATCCGAACTCTACCTCATGGTGGCAGATATGAAACTAAAGCACGTGCTAGCAAACGCGAAGAAGAAAGTACAATGTGTGAAGACGATCTACGGTGATTGGTTAGTCAATATCGATCGAATATGATTCGCAATATATTAGGCGGCAAATTGGAATTGTGTGACTGAATAAACATTATGAAACATATCTAACACACTGTTTAAATTTACCAAAAAAAAAACAAACCAAAAATAACCATTCTTTAAATCAAGCGAACAAGAAAGAAAAAAGAAAAATCCACATTCGTGTAAGGAGGTTTGACACGTCAATATCCTTTGCTCACTCGTAGGAAACTGTTTATTTAACCAAAACTCATGATAACATGGATTTGTGAACAAAATGCTAACGCAACGTATAAATCGATAATATTATATATAACAGTATAAAACATGGTGGTATGAACATTCTTACAATTCGGTCATCCTGACAAATTAATCGTCCTCGAGTAAATGTATAGATATGATAAAGAAGATACTAAACCTTAAAAACTTAACTAAACATTATATTATAAAATTAAAACATTTTTAAAAGGTATAAACGTTCTTACATTCGTGATGGTTTTACCACATTTTAAAAAGAAACTAAAAATGACGTTGGTTTTAGAAAATGAAAATTAAACTCAATGTGAAAATTGCAAAAATTCGGTAGAATCTAAACTATATTGGAAAAATCATCATAAATAAACATTACTGATTCAGTAATGTTGCGTAATACTCGTGAATTTTACGCTTTGCTGTTTAATCATACGAATGGTTTCCACTAATAATCTACGTTGTAAATAAGAATCCCTGTCAATAATTTTCACGTTATCAAAATCAAGAAATTCACCTTTATCATTTTTAAGTCATTGTTTTATATTTCGTGCACAAAAATTTGCAGTCTATTTCTCATAAATATAAGTACACTTGCAAAAAAGTTATCGTCTTTTGAAGAGAGCCCAAACACTTTTTACACTAACTGTACATGTTTTCCATGATAGGAATAACAGTCCATTCATACAGATACATTTTTAAAGGCAGATGGTAGGTTTTAGAGGGAATAATTTTTTTAAATGATGAATGATAGTTGCGCCCTGTCCTCTGAGCTTTCTCAGTATGCGCCGAATGTCGCAGCAGCTGGGGACATTTGCAGAAAAAGCACGCAGGTATCAGAGTGTTTGCAAATGGAAGCATTAGAGATCGGAGTTGATTTCTCTTTGCGAGTCCCGTCCAATTTTCAACTTTCGACGGATATACCACGGTGAAAAGAAGTTTTTCGGTGGAAACGTCGCTTTAAACTACGTGACGAGAGCGAAGAAGCCGTATTTGCATCTCAAACGCTTCAGATTAAGAAGTTGAATCATTCCCATGACGCATTACAGTACACGGAGTTTCTTACCGCGTGGCCAAATGTTCTTCGCAAAGTAGGTTGCACGAAACTCGTATAGAATGCTCAGACCTCTCGAAAAGAACTTTTTAAAAAGTTCCGGCAAATTGTAACAGCGGATACTTCGGGAGAAGATTGAGGCACTGTTTTCAAAGATCTTATATAACCATTCGAGAACGCCGTTTATTTCAGTTTCGAAAGTTTCGTGTGGTTTGCGGATTTTTTTCCTGATGCCCGGAAGTTGTTCGAACGTGATAATTTAACGAAGACAACAGGCATTGTTTGTTTAACTCGCGGACTGCGAATAAAGGGTAGCTTTTAAGGGGCTGTTCCTATTCTTCAGGCTGTGTGTTTCGGGGTTCTCTTTTGTGAATAGTCTAAACAATATATCGTTGCGAAACTTTACACACGCGTCGAGGCGTGATTAAACTACATTTGTGAATTGTTATTCTGTATTGGTTCCGAAACTGCAGTAATATAATTACTCGCTGAGAAAACGTGTCATTGGAAGAAACGCATTTTGGACCTATTTTAAATTACTTAAGCTATTGTTCAGAGTTCTTTTAGTTTTTCTCAATTATTCATTAATTTTTTACAACACAAAAATTGATTCATTGGAAGAAAATTCTCAAAGAATCATCCCCTAACGTGACTAGACTTATTTGTGCAAAATAAGAAATGTTGACATTGATTGCAAGACACTGGAGTCAAATAAACATTTTTTATGAGGCTTATTTATTATTGAGGCTCATTTTTTATGAGTTCAGAGTTTTTTTAGTTATTCTCAATTATTCATTAAGTTTTTTACAACACAAAAATTGATTCATTGGA
The DNA here is from genome assembly GCA_916610235.2 of Lasioglossum morio. Lineage (NCBI taxonomy): Eukaryota > Metazoa > Arthropoda > Insecta > Hymenoptera > Halictidae > Lasioglossum > Lasioglossum morio. Next base: position 3,653,950 of record OU744333.1, read on the forward strand.
AGAAAATTCTCAAAGAATCATCCCCTAACGTGACTAGACTTATTTGTGCAAAATAAGAAATGTTGACATTGATTGCAAGACACTGGAGTCAAATAAACATTTTTTATGAGGCTTATTTATTATTGAGGCTCATTTTTTATGAGTTCAGAGTTCTTTTAGTTGTTCTCAATTATTCATTAACTTTTTTACAACACAAAAATTGATTCATTGGAAGAAAATTCTCAAAGAATCATCCCCTAACGTGACTAGACTTATTTGTGCAAAATAAGAAATGTTGACATTGATTGCAAGACACTGGTGTCAAATTAACATTTTTTATGAGGCTTATTTATTATTGAGGCTCATTTTTTATGAGTTCAGAGTTCTTTTAGTTGTTCTCAATTATTCATTAATTTTTTTACAACACAAAAATTGATTCATTGGAAGAAAATTCTCAAAGAATCATCCCCTAACGTGACTAGACTTATTTGTGCAAAATAAGAAATGTTGACATTGATTGCAAGACACTGGAGTCAAATAAACATTTTTTATGAGGCTTAATTTTCTTAATAAGCTGAAAATAATACACTGATGTCCTAATATGTTCACTATATTTATTTATTTATTTATTTAAGTGCACAACCAGTTTGTGCGCCTTTTTTCGTTGAGACCACGAAGCAACGAAGATTCTGTCGAGTCTGGTTTAGGTCGGCGGTCTCCGGAGAGATAAATGGCGCTGACGTTTCGCAAATCGAGGAAAGGACTATTCATGGTTGTCAATATATTTTTGATACCTCGTTTCGAGGAGAAATACGTTTCATCCACTGGGAAGCTGTGTTACTCTATCCGCGCGTGTACGATTGTTCGCGCGGGAGATGCGGTCGTATCTCCCTTTTCCCGCAGAAACACGTAAACAAAATAAAGCACGGGAACGTGACGTGGGCACGTTAAAGCCTTTAATATTGTATGCGTAAGATTACACGTTTCAAACTTTACTCTGTTATTTGCCGCGGCGCGTAACATCATATTTTCTTGTAAACATTGCCGCGCCACGCGTCAGACACAAACTGTGAAATATTGTAATGTCTTTATTACGTATTTGTTAGGCACTATATTAATCGCCATTTGTACAGGGCGTTGTCAATATAGATGTTCAATCATTACTGTACAGAGTAATTAATTTTTGTGCGGTACATATTTGTGCATCTGAATCTTTTACAACGGTGAGGCAGATTGGGTTCAATCAGGCCAGTCAGTTATATTTTTTTCGAGGGGTAGTTCGACGCCAAAGTCACGTTAATATTTTAATCACCTGTTGAGCCGCATAGCCAACTCTCGCCGTTCCGTCCAGTATGATAACAGCTCAATTAATGTTTCACGTATTCCACTGTGCTACCGTTAAATTGAACATTGTCAATATTAAGAGCTCTCCCATTTAATCACATGTATTGATCACACCTTACGATCTCATTCCCTATATAAATTATACAATAATTATTGTCGCAAATATTTGGCTTCAGTCAACAGACTGGGCATCATTCTTCCCGCAAAAGCCAATGTCGGTTTCGTCCGGAAATGTTGTCACTCCTTTACGAAAAAGAATCGATAGTTCGCAATTAACCAATTTGAAATATTCATTATTTCACTGCCCACACTATTAAATAATATTAAAAATATATATATAATTTATAATAATTAACGCAGGGAAGCAATTTGTATTTGGCCCCTGCCTTTCGCAATTGATGCAGAGATTTATTTTGCTTAACAATCTACAGTCTAGACCAGAATGAAACCAATCAATTAAAAAGATCATTATTTACTTAACAAATATTTCTTTGACTGCATTCTTGAACCAATGGAGAAGTATTTCAACGAAAACCATTATTCTATTCCATTTATTAGTGTTATAACAAGAACTAATTCTCCCTATAAAGTTAATTAATTCTAAATTTTTACTTTTGTTTACCTAGATCGAACATTGTCAATATTAAGAGCTATCCCATTTAATCACATGTATTGATCACACCTTACGATCTCATTCCCTATATAAATTATACAATAATTATTGTCGCAAATATTTGGCTTCAGTCAACAGACTGGGCATCATTCTTCCCGCAAAAGCCAATGTCGGTTTCGTCCGGAAATGTTGTTACTCCTTTACGAAAAAGAATCGATAGTTCGCAATTGGCCAATTTGAAATATTCATTATTTCACTGCCCACGCTATTAAATAATATTAAAAATATATATATAATTTATAATAATTAACGCAGGAAAGCAATTTGTATTTGGCTCCTGCCTTTCGCAATTGATGCAGAGATTTATTTTGCTTAACAATCTACAGTCTAGACATCAGAATGAAACCAATCAATTAAAAAGATCATTATTTACTTGACAAATATTTCTTTTACTGCATTCTTGAACCAATGGAGAAGTATTTCAACGAAAATCATTATTCTATTTCATTTATTAGTGTTATAACAAGAACTAATTCTCCCTATAAAGTTCATTAATTCTAAATTTTTACTTTTCTTTACCTAGATCGAACATTGTCAATATTAAGAGCTCTCCCATTCAATCACATGTATTGATCACACCTTACGATCTCATTCCCTATATAAATTATACAATAATTATTGTCGCAAATATTTGGCTACAGTCAACAGACTGGGCATCATTCTTCCCGCAAAAGCCAATGTCGGTTTCGTCCGGAAATGTTGTTACTCCTTTACGAAAAAGAATCGATGTTCGCAATTGGCCAATTTGAAATATTCATTATTTCACTGTCCACACTATTGAATAATATTAAAAATATATATATATAATTTATAATAATTAACGCAGGAAAGCAATTTGTATTTGGCCCCTGCCTTTCGCAATTGATGCAGAGATTTATTTTGCTTAACAATCTACAGTCTAGACATCAGAATGAAACCAATCAATTAAAAAGATCATTATTTATTTGACAAATATTTCTTTTACTGCATTCTTGAACCAATGGAGAAGTATTTCAACGAAAATCATTATTCTATTTCATTTATTAGTGTTATAACAAGAACTAATTCTCCCTATAAAGTTAATTAATTCTAAATTTTTACTTTTGTTTACCTAGATCGAACATTGTCAATATTAAGAGCTATCCCATTTAATCACATGTATTGATCACACCTTACGATCTCATTCCCTATATAAATTATACAATAATTATTGTCGCAAATATTTGGCTTCAGTCAACAGACTGGGCATCATTCTTCCCGCAAAAGCCAATGTCGGTTTCGTCCGGAAATGTTGTTACTCCTTTACGAAAAAGAATCGATGTTCGCAATTGGCCAATTTGAAATATTCATTATTTCACTGTCCACACTATTGAATAATATTAAAAATATATATATATAATTTATAATAATTAACGCAGGAAAGCAATTTGTATTTGGCCCCTGCCTTTCGCAATTGATGCAGAGATTTATTTTGCTTAACAATCTACAGTCTAGACATCAGAATGAAACCAATCAATTAAAAAGATCATTATTTATTTGACAAATATTTCTTTTACTGCATTCTTGAACCAATGGAGAAGTATTTCAACGAAAATCATTATTCTATTTCATTTATTAGTGTTATAACAAGAACTAATTCTCCCTATAAAGTTCATTAATTCTAAATTTTTACTTTTGTTTACCTAGATCGAACATTGTCAATATTAAGAGCTCTCCCATTTAATCACATGTATTGATCACACCTTACGATCTCATTCCCTATATAAATTATACAATAATTATTGTCGCAAATATTTGGCTTCAGTCAACAGACTGGGCATCATTCTTGCCGCAAAAGCTAATGTCGGTTTCGTCCGGAAATGTTGTCACTCTTTTACGAAAAAGAATTGATAGTTCGCAATTGGCCAATTTGAAATATTCATTATTTCACTGCCCACGCTATTAAATAATATTAAAAATATATATATATAATTTATAATAATTAACGCAGGAAAGCAATTTGTATTTGGCTCCTGCCTTTCGCAATTGATGCAGAGATTTATTTTGCTTAACAATCTACAGTCTAGACATCAGAATGAAACCAATCAATTAAAAAGATCATTATTTACTTGACAAATATTTCTTTTACTGCATTCTTGAACCAATGGAGAAGTATTTCAACGAAAATCATTATTCTATTTCATTTATTAGTGTTATAACAAGAACTAATTCTCCCTATAAAGTTCATTAATTCTAAATTTTTACTTTTCTTTACCTAGATCGAACATTGTCAATATTAAGAGCTCTCCCATTCAATCACATGTATTGATCACACCTTACGATCTCATTCCCTATATAAATTATACAATAATTATTGTCGCAAATATTTGGCTACAGTCAACAGACTGGGCATCATTCTTCCCGCAAAAGCCAATGTCGGTTTCGTCCGGAAATGTTGTTACTCCTTTACGAAAAAGAATCGATGTTCGCAATTGGCCAATTTGAAATATTCATTATTTCACTGTCCACACTATTGAATAATATTAAAAATATATATATATAATTTATAATAATTAACGCAGGAAAGCAATTTGTATTTGGCCCCTGCCTTTCGCAATTGATGCAGAGATTTATTTTGCTTAACAATCTACAGTCTAGACATCAGAATGAAACCAATCAATTAAAAAGATCATTATTTATTTGACAAATATTTCTTTTACTGCATTCTTGAACCAATGGAGAAGTATTTCAACGAAAATCATTATTCTATTTCATTTATTAGTGTTATAACAAGAACTAATTCTCCCTATAAAGTTCATTAATTCTAAATTTTTACTTTTGTTTACCTAGATCGAACATTGTCAATATTAAGAGCTCTCCCATTTAATCACATGTATTGATCACACCTTACGATCTCATTCCCTATATAAATTATACAATAATTATTGTCGCAAATATTTGGCTTCAGTCAACAGACTGGGCATCATTCTTGCCGCAAAAGCTAATGTCGGTTTCGTCCGGAAATGTTGTCACTCTTTTACGAAAAAGAATTGATAGTTCGCAATTGGCCAATTTGAAATATTCATTATTTCACTGCCCACGCTATTAAATAATATTAAAAATATATATATAATTTATAATAATTAACGCAGGAAAGCAATTTGTATTTGGCTCCTGCCTTTCGCAATTCATGCAGAGATTTATTTTGCTTAACAATCTACAGTCTAGACATCAGAATGAAACCAATCAATTAAAAAGATCATTATTTACTTGACAAATATTTCTTTTACTGCATTCTTGAACCAATGGAGAAGTATTTCAACGAAAATCATTATTCTATTTCATTTATTAGTGTTATAACAAGAACTAATTCTCCCTATAAAGTTCATTAATTCTAAATTTTTACTTTTCTTTACCTAGATCGAACATTGTCAATATTAAGAGCTCTCCCATTCAATCACATGTATTGATCACACCTTACGATCTCATTCCCTATATAAATTATACAATAATTATTGTCGCAAATATTTGGCTACAGTCAACAGACTGGGCATCATTCTTCCCGCAAAAGCCAATGTCGGTTTCGTCCGGAAATGTTGTTACTCCTTTACGAAAAAGAATCGATGTTCGCAATTGGCCAATTTGAAATATTCATTATTTCACTGTCCACACTATTGAATAATATTAAAAATATATATATATAATTTATAATAATTAACGCAGGAAAGCAATTTGTATTTGGCCCCTGCCTTTCGCAATTGATGCAGAGATTTATTTTGCTTAACAATCTACAGTCTAGACATCAGAATGAAACCAATCAATTAAAAAGATCATTATTTATTTGACAAATATTTCTTTTACTGCATTCTTGAACCAATGGAGAAGTATTTCAACGAAAATCATTATTCTATTTCATTTATTAGTGTTATAACAAGAACTAATTCTCCCTATAAAGTTCATTAATTCTAAATTTTTACTTTTGTTTACCTAGATCGAACATTGTCAATATTAAGAGCTCTCCCATTTAATCACATGTATTGATCACACCTTACGATCTCATTCCCTATATAAATTATACAATAATTATTGTCGCAAATATTTGGCTTCAGTCAACAGACTGGGCATCATTCTTGCCGCAAAAGCTAATGTCGGTTTCGTCCGGAAATGTTGTCACTCTTTTACGAAAAAGAATTGATAGTTCGCAATTGGCCAATTTGAAATATTCATTATTTCACTGCCCACGCTATTAAATAATATTAAAAATATATATATAATTTATAATAATTAACGCAGGAAAGCAATTTGTATTTGGCTCCTGCCTTTCGCAATTCATGCAGAGATTTATTTTGCTTAACAATCTACAGTCTAGACATCAGAATGAAACCAATCAATTAAAAAGATCATTATTTACTTGACAAATATTTCTTTTACTGCATTCTTGAACCAATGGAGAAGTATTTCAACGAAAATCATTATTCTATTTCATTTATTAGTGTTATAACAAGAACTAATTCTCCCTATAAAGTTCATTAATTCTAAATTTTTACTTTTCTTTACCTAGATCGAACATTGTCAATATTAAGAGCTCTCCCATTCAATCACATGTATTGATCACACCTTACGATCTCATTCCCTATATAAATTATACAATAATTATTGTCGCAAATATTTGGCTACAGTCAACAGACTGGGCATCATTCTTCCCGCAAAAGCCAATGTCGGTTTCGTCCGGAAATGTTGTTACTCCTTTACGAAAAAGAATCGATGTTCGCAATTGGCCAATTTGAAATATTCATTATTTCACTGTCCACACTATTGAATAATATTAAAAATATATATATATAATTTATAATAATTAACGCAGGAAAGCAATTTGTATTTGGCCCCTGCCTTTCGCAATTGATGCAGAGATTTATTTTGCTTAACAATCTACAGTCTAGACATCAGAATGAAACCAATCAATTAAAAAGATCATTATTTATTTGACAAATATTTCTTTTACTGCATTCTTGAACCAATGGAGAAGTATTTCAACGAAAATCATTATTCTATTTCATTTATTAGTGTTATAACAAGAACTAATTCTCCCTATAAAGTTAATTAATTCTAAATTTTTACTTTTGTTTACCTAGATCGAACATTGTCAATATTAAGAGCTATCCCATTTAATCACATGTATTGATCACACCTTACGATCTCATTCCCTATATAAATTATACAATAATTATTGTCGCAAATATTTGGCTTCAGTCAACAGACTGGGCATCATTCTTCCCGCAAAAGCCAATGTCGGTTTCGTCCGGAAATGTTGTTACTCCTTTACGAAAAAGAATCGATGTTCGCAATTGGCCAATTTGAAATATTCATTATTTCACTGTCCACACTATTGAATAATATTAAAAATATATATATATAATTTATAATAATTAACGCAGGAAAGCAATTTGTATTTGGCCCCTGCCTTTCGCAATTGATGCAGAGATTTATTTTGCTTAACAATCTACAGTCTAGACATCAGAATGAAACCAATCAATTAAAAAGATCATTATTTATTTGACAAATATTTCTTTTACTGCATTCTTGAACCAATGGAGAAGTATTTCAACGAAAATCATTATTCTATTTCATTTATTAGTGTTATAACAAGAACTAATTCTCCCTATAAAGTTCATTAATTCTAAATTTTTACTTTTGTTTACCTAGATCGAACATTGTCAATATTAAGAGCTCTCCCATTTAATCACATGTATTGATCACACCTTACGATCTCATTCCCTATATAAATTATACAATAATTATTGTCGCAAATATTTGGCTTCAGTCAACAGACTGGGCATCATTCTTGCCGCAAAAGCTAATGTCGGTTTCGTCCGGAAATGTTGTCACTCTTTTACGAAAAAGAATTGATAGTTCGCAATTGGCCAATTTGAAATATTCATTATTTCACTGCCCACGCTATTAAATAATATTAAAAATATATATATATAATTTATAATAATTAACGCAGGAAAGCAATTTGTATTTGGCTCCTGCCTTTCGCAATTGATGCAGAGATTTATTTTGCTTAACAATCTACAGTCTAGACATCAGAATGAAACCAATCAATTAAAAAGATCATTATTTACTTGACAAATATTTCTTTTACTGCATTCTTGAACCAATGGAGAAGTATTTCAACGAAAATCATTATTCTATTTCATTTATTAGTGTTATAACAAGAACTAATTCTCCCTATAAAGTTCATTAATTCTAAATTTTTACTTTTCTTTACCTAGATCGAACATTGTCAATATTAAGAGCTCTCCCATTCAATCACATGTATTGATCACACCTTACGATCTCATTCCCTATATAAATTATACAATAATTATTGTCGCAAATATTTGGCTACAGTCAACAGACTGGGCATCATTCTTCCCGCAAAAGCCAATGTCGGTTTCGTCCGGAAATGTTGTTACTCCTTTACGAAAAAGAATCGATGTTCGCAATTGGCCAATTTGAAATATTCATTATTTCACTGTCCACACTATTGAATAATATTAAAAATATATATATATAATTTATAATAATTAACGCAGGAAAGCAATTTGTATTTGGCCCCTGCCTTTCGCAATTGATGCAGAGATTTATTTTGCTTAACAATCTACAGTCTAGACATCAGAATGAAACCAATCAATTAAAAAGATCATTATTTATTTGACAAATATTTCTTTTACTGCATTCTTGAACCAATGGAGAAGTATTTCAACGAAAATCATTATTCTATTTCATTTATTAGTGTTATAACAAGAACTAATTCTCCCTATAAAGTTCATTAATTCTAAATTTTTACTTTTGTTTACCTAGATCGAACATTGTCAATATTAAGAGCTCTCCCATTTAATCACATGTATTGATCACACCTTACGATCTCATTCCCTATATAAATTATACAATAATTATTGTCGCAAATATTTGGCTTCAGTCAACAGACTGGGCATCATTCTTGCCGCAAAAGCTAATGTCGGTTTCGTCCGGAAATGTTGTCACTCTTTTACGAAAAAGAATTGATAGTTCGCAATTGGCCAATTTGAAATATTCATTATTTCACTGCCCACGCTATTAAATAATATTAAAAATATATATATAATTTATAATAATTAACGCAGGAAAGCAATTTGTATTTGGCTCCTGCCTTTCGCAATTCATGCAGAGATTTATTTTGCTTAACAATCTACAGTCTAGACATCAGAATGAAACCAATCAATTAAAAAGATCATTATTTACTTGACAAATATTTCTTTTACTGCATTCTTGAACCAATGGAGAAGTATTTCAACGAAAATCATTATTCTATTTCATTTATTAGTGTTATAACAAGAACTAATTCTCCCTATAAAGTTCATTAATTCTAAATTTTTACTTTTCTTTACCTAGATCGAACATTGTCAATATTAAGAGCTCTCCCATTCAATCACATGTATTGATCACACCTTACGATCTCATTCCCTATATAAATTATACAATAATTATTGTCGCAAATATTTGGCTACAGTCAACAGACTGGGCATCATTCTTCCCGCAAAAGCCAATGTCGGTTTCGTCCGGAAATGTTGTTACTCCTTTACGAAAAAGAATCGATGTTCGCAATTGGCCAATTTGAAATATTCATTATTTCACTGTCCACACTATTGAATAATATTAAAAATATATATATATAATTTATAATAATTAACGCAGGAAAGCAATTTGTATTTGGCCCCTGCCTTTCGCAATTGATGCAGAGATTTATTTTGCTTAACAATCTACAGTCTAGACATCAGAATGAAACCAATCAATTAAAAAGATCATTATTTATTTGACAAATATTTCTTTTACTGCATTCTTGAACCAATGGAGAAGTATTTCAACGAAAATCATTATTCTATTTCATTTATTAGTGTTATAACAAGAACTAATTCTCCCTATAAAGTTCATTAATTCTAAATTTTTACTTTTGTTTACCTAGATCGAACATTGTCAATATTAAGAGCTCTCCCATTTAATCACATGTATTGATCACACCTTACGATCTCATTCCCTATATAAATTATACAATAATTATTGTCGCAAATATTTGGCTTCAGTCAACAGACTGGGCATCATTCTTCCCGCAAAAGCCAATGTCGGTTTCGTCCGGAAATGTTGTCACTCTTTTACGAAAAAGAATTGATAGTTCGCAATTGGCCAATTTGAAATATTCATTATTTCACTGCCCACGCTATTAAATAATATTAAAAATATATATATATAATTTATAATAATTAACGCAGGAAAGCAATTTGTATTTGGCTCCTGCCTTTCGCAATTCATGCAGAGATTTATTTTGCTTAACAATCTACAGTCTAGACATCAGAATGAAACCAATCAATTAAAAAGATCATTATTTACTTGACAAATATTTCTTTTACTGCATTCTTGAACCAATGAAGAATTATTTCAACGAAAAACATTATTCTATTTCATTTATTAGTGTTATAACAAGAACTAATTCTCCCTATAAAGTTAATTAATTCTAAATTTTTACTTTTGTTTACCTAGATCGAACCCAAGTCAACTCCAAAGTTGATTATGAACTTTAATTCGTTTAAACCACAGCCTTGAGCATTTATTCTTCATAGTTTCTTCCTTCTTCCAGTTACCACTCCTTTAAAAAATGTTTACATTCACAAATAAATGAAAATCTTGTTGAAACCCTGTTACATAACGATTTAACATAATAGATGTTATAATAGTAATGCATGTCTGTTAGGGTTTGTCGGTTTTTAGAAACCGAGTTTGAAAACCGGTCTTGGAGACTAGAAATAGAAGAACCAAAAATTTAGATTTCTTATTTAATGCTTTAAAGACAATTAAGACTAGTTCGTTAGCAAGTGAGCGACTTTTTTTCTATTTCTGGTAATTTTGTGTCCAAAATAAGGACACGACTAAGCAATTAATCCATTCACCTTCCTTGCTTTTTGAAGTGATATTTTATTAAACAAAGAGAGAAGTAAAATAATAATTTACATAAATATAAAACATTTGTGATTGTTTAAGAGTATTACTTTGCTAATTTTTTATTTTAATAATGTCATGTATGTACGTATATGTACCTTATGTTTTCCTTCTTTGTATTTTTGAATTATTATAGATAAAAAAGATTAAAAACTTCTATTTCAGGTAGTAAATATGTCGTGTTTTTTATCTGTAAAATTTCGAAACCGGTTTAAACCAATTTCATGGAAAAGTTGAAAACCGAAAACCGGTTTTTTAAAAAGTCGGTTTTTGTATAAAGCCTATGCACAGCCATGTGCATGCTGCTAATAATCCCATGTGGGGTTTCATATCATAATAAAAAGATGCCTGTATTCTAGCAACTTCGAGAGTTACGAAGAATGTGTTGCATGCTTCCATACATAAAAAATGAGCGATATAATAGTATATATATATATATAAAATATAAAGTATATAATAAGTATACAACAATATTGTTGATTATTCTACAAGGTTATGAAATAAAGTAATGCCAAGGATTCGTAGTACAGAGAATATGAAAACTCGGTATAGAGAGTTTATTAAGAAAAACAAGAATATAAATGAAGCTTCTGGCTCAAGTGCTTCGGTTCGACTGACTTTAGGGTAGAAAAACGTGTTCAGCGTATACCTACAAGACGGTCCTTTTTTTTTTATTGGTGGCCGAGGGGTAGGAGAACCCAGGTATAAGGGATAGCGCTGCAGAGGAAACTTAATTTTTAGCTAAATCCTAAATACCAAATTTAACAAATATTGTATAGTTTATTTCGGTTAAGAAATTGGGCTATGCTTACATAAACCTAATCAATACAATTCTATCTATCTCATGACTCATTCCCATTCTTTGTTTCCTCTTCCTACAAAAATGAGCGACATTTAGCCATAGATACGTAAAAAATAAACAACACCAAAGTTTCCTGTAACTTCGTCAACTTTCTTACTTGTCGTATCGCAGTGTCATTACACCCCCAAGCCACCGTTAAACCTCTGAATTGCACCCTCGCCTCGCTTGAAACAAAGTAACTTTCACGCCGTTATCGGCAATTTCATATGCAATGGCGGCTACTCGGTCTCCCTTCAATTATAAAAAATCCCTAAACGAGACTCTACAAGGCAAACTCGAGCGACAATAATTTCCAATCAACCCGACGCTCATGCTTCTTTAACTTCGAATGTTCAATTCGCGGAAAGATATTGCAAAACTTGTCTATCCTCGATCATTTCGTAATTATTGTTGCGTGAACGATTAAAACGAGCGAGTGATAATCAAGCCGTGTTACGTGGAGAGCATCACAAGCATCGCGAGAGCGTGTGCGAGCAAGCGGGAGAGCGTGAGTGAGAGAAATGCATTTGTCGATATCTTGTCGCATGAACTTTACAATCAAGTTTCACGAGCGGACCACGCCGCTGACTCTCCTAACTTACAAGGGAGTGAAAAACAGAGGAGGAGAGAGAGAGTCACTCGACTACCAAGCATCCACTCGAAAAGTCGAAACCAAAGTCAGAAGCTGGAACGCGTAACCGTGCGACCGCGGCAAAAGTTCTATCGCACGCTCGACGGTATTCCGATGAAACCGCAACGTGCATTCGCACCCCGTGAACATCCGCCGATGCGCCGTGTTGTACCGCTCGAGGGGAGGCTGCGAGAGGAGCCGCGGGCTGCACCTGCGAACGGTGCTCCGGTAGTTTTCCCCAGGAGCAAATAATTTCGAAACGAAATTGCGGAGAGCCGCGCGCGTTCCCCATCTAAATAGTCGAATTTCGTCGCCGATGCGTTACACCGCCCCGTCGCGTCGTAAAACTCGCGACCGAACGGCCAAGGAATGGAACAGATGCGCGAGCTACGCTTTTTACTCAAGTAAACGGATGGGCTCGTGTAAACGTTGCAAATATTTATTTTCATGCATTTTTTTTTCAAATCGATGCTACACATCACGTTGTAATTTGTTATCGCAATTGATTTTTACCACGTTTTTATTAGCTCGCTTTCTTGTTTGTTTGTTCGGTGGCAAATTTTGGAATTGATTTTAAACTAACTTCCTGATGAGCTAGAGACTTGAAATCGGGCATATGGCTCAGAACTGGATGACAATGCATTATTAAAAAAAAAAATTTTAAAGTCTATCCGTTTCGGAGCAATAACGATTAAATATTTTTCCTCTTCACCTCCCCGCGAAACCTACGTCATCGCGTTCAGCGATCCCCACTCCGCGCGACAACGTTCTCTACTTTACTACGCGTGCGCACTCTGACTCGTCCCCACTCCACGGACCCACTTCGCCCCGACGGAGCTCACAATCAGTATATGATAGTATGATAGTACATCACCGCGCGAGATTCGTAGTACATCATCACTTCTTTTACCAAGTGAAAGAATCGTTACACCGTTACTGCACTTCCTTTTCGATATATCGCGGTCGCAATACTGTCTGAATTTAGTACATGTTCTGTTATAATTTCATAACGTGGTAAAAATGTTAAAAATCGATTGAAAACTTTCACATACATAAGACTAGAAAGCAGAAAATAATTATGTAAATAAAAATACATTTTTAAAAAATACCACGTTTTTAAAAACATACAAAAGAGTACAAAATAATGTTTCCTACTTCCATACAGATTCCCAACACTGTACTGATAATCCTAAAAATTTGTAATTGTGAATTTTGAATAGCTGTGAAAAGACTTGTAAGATTTAAAACGAAAAACGTGGGGCGCAAGATAATAGTAAGACGTGTAGAGAGTAGCTGCCGTTGAGAAAAGTCACACAACAGTCCATATCATTTGTGGAGAAATACATTTTTTAGTGATTTAGGTGAACTATTTATGCATCAATTATCTATTGCATGCGCCCCACGTTTTTCGTTTTAAATCTTACAAGTATTTTCACAGCTATTCAAAATTCACAATTACAAATTTTTAGGACTATCAGTACAGTGTTGGGAATCTGTATGGAAGTAGGAAACATTATTTTATACTTTTTAGTTCGTTTTTAAAAACGTGGTATTTTTTAGATATTCGTTCGTCACAGAGAACAATTTTTATACAGTTTTAATCACTTGTTGATTCTATCCCGACCGCAATAAATAAATATTTAACACTAAATCTACCGAGCCTTAAAAGTAACTGCTACATGATGCTCCCTTATAAAAATGACAAGATTGATTTTATTTAGTCTTTGTGCAGCTTCTATTGTAATATGTGCTCCGCGAAAGATATCTATATAATCATTTCTTATGAAATTATTCTTATTATATCAGTACTCGTACAATAAAAAATCTGGAACCGGTCATTTTGACCGATGATGGTAGGTTTAGTGTTAAAAATATCGTATCTTGCTGAAGTAGGAGATTATAAGTCTCAGGGTGGACTAAAAAGAAACAAATCAAGATGATTCTTAATCAGCTTAGCTTATAAGCTAAATACTTTAAACCAAAATGTATAGATTATTTCAAACCTTTTGTATTTAACATATTTGCACAAATTCTCTCATTTCAAGACTATAAATTAATATATTAATGGGTAAAGAAAGGACATTTAGAGAAATTATGTAATATTTTTAGAGAAGCATTAACAAGTTATTGAAAGATATGCTGTAAACTTATTTCGGGTAATTTTTTAATTAGCACTGAATCGACCAAGCACAAAATATATAAAAGTGAAACCCTAGCTTTATGGAAGTGAACAGATTGAATTTATATATAAATACGTGCTTAAATAAAGAAGTCAATTCAGTCATAAAATATCTCATTATTCAACAAAAAGGCGCCAGTTTAAATTTCAAATTTTAACATCTTTCTTTACCTTCGGCATAATAAAAACAAAATAAAAACAAATCAATATTTGTTGAAATTTTTGGCTCATGCTATAGCGGTAAGTTTTCTGAAGCTTCTCTCAAAATTTGAAGCTCCAAAACTAGATCTTGAGATATTCTGTCAGCCGTGTCAGAAAATAGGGTCTCGAGAAAAATGCTTTTAAAGTAAAAATGTTTGAAATGACTAAAAAGTAGAAAATAGAAAAATGTATAGAAAGACTTTTTAAAAACTACGCTTATATCACAGTGCACTAAAAAGGAGAAAATAATTCCTTCAGATATTAGTGACTATAAATAAAAGCATGGAGCGTCCATGAAGATTACGTTAATATAGTTTAGTGCTCCTCGCTTTTGTTTATAGCCACTAATATCTAAAAAAATTATTTTCTCCTTTTTAGTGTATTTTAATATAAGTGTGGTTTTTAAAAAGCTTTTTTATATATTGTTTTTTATTAACCTCTTGGACAGGTGACAAATAATACAGCGTTGTTTCTAAATTCTTCTAAAGTTTCTACTGTTTTCAATTACACCTACTCATTACACCATCTTGCCACAAATGCATAAAATCCTAATCATCGGTTACCTACATACAGTTATCTTTACAGATATATTTCTGAAGACATGATATTTTTCAAAGTTCTGGACACCAGAAGACACCCTTGAACGCGCCGCGCGCGGAATGGTATTAAAAAGGTGTCGGTGGCAAATTGAAACAGAGTGATAATAATAAATGAGAACGAGAGGGAGAGATACCGGGAGAGAGGAGGCAATTAAAATTCAAGTGGGTCTGGCATGTATAACCGCGTACGCTCCCGCGGAAGATAAGATGCGTTTAGAAGCGTTCGCGCGAGGGCGGAGAACTGTTTGCCATCGGAAGTTATGTTTAGTGTTTTCAAACCGCGAGTTTCGAGGCATTCGTTGTTAATTAATTTGCATCGCGAGCGGATAAATGTATTCATTTCGCACGGTTATTCCCAAGGAAAGCGAATATACGAGTTGAACGCAGCTCCACTGTTCGAGATTATTAAGTTTTTTCGTTATTCCCCCGTTCATAGTTGTGTATAGGAACGATAATTAAGTGTTCCAACTAAATGTCTTTTTTTATTGTGGCAATATTTGAGCCGGTTTAAAAGATGATATGCGAAATTCGGGGGTATGAATAAGTTTTTTGATTGTGTTAACACTGCACATCACAGAGACGATTAATTTTGACACTTTACTTACCGGAAACCTATTAATAGGATTTTAAATAATTGTGCTGTACCAAAAGCATAGAAATTTTCTTTTACATTGCAATCTTGAATGAAACCATTCGATCACGTGATACTGAGGGTGATTTGTGTTAGTTCACAATGAAAATCGCTGTTGCTATTGAAGATTCCATTAAAAAGTGTTTAGCCATGTACCATTGATTTTTCAAAATTATGCAATAATCACCGATCGGTAATGTGTTAAATCAATTATTTCTGAGGAACAATTTTTGTGTTTCTAATTTTTTTATTGTAACCGAAGTGAAGGGGCGGGTTAATACATTAATTTAGAATATACAGGGTGTCCCAGTTTTTTCCGGCCAAACTTTGCCAGTGTGTTCTACACGCAAAAGTAAGAAAAATATGTTATATGAACATATGCTCTTAAAAAAAAAAAAAAAACAGAGATATTCATAATACGTTCGTACGTTGTGTCGACGAAATGCCAGTTCATTATCATTTTGTATTATTAGTTATAACTCCTTAATAAAACATTTAAGAGCATATGTTCATATAACATATTTTTCTTACTTTTGCGTGTAGAACACACTGGCAAAGTTTGGCCGGAAAAAACTGGGACACCCTGTATATTTAAATTTTCTAAATTCATTGATTTAGAATATAATCGGTAGCTTATCTTTATCTATTAACATACACATTATCTCTATTAATATAAAAACTATAGAACCTACTAAAATACTGAGATCCAAATTTTTTAATTCATGATTATTCAGAGTGTAAAGATGCATTCTTGTTATTCTTGTGAAGTAAAGTAAAATTGTCACTTTTAGTACTTCATAAATCTAGCGTCAACAAATATAACAAAAACATTATAGAGGTTTCCAGTAACCATGGTTCTGTAATAAAACTTTAAAAACTCTAATTTAAACTCTAACTTCTCAAAAAATTCAAGCCGTTTGGTACACTTAAAAAAATAGTATTCCCACTTAAAGAGGATCCGAATACTTATGCGAGTCATTTATGTCATTAGACTGCGGATTTTATACATGTATAGTAAAAGCGAATTGATGTAATTTAAAACAGTGAATTAAGACATTCATCTAAGGACCTCGATTATATTATATTCAATTTATTAAGATCATTACAGAAACAAAGAAAGAATTTTTATCTGTTACTACATGTAATTGATACAAACCATTTTTATTTTGCATAAAGATCCACAGTCTATGCATTGTATATCATTAGACAGCGGATCTTATGCAAAATAAAAATGTTCTTCATTGATTCTGGGAAGCAGGAATAAAATAAAAATTGATTTCATCCCTTAACGACTTAATTACATTAAAAACAACGCTGCAATATTCTTAAAGTGTTCTAGTCCTTTACTATTTTATATAGTCAGCCAATTTCTTCGTAAATGCATAAAAATCCGCAGTGTATACATATACAGGGTGGGGCGCCACATTTTACCATCTAGATTTACGTCATTATTATTATACGCATAGCAAACAATGTTTCAGATGAAGTTGAATGGTTTTGAGAGGGGCACATTCTGATGGTACATTTTTTTTGTAGGTGGACGTGTAAAGGACATGTGAAGGTCATTAATGTTTTTTAAATGGAATCATATATTTTTTATTGCACCAGCTGATGCTCCTTCATATTCTTTACAAAAAAGTATAAATCTATTTGTGTAAAAAAATCATTAGTTTAGGAGATATTTTAATTATAATTTGTTCTTGCTCTCCTACTACATTATCACATTGAATTCATATTATTGACGATAGAGTCGAGATTTCCTAACAAATTATAATTAAAATATCTCCTAAACTAATGATTTTTTTACACAAATAGATTAATACTTTTTTGTAAAGAATATTGTGAGAGCGTTGATATTAACAAATGGTAGCAGAGTGTGGTTGTGCAGAAATGAGAAAATAATAAAAAGAAAGAAAAGTGAGGTTAGATAAAGCTCGTGGTGGTATAATTCGAAAGAAATAGAAAAGAATAGATAGAACGAGAAAATGGATAGCACGACGCTACCACTATGTAAAATAGAGCCACTAACGAATACTGCATTGAGAAGTCGCAGGTTATTCACAGAAATGATAATAAACGAAGAAACCACGCTCTGCTACCATTTGTGGGAGCGTGGATATCAACAAACACATTCAGTGGTTAATGATATGAATATAATATATATAAAAATAAAGAAACGATATATGTATGTAAACTATAATACTGTAACACGACGCATGGCTTATAGAAGATGCGTCGTGTTACAGTATTATAGTTTACATACATATATCGTTTCTTTATTTAAATATATATTATATTCATATCATTAACCACTGAATGTGTTTGTTAATATCCACGCTCACACAAATATGAAGGAGTATCAGCTGATGCAATAAAAAATACATGATTCCATTTAAAAAAAACATTAATGACCTTCATATGTCCTTTACACGTCCACCTACAAAAAAATGTACCATCAGAATGTGCCCCTCTCAAAACCATTCAACTTCATCTGAAACATTGTTTGCTATGCGTAATAATAATGACTTAAATCTACATAGATGGTAAAATGTGGCGCCTTACCCTGTATCACATTCAATTCATGTGGAACACACTCGTTGACATGTTCGTCGAGAAGTGACTCATTTGCGACGGAATGGTCCTATCGAGAAGAATGCGTGCCGTTCGACAAGAATGTCGAGATTGTGTTGGCAACTTGCTGACAAAAATTGTAACGAAAGACACCGCAGCCGGTTGAGCCCTCGAACAGTAGAACTTCCGGGGATTCCGAGGGAAATACCGGAGTATCTTGGATGTTAGGTTTCAGCGTACGTCAATTCCACGGTCTTTTCTTTTGTCTCGATCGACTTCTGCCGCAGTTGAATCGAAAGACCCGCCCACGCCAGTCTGGGCTTCGATAATCCTCACGGGATAAGAGGCCGGGTTAAGAGTGGGCGGCGCAGGGAAGGGTAACGCCTGATAAAAAGTCGCGACCTGAAGGGCCTTTGGGAGGGCTCACCGTGGCGAGTTCACGGATTACGCTAATAGCAACCCCGTGGAATTTATACCGGCGCCGGATTAAAAGTTCAATTTCTGTTCGTGGCCCCGGCAAGACCGAAACGTCGATTCAATTACGATTAAAGGATTAACAAAATGCGTGAGGACGTAAGGTGCTCTGCTCCTCTGCGTCCTCTTCTCCTCCATTTTCTCTTTTTGCTCGTCGTCGATCGTTCGCTTCCTTCCTTTTTCACCTTTTCATCTTTTTTCTTTTTTCTTTTTCTTGCTCGGAAGCTGGAATATGCCTTCTAGAGGATCCTCCAACGCTGCCGAGTCGACTGACTCAAGAGGGCATGATAATCCAACGAGGCTTTGACACTTGACTATCCTGAGGGATCTGTCACGGATTTTTGCCTTCGCTGCCGCGCGGAGACTTTCCGTCATCCTTTTTATTTCTGATGCAGCTCCTCGGTTTTATTTTGTTGCAGTCGTCGTAGGAGTGTCTTTTGATATCGTGCATCGCGCTTTCGATTCTGCCAGATGGGTTAAAGTGAGCCATTTCGGACTCTTTGTTTTCCGATTAGAGTCGCTGTTACGAGAAACTTCATTTTACGAATGTCCCGTCATTCGTGTTCTCCAACGAAGCGATGTGTGCATACAGCACACGCGGTGTTTACTCTCTGTATATGCATAACCATCAAATCAAAATCTTTACGCTATATTTCGGTGTCATATTTACATTCGACGCGCTCGCAGAGCTGTTACAACGTTGATTAAATGGAAACACGCAGCGTTCCCAGATAGCACAGAGACATCTTAAAGACATCTTAAATGCGTCTGCTGTCGGACATTCAAGATATCTTATGGATGTCTTGAATGTCCTCCGAACGTATTCCGAACGGCCTACGAAAGACTTCTCAACGGCTTGTGTTACAAAACCGTACGTTCTAAAAACGTCCCAAGAATATCTATTAAACGTCTAAAAGAAAGGTTTTCTAAATGTCTAATGGACATTCTTGGGACGTCTTTAAAACGTACGGTTTTGTAACACAAGCCGTTGAGAAAACTTCCGTAGGCCAGTTGGAATACGTTCTTAGACGTTTAATGACATTCTTGGGAAGTTTTTAAAGATACGGTATTGTAACACAAGCCGTTCAGAAAACTTACGTATGCCGTTGAAAATACGTTCGGAGGACATTCAAGACATCCATAAGATATCTTGAATGTCCGACAGCAGACGCATTTAAGACGTCTTTATGATGTCTCTGTGCTACCTGTGTTAATAATCAGTTTTTGTAGCTAATGGAAGAAATTTACTAGAAGATATATAACTGTTATATATAAATTTAAAACCGGTTTTTTTTACTGAAAAACCCGGTTTTCGAATTGCATAATTTTCTTTTAAAAACTGGTTTTCAATCCCGACTTTTAAAAACCGACAAACCCTATTAGGAATATCGTTTTGACATACGCTTTTATTGCATTTAAAAAGTTAAGAGATACCTTTATTTCGAATTTTGCAATCTGAAAGATTGCAATGATTAAAAAAAGTTTTTTGCCATTCATGATAAATGTGTTTCTTCTATCGATCGTATTGGTTCTTAATAAAGAATGGTTCATGTTTTCGGCGCACGGTTCCATCGTTTATTACATCCTATAAAGCACTTTTGCAAATTATCAAGTTAAATCGACGTTTCGATCTTTGTTTAGATAATTTTCATGATTTATTTGAATTACATTTGTAAAACAAACATACAAATTTCTATGTTAGAGTAAAAGTGTAACATTTGTTATACAGAGTCACAAAATTGGCAGTCATTCATTTGAATAAGACGAAAGCAATTCGCAGCCTCGTATTTCGTCATAAATTAGATTTCCTTCTTCCGGTACCTTAAGCTGTGGCAGTTTAATGTCGATCAATAATCAATATTTCTCGTACAGCTGAAGTAGGCCTTATTTATGGAGTTTATTATGGAGAATATCTAGGCATACAATAGATATAAATTTTCTCTTTTTTTGGAAAATTACGATCTACAAAAAAAGTCTTAATCACTGAAACCGTAAAATAAATCTAATATTTGTAAGCTCAACACGTCTTTATTCGTTCTTTGCTGATTTGGAACTGTCAGCAACATTTATTTAAAACAAAACCAAAACATCACGCAAACTTGTTAACAAAACACGTATTATACAAATCGATAAAAATATATATAACGTATAAATCAATAAAAGTATGTATAACGGTCAAACATAAATATTCAACATTCTTAAATATTAAATGTTGTTAAAGTTATCGATCGTAAGATTGTTAAAACAGATAAAGAGAAATTGATTTCGGCGCAACGGTTCGATCAAATAAAAAATTAAAGCAATTTTACAAA
The DNA here is from genome assembly GCA_916610235.2 of Lasioglossum morio. Taxonomy (NCBI): domain Eukaryota; kingdom Metazoa; phylum Arthropoda; class Insecta; order Hymenoptera; family Halictidae; genus Lasioglossum; species Lasioglossum morio. Next base: position 3,675,358 of record OU744333.1, read on the forward strand.
TAAATTTAAACTTTCTACGTTTCGATCCTAATTTGATCGCCGATTGGTTCTGTTTCTTGTGCCTCGTTGTCTGTACCTCATTAACCTGTGAAACAACGTATGAAGAACACGTGTCACCAAACAAAATATCCATGTTAAAATTTCTATAAAGCAAGTTAGTAACAGCATATAATACTTAATTTCGAATAGATAGTGTAATTTTCCAATATCATAACCGTTTCTCTGTGGTATATTTTTAGACGCAGTTTTTTCTGCTTTCATGATCCAAATTAGGATCGAAACGTAGAAAGTTTAAATTTATTTGTGAAATTGCTTTAATTGTTTATTTGATCGAACCGTTGCGCCGAAATCATTTTCTCTTTATCTATTCTTACATATTAGAAATATGAATACACGTGTATTTAAATATACGTAAATTGGTACACGTGTATTTAAATAGGAATCTCTATTAGTTCTTCCGAAGACACGTGATTGTGTCAATTATTTCGTATTGCACTAACGTGTGTGACCCAGGCCAAATCGTCAGATAACTCAGATTGGGTAATTCGAACGAATATAAAGATAGTATAACCGTCGAATGCTTATTTTTATTCCCGAACCAGAGCTCATATCCGTTTCATACGACAAACGAGCAGCGTATATTCGCGAGACACTCCGGACATCGCGTTTCTCTTGCTGTCAACGCGAGCATAAATCGAGCAAAGCTCGATTTTCGTTCGCAATTTATGCGGAATGGCTTTCACCGCGGAAGATTCATGAAACTCGACGGAGCATCTTGAATCGAGGAAACGTTCCGTCCAACAGCGGTCCACGTAGCTCATAAATCCTAACCGGATTGACACTTTCTGTTGCAGAGTTCCGTAAAGGGGGTACCGTCTTGACGAAGTTCCAGCTGCGAACTATGAACTTGGAGGCGCGACCGTTGATTGAGCACGTCGCCCAGCAAAACCTACCGACGACTGGCGACTGATGTGTTCATAATAAATGGAGGATGTCTCACGGTCTGTCTCTGGCGTGTTTGAGACCGGTGGTCTGATCATTCATCGTTAGACGTTCGCCCGCATCGGAACTTTCGCAATTCCGAAGAAAGTGTTTGGAGGGCTCGGTAGTCAAAAGTTAGAGACCAAGGGTTTCCTCGAACGAAAATAAGGGAAGTTAGGCGGGATCGGCTGCCGGAGCGTTGACTGAGCTCGCTTCGCATCGCAACGAAACTTCGCTTTCACGGTGAAACGTTCGCCGGGGCCTTGTCAAGATACGCGGAAAACCGTTGTCAGCAGTTTCATCGATCAATTACAGTCTCCGAAACCTGCGACAAGAGCCAATCGAGGGAGCAGTGACTCGCATCGGCCGCGAAGTGGCGCGTTTAAGATCCCAACTTCCGAAATCCTTCATCAACCATTCAGCGGCGCTGAGCCCGGGAGCCTATCCTTTATCAACAGCGGGGCTTAAACCGCTCCCGCCCGAAGCTTTACGGATCAAGTTCCTGCGTATCTTCTCAAATAAAGAACCGAGGAAAAGGAGGACAGCCGGAGAGCATTCCAGCTACGTACGTTCCCTGGAAAATAAGTTGTTGCCGCTACTCCCGCTGCATTATCGATGAAAAGTGCTAACGGGCGAATCCAGTATCAACCAGTCTACGATACCGTGCGCTCTCTCTCTCTCTCTCTCTCTCTCTCTCGCGCGCACGGCAAACTTTCGTCCATAACTTCGGAAATAACGACGCAAGAAGAACGGAGTCCGAACAAGAGAACAATAATTTGTCTTTCCGCTCGAGCCAGAAGAACCGGCCGATTTATTAATCTCCCGAGTCGAAAACTGCTGAAGGCGATACCGGAAACTCGATCATCCGATCTCAAACACATCCCAGCGTTCCCTGCGATCCATTTTCAAAGCTCACAGCTGTGATCTTAATATTCATATCCGATCAATGACAAATCGATTTTTCTAAACGAACTGTAGGCTATTTCGAACTTGTACGGCGCAGCGCAATAAGTATTTGATAGAAATAGAAGCCGGGGGATAATCAGTTGAAGCAAACGCAGAGATTTGAGCCGAGCCTCAAGTGGAATCAGCTTCTGAAAGTGTTTCATCAGAGGGTCGACGACGCAATGAGAGTTTGAAGTAGATGCGTGATTTGGTCGTCTAACTGTCGATAAGAGGAGACCCTCGTTTCTCGTTGATAATAGCGGAGAGGTGAACCAGTTGTTGCTGTTACTGGGATGCCCCCATGACAAGAGGGAGGCTCGTGGTGATGTCTTGTTGCTGCTGGTGCTGCGACGGCCTTGGCGGTGCCGGTTCCTCAAGTGCTGGTGCTGGAGGTGTAGTTACTGGTGCGTCCGGAGGCAGTGTCGTCGTTGGCAGTGACGCCAATAACGCCGGCGGTGGTGGTCTCGGTATCGCGTCCGGTCTATCCGCGATGCTGTCGTTGGTAGTCGTCACCGTCGCCATCAGCACAGGGGAGTGGCTTCTGACGGAGGAGAAGCTGCCCAAAAGTTCCTCGAACACTTCCGCGGAGCCTGACAGTAAAGTTACCTACAGCGGCCTGTGGAGAGTCTGCGTGGCAATAAGTAAGTAGTTTTCACTTAGCCCGAGTTTCGAACTCTCTTCGAATTCCCTCGAACCCTACGTCATTTGAATATTTCCTCGGTGTTTTGTCGCGCCCGTCGTCGCGCCGATCCCTCGAACTTCAACGGCTCTATGCAGACTGTGCAATTGATACTCCCGCGCGTATCCAATTACACCCTCCGACGAGGACTCGGGGACCCGTTTCAGCTACAAAGTCACGATCTATCACCAGTTATTTGCGATACCACTCCTCCTATCAATTAACGTTATTATCTTTTACTTTCTTACTTAGAAATAAACTCATAGTTTGTACAGAAATAGTCCCATAGAAGATAGGTTCTAGGTTCTAGGTTCTCGGTTCTAGATCGAGGCTATCATAAATATACATTGTTGTTATTGTTATGATAAAAATGTAGACATTACACGATTTAAATGGTTTTCAAAGGGGAATATCGTAATAGAAAATGTTCTCTTTGGTCTTTTCGAGGTCATCGTCATTGTTTATCTAGAGAATGTGTATTTTTTCTGTTCGTAGGACCTTGAACACTATAAAATGAAGTTGTAAGACAATGATAACTTACGTGGTAGGGTAACCGATTCTAGGGAATTTTTGGTAGCAGAAAATTTCTGTGCAAAAAATAGTTATTTTTCTGGTTTCACTGATAAACATATGTATCAGTCTAACGCTTCAGTTTTGCTATGATTAGACGTTTTTTTTCGTTTTGAACTTAAACTTCTTTTGGCAGGGTGTAAGCCTAATTCGTGACATGAAAAAGCGTAACAGTCAAAAGTGGGGGTTCCGCCCTATGCCCCCTTTTTTCTCCGTTGAGAGCGGTCAGTACGGCCAGCGCGTTACGCGTTTTCCTGTCGCTGCCAGCTGTTCTATACAGAGTGAGGCAATAGTTCTACAGTTGAAACTGGTAAAATTGTAAAATTGTAAATTCGGAAAGATGCAAAACTGGGAAATGCTGAAATTGAAAAATTAACAAATTTTAAATTTAAAAAGTAGAAAATTGTGAAACTGTGAAATTTAGGAAAATTTCAAGTCTAAATTCAGGGAAATGTCAAGTTTAAATTATGAGAAATTTCAAGTTTAAATTCAAAGAAATTTAAAGTTTACATAGAGCGAAATGTCAAGTTTATATTGAGGGAAACTTCAAGTTTAAATTGAGGGAAGTTTCAAGTTCAATTTGAAAGAAATTTCAAGTTTAAATTAAGGGAAATGTCAAGTTTAAATTGAGGGAAAGTTTAAATTGAAGGAATTTTCAAGTTACAATCGAAGGAAATGTCGAGTTTAAATTTAGGGGAATTCAAGTTTTAATTTGTGAGGACTGTGGGAAATGCTAAAATTACACAATTTTAAAGTTGGCAAGTAGAAAATTGTGAAACGATGAAATTATAAAATTCCAAAGCAACAAATCTTAAAACTGTAAAATTCTAAAGTTGCAAAGTTGAAAATGGTAAAGCTTTGAAATTGCAAAATTGTGCAATTTTAAAGTTGTAAAGTAGAGAATTATGAAACTGTGAAATTGTAAAGAAAGAGACATAGTTCATAGCATTTTCCACATGCTCTCCATCTTTGCGTCGCAAATTTTGATCATTCATTACTAGACTGCAAGAAGTTTTATTAATATCTTTATTGCTATTAATGGATCTGAGTGAATTCAAGCCCTTTATTTTTTGTTGTTGTTATAATTCCACATTGACAGTCCTCCTGACTACGCGCCATCTAGTCTAACTAGCTGAACTAAAATTGGTTCTGCACTTGCTCTAGACTCTGTCTAATAACAAGAATATTACTAGTTTTAGGGGTGGAAACATGGGTTTAGTCGGAAACACTTATCGTCCTTATACGAGCATATTTTGATAGTTGCACAGAGGTTCCTTTGATAGAGAAAGGTTCAGCGCTGTGCCCCATCATCTGAGTCAAAAGAGTCTTTTTTAATTAATTATATAGTAATCTTTTGTACAATTAGAATATCGTGCACGAACTTATGCAATCATCTGATAGAATGAAATAGAAACATTGACACGCACTTGCACTTTAGTAGAAAACTATATTACAAGTTGTTGTCGTTATCTTATTTAGCTTATGGGGAAGATTGAGGGAGACTGTGTCTAAAGCAAACGTGTGGATAAGAGCACTTTGCTCTGGGGGCGTTGGGTATTGTCCCGAGGGCGACGCTTTCGAATAAACGAAGTTAAACTCTAACGGTTAGAGCCATACAAAAGGGTACTTTCGATTTTGCGAGTCCGGTGGCAGATGGTATCTTGCTATATCTGCCTAGAGTACCCTTTATCAGTACGTGTGGTTTCATTGCTTATGACGGAGCTAGTGCAGTGTCCTGCAAAGCAATCTGCGGCCACGTCTGATCTAGCACGTTACAATCTGTCTGAGCTTTTCTTGTGGATCAAGCCAAGAATCTATCAACTTCTTCTTCTTCTGGATTGGTTAATAATTGTGTATCGTAAGCGATATATACACCAGCACGTAGAGCTCATCTTCTTGGGCTGTAGGAGAGAACACGTAAAAAATTCATAGGAACCCTCAACTCGACGGTGAGTGGTAAAACACTGTAAATCTTACCCTGGGCCGCTAACTTAGTTGCGAAGAAAAATGGTCGGTCTGTATGGGAAGTAACGTGGTCTGGACCCCAGATGTCCATGGTCTAAACCTTTCGAGTAGCAGTTAAAAAGATCTATCTTGCAGTGGAATGGTCGTAAGAGTCTCAAATCGGAAAACACATTCGCCGGCTAATAATTGGTAGAGAAAATCCAATTTTTGAATGTTATTGGAACAGTTGACATTGCGAGAGCTAGTTTCTAGGTAATTATACCAAACACCTTCGTTAGATGAGTATCACGAAGTCCTAAACTCTCGTAGTTCAATGTTTTTGCTATTGAAAAGTACTAAATCACTCCACTCCCTAATATTCGGATTAATTTATTCGCGAATCTGACGATTGGACTGCGTATATTTATGCTAAATATTTTGCTGCATCGATCACGCGAAACAGGGGGCAAATAGATATTCATTCTTTAAACATTATTCCAGTCATGAAGAAAATAAATAAATGAAATATAAAACAACTTTAATGGCCATAGGGTCCTAAATTAGAATACAAGATTTGGACCAAATTAAAGAGTTAACCCTCATCCACACGGGTAATTTTTTGTACTATTCTAAATGAATTTGAAATAGGTACCCGGGTACCACGTCGTGTGGATGAGGGTTAATACAGCATCAAGAAAAACCATCTAGTGTTAAATTTTAACCCTACATCTCGTCCGGAAGGGTAGTTATGGGGGGCAAAATGGAAAAAATTAGTTTTTCGCCTATTTTCCATATTTAGTCATGTGCGAAAATTCTGGAAAAAATCTAACATGTTAAATAATTAGATACATGTAGATTCCTATTCATTTTTTTCCAAATGTGTAAAATCTAATGCCTAATCTATTGATGACGAACGAGGTGGTTTTTTCTGTTGATCGTTTCGAGATAAATTATCCCATCGTGTGATCGTTCTGTCCAAAAACGGCACACAGCATTCTTTATAACTGCAGCAATCAGCTTACTGTGTAATCAGCTTAGACGGTTCGGGAAAAGCAACAACAATAGAAGCTGTAAAGGTAATCTCGAAACTGGATCCATTCTAACCAGCTTATCGTCGTTCGAAATGAATGCTGAACGCGAACCGTAGTCACACAAATTTAACATAACTCCTTCCCAATTTGCTTATCGCAAGAATGAATTTTTGTAATGATTGCCTTCTGGTTCTGCTAATTATTTCGTGTTCATTGTACACTTTATTGTGGTACTCGAAAAAGAGTACCATTTTCTACATTGTTCAATATACAATACATATTGTTGATTCATCCTGAAAACTTAATATGAATGCAAAATTATTATAGATATTATACACTAATATATATAAAATAACAAATAATTGAGATTTTTAAGTTCTGAAGATACGAGGTTATTTGTTGACGATTAAAATTCCCATTGCTGTTGAAAAACGTACTGAAATGGAGTTTCAGCTGTAAATTATGAATATATAAAATAACATTATTCTAGCTCTGTTTCTTATACGGATCATTGGCTAATCAAAGATTTTTAGAGTCTACAGTAGCCATTGACAATTTTATTGATTGAATTGTAAATATCTCTGAGCTGTATAAAATACAGCTGCTGTTAAATACTTTCCAGCATCTTTGCTAAAGTTAAAAATCTTCTAAATACTAAAACTGAATAAATTATATTATTCGAGATTACTTGTTCACGATTAAAATTCCCATTGCTGTTGAAAAACGTAGTGAAATGGAGCTTCAGCTGTAAATTATGAATATATAAAATAACATTATTTTAGCTCTGTTTCTTATACGGATCATTGGCTAATAAAAGATTTTTAGAGTCTACAGTAGCCATTGACAATTGTATTGATTGAATTGTAGATTACTTGTTCACGATTAAATTTGCTATTGAGGTTAAAAAAACGTACTTAAATGGAGCTTTAAATCATGCATATTTAAAAATAACATTATTCGAGCTCAGGTCCAAGAAGAGGACTTGGCGTAACAGAAGATGTTTAAGGGAATCCAATAGAATAGAATAAGTTACATCGAAGAAGATTGCATTGTCAATTCTCAAACGTGCAATATAACAAGCATACTTGCGTTCCTGGATCGTCGCCGTTCCCTCCCAAAGCCTTTTTAACGTCGGTGCAACGAAAAGGCATTACCAAGCACTTTTCCCGGAACTGGTGATCTCGTAGCAACCGTGCCCGCTTATACCTTGTTCATAGCGTTCGATACGTAATATCGAAATGGACACACGGCAGCGGGAACAATAACGGAAATTGAAAAACTCACAGAGGAATGACGCGCGACGGAACCGGAAGATTGTTTGGGATCTTGGACGGAAGTGCACCGAAGCACTCCGACCGACGAAATCGTATTTAAGGAAATCTAATTCGACGTCGTCGTTCGAGCTTTTTGCCCGGACCGGACGGGGGCCGTGTCAAAGAGTAAAAGCCATGACCGCACGTGTTCCCGTTGCTGCTCATTGACCAAAACGACCCACCACTTTGCGAACAGCACAGGTCTGGCCGGGCTCGCACTATATTGATCAAAACAGAGTCCCTGAAATTTGCAGAATTCTCATGCCACTCTATTTGAACGTAACTTATTAGCAGACTGCACGTACAGTGACTCCCATGTTCGGACTCTGTTAAAAAGACAATAACTTTTTGACTAACTAAATCTACCACCACCGATCACAATGACCGGTTCCAGATTTTTCATTTTACAATTTTTTTTTTTTTATTGAGCCACTGAAACCTATTGTAGGTTTATTTCGGCTTTAACAAAGATACACTAGTTTTACAGTTTGAGTACATTTACAATATGACTAACCACTAGAGATGCAGATCACAATCGTTTAAAAACTGAAAGATAAATTCACAGGCTTTGACATTTGGTTCTGCAAAGAAGAGGTCCGCTTTTAGTGGTACGAAAAACTTAATTTTACGTAAATTATTTACAAGTTTAATTCTTTGGGAGTCATAGAAACAGCACTGCCATAATACATGATCCAAGTCCTCAGAGGCTGAGTTACACTTACAACTGGGATCATCGATAATATTTACACGATGCAGAGATGCAGCTAGGTTATAATGATTGTCATTTTACAATTATTGAAGTAATAAAAAATGATTTTACAACGAATGGTTGCATACAGTGACTCCCACTAATATTCGGACACTCTTATAAAAGACGATAACTTTTTTAATATTGTACTATACGATTTAAACTTTTTTGAGAAGCTAGAGCAATTAGTTTGCTTCAGGATGTGAAAAAGAATCTTGTCGAAAATTGCAATTGATCGGAATTGTAGAAAAAATACTAAAAGTTGCATTTTACAATTTTTTTATGTGAGCCTATATTGAAAATTTCAGAACTACGTTTTGTAGAAAAACGACAGGCATTGAAAGATGTAAGAATTCTTAGATTTACTGCAGTTATAGGCCGAAAATCGTGAAAATCTGCAAATTTTATCATCTTTAAACATTTGTAGCCCATTGCAACGTCGCCCGATTTTGACGACATTTTCAGAATATGTTTAATTGACACAGATCTACAAAGCATAATTTTTAAATTTTCAATATAGTCCCACGTGAAAAAATTGTAAAATGCATCTTTTATTAATTTTTTTTCTACAATTCCGACCAATTGCAATTTTCGACAAAATTCTTGTTCACATCCTGTAGCAAACTAATTGCTCTAGCTTTCTAAAAAAAGTTCAAATCGTATAATACAATATTAAAGAAATTATCGTCTCGTTAACACTTTACCTACCGGAAGCCTATTAATAGGATTCTCAATAATTGTGCTGCATCAAAGTAAAGCATAGAAATTTTCTTTTACATTGCAATCTTAAATGAAATTATTAGATGACGTTATTAAGGATGACTTGTTAGTTCACAATGAAAATTGCTGTTACTATTGAAAGTTCCATTAAAAAGTTTTTAGCCATGTACCAGATTTTTCAAAATTATGCAATAATCACCGGTCGGTAATGTGTTAAGAGTGTCTGATTATTAGTGGAAATTATTGTAGATATCGTTTGTAGAACACGTATTACAATAGGGGTCACGTAAAGTCTAAATAAAATCGATCTTATCATTTTTATAAGGGAACATGTACGAGTTACTTTTTACGGCTCGGTAGGTTTAGTGTTAAAAGGTTATTCTAGTGTTGAAATTTCAAATAATCAATATCTTTTTCATTTACTTTAAGCGAAAGTGTTCTTGAGCATGTGTGCAAAAGGTTGAATCCATAAAATGAATAGTTATAGGTGTTTGAAAATATGATGGTAGAAAATGTGGTGGTAGGTTTAGCGTTAAAGAATTAGTGTATAATGCAATCGGTGAGAAATAAAATATTTTACGACACGTAGAAACAAGAAATCGATAAATTTTCACACGAGAGTTAATGAAACTTAAATAATTCTTACGAGATTATGAAAATTAACGTTCTATTTAACGGAAATTAACGAAAATTCAAATTACGTATAAGAAAATGTGTGTTAGATATAATGCTAAGGTGTTTCCACTTTGAAAATTCTGAGGTAAGTGCCGTGCGGTTCCTCACAGTCCTCTTACCAAAAGGCATTGCCTTTCCCACTCCGTGGCCAGATCCTTCCGAAACACGTATTATTGTTTGGCAATACGACGTCGGGTCGTTTACCTTTTCCAAAGATCTACCTGAAGAAAACTATGCGGTCCATAGTTTTTGTGTCATGTGGCATTGGGGCTGTTTACTAGCCTCACGGCCACTCGCACCATAAATCCCTGCCATAAATATATCAAGGAACCAAACATTCGTTCAGTCGATCTTCCCGAAACTCCCCTCCAACCGCGCTACCGCTAACATGTGTATCTTAAGAAAAGCTAAAATGCATATTTTACGGATGTTGTAACAACAATGAATATTTGAATGATTTCCAAATATATCTAGAGATGTATTATCGTGATCGTATTGAAACTATTCGACCTTGTGAATAATTAATTTCAACTCAACAAGAAATCCGGTTCATTAACGATAAGAATTAATTTGCTTTGGATGAGACAAGAACCTGTGCAAACGTCTGACAACTTTCTGGTAATACGTGAACTTAAAAGGAACTTAACGAACTCTTTGATGCTACATTAAAAGGCTGTTAACTGTTCTAATTAACCGTGGTGCGCTCCGTAGCCAAATAGCCATTAATTTTTCAATTACAGATGGATAAACAGCCGCGGAAAATTAGCCGGTAGAAATCTTTCAGCGATGGGATTACTTTCGATAGATTTATAACGGAAAGAAGAGTGCATTCAGGTGAAACATCGCTAATAGAGATTCATTGAATGTTCCGCATTCAATATATTAATAAACTAGCCAAATAATTGTTTCTGAAAATTGAACGAACGTTATTGTACTTGGTCAGCGAGACTATTCCCACAGTGTGTTAAATGTAAATCGGTGTAAAAGCAACTTGTTCCCCACCTATGGCAGCGCAATTCGTTGAAATCGGTATTATGTTGTAAGCTCATGATAAGTTGACATTCCAGTTCAGTAAATATCAGCACAACAACTCCATTGTGTTTATTTGCACGCTGAATTGATTCTCCGAAATGCATGACTGCGCCGCGATCGTTTTACCGTGGCTTCGAGTAATCATGCGAGAAGTAAATTCGCCGAAAAATAAATTCGCGGGAAAGGGAATTCGTTCGGTCTATGTTGAATAATTAGCTGCGGATTAATCACAGTTTTTTTTTAGTTAAATAAAAATCATGAGGGTGCGAAATTCTTATTTCTCGAATATTCGACATTCCAAAAATGTATGAATATACGTATATTAATATGGTATATTATTTGTGTATTAATACTACGGTATATCATCATACATATATTGTATTTATATTAATATTATGGTGTATAATATTCGTATATTATATGTATATTAATATTCTGGAATATTATACATATACATATGTAGTACGGAAATTGACAAATAAAACACACATTTGTCAAGTTTCATACTTAACCGTTTGATATATTTGTACATTAATATTATGTATATTATATGTATACTATATTCATATTAACATTAGCGTGTATAATGTACATACACATATTATATGTATATTAATATTAAGTTTGAAGTAAGAAACCAAAACTTAAATTCTATTACTGCGTTATAAAAATGATTTTTTAATAAATGTATAACTAGATAACTCATCAGTTATTATTACTAAACTGCAGGCATCAGCTCAGCGTAATAATAAATTCAATATAGTTCATAAACTGTATTTGAATCTTAATAGAAGCTCTGTCTGAAGACCCCAGCTTTTTCTTGATTCTGATATCTGTAAATTAATTCGTGCAAATTCGTATTCGCATAAAACTCAAACTTTTATCTAGTTATAGACTTCTTATCTTTACATTTATTGTATGGAATGAATAATGGATTTCTTTTGGACCTTATATTAAAACTTGTATTCACTATCATCGTCTTCGGTATTGAATTAAACGTGGAAGTGAATTAAACCACCAATTAATTAATTAACATGGTTCTCCGCAATATTTCTCGTTTCCAAGATCTAGACCGTCGAGGCAACTGTTGGATTGTTCGTTCAGTTTTCAAACATCCCCAGTGTCTCTGCATGGGGAACTAACTTCTGACCTCTATCTCCCCTGGGTGTCACCTGCTATCGAAACTTTTCCACCTGCTAACAAACACTCCCAATGTCCAGTGGACCTCTTCTAACGCTACAGTGCACAGCACTTCACTCTACACTCGCTACTAAAATACAGCAAGGAATAGTAAATAAAACGAAGAATAATAAAGTAAAAACCACAGCACCCAATCAAATAGTCGTTTGATTTTTAAAGATATACAAACTTTAAGTTAAGAATTATTTATGGCCTTTTACAAATCAATAATGAAGTGCTAAGAATTATTTGACAAATTTTTCTGCAATAGCAATGACAGTTTTTGTAATGCAACAAGTCATCTCCAATAAGATAGTTGAATTATTTCTCTCAGAACTGTTTTCTAGCAAATGTTTTCTAGTATAGTACAAAAATTGACTGTGGTTCAAGCATTTTTTTACGATTATTATTTAAAATGAAATTAGGAAGTCTTTATCTGACACATTACAAGTCAATTTTGTTAGAAGTATGGTTAAAAGAAAATTATTCAGTTCATTTTTAACATAGTACAGCCATTCACTTGTTTAATCATCTTTTCCCAAAATTATTGTTTGAACAAAATCATTATAGTTCTCCTCATATAGTACAGAGTTTGGAAAGTTTGCTAACTAGCATCCAATGAACTAACTGTTAAAAGAATTTAATCTTCAACTACTTCACTCAACTCGCGTCAACTAATTAAAAGTAGACTACGGATCTTTATGCATTCATAGCAAAATTGAAAATCTCAATATATGATTTCTCCTTTATTAAAATTATTAAGAGAAGAATTAACGTTCAATTAAGTTTCTTGATCGATGCAGACAATTTTTATTCTGCATAAATATCCGCAGTCTAATTATAAGAAACAAAATTTTCACTGAAATTGTTTAATCATATTTCCCAAAATTATTGTTTGAACAAACTACGTTATGGTTCTTCTAAGACAGTACAGAGTTTGGAAAGTTTACTAACAACCACCCAATGAACTAACTATTAACAATATTTAGTCTTTAAATACTTTACTCAACTAGCGTCAACTAATTAAAAGTATACTGCGGATCTTTATACATTCATAGCAAAATTGAAAATCTCAATATATGATTTCTCTTTTATTAAAATTATTAAGAGAAGAATTAACGTTCAATTAAGTTTCTTGATCGATGCAGACAATTTTTATTCTGCATAAATATCGGCAGTCTAATTATAAGAAACAAAAATTTCAATGAAATTGTTTAATCATATTTCCCAAAATTATTGTTTGAACAAAATACGTTATGGTTCTTCTAACACAGTACAGAGTTTGGAAAGTTTACTAATAACCACCCAATGAACTAACTATTAAAAATATTTAGTCTTCAAATACTTTACTGAAACACCGTCAACTAATTAAAAGATAAAGTACCAGAATGGATGTATTTATATAAGGAAGACAAATTTCAAGAAAATTGAATCTGTTTGTATAAAACATTATTTCATCGACGCAAATCCTTTCGCGTACCGGCCGCACGCGATTCTATGGGACCAGGAGGAGCAATATGAAGCAACAAGTTCGCGAGTTAATTGAGCGTAAAAGTCGAAATTAGTGTAACAAACAGCGTTGCTCAAGAAACAGAGGAGGCACGGACGAAACGAGCTCTGAATAGAAGATTATGTACAAATACCAGATCGATTCCAGCATTAAAGAGGAACGCGAAACTATCCCGAGCCTGAAAGATTTCCATGGTTGATTCCTCGGGGAGGGTGGACGGTCGGTGAATAAAATTTCCAAGGCCAGCTCGTACTCTTGAAAGGTACATTTTTCATTTCGACAACTCGAGATATCGTCTTCCATTTCACAGTTCCAGCTACTTTGCATAGCCGTCTGTGAACTTTTCCCGAATACTTAACCGACAAGACTTACGGGATCCCTGGAGCAACGTTATAGCCAGAGTTTAGTGCGTACAACTCCTATGGCTGAACACATACGTATGTTTCTACTAGCATTTGCTGCCCTGTGAACTTCACCGTACTCGCGAAACCGTAACTCTGGGTACTTACCTAACGTTCCTGCAAATTACAGTTACCGAAAAAAAATTTTTGATTTGGGCGAATGGCTCTCTTGCGGGAGAATTAGCTTGTTTTCTAAGCAAAATGATTTGTTGAAAGGTACAATTAGAAGAATTTTGAAGATCGAGTGAATTTTTATAATAATAATAATTACATATTTGTGTAAATTGCGAATGTTTTTAAAGAAGTATTTGTTGAAAGGTACAATTAGAAGAATTTTGAAGATCGAGTGAATTTTTATAATAATAAAAATTACATATTTGTGTAAATTGCGAATCTTTTTAAAGAAGTATTGTGTTACGTCTGGTGACGTGTTGCTATAGTGCATAAGAATTGTTAGTAATAATAGGATATTCCAACCGTAGACATTAATAATATTCTTAGTTAAACTTACGTACTCCGCTCCGATCACCACATCCGGTTCCCATCTCATACCATACCTTATCATATCTTAATGTATTCTCCGTAGTGCTAACCCATAACATCCACATCACAGATAGAACATAAGACGCTTCCGAACACCTATATAACCCACCTACTCATTGAAATTAAAAACACAATAGTTCAAATAGTCAGACTATCACTCTGTCCAAGACTCCAGCGAGGCTCGTTGCCTCTTGACATCCCGTCCTTTTTTTTTTTTTTTTTTATAGTGCGGAAATGCGTTACGCATTTGGCATGTGGGACTGTCCAGAGGACTCTCCGGCTAGCCTCTACCCACTAAAACCGCACTCCCACCTAAGCTATTGTAAGGGGGGGGGGGGGGGGCCAGGATCTCCGAGAACTTAACTGGCCACTGACGTCCCGTCCTGGACTCCGACGAGTCGTCGCTCTCATCCGCTCTTCGAGTGATCTTATTGTATCACGCGGTTCTTAATCAAGCTCTTGTACTATTTCATACGCGACAAATATATATATATATATATATATATATATATATATATATATATATAAAAAGTGTAGCCAACAACCGTAGTCCCGTTGAAAGCACCGGTTCTCGTTAGATCACCGAAGTTAAACAATGTGGAACGTGAACGGCACTAGGATGGGTGACCGTCTGGTAAAAAACCGGAAAGTGACCCACCCGAGGTGTTTTTCACGTGTTGTTGGCAAAAGGTGGTTCGGAATCCACCATAAACAGTAGGTCCCGCTGAAAAGGCGATGGTGTGAGTGGAAAAGAGGGATTTTGGTAAATGAATTTGAAACCTTGAGGGGACCAAATATCATGTTACATATATATATAAAGTGTAAGAAGGTTTGACACGTCAATATCCTATGCTCACTCGTAGAAAACTGTATATATATATGGTCCGCTATTAAAAAGGTTAATGTTATTTTAACTGGCTGTAAATAAATACGACTCATTTAACAATTTTTATATCAAATTCTTTCGGTACCAGCTGATTCGGCCGCAGAAGCCGACAATCAACGGTAGCAGCCGCCTAGAAGAGGCCTGCCTGTATACATCGTCCGTCACAGTCCGATAAATCAGCAATTGTTTCACTACAAAGATCCGCGCCGTTTCCATTTAATGTCCGGCAACAGCGACCACTATCATTGTCCGAGAACGCTACCGATACTACTACGCAGTAGATTAAGACCCGGCAAATGCTGGTTGTAAGCGAACCGTCGCGTCTTGACCCGAGTTAGACACGGTTGTACTTGCCGTGTGAACTCAAAAGCTAAATTAATTGATATCGTCTTGATCCGCGAGCTAGCGATTGCCTTAAATTACGGAATCGAATCGCGGGACGTAACAATTGTCTTGTTTAAATTTAATTGACAATTGAATATGTTCTGTAGATCAATGTGCAATTGTATGAACTCGCTCCTTTCTGTTACACAAAGTAAATTATTCTAAAGTTGTTTATTCATCGTTCTGCAGTATCTTCTGTCATGAAGTTTTAGCGAAAATTTTTAAATTAACGTTTAACTACTCCAATGTATTATTTACAATGTAGAAACTTTCAAATTGTTTGGAAGCATACACGAAAGTCTCGCCTACATAAGTAAATATTTCTGTTGCTTTCAAATAGTCGTTTTATTGACTAAACAGTTATTTACGTTGGGACCATACTAAATTCTATGTGAATAATATTGTATCGATAGTGGATTGCCAGTAACTAAACATTAATTATTGGACTATTAGATCTTAGGCTGCAGAAATATAATAGGACTTCCCAAGTAAGAGAATGATTAGTGACAAAACATAATTAAAAATAGCGAATAAAACATCTTATGCTACATAATTTCTTTTTCATATAGCACAATCATTGAAAATTCTATTTATTGACTTTTGAAGGAACTTTAAAATCTTCTTTTAAATAATAGTTCTGAAAGAAACTGTTATACAATATTAGTTGGGATTATTTGTTCATGATTAAAACTGCACTAAAATAAAGCTTTAGCTACAAATTATATAAAAATAGTATTGATTATTGAAAGTCAGTAAGTAATTTGTTGAAATAATGAAATTTAATTATCAAACGATATAATTAAGAATGACGAATAAAACATCCCATTCTATCATAATGTTACATACTACTTCATTAACAAGTATTAAAATTGATTGTGGCTGACAAAATAATATATGAGATATGAAATTTCTTCTTAATTGAAAGTTATTTTCACGTGTGGAAAGAGAAAAGGGATAAATCGAGATATGCCTCAGTTCAACAAAATTAAATGGCCACTTAAACTGCTGTAGCTCCATGTAAAAGGGTCTTGCAATATTCGACCTGCATTAATTTTAAAGGATTAACTCTGTATGGATATTCACGATATTAAATTATGTTTTTCAAAGACCCCTGTCGTTATAAATCGGAGATTCGACTGAATTTAAACATTATTGTTTATATTTGTTCACAATGTCATAAAGAGAAGTCTCCCCTTTACTCTTTGAAACGTTGATCTCCGAGTTTTTGTCGAGAGGTTGTTCTACCGTACTTTAAATGGAGAGCGCGCCACTAACTTTACTTTAACAAAAAAGTTTCTTCCCTACACAGCACATGTAAGTTGTGAACAAACTTTATACCTTTTTTTCTTTTCTATGCATCATAGAGAATGTTGTTCAGGCAGAGGGTGGAATTATTAATGTGTCTCACTGATGGTTAAATAAATTACTATGTATTTAACACGACGTAATACATTAATTGCATAGTGTATACTGATATAAACACTCGTGCAATCAATAAGAGCCACATTTTTCAACGCTCCTTTATACAGCGTCGCCAGATCAAGAATTGGGAACTGTGTCCTCTCTCTACCTTCCCCTTCTAAGACGCTATTCCCCCACGCTTCTACCGCGGTCACGTGCCAGTTCCGTCAGAATGTCACGTGTAGACTGCAGATGTTTATGCATTTTCCAATTTTTGTAGACGAATTTCAAGTAAGCGGAATCAAATAAAAGGCAACTCTTTACCTTGATGTACTCAAAATTTCGACCTTTTTCGAATGAATCATGATGTATTTGATATGTAATTAGGGCTTATACAAAAACCGATTTTTTAAAAAACCGATTTTCGGTTTTTAACTTTTCCATGAAACCAGTTTAAACCCGTTTCAAATTTTTACAGATAAAAAACAAGAAAATTAAAAAAGAAAATAGAAGTTTTTAATTTTTTTTATCTATAATAATTCAAAAATACGAATAAGGAAACATAAGGTACATATACGTACATACATGAGATTATTAAAATAAAAAATTAGCAAAGTAATACTTTTTTACTGAAAAAACCGGTTTTCGGATTGTACAATTTTCTTTTCAAAACCGACAAACCCTATATGTAATTCAGTAGATTTGTACTCAGCGTGGAGGCAGTCGAAATGTCAATCCTCTAGGATCAATGGTTCAGGATTAGGTTAGGATTGTAGTGGCGCGCGATCGCCACTACAAACCAATATGGCGGCGCTTACCTGTCAAAGCGAAAAATGCTGAACTTTAAGCAACCATAAATCCTGAATCATCGATCCTAGAGGATTGAAATTTTCACTGCATCCGCGCTGGGTACAAATCTACTGAATTACATACCAAATACATCATAATTCGTAAAGTTTACTCAAATAAAATGTTGTTTTCAGTAGTAGTAGCCTTTGTAGACCCGATATAAATAAAAAACGTACTAAACTGTGACGAATTTCATGTTCTAACATTGTTTGTAAATTTTCAGGGGCCATAAAGGCGTAAAGATCCGCAGTCTAGTCACGTGACTAATCCGGTATTGGTACAGAAAGGGTAACTTTCCTTCCTCGACTCGTGCTCCCTCCCCTCATCAGGCGACTCTGGTGGGGGACCAATATTCCCATTCAAAACAACAATGTTGGTACGATAAAATTAGTAACTGGCAATACTTAATTCGTGAAAATGTGAGAATTCAATAAAACTAATACGTCCAACAAAATAAAGAAAAGAAAAACTATTCGAAAAATACTTCTCGTTAAAACTTGCGACTTGCAACTAGACTCTGGTAATAAGCAGAGTCGTAAAGTCAAGAGAGAATCATTGAGAACGAAACTAACTCGTCCGAGAGCAATACAGAAAGAAGAGGAACATTAAAGAGATAGATTGACATACACACTATTGTGCAAAAGAAAGAAGCACTCAATATGATTACAAGATATATTGACAAACAATATCTTGATGTAGAAATTGTATTGTAGAATGATTAATTTGATGCATTTAAAGTATTAGATAAAATCGCAATAACACATATCCTCTCAGAACTATTCAATTAAACAGTGGAATCCTTTTCCATAATTCACTGTGTTCCTTACGTCGCTTCGCGAAATGCATGAAGCATTTACTTTGTTCTCACATACAATCAACAGTATGTAATTTGGTCAAAATAAATTTGAATGTCAATTAAATACTACCATAACCAACATGGTATATGAGCAGTTCAAAGAAAGTTGTAAGGACAGTTTATATTTTGAATTTACCGTCAAATATTGATTGGCCAGCACGTCGATCGATGATTTTATCACGTTCTTTCCAAAATGTTCACGTTGCCTCATTGTCTTATGTACCGGCTTGGCATCAACACGTGTTTCAATAATTCTATGAAGTTAAACATTTTTCTTTTTCACTAAGCAAGTAGATATTAGTTTTCCTCATTCTAGATTAACATGCAGTAAAATATAATAACGTTTAATAATTTACAGCCGACGCAATTATCTCTTGAAACGATCTAAAGATCGAAATGTTGAAATGAATGTAGTAATTTCCAAACAGTATTTTTCAAATAACAATTGATCGAACCAGTGCACTGATAACATTAATGCATTTGTATTACTTTGTTCTCATTTGAATTTTTACGCTTTTCTCTATTAAATATGATCGGGTGCAGTGGCGCACTCAGGATTTAATCTTGGGGGGAGACGAGTTGAATAAAATGATATTTTTCTTTTTAGCAAAAATATCTGTCAACGATAGCCACACATATTTAGAAAAGTTGTTCAAAATGTTTAGTTTTACATATAACATATCCAAAAATCATCGAAATCGGAGAGGAAGCAGTTATTCTACGGTTTAGTTAATTTACCAGTGTTTTGTTTCCTTTTTCTTTGGGGGGGACTTGCCCCCCTGGCTCTTCCCCTGGATGCGCCACTGATCGGGTGCTTCTTTCCTTTGCACAGTGATGTACATACATTTAAAGAGAGCGAGTTCGGGTGACGATCAAACGTAAACACTTGCGAGGTACAGCGAGAAATACAAATTATTAATTGTTCCGCGTTCACGTGTAACAGTATTATTACCCTAGATTTGAATTACGACAGCGTTAAAATAAATAGCCAGCATCGTTTTCCAGCGGGTTAATCTATAAATCGTGGAAATATAAAGAAATCGCATTCCGTTGCATCTTAATGCATTTAAACGACATCGTTATTTTCTGTGGCGCAATTCCGACGGACGGCGATCTCATAATACTATCGAAGAAACTGTAAAACGCAGTTGCGTCCTTCGGAGTAATTAAGAACGGACAGTAAAACACGGCGAGGTTGTTGACTCGCTTTTGTTGAAGTCGTTTGAAGGTGGAAAAACGCGCGGCGCGCGACGGTAGCGAGCACGATAATATTTATACGGGGGGGAAAAGAAATTCTGGCTGTTTGGATTTCGCACGGTCAACAACGCGCGAAAGGAAAACACGGTCTCGCGTCGGACGAGCGAAAAGAGTAAAATTTTTCGAATTTTATCCGTTCAAAGGGTGCGCGCCGCGGGTCTTGGGCTCTCGCCGACGATAAAGCAGCGCTGCCGCGGCCGCGGCTACGTGTATTTTTCTGCCGGTTTTAATTTTGCGGTCGTATAATTGCGATCATTCTTCATGCATGAAAATTGCGAATCCTTTTATTTTCTGCTAACTTATACGACTAGGACGCCGCGCGGCACGGAGTTACAAGCAGCCTTTGCTGCATTGCTGGACACGTACCTCTACGTGCCTCAAGCTCTGAATATTAATGTCTAAGCCGAGTTGTGATAGCGAGAAGATATTCGTGTCCCGCAATTTTCAGTCCTTTTGACAACATAATGGACGCCCCGGTATTACAAAATATTTATTCCGGACATTGTGTCGCGGCTGCAACTTATTCCGTTCGAGTTTACAATTCATCATAGTAATGGCCTGACAGAGGGAAATTTAAATTCGCCGCTCGGCTTCTGCATCGTCTACCTCGGCAGCGATTATGTTATTATCTCTGAAAACGTCTGTTCTTGGTATTCGACAATTATATCCGGGTGAAACTAAGGGAAGGTAATATTTCTATTCAGAATACTTTATGAACCTTATTGAATCCGGCTAGACATCTGAGGAACGTGATTCGTTGGAACTATTCAGAAATACCTTTGCCAGTTGATTGAGAGCTTTTCAGGGTCTTTCTGCTCGCTGCCATAAGAGCCCTCCCCTCCATTTCACCAGCTCGCTTTGGCATCGCACAGGGAAACGAGGCTGCATTAAACTCATTGCGTGAAAAAGCAGTGCATTAGAATATTGTAAGTGATCAATAGTTTTTTAGAATGTAAAACACGATCGAAGAGATTATAACGACGCCGAAGTAAATAATCCTATCATATTACTAATTACTGCGAATTAAATTAGGTTAGTATGGGACTCGCGAATAAGTTGACAATGTTTTATCAATCTGCGAGGAAGGCATTACTTATGGTACCCCTGATAACTTCATACATGAAATACAAAATTGTAAAGAGAATATTGCGCAACCCTCCTTCCGTTTAACAAAGTTGAAAAGAGCTTACAGTTCTAAGATCAATATGTTGAGACATTTGGAATTCGCGAAAATGCATATAAATTGTGATTCAAGTTTCTACAATAATGCAACACTTTCTAATCAAGTAAAAATTTATTTATTTACCTCGCATAGTAGAATTATAGTGTGGCGGACACAAAATTCAACATTTAACCCTTAACTAGTATACTGGGGTCTCTCATGACCCCAACGAAAGTTCTGTCGATTAATTTTCATTACTGTATTCTACAAAATGTATTGCACATATCAACATTTCTGAAGTTCTTTGGAACATTTGAATTATTTAATCTTAAATAATATACTTGAAAGTATCCGAAAAAGTTTATACTAAATTGTAGAGAGGTTCTACGATTATACTTCATAACGTGACTGAACGTTGTATCAATTAAGAGTTAAAAAGAATAATACAGTACCAACTATGAAAGGTAGAGGAAGATCATTAATGTTATGGGTCTGTATGTCAAACTATGGACAAGATGACATACCTCAGCATCGTAGAAAGAGCAATTTGAAGCATGCCTGTGGCGTATATTGTAAAAGAATGGCTGTTACGTGGCACATGTATTGTGCCGAAATGTTTAAACAATCCGCCATAGTCACGGAATTAAATTCGATTGAACATTTATGACAGGAGTCAGGGGTGCACCCAGTATTTAATCTTTAGGGGGAGGCAGGTTGAACAGAATGACCTATTTTTGCAACAATATCGATAGCCAGTGTTAACGATAGCCAGGGCTATTATTACACAATTTTACATACTAAACATTTTCTATGGTTTAACTAATTTTCCGATGTTTTATTTACTTTTTCTTTGGGGGGGGGGGAGGGCAAGGCCCGCTGGCCACCCCCTGAGTGCGCCACTGACAGGAGTTGATAATAAAATTCAGAGATTGCGAAATCTGTATAAATAAGAATTTAAATGCTGTTTGTTGGTAACCGCATCACTTGAAAATTGCTGGACCGATTTGGCTAATTAAAAAGAAAATATTTTCGTAATAATCCGAATAAGGATTTTAGGGTAAGAAAAATTGGAAAAGTTTCCTATAAAAATTGAACATTCGGGAAAGAATAAAAGTGCTTTTCCAGCATTTCAACGGTGTACTGCTGATAGAATTCATCTCGTATGTAAAATTTTCCATTGGCGTACTTCTGAATGTACTCCTTAAATTGAATATCCATGGTCACAAACGTTAACAGATACAATGATCACTGAGAAATATATTTTTTTCTCATTTTTACTTTGTTCACACATTTCCAATAGCTTTTCACAAATTCACAAAATGATCACAAACAGATTTATTGAAATTTGGACAGGACAACGTCTGTCGGGTCAGCTAGTAACGAATAATATATGTGTAAATTGCGAATCTTTTTAAAGAAGTATTGTCTTGTTTAAATTTAATTGACAATTGAATCTGTTCTGTTGATCAATGTGCAATTGTATGAACTCGCTCCTTTCTGTTACACAAAGTAAAT
Organism: Lasioglossum morio; assembly: GCA_916610235.2. NCBI lineage: Eukaryota > Metazoa > Arthropoda > Insecta > Hymenoptera > Halictidae > Lasioglossum > Lasioglossum morio. Next base: position 3,697,939 of record OU744333.1, read on the forward strand.
TATTCTAAAGTTGTTTATTCATCTTTCTGCAGTATCGTCTGTCATGAAGTTTTAGCGAAAATTTTTAAATTAACGTTTAACTACTCCAATGTATTATTTACAATGTAGAAACTTTCAAATTGTTTGGAAGCATACACGAAAGTCTCGCCTACATAAGTAAATATTTCTGTTGCTTTCAAATAGTCGTTTTATTGACTAAACAGTTATTTACGTTGGGACCATACTAAATTCTATGTGAATAATATTGTATCGATAGTGGATTGTCAGTAACTAAACATTAATTATTGGACTGGTAGATCTTAGGCTGTAGAAATATAATAGGGTTACGTAATACGGTAACGTTAACAGATACAATGATCACTCAGAAATATATTTTTTTCTCATTTTTACTTTGTTCACACATTTCCAATAGCTTTTCACAAATTCACAAAATGATCACAAACAGATTTATTGAAATTTGGACATGATTTATGGAGAAATACGACAAAATTCGATAAGAGCTCAATCCTTGTATGCTGAACGATATCCAAACCGTACACATCCTTCGCACCAATAAAGTTTACTTTACTACCATATTTGACCTTGTATGACCTTCAATGATAACTCGCTGAATTCGCCTCAACACTGGCTATCACATCGTGATAAAAAAACATAGAATTCCATTTCAAAAAGTAGAGATGACCTTGAAATCGCCTCCACCCACGCAAAAAATGTTTGTGTCACAATATGTCCCCCTCTAAACCGTGTAAGTTTTCTATATAACATTTTTTCATATTATTACAAATAACGGCAATATTCAAACTGGACATAGTTATTGTCCCACCCTGTATATGCTTTTTATTATCGAGAAATGAGAAGGTACATCCCGCACCCTTGCGATCCTGGAAACGAGAGTCTACCCCCTTAAGGCTTTAAGGTAGATACAGGGCCGGCGTGACCTTTTGCGGGGCCGGGTTCAAAAATTTTGCGGGGCCAGAATACACATTAAGATCCTATACTTAAATTTCATAATAAGGAATTATTTATTATAAGTACAAAGTATGTTACATAAAATTTTTGGAAGATGAATATTAAATAATTTTTCTCGCTTCTTCCGCCGCAAAATCTGTGATTACGTCATCAAACGTGATTGAATTTGCTACTTCGCTTTCTATTGAAAGAATATCCAGAGATGATGAATATTCAATCTACTATACAGAGGGTCCTGCAAAATGTCTGATGAGTTTTCATAGACCGCGGGGCCCTAGAAAACGCGGGGCCGGTTTCCGCGAACGCGCTGAACCCGCCTCGCGCCGGCCCTGGGTAGATAACACCAAAATCAAATGGTTAACACCGTTAGCACGGCTTCGACACTACAACGATACTCCAAAATTCTGGTTTCGATATCCAACGCGGCACGAATTAACCGTGTTATAGGAAGGTTGACTGTACCGACGAATTTTCCATTGAATTTCTGGTTTCACCGATCGGTTCTCAGAAATGAGAGTCCGCACAAAGATCCCCAGTGGAATAATCGCGAAGTAAGTAAGGCTGCGCATCGCCAATGGGATAGAATGTTACCGAGGGTATAAACAGGAATCATTATGGATTCCAGTAGCAAACATTTCCCATCCTGTCCCTTATTCACTCGACAGCAGTCAAGATTTTCCCTCCGGTCGAGACGAGGGCAGAAAGCATTTAACTGGTAATATTCGCGAAGCGTTCTGTGATTCCGGTCCGGGCACTTCGGATGGGAATGACGCTACGGGATGGGACCAGGTCTGACGGAGACGAGCACACTGGGTCGGAAATGACTCGTTACCGAGGGCACCGGAAACCGCTCTCTCCTTCTGCTCCTTCTGCTGCCGCCATCGCTCGTTTCTCGATTCTCGGTCTCGGCTCGTCCCACGCCTACCAGGAACGATGCCCCTTGGCTATGCCTTGGGATCAAGGAAAAAAGGTAAAAGCAGAACCCGTCGATTGGAGGCTCGTCCTCATTCAACTGCCGGATAACTTCTTATCGCGGCCGAAGGGACTCGAATTTTGCGGGACAGAATAAGAACGAAGAAGCAGCCGAGGGTAAATTGCGTGTAAAAGCTGGCGTCCCATTGGCGTGGACCGATGCCGCAGTTTTCTTCGTTGCAGTTTCAATTAACGCTCAATTCGTTGACATCTCTTGTTGGTTGCGAACAATTCATTGCCTCTCTTCGGCTTATCATCTTCTCCGTGACCGCTACTGCCGCCATCGCGTCTAGGGTTTATATAAAAACCAACTTTTTGAAAAATCGGTTCTCGGTTTGTAACTTTTGCATGAAACCGGATTCGAATTTTTACAGATAAGAAAAATACGTGTTTACAACTTAAAATAGAAGTTTTTAATTGTTTTTAATTATACTAATTCAAAAATACAAAACAGGAAAACGTATATGGTACATATGCGTACATACATGAAATTATTAAAATAAAATTTAACAATATAATACTCTTTAAAAGTTACAGAAATTAACAATGTTTTATATTTATGTAAATTATTATTTTACTTGTTTGTTTGTCTAATAAAATATCAGTTGAAAAAGCAAGGAACGTGAATGGATTAATTGCTTAGTCGTGTCCTTATTTTGGACACAAAATTACCAGAAATAGAAAAAAAGTCGCTCACTTGCTAATGAACTGGTCTTAATTGTCTCGAAAACATTAAATAATAAATCTAAATGTTTTGTTCTTCTAGTTCTAGTCTCCAAGACCGAAAACAACTTCTTTAATGTTTGAGGACTAGAGGAAGTCACTTCTTCAGGTTCATAGAATGCGTTCCGATATTTATTTACTGCTATTTCCATAGCATTTTCATCATATATATGTCTTGATTTTCTTCTTCGTCCCTTTTTTTTAACATCGCAGTCATCTTTTGTAGAATAATCTTTATATAATCTTGATAATATCTGCCCGGACAACTTAATAACATCAGTTTTTGCAGCTAATCGAAGAAATTTACTACAAGAAAAAATGTAAGTGTTATGTATAAATTTAAAACCGTTTTTTTTTCTTTTAAAAACCGACAAACCCTAATCGCGTCGACTTAAAACCGCGCGACATTTATGCTGTTTTATCATATAATTATTATTTGACCGCGTACACTGGTGGATTTAATTATGGACACTATTACATTTTTACTTACATTTTGCATTTATTAAAATTATTTAATATATAAACATTTATATCTAGAAACATCTTAACAGATTACCTACCGACGATTATTCAATAGTTACTGCTAAATTTCACAGCTAAAAATTTCTTGATAAAATTTTCAACATTAATGCCAATTTTATAGTTACGCCTATTAACATTATCTAATGTTTCTTATAAGGATTATTACCTAAATAAAGATGTTTAGTGTCTACTATAGCCATTGAAAATTCTATAGATTGAATTGAACAGAAAATAGGTCTTGGATATTTGGTCCCCTCAGGGTTTCAAATCCCGTTCCACACTTCCACCTTTAAACCAGCTCTCCCTATCGCCTATTTCAGCGGGACCTACTTTTTATTAAGGTGGGTTCCGAACCACCTTGGGCACCACAGTTTTTGAAAAAGCACATTGATTTAATTCAAGAGGTGCCCGGGCGCGGGGATTCGAACTCGAGACTGCCTGGTCGCAGTCGCGCGCTCTATCCACTGACCCACTGTGTGCCCTCTTTGAACAGAAAATATAAATTGTCTTTTTCTTTCCTACGACATTTTTCGGGATAAAGACGTTACAATCACTGTAACTAAAACTGTATATAAAATGGCACGGCAAAGGGTTAATCTCAGTAGGAAAAAATACCACAGTAAAAAGGACACCCGAAGTAAAAGTCAACAATTAACATATAAATTTCTACTTCAATCGTTAATTGCAATTAAAATTAAACTGCTACTTTAGTCGTTAATTGCGGTTAACGATTACATTCTTTTCAATCGTATTCGTCAATCGGGTAATTGATTAATGATTAACTGCTGAAATTTCGAAATGAAATACGGGATCAAAACTATATATGTAGGAAGAATGTTGAATATTTGTGTTTGACCGTTATAAATACTGTTATTGATTTATACGTTATATATATTTTTATCGATTTGTTTAATACGTGTTTTGTTAACAAGTTTGCGTGATGTTTTGGTTTTCTTTTAAATAAATGTTGCCGACAGTTCCAAATCAGCAAAGAACGAATAAAGACGTGTTGGAGCTTACAATACTAAAAAAAAATTTAAACTGAGTTTAGGTATATTATCATTTGGTCTATAATACGATCTCTATGTGCCTACTTATTACAATTTGTGTGGCGATTAACTTCAATAATTAATTAAATCAGTCTCTGATTTTTCAATAGTTTCTTTTTTTGATCAACGATTAACGATTAACTTCATCAATCGATTGACTCAATCGTCGATTTTTCAATGATTACCTTTTTGAATCGTACACATTAATCAAACAATCTTGATGAAAATTTTAATCGATTAATGCTCAACTGTGCATTCACGTTATTCGCCAGTGAAACGAATGAGTATCACGTAGCTTAGCCGGGTAGAAAATTTTCTTCCGACAATTTACCGACTTTATCGCGGCTTTGGCGCGGCGGTAAAATTTCCTGTTCAGCAGATAGCCCCCATGAACGCGACTTAGAACTCGGCGAAGTTAAATCGGATATCACTGTTATCGAATTCGAGGACCGCAGATAAATGCAGACCCACGACGCTAAAACTCGCGCGTCCGTGACAAATGTTTCCGGCCGTTTAATAGTGTAATCGTGCCAGAGCAGAGTCTTGGTAACGTGTCCAGGTAGCCCGACCCGTTTGTACCAATTATCCATAGTGATGTTAAATAATGTCACGCCGGGGGAAACGGGCCCGTCCAACGAACCGGCCTCGCTACCCTATCGCAGTTGTAAATTGGATGATCCTATTCCGTTGTAAACTACACCTGCAGCTGCCCGTGTCCACCGTCGTGGCGGTTTACCGTTCTCTTTCATTCCTGGAAACGGCCATCGCCGAATCGAAAACACTGCGCGACGACCCGAACTTCTTCCCTCGCCTTTCGGCAAACTCTCGCCGTTCCCGAAAGGAAAATTGTTTTAATTAAAATGCTTGCGATACCCTCTGCTATTATACTCGTAGATTGAAAAAGTTTCCCTGCTTTACGAAATACCGGCGCCGCTCTTGGTTATCCGTGATTTTTCCCCGTGTGTCTACCGGTCACGTGGAAAACGAACGTCTTATCAGATACTGATAAACTTTTCCTGTAAATGTCACTTTTACGACGTCGCTTCTGTAAACCGTTCAAGAATCGTTCTTCGTTTTTGCTTCTTTCAACTCCAGTTGAGCTGTGTCGCAGAGGATTAATTGTTGGATGCGATTAAAGGAAAGTTTACGGTTGTCTGAGAAAAATTACTTGAGTTATCTTAGAGGATGTCTTGGAGATAGGCGAGCCGGAGAGCTTCGAACTTTATTGAAATTAAAAAAAGAACAGTATGTAAGTGGATAATGAAATTGTTGCAATTTATAGAGTTCATTATCCGTGATTTTTCCCCGTGTGTCTACCGGTCACGTGGAAAACGAACATCTTATCAGATGCTGATAAACTTTTCCTATAAATGTCACTTTTACGACGTCGCTTCTGTAAACCGTTCAAGAATCGTTCTTCGTTTTTGCTTCTTTCAACTCCAGTTGAGCTGTGTCGCAGAGGATTAATCGTTGGATGCGATTAACGGAAAGTTTACGGTTGTCTGAGAAAAATTACTTGAGTTATCTTAGAGGATGTCTTGGAGATAGGCGAGCCGGAGAGCTTCGAACTTTATTGAAATTAAAAAAAGAACAGTATGTAAGTGGATAATGAAATTGTTGCAATTTATAGAATGACGTAAATGATGGTATGATACGCATAAATAAATTTTAAATCTTAAAAAAGAATCATTAGACTGCGGATCTGCATCGCGAAACGAAACTTGTCCATCACGAGTTGGAGTAAACTTGAAAATTGCTTCCATTTTTAAATTATTTTTAACGAAGTTGTAGTAATGCTACAGTGCTGCTCCTTCATTTTTGATTTCATTTGCATTTCATTTCATTTAATGATGAGACAAGTGTCGTTTAACACTAGATTGCCCAAGGAAGTCATTTTGACTGCTTTTTAATTTCAATTAGAAAAACAATTATGTATATAATGACACAATTTCTTAGAAGTTTGTGACTTTTTGTACAATATATAAATGCGTTTATTAATAATTGTAGTTATCTCCTCCCTGCTTCATCTCCGGTATATATATATATATATATATATGTGTGTTATACCTATATTGCCCAAAAGCAGTCATTTTGACTGCTTGGAAAATTTTAAATAATCAACTGACTCTTATTATTGAATTGAGTCAATTTCTTATATGACCAGTTCGGCTCTGTATTGAAATAAAAGGTTTCATTTTTTTTCGATTACCGTCACGTGATAACATACAAGTACATGATAAATTGTCGATTTGGGCGTATACTTGATAAGTTGCAGTTGCTCAATAAGCTAAAGTAGTACTTGTTATTCGAATCTTTATGCAGTGATACTTGTTCTAACAAGTTGTTCTAACAAATTTTTTTATTGTTAATATTTACTAATAACTTGTTATATAACTGTAAATAATATAAAAAATATTAAAAATTAATTTTAAACAAATTTCTTTACACATTAGTTATTCTTTCACAATGCAGTCATTTTGACTGCTTTTGGCCAATATAGGTATATACTAAGTTTCAGTCTTTCTAGTGTTAAACGAAATGGGGAACACGATCTGTCATGTTTTGCGCTGGTCTCGGTACGTGCCACTGAAAAATACTAACAATAATGATTATACGCGCGGATTAATTAAACCGCAATCGGGTTGTCTATATATTCATTAGATCGTTTTATCCATAGAACCGTGAATTGTTTGAATAAGTGACTTCGTAATTATACTGTGAGGAAAATTAAGAAATACGATGCCCCAGAGAAATTCACGAGTTGGCAGAACGGAACTCTCGAGCGAGCAACTTTAATTCTTCATTACCGAGGCTCCTTACTACCACTGGAAAAAGTATTCTCGTAAAGTTACACGTTCGCGTCAATTCACACGCAAGTCTGGAGTGTAGGTATTTGAATTCGCAAACGTGAAACGCAACTTCGTGAATTTTTTAGAGTTAATGATTATTTCGACGGTAACAGTAATTCCAATGTGTGGTTTGTTGTGCCGTGTATTTTATATTAAGCCTAATTACATTTGGCTATTACATGTACATATTTATTGATGTTGTTGAGCTCTCTCAATGATTCTACCAGATAATATTGGATAATTGAACGATTTCACTTTTCAACTCCTCGAAATCATTTTTGAAGAAACACCATGTGGTTTTTACATTAAAGACAATCTACTAGCACTTGCAAAACGTTGGGGGATTATTGTAAATTATGGTGGTGACTACTTAATGTGCTAATGAAATTGTGATAAAATTGTGTGGTCTACACTTTGTTGTGATTGTTAACTGATTACTGATACAACATCAACGGAAAACGAATGACAGCGAAGCAGAAAGGTATCGCTTCTTTCACAACTTCGTTTGAAGAAAAAAAAAGATTATGTACATAAATATATTCAAACTTATAGTGAGAAAGGAAAATAAAATGAGCCAAGATCTCTCATTCCGAAATGTTCAGACATTAATTACGTTTGTATTTGTACAAGTGTTCTTCGATTCGTTGTCGTTTCAAATCTTCACGGTTTACTCAGTCCACATTAAGAATTTAAATTAGTACATTTTTCTAAGCATGTGAGTTTATACATTTGCATTCGGTTTTAATACCTTAGTGTTTTCTGCTTGTTCGGGAATGCATTTACCTAACCATATATTAATTATTTGGCCAACAATCGTAGTCCCGTTGAAAGCACCGGTTCTCGTTAGATCACCGAAGTTAAGCAATGCGGAACGTGAACGGCACTAGGATGGGTGACCGTTTGGTAAAAAACCGGAAAGTGACCCGCCTGGGGTGTTTTTCACGTGTTGTTGGCAAAAGGTGGTTCGGAACCCACCATAAACAGAGTAGGTCCCGCTGAAAAGGCGATGGTGAGAGTGGAAAGAGGGAGAGGATTGGTAAATGAATTTGAAACCCTGAGGGGACCAAATATCATGTTACATAACATATATTAATTATTTGATAAATTCTTACAGACACAATACAGAAAATTTACATTCTTGAAAATGGTCTAAATTCAGACCGAAACGTTGAATTAAATTTTATGTGATATTTTGCTTATTGTCTGCAATTGATCGAACCAGTGTGCCAATAACATTACTTGTAGTTTTGAACAATTGTCGATCGCGATACAGAGAACTGTTCAGACATTAACATTGCAATTACGTAATCGTTCGAAACGACTGATTTCCGGATTTGTTTGATTGTTTAACATTCGGTAGGATAGAGGTTTCCGAATCAGGCGAACGTGGTTGCGTTCGACGATCCTCGTGCGCTTTGCGCGAGCAACGAGCCCCAGTTTTCAACGGAGGAAGTCTTGCTTTAGATTTTCGTTTCTTTAAGCATATTTTCCCGACCGTTGCATTATTCATCGGTGAGCGTCCCGTTAAATTCGAAATCCAAAGGACACGCGAAGTTTTCGTCGGGACCGCGTTCGCGACGGGCTCTCGCGCCTCGAGGAAACGTGGGATCGGTGAAATGGGAAGCTGCCAGGGGATCGTACACATCCGGTTCTCTGGTCACGGTTCAACAGTGGCCTGCAGTGCATCGTTGCGCCGCGGCGCGCACACCGGGCTGCAAGTTATTATTTCTGTTATGCCTCTGCCAGTGGGCACGCCGACAACGAACCAGGAATATTGATTCCCGACTGTCGAAGGGAGGCAATACGGCCGACTTCCGGCACGAACCGGAAATGACTGTTCCACGCCTGCCAACCCAATTCCCCGTTCCTCGTTCCTCTCGTTCCCTGTTCCCCCGTTCCCCGTGACGGACCACGGTGCCCCGTACCTCTCTCGCCCCTCCGCCCCTCTGAAAGCTGTCGCCTCGCCGCCTTTTGCGGATCATTTTGAGAAACGCTTTTGATGGTTGCCGTCCATCACCTTTGCGATTTATTCGATGCTCGATCGAAAATTCACGTTCGGCCGAGCGCGCGATACCTCATCTCCCTCATCACGAGGCCACCTTTCGACAGAACCGGCGCGGCGGCCGTCGACACCGCTCTCGATTTACCACTGGCAATCTATGTATAAATATTATTAGCAGAGCAAAATTTTAAATGTTATCGGCGCATTGGTTCGATCAATGAAATACTTTAAAACACTGTTTGCAAAATATCACAACATTTTATCTCGACGTTTCGATCTAAATTCAGATCATTTTCAAGAGATTAACAAAATAACATTGTGTCTGTAACGAAACAAAAGAAAATTATTTCAATTTATATAAGAAACCCAAAAACGATGAACCATATTATAATAAGAAAAATGTTACTCACTTGCGTAGTGTCATCAGATCGAAACGTCGAGATAAAATGTTGTGATAGTTTGCAAACAGTGTTTTAAAGTATTTAATTGATCGAACCAATGCGCCGATAACATTTAAAATTTTGCTTAAAGCTTATTACGATCGCTATACATATAACCGTTATTATTAGCAGAGATGGGAAAATTAGTAGTTCAGGGGGTAGACAAATATTTTATTTCAAGCAATCATTTTTTTAAATAGTATTTGAAGAATATTGGAAATATTTTATGGATTTATATATATATATATATATATATATATATATATATAATAATAATAATAATAATAAATCACCGAAGTTAAACAATGTGGAACGTGAACGGCATTAGGATGGGTGACCGTCTGGTAAAAAACCGGAAAGTGACCCACCCGGGTGTTTTTCACGTGTTGTTGGCAAAAGGTGGTTCGGAACCCACCATAAACAGTAGGTCCCGCTGAAAAAGGTGATGGTGAGAGTGGAAAGAGGAAGAGGATTGGTAAATGAATTTGAAACCCTGAGGGGACCAAATATCATGTTACTCATATATATAATAATAATAATAATAGTAATAATATATAGGCCATATATTGGTTGATTGATGGATTCTTACAGACGCAATACAGAGGGTTTGCATTCTTGAAGGTGGTCTGAGTTCGGACCGACACGTTGAGTTGTTCGGGAGTACGTTTGCCTGGCCATATAATAATAATATATATATATGAAATTTGTTTTTATTTATTTTCATTATTTTATACACTTTTACTGAACATAATGGGTCATATTCGAATTCCGTTTTCAGTATAAATTGTTTCCATATAGCAAGATATGTTATTGTTTATTAATAACCCGCAGTAGTAGAAACAAGAAAACAAATTTAACTGTATGAGAAATACCATTTACCACCAGTATTTAAAACTCGTGTTTTGATGCCTTTTATTAACTCGATAATAGCAAGCTTTAAATTTTACATCGAAGAATACAATTGAAAAACCGCGATACGTACTCTCAATATGATTAAAGTATTTTATTTCATGCTAGATTATTGCGATAAAATATTTGATTATATTTTTCAATCTGTTAAAATGAAGATATTTGATTAAATATTTTGAAATTATGTATTCTGTTTAGAATGCTATTTTTTTTTGTTAAGCTGAATAATATTTAAAATATTAAGTAGCATTTGAAATATTTATTTTGAAAAATATTATCCACCTTTGCAATCCACAAACAGTGTTGAGAAAAATAGTATTTGAAACATTAAATATAAATATTTTTACGAAGGACTTTCGGTATTACATTGATCAATTCGGAATAATAATTTATTCTTCTATTAACACTTTGATCGTCCACTCAACGACCACGACAATCGGATAATCTCGAAGCAATTTACTAAAATGCTAGGATTTATGGTGCTAATTACTTTTTCAATCCTCTTACATTTCCCAGACCACAAACTTTAGCACACTTTATCATCGTAGGAAACAAAACAACCGCAGAAATGAGATTTCAGAAATAATTCCACCATCCAAATATGGTTGCAACCGTGTTATATAAATTCTGTCTAAAATGCTTTTTCGATTTTATAATATGTGTAACGTGTATATCAATTGTATATTTTTCAGCACGAACATTAAATAGTTATTTGAAATAAATATTTCATATGTTTTGACATTCATAAGTATGTTTTGACCTCATATAGCGAGTTTAAGAACACGAGATACTAGTTGAAATAATTATTTCACATACATCCCACCAACAAATATTATTTCAAATAATTCTTTCTACAGCATCCTACGAAAGACATAATTCCAAGTAAACATTCCAAAAATTTACCCTTGTACAATAAAAATATTTCAGTTACTGTTTTCAATATTTTTTATTTGAAGTACTATACGCAGCAGAAAATAACCATTTCATTTCCAGGAACCATCGTTAAAAATATGTTTTGTGGGGGTTATTTTTCCGTAGATTTTAGCAAAAGAGATTTATTTATAAAATATTGTAAATGTGAGGAATTATTTTAAAACCATTAAATATTGCATACCTTTACAACTTTTTTAATGTCAATCTTAAATATTCGATAACATGATTTGTACGATTTTTCAGTGGCTGAAAAGGAATAATAATTGTAATGGTTAGTCATCTAAAATAAGAATTAAGGCGGATTCCAGACAATATAATTGAAGATAAAATTGTAGCAAACAAACAGTATAAAATGCATTAAAAGAAAAAGCAAACGTTTTGACAAAATAGAATAAAGGATACTGAACCAGATGACATTTTTCATTCATAAAAAACCCAGCAATATTTGCGTGACAACAATCGCGAATTCAAAGCAACACGAAATACAAGTAACATAAAACCATTATTTTTGAAATGTAGTACAGTGTGATTCTGTCGCCTGTTCCAATTAAAAGACTTTTAAATTCTGTTCGATCGATCCTTTGTCCACGAACAAATATTTGATTAATAAGTGATGAAAACTTCGAACAATGCGCTTCGTTACATGCGAATGGTCATATTTAGAAAGGAAATATAGATTTAGAATATATTTAGAATAAATATAGATTTTTATACTGTAATATCTCCTTTCTTCTTATCAATTTTCATTGTCAAGAAACATTTTACATATTAATTATAACAGACAATTCAAATTTTACTCCTAAGAGTCTAAACAGAAATGATTTTATACTGTAGCTTCTAAAAAAGAAAATATTCTATTTTATGGAATTTTACTTGTCACTTCAAATAATATTTCATTTGAACTGTAATGGACACGTTTTCAAATTGATTTACATACAGAATTAGACACGTTTATTTTATTGGGAAGTATTTTGACCTGGTTTATCTTCTTCATTTTATCTTTCAATTTGTATTATCGAAATTATCTGACAGAAAATTGTTGTGTTGCAACAACAATCCCTACGGAGCATTCTTTCTTCTAACAAAGAGGTCAAGGTTTAATAAGATACAAATTCAGAATAGGTACGGCTTCTTAGAATACTACACCTGTGCTATTATGTACTATCCTTTGAAATTCTCAACAATAGCTTATTATTTGTTGATAGCTTACAGACTCCGTTTATTACTTAACATTCTAATATCCATTAACACATAGAAAATCTTTTGCTTAACACAATATTGTTGCGAGTCGAGTACACAATATCTATTGTCTCCCACAAGCTTCATGTATTTCAATTATAGAAACAATTAACATTTTTAGTAACAATTGTTAGTTACTTGATAATGAGGTTACCATCTTACATTATAATCTAGTTGATTTCAGGATTAATAAATTAATATTCAGTGATATTAATTTTATGACAGTCAATTTTAAGTAACTCTGTTTTGTTTTTAATTTCTAAGTAACTTTAATTAAACTCACGATCTGGTAGCAAGTCGTTGCTTGCACGAATTTCTGATCAACTTAAAATTTCAACTGTACATTTATCTTTGACCAGAAGCTCGATGATAAGTTTGTACATTCCTTGTTTAATTACTAGACTGCAGGTCTTTATGCATTTATAGCAAAATTGAGTAGATGAAGTTCAAAATTTCTCCTGTATTAGAATCATTAAGTGAAGAGAGTAAGAATAGAATCATTCAATTCAGTTTCTATTTCTTGTCATCGATGCAGACAATTTTTATTTTGCATAAAGATCCGCAGTCTATTAATTACCTAACGTTCCAAAAATGTTTAATGTAAAATTGAACATTTGGATATAGACAGTTAATATTTCCCTGCGAACAGTGGCGGCTCAAGTCAAGTGGAAACCCCACGCGGTAAAAATTTTGGAGCCCTCAAACTCAAGGTAGAAATAGAAGTTGCAAGAAAACTCTCATAAACTTAATTTTTTGTAAAAACAAATGAATGCTGCGATTTCGGGGCCCTATGGTATCCCGGGGCCCAGTGGCGGCTCAAGTCAAGTGGAGGCCCCAAGCGGTAAAAATTTTGGGGCCCTCGAACTCAAGATAGAAATAGAAGTTGCAAGAAAACTCTCATAAACTTAATTTTTTGTAAAAACAAATGAATGCTGCGATTTCGGGGCCCTATGATATCTCGGGGCCCAGTGGCGGCTCAAGTCAAGTGGAGGCCCCAAGCGGTAAAAATTTTGGGGCCCTCGAACTCAAGATAGAAATAGAAGTAGCAAGAAAACTCTCATAAACTTAATTTTTTGTAAAAACAAATAAAGCTGCGATTTCGGGGCCCTATGGTATCCCGGGGCCCAGTGGCGGCTCAAGTCAAGTGGAGGCCCCAAGCGGTAAAAATTTTGGGGCCCTCGAACTCAAGGTAAAAATAGAAGTTGCAAGAAAACTCTCCTATACTTATTAACAAAAAAAAAGAAAAGTAGTGAAAAATTTCATACCGTTACACATTAAAGAAATTTCTTTGAATTTCGGGGCCCAATGGTATCCCGGGGTTGCACGCGGCCGCTTAATCCGCTTACCATTAGATTCGCCACTGCCTACAAATAATTTTTTTTCTTTATGATTGTATGTGGCCAAGCGATAACAGTACGTATACAATGTAAAACCCGATCGGACTTTTTGAAATCAGGTAAACTGGAAGCCAGATATCATGTCAACCGTCAATAAAGCAATTTCGCGGAGCTTCCTACACAACGGGTGATACAAACTATATTTTTATTTAAATGAAAATGAAAGAGAAATGTGTGACATGATAAAACTGTGATAAGAGTACACGCAGAGTTACCATATGTAATTATTGGGTTGGCAAGAAATTAATTTCGGTATTTTAAGGTGAAATAACGCCGAATTTCTTTATTCAAGCGACGAACTTTAATCAATAAAATATTTTCTTATTTATTCTTTTTGGCAAAAGATCATCGAACAAAAGAGAAAGTATCTTATTCATTAAAGTTCATTGCTTGAATAAAAAAATACCGAAATTACTCTCTCGTCAATCCAATATAATCCTTTATAATTTATACGATGCATCGCATTCTTGTGAAACGCAACCAGTAATATGATTTCAGAAAAATTTTATAAAATAAAATTAAACCGACTTCGAAATGTATTAAAAAATGCACTAAAAAGTATGAAATAATTTCCGTTTTATAAAAGATTAAATACAACACAATCTTTTCGGAGGCGGCGCAAAGTTAAAAATTTTTGAAATGACAGATGTTGCTGACTATGATTTCATTGGATTATGGTGGATTTGGAAATCAGTAGGTGGGAAGAGAAGATACATGAATATATGAAAGCATGTCGAAGAATTTAAATGGATTTACGTAATTTCCAGTGTCGGAAATTTTCCGAGAAGATTGTACTGTATATAATATGGAATTTAATATTGTATAAAATGGAAATTATTTCATACTTGTTAGTGCATTTTTTAGTGCGTTTCGAAGTCGGTTTAATTTTTTATTATACAAAATTTTTTGTTTCACCCTTTTTAGTCGAACGAACAGAATTTGTAGAACACCGTAGGATGATTTGTCGGTCTTGCAAAGAATGAAAAAATGCAAAATTTGTTTTCAAGGGACCAATCGGGAAACACCCTACAAGATGCAAAGGGTTTCGTTCTGATTGGTCCATCCATCTCGGTTTAATCGGTGAACATACATAGTAAGTCCGTTAAAAATACCTTTGCAAAGTTAAACTGTCAGAAAATGCAATGGAAAAAAAATGTTTACAATATGCCAAACTAGAGAGACTCTAGACACACACAGAACGTTTCCAAAAACGTGATACCACCAGATAGCTGATACGAGAAAATAGAAAAAATATCATTGGAAATTCTGTTCTCTATTGGATCGGTACGAATTCATGTAGTTCTCAGTGTAGGTGAATTGACGAAAAAGAAAAAGTCATTTGAAGCTGCGAGTTTTATTGCATCGGTGCAGACTCCAGTGATTACTTGGTACAGGTGATTCGATAAAAAAGAAAATATCAATGAGAACTTTGGTACGTATTGCATGGGAACACGTGAAATTGTCGATTGTAGACAACAATATTTGGTTAGCTGAAAGGCACGTTAGTAATTAACTGGTTTGTAAAAATGACAATATTGCAGCAAATTGCTGATAACGCGTGGTAATTGCAAGTTACGCAAATTGCAGTCAGCTTCGATGAACCGTAGAGGTGCGATCCTGTTGCACGATAATGATGCCTCATTCGCTGAATATAACGGCGGCAATGATGCTCGAATTGAAATCTGAAGCCTCTCGCCATCCTTTCTATCTACTGGGCTTACCCGTATTTTTGTTTATTTGCCGCTATCAAATGATTATCGTCTTTTGATTACTAAAGTTGTTAGAATTTTAGTAATTTCACAGTGAAACTTGGAGAAAATTTCAATAAACGTGTATTCGTATTTTTCGTAAGACACAATATTACAAATTAGTCATTTCCAATTTCTGTGGAAACCATGAAACAATATAAAAATTCTTTGAGAAAATTTCAGTAAATGTGTCTTCGTATTTTTCATAATACACAATAGTACAAATTAATCATTTTCAATTTCTGTAAGAACCATGAAACAATATAAAAATTCTTTGAGAAGATTTCAGTAAACGTGTCTTGGTATTTTTCGTAAGACACAATATTACAAATTAATCATTTTCAATTTCTGTAAGAACCATGAAACAATCTAAAAATTCTTTTCATAAAAAAACTAATAGATAAACAGCAAACTTTTTTATTGTATACGACAAATACTAATATTAAAAAATACGTATTACAACTTCACTTGAAAAACTGCAAATCGCAATATATTCTTTTGTTAAAAAGAATACATATTTATAATTTAATTATTAATATAGCATGTGTATAACTAACATCGATCGGCAAAACATATATTTTAAATTTTCATGAAAGTTCCAAATAAAATGGTTTTACAAATTGCCTTCTTTATTTTTGCATGTAATCTTGTAAATTATAATTTTTGGAAAATCTTTTCTTACATATCATTTCATAAACCGATGCTTCTAATTGATTATAAAAACCAGGTCGTTTGATACGATTATGAAAAAGTTATTCTGTTAATTCTGTTTTAGAGGGCCTTCGAATATTTTCGTTACCCACTGTAGATTGGCCCTTTTGCTCCATCGAGCAATTCGAAACGGTCTGGGGGCCCACGTTTTGCGCCCTGTTTGATGTATTATAATCCTTTCTCGATTACTTCCACTAACGCCCGGCAACGGCCGTTCCCTGCCGAATGTAAACCTCTCTCGCGTGGTTTCAAAACGTTTCGAATAAAATACCATTTGCACAGAGAGAATTTAAGAGCAATTTAGACGTCTGCGGCTAATCGTTACGCAGATAAATGCTCGAATCTTTTGAAGTACAAAAAAGATGTTGTTTCTGCCCGTGGTCGATCTTGTGGAGATCGTTCGGGCCTTGATTATTTCGCACTGCGAGGTGCCTACTAGTGCTACTCGAAGGACCACCTTCAATGGTTTGAAGGAATGAAGTATTGGACAAGTACTATTAACAAACTACAGGGTGTCCCAAAACTACCCTAGGAGCCGAAAATAGGAGGTTCCTTGGGTCATTTGAAGCGACATTTTCCTTTGCAAAAATGTTATCCGCGACTTTGTTTAGGAGTTATTAACGAAAAATACGGACCAATCAGAGCGCGACCTAGACGCGAGTTGGCACAGTCGGCCAATGGACAGTTGGCGCGCCGAGCCGATTTTACCAACTCGCGTCTAGGTCGCGCTCTGATTGGTCTGTGTTTTTCGTTAATAACTCCTAAACAAAGCCGCGGATAACATTTTTGTTAAGGAAAATGTCGCTTCAAATGACCCAAGGAACCTCCCATCTTCGGCTCCTAGGGTCGTTTTGGGACACCCTGTATATTTGACTGTGTACAACTTGTGCAATAACTGCCGCGATGTATGTGATTGGTAACAAAAGCTTGCGCACGAAGCGGAATCTATGTTTCTAACGAGTGGCTAAGGAGCAGTCTGACCGGAGGACCGAAACCTCTCAACTTGACACCTCGGTCCTCCTCCCCACCCTTGACAAATTCATCCCCACTCTTTGGGATGATTCGGGGGCTGGACGGTACCAAACTAATGTCACGTCCGGTGGTCCAGCCATTGATAGTAATTGTTGAGGGTTCCAATGTCTCCCCTCCTGATCTCTATACATACGGCACTGTATATCGCCGGACTATCCCAGGGTGGGGATACAACAACAACGCGCGTGATACTGACGCGCGCTCGTGGCGTCTTCCATGTAAAGGCATCGAGTAAAGATGTAACCACGTTTTCTACCCTAACGGGTTCTTTTGTATAATCATACGTATAAATATAATATTCCTGCTTGTTTTACATTTAAATATATAGTGTGATCAGTTATTTAATCCCTAACTCTAACAGTAATTGATACAAATAATCATATATACATATATTTCTTAATTTCGTTCAATATTTTCTCTTATAATGTTGCGTGGGAAACATTAAAAACAAATTATATAATTATCATACGTTATATCATATTCGCGAGCGATAGGAATTAATCTAGAAATGATACGCGAAGCGGACGAAGAAACAAGAGCACCCATAGACGATATTCAGCACATCATTGAAAAAACAATTCTAAACGAAATGAAATATCAAGAAGACAGAACGCAGTAGAGATGAAATATAAACTGCTGAGAACACTCCGGATGAACGTGCCGAACAGAAGATCCAACCAGGAGCAAGGAAGATGCAAAACTTGAAAATGCAGACGACAAATTTGATAAGATAACTTTTGCGAAAGAAAAATGAACCATTCCCACAGAGATATG
The DNA here is from genome assembly GCA_916610235.2 of Lasioglossum morio. Classification (NCBI taxonomy): domain Eukaryota; kingdom Metazoa; phylum Arthropoda; class Insecta; order Hymenoptera; family Halictidae; genus Lasioglossum; species Lasioglossum morio. The sequence goes on from OU744333.1 coordinate 3,716,208, forward strand.
GCTTAGAACAAAGATTGATGAAACTATAAAAGGATGGCCCCTCATCAGGAGCCTCAGTCGAGAATCAAAAATCCAACGGGCGCTATTCAGTTAGAAGTATATCCATTTTCAAGTTCAGTAAGGTGTTTCGAATTCAGTGAAGTGAAGACAGTTCTGGAATTCTTGCAAAACACCAACAACAACAACAAAAACTTCAACAGCAGCAACAACCACAACAACGACAACAACAACAAAACTAGAACATTCGAGCGAAAAATTCACCAATCGGTAAATACTAATCCGCAATTATTGTAAAATTGACAACTGAATGTATCTTGAATTTCATTAGTTAAAATATACTCTTGTTGTATTTAATCAAATTTAAATTTAAAATCATTTTTAAAGACTATACCCAACTACGATTTCACCAACCAATATATATTAAAAATCTTCAATTACCCGAACCGAAGCCGGTGAATGCAGGTACGTTCGAAACTGCGTTATATCTCATTATTATTTCAATTACAATCTTTTATTCAATCAAAAACGTCAACCTTAGGACGTAACACTAACAAGGGGAAGCCACGGTTGATGGGTCACGGATTTTTCTGAAACTTTCAGTATTTGAAGATGTCTTCTCGAAATGTAATTTGGCAAAGTAGTAGCGCGCGCTTCTCAATATTTTTCGAGAAAATTGCATTTGAAAATCGTTTTACCCGTTCGCGTTAAGAGGTCAATAAGAAAATGAATAGTCGAGGGCTATAATAATAATTTCGAGAATTTCACTAAAAATTTCAACTTTTCAAACTGCTGCACGCTTATTTAACGCTCCACTGCTTGCACTTTATTTTAGTTTCTTCGCGTCTGCGCAGGTTAAAAGTGGCGGAAGCGAATTTGAATACCACTGGAACGGTAATGAGAAATACGTTTTCATTCGTCTCATTTAAATTTGTTACGTCTGAATGCGGATGCTTGTGCAACATCAAGTTTCGAGAAACTAATATTCAACGTCCGAACGTCACATTAAAACTCATTCCGTATTCATAATTCATCGTGTAATTCTTTTACATATGTACTTCATGTTTCAACAATGTGATTAAATCAAAACTAATGAAAAATACTATTTATATTATTTAATCTACAATTCATTTATATAAGTATGTAATAAAATTATAATGTATGAATTCACTGTTTTCTTCTTAAAAAAAAAATTATCGAACATTATAATGAATAAAAATGCTTTTAAATAACAATTGACCAAACCAGTGCGTCGATAGCATTAATATATTTGTTATTAACAACTCTACGATCGATATAAGGAAATAGTTATTATAACAATACACGGTTAGATAAAAGATAAACGCAGAATTTACAGACTTTCTATTGTCTATTCTTTTAATATAAATACTTGAATAACAAGGAACAAGTTTTTCAAAAGAATTCAAAAGATCTTTAATAATAGTGTCCATTATGAAAATATATTCACTTTACCTCAGTTTTCATCCTCAATTGGGTACTACTTTGAATCAACTTAATTCGAAAAATGTTAATATAACCACTTTCTGAACGGTACAAAGAGATTAACAATAAATAGGGCCGAATAATAAACTTACCTAACGTAGAAGAGCACTTAATGCTAACAAGAGAAAGATGTAATTCGTGAAAACGGGGAGAATAGCTTAATTGAAGCTGAGAATTCAATGAAACAAATACATGCAACAAAATAAAAAAAATAAAAAATAGTGTTTTTTTAAACTTAATACTACGGTGACAAAATGGATAAAAGATTTATTATTCGTTACTGTACTCAGGATTTATTTGAATTAATGCAACGCAGTAACGGGTACACAGTAATTGGTACATGGCTATTTTTCCTCCACAGTAGCACGTACAAAATGTTGTCGAATTTATTTTTTAATATTGTCGTATGTTGTATTACGTTCTGAGAGTCACAAATTTGATTTCTGTATACAGAACACATCAGTCTTCCATAAAATGCTGACACACAATATTATTACTATGATAAATTAGGAATTAGAAAGATGATTTCGGCACACAGGTTCGATCAAAAATAAACTATCTAATCCTTGTTTTATAACAAATTTGCAATTTCAAATCTCGACGTTTCGATCCTGATTGGGATCATTTTCAAGAGACATTTGCGTCTGAAAAACAAAATATAAATTTACAAAAAACTAAACTTTTGCTCTCAAAAGAAAGAACAAACCAATAATTAGAAAAGTGAACTTATTTATCTCACTTGTTATGTAAGAAAGAAATTTTAACTTTAACAACCATATAATGATTCCATGCTGGTAGATAATGAACTGAAACCTTGTTGAAGGTTACAAAGTAAACAGTGAATACGTAGGACAAAGGACTGGAACCTTGACCAATTAAAAGCAAGCGATCTATGTTTGCTAGGTCGATAATAGGCGCCAAATTCAAACCTCAACATAGTTCTTAACCATCACAGCAACCACAACTATAATACCTCAATATTGTTGAGGTAATAGAAAGAAATTTAACATTCAAAACCATTTGAGATTTACAAGTAAATAAATTAGAATCAATGTTATAGTAGGAACTATAAACAAGAACCTTTGTCCTACTTATTCACTGTTTACGTTGTAACCTTCAACAAGGTTTCAGTTCATTATCTACCAGCATGGAATCATTATATGGTTGTTAAAGTTAAAATTTCTTCCTTACATAACAAGTGAGATAAATAAGTTCACTTTTCTAATTATTGGTTTGTTCTTTCTTTTGAGAGCAAAAGTTTAGTTTTTTGTAAATTTATATTTTGTTTTTCAGACGCAAATGTCTCTTGAAAATGATCCCAATCAGGATCGAAACGTCGAGATTTGAAATTGCAAATTTGTTATAAAACAAGGATTAGATAGTTTATGTTTGATCGAACCTGTGCGCCGAAATCATCTTTCTAATATCAATTCTTTTCGATCGCAAAACTACCTCGATATAAATTAGGAATGATATTAAAATAAAGTTCGATCGAAGCATGATAACACAGTAATCGGTAGAATTACCCTATATCTAAAAACCTTGTCTCCGTGTTTCCTCTGGTCGCTGTCCGTAGCATCTCGCCGGAGTCGACTTTCTTGCGACCGTTAAAACAGAAATCGATGCGTTTGATGGTTTAGTGGCGTAGACGAGGAGACGTAAGATACCCGTGAGAATGCTATCGATCCTGTTAAATCAAATCGTATAAAACGGAACGGTTCCAGGTGAGGGGGCAGAGCGAGGGGCACGCGAGTTTAATAACCGCCGTCGAAAGAGCTCGAAATTCCCAGGTCGCTGACTATCTTCTCTTTGCTATCCGTTTCAATTAAAGTCGAACCTGTGAGTGTGAAATGAAAAAGCTAGTAGGGCATGGTTCAACGGCAGCGAGGAAGCTTGGACAATTTACTAGTTTGGTACATACAAATAAAACTCCCCCATCCCGTTTCCCCTTTCGATTTGAAATTCATTTAACGTTTCTTCTGTAACCACTTTTTCGAACGGCTTCTGCTTCCGTTCGGTTAGGTTTGTCTAGCAAAAATGGTAGCTTCACAGTTCCCATCGAGGAACGCAGTTTCTCGGAAGTTCTGTCCTATCCCAGCACTTAATAGTTAAATAATGCCTACTTCTCAGATGTTTTTGTCGATAAAATTATTGTCAGCTTATCAGCGCGTTGGTTTCATACGTGTTGGCCCGGTTCTATCGATTTTATGCCAATCGTCGTGCGACAGGTACATTGTAAACATTCGTGTAGGTTTATCGGGTTATTGCAGACGGTACGAAAATAGTGAAATCTAATAAAAATATATTTGATTTTCGGAAATATTACTGGTTCGAGAATAAGTAGAAATGCAACGCTGATGTATCAATATTTTGAATGAATGGAACGATATGCTAAAGCAGATTTTCTGTTAAGGTTGTTCTGAAGGTACAAAGGGAGACGAAAGTACAAGAAATTCGAAATCCATCAATATATTGGCAATGAAAACCATTCATGAGTATATTTTGTATTAAAAAATAGGTTAATTTAAAAAGCATTCGTTTAATTAGTGAATTTCATGTGATATTTTTTTTTTAATCAAATTGTCTTCATATTATAAAAAATTGTAAGTGAGTTTTGCGAATGATTGTGCCCCTTGATTTGAACTTCAAGATAATAAATTTGATATATTCAATACATATAATTACGCAATAAAAAGTTAAAAATAAATATTTAAATAAATTAAGAATACTTCAGAAAGCAATATTAATGGTTAATATTGAAAATGAATACGTGAAATTTGCGTAAAATTATGTTCTGATAATAACAAAAATACGTGACAACACTGTACTGCACTGTACTCAGCTGTATTTTTGTATTTGAGAGTTGGTAGTATTGTGTACGTTTGGAAACAATAATACTAATTAATAATAATAATAGTAATAGTAATAGTTTATAATTTTTTGCTCTGTAACTGTTTAGTGAGTCCTAATAAATTTTGAACATAATTAATTACTTAATTTTTATTATATTTAACAAAAAAACTGTAGTTTCTAGTTGCGTTTTTTTGAAGGTTTAAATAGGGTTTGAAGTAGAATTTAATGAATTCTCCATAAGAAGATGTGTTAAAATGTGCAAACTTTAAGTTGCTATAAATATTAAACGTTGAAGTGAATCGAACCCAAACTTTGGTAATTGCATTAATTTAGTAAGAATTATATCTTGTCAAATTTTCAAAAAATTTGTTACGTTTGATATACCTCCAGAACATCCTTAAGTACTCCAGTAACGTTAATTCCACGATTTAATTTATAATTAAGTAGTCATTTATTTTACGAAGAGTTGGAGTTATATTTTACCGAATGAAGCAGTACGGTTATTCCGAATAGAGTGGAATTTTATAATATCGATTCTTCAGAATCAATTATCAGATATAAATGGAATTTGTAATGGAAATGCTTTATACTATTATCAAAAAGAAATACTAATAACGTCGCAACATGAACATGAAACCCGTCGTTCGAAACTGTTTCAATATTATGTAAATAATAATATACACGAATTCGATTATGTCCTTCCTTCATAACAATTTTGTTTTTCACAGGAACAACAGAAATTAAATTCAAGCAGTGGATATGAATTTATATGCAGACTCGCGTGATTATAAATCAATATTAAATTGTTTATGTAGTGTTATTTCGTTTCGTTTATATTGAAGATACTGAAAATATAATTAAAGTTATGTTCATACGTCTGAGATCTCACACAGTTTCCAGTGTCGATAAAAGTCAATTTCATCGTTGAATATTTTACACAGTTTTTTGGAGAATTGTTGATTGAAAACGTTATTGAACTGGAACATATAAATTAAATCGATCGTAACCTTTGTTATCGTAAAAGCGAAAAGACAAATAGAAACGTTGCAGTTCCGTGCAAAGCCAACGAATTGTATCTAAAGATTTTTAAAGTTTACTGGAATAGAGTTTATTTTAAACTGCAAATCTAGAATAATATTTAAGACATGATGCAGCGATCTGATTAATTGATCGCGCCTACTTTAAAGCAGAATAACTTTTTTATAAATGGACCAACCGAAGTCTTTTCTACACCTAGAAGAATCAGTTTAGGAGGTAACAATAATGTTAGAATAAGATTTGTGAAGCTACATCTATACGTTCATTGTACTCATGGAAACTCCGTTAGTTATTTAATTGAATTCATTTATTTCAACATGAAAAAATACAATACTAATAAAAAACAACAAAATATCAATTCATTCATAAAATAACAAATGTGGAAACCTGTATGTAATTTTATATTTGATTTTATATTTTTTCATTATTCTTTCTCTATCACACACAAGCGCACCATTCTGTTGTCAAAGATTTACTGCGCTAATTGATACGAATGCTTTTTTGTACACAAAAAAAGACCAATTCCCTTTTCTGGGTTTAATGTGTTAACAAACTTTCTAGTGTACGTTTAATATGCCAGTGTTAACAAATACACGGTACTAAAAAATGGCTGTACAAATATGTGCACAGTATAACCCTTTTTTGTTAACAGTTTCTATTGTTGAAACCCATGTGAAAGTGGGGGATAGATATAGTATAAATAGACAGAGGATTTTATCCATTTATTACAAAAATAAGTAGGTATAATTTAAAAAATGTAGAACATTAGAACAATTTAAAAGTACTGCTATATTATTTTTAATCTATTAAACATATTAAGAAAGAAAATAAATTTCTATTTCACTCTAGTTTGTTGTATTGGGTTGGAACGAAAGTTCGTGGCGTTTGTAAATTAAAATTGAAAGTTAAAATTCAGATATTTATTCATAGATTTATTCAATAACATATTTTCTATTCTGTTCTATTACTTTCTGCCAATTTCGAGGTAACTTCTCGTGTTATTGGACGAACATATGAATAAATACCTTAATTTTATCTTCGATTCTTAATTTGAAAACGCTACGAACTTTCTTTCCAATCCAATAATTTATGAAGAACAGTATAATTTTGGACAAAGCTCCGCTGTCGAAATATAAAAATCACATCAGTATGGACCTTTCAACTTACATTATTAAACAAGTCTGAGTGTGCCACTACTTTTTCGATCCACTGTACTAAATTTTAAACGATTTTGATCAAAGTCCCTAGAGGTGTTCTAAGAACTACCCTATGAATAAAAATTAAATTCTATTTGCATGTAGTGATGGGATCTGAATCACTCGAATCGCTTCGATTGAATATTTACAACAAAAAAATCGACTCACTTGCAAGATAATTCGAAGCTTTGGACTCGTGAAACTCTTAGACGGCTTGAAAGTGTTCATTGTCTTGAAAACCTTGAAAGCCTTAAAACTTTGGACGATTTGTAAGAAATGAAACTCTTGAAATGTTACATCTCTCACGAAAAAATGATTACGTCATGTCACTAATGGGATGAATAGAATAAATGAATAGAATACAATAAATGAATTGAATAAAATTGAAGACTTTCATGAGTTTCAAGAATATCGGATTTCGAATAAACATCGATTCGATTCGAAACTCTGTGGTGATTGATTTGTTTGAAAACTTGCAAGACAGAGTATTGTATGACCATCACTGTAAGCCATCAGTTGTAAGCCAACGATAATGGAATGTAAGAGGAAAGAATCAATAATTTCCAACTGTAGAAGAAGAGAAAGGGTAGTAACGTTGGTGGTGCAGGAGGTGGGGACAGTGGTAAATTGAACCGATACCGTATTGCTGAAAACAGAGACGAATTTACTTGGCTATCGGTCGATTTTTCGATCAGCGTGTGTTTCAGAAATGCGCATATCACGACGATGCGATGGTACCAGCGTACGAATCACTTTTCTTTTGTTTTCCGCAGGTTCCCGCATGGAATACGAGTGCTCGAGTATCGACTATTTTCCAAACGAGGAGTACAGTCCGGACCCGAGCGATTCAACCATGGCAATACCATGTGAGTACCGTGAAAAACGCACGATGGAGACAGGTGGAATGAGAAACGTGTGCCTTTGAAGGAGGTTGATTAGGTGTCCTCTGCCTGGCACTGAACTCGAGTGTGACACGCCCGTAAAATATTCGGCGGGAAAATGCTTTCAGCCGAGAGAATATACCCTCCCCATGATAAACTGGATCCGACAATTTGTCTATCCCCGATTTCTCTCTCCCCCGATCCCCTCGCGAGCGACCCATCATTCTGCCGACATGTTCGGCCGACCGAAAGGAGAATCCAAATGACACGGAGTTACAGAAAATTCCTGTTTGAATATAACTGCCGAGAAAATGCCAATATCACGACTTCGAACGGTGGGATCCGGGTTTTTCGTGCTGCGTCCCCACCGCACTGTTGTAGCACTCCGAACCGTCGCATCGGCTCTAAATTTCATTCCACATTTTGAAGATTTACTTTTATTTTTTATTAAGCTATAAAACCCCACATGGTATTATTAACAGCCTGCACGTGGCTGTGCATGCTAACATTACAGACATGACTTATAAACTAGGACAGATTCAACGCGATGAACATTTTCAAATACAACACCAACACTAAAGATATAAACAGTGAGATTTCAGTAATGCATGTATATGAAAAAAGAGACAAAGAGAGGGTACGCACAAAAAGAAAACCCCACATGGAATTATTAGCAGCCTGCACGTGGCTGTGCATGCTAACATTACAGACATGACTTATAAACTAGGACAGATTCAACGCGCTGAACATTTTCAAATACAACACCAACACTAAAGATATAAACAGTGAGATTTCAGTAATACATGTATATAAAAAAAGAGACCAAGAGAGGGTACGCACAAAAAGAAAACCCCACATGGAATTATTAGCAGCCTGCACGTGGCTGTGCATGCTAATATTACAGACATGACTTATAAACTAGGACAGATTCAACGCGATGAACATTTTCAAATACAACATCAACACTAAAGATATAAACAGTGAGATTTCAGTAATACATGTATATAAAAAAAAGAGACAAAGAGAGGGTACGCACAAAAAGAAAACCCCACATGGAATTATTAGCAGCCTGCACGTGGCTGTGCATGCTAACATTACAGACATGACTTATAAAGTAGGACAGATTCAACGCGATGAATATTTTCAAATACAACACCAACACTAAAGATATAAACAGTGAGATTTCAGTAATGCATGTATATGAAAAAGAGGCAAAGAGATGGTACGCACAAAAAGAAAACCCCACATGGAATTATTAGCAGCCTGCACGTGACTGTGCATGCTAACACTACAGACATGACTTATAAACTAGGACAGATTCAACGCGATGAACATTTTCAAATACAACACCAACACTAAAGATATGAACAGTGAGATTTCAGTAATGCATGTATATGAAAAAAGAGACAAAGAGAGGGTACGCACAAAAAGGAATCTATTGTATACGGTGGGGAATAACCCTCGTTGCAAAGTTTGCGAATCAGAGCATCTCTATTATTATCATAGATCGGACATAGGCATAACACATGATTAGGATCCTGTACCAGACAACCACATGGACAACTTGTGTCAGCAGCAAGTTTAATCTTAAAAAGGGAGGCCTTTAGTTGATAGTACGATTTGAATCAGATTTGAATTGCCTTCTTCAAGAATATATGTTTTTGTTAGCTTACTAGCTTGTTTCCTAAAACTATTGGAAAAGTCGGAGTAGGGAACCAGGATATTAGGAGAAATAGCCAACAAAGATGCTTCTTTGGTTATTTACGATTTAGTTGAGAACGTAGGATTGCCTTCGTAAAATCATCGTTTTGTTGGTTATAGTGCAGGGTAGAAGCCGCGCTCGAAAGGGTTCTCGAACTTTTTAATAAACTTTATTGGAATGCATTACACGTGGAAATATTTTAACTCGGAAATTAAACATTTCTTCCGGTGAGAATAATTCCATTCTATATTATTCTTTTTATTTTATGGATATGAAATTGATACAATAGCTCACACAATACTTAAATGTTTAATAATTGATTAGATACCAACATATTTAATAACAAGATTGCGGATCTTTATGCAAAATTATAATTTTCTTCTTCGAATACGAGACGCAGGAACGCTATAGAAATTTCTTTCCAACTTTTACAATTTTAATGAATTGAAAGTAACGCATGGACATTCTTAAATTGTCTTAATGTTTTTACTGTTTCAAATTACCACTTTTCAGCCACTTTTGTCCTTTTACAACCATTTTTGTCGTAAATGCGTAAAATTCGCAGTCTATTAATAAGGTGAACAATATTTTGATTAATGGTACAGCAATTTTTATTGATGCCTCGTATTAGAAACTCCGATGAGAACAGATAAAGTTCTTCTATAATTGGTTCACAAAATTTTAATGAATACCGAATAATGTTTGATAAATTGAATCACAACAATATTAAGTGATTATTCTAGATAAATTATAAATTGATATTAAAAATACGTTATTTAAATAAGATTTTCATTTATTGATTGAAATATTAAGATATTATATTGTTAAATATAATGAATATGTACATTATCTATATAATGTAATGGAATGGTTTAGCTTTTCTACTTATTATATGGAACGTCCCAAAGCAACTAGTCTCCATGGAGTTTTTATTGTATGAATCAAAAACACTTTTTAGAGAAGTTAATAGTAATAACTGTAATAGTAATATAATTAAATAAATAGTTCAGTGTTAAAGCACTCTATAAAATTTTGTCATGGCAGAAAACTTTGGTTTCATCATCTAAATGTTATACTTGTCCATCAAGAAAAACGACGTAAATCTGTTCACGAGTTATTGTGTAGCTCTTGTATCTTAAATTATATAATACCACATGTTTCATTACTAAATGTCACATTAAACATTTTAAGAAACGTGTTCATAAAAAGGTAATAAGACCTTTTAATTTTCCTGAGTAGTTCGTCCATTTCATTTATTTAATGAAGAAGTTACAAAGCTAACATGGATAATCTCTTACTTGTTGTTGTTTCTGGTTCATTTACAAGTTAACACAAAAGTTTACACACATATGACAAATTATGAATACTTGGTCGAAAAAAGCGAAGATTTTTAAGTTTTTCTGAACACAGTAATCTATTTATTAATTACAATTAGACAGCCCCTAGAACAACAATATATAATATATAAAAATTATATTGTAAATAAATAGCAGATTCGTACGAAAGTATATGTACAAACAGTTAACCCCTCGTCGTATCATTTTCTTTACACTTACATTGATTAAAACGTCTTGGTCCCCAAGAATGTGCTAGAAGAGAAAAGAAAGTTCATGTTTTTTGTATGACTACCTTTAGTTTAATGCTTAAATATGGATTACAAACGAATCAAATTTTATTTCATTTAAAAAGAAAGGCGTAACATTTATATTTGCTAGACTTTGTTTAAAATCTTCATAACGGGTGTGACTCGTTAAAATACTGCAAGGGGTTAACATAAATATATTAAAAGAAATCAATTTTGTCATTAAACCAGCCATGAGAAACATAGCAATCTGTGATTATGCCGTTATATTCCACACGAAAATAGTAGCTACATACAACCCTTGAATAACATGGCTACCAGATTTCGGTGTTGTTAAAAACTTCATTCGTGTTAACTGCAGAAAATTTTAATGAAATCCGAAAAACAATTGTTGTTAGAAATATTAAAAAAGGAACTTCACAAACCGTACAATTGGAATACCGTGTTATTCACGAGTTGCCTGCAGCTCATCCGATAACGACTAATCTACTGGTTAAACTATTTGAAATTTCCTTAAAAATGTTCTCCTTTTTAGAATATAGAATAACTGAGTAAAACAAAATACATGATATGAGAAAGCATGATTATGTATAATACATATGTATATAGTATGTATACAAATAATGGGTAATTATTCATGCAAAACTCTGTGTGCACCAGTCAAGTATATTTTGTTGACAATAACTAATATTATCACTAGATTGCGGATGTTTATACAATTTGCAATATTTTTGTAGACGAATTTTAAGAAACTCAATTCAAATCAAATCTTATTTTCCGTGGTAGTAGCCTTTTTAGATCTGAATCGCACTACATTCTGCCATATCAAAGATGTATTAATGCTCTCGGCGCACTGGTTCGATCAATTTTTACTAGAAGCAATTCTGCAATTTATTAAATTCAAATTTCGACGTTATGATCTATGTTCAGATCACCTTCAACAAAATTAATAATTGCGTCTGTAAATTATTAAACAAAAAATTATTATATTGACTATTGATATCAGTTGATTAATTGAATATCGAATAATAAAATTTGAATTTGATAAATTGCAGAATTGTTTCTAGTAAAAATTGATCGAACCAGTGCGCCGAGAGCATTAATACATCTTTTATAAAACAAATATACGATCGATAGCAAAGGAACATTTGTTCTGCCATATGTTATATCCTAGTATTTCTTAAAAATATTTAAAGCCATAAATGTCCAAAGATCCGCAGTCTAATTAATTATCATTCCCTTTTCGTTACACATTGTATATCATTTCTTTTTACCACGCTTATATCAACTTGCCGTGTTGTTTGTTGTATGCGTAAAATCTTGTAATCGAATTTTAAACCACTTTCCGATGAACTAGAGACTTGAAACTTCAAACATAATTCAGAGCTGGATAATAATGCAATATTCAAAAACAATTTTTTTTTTAAAAACTGTGCGTTTAGGAAATAAAAAATGTAGGATTTCAGCGGGAATCGAACCCGGGCCGTACTAAATACGCTCAGTGTGGTGTTCCGTTCATTCAGTTCCATTTTGGACAATTTCGGACTCTATCTCGCGTATTTCTATATCTTGCGTTTCTATATCTTACCATTTCATACCAATATAACTATATGTTGCGTTCTATTTAAAAAAGATTAAAAAGTAGAAAATAAAAAAAATATATAAAATAACATTTCAAGAACCACGCTTATATTAAAATATAAAATAAAAGGAGAAAATAATTTCTTTAGACATTAGTCACTATACATAAAAGCATTTAGCGCCCACGAAGATTACGTCAATATAGTTTAGCGCTCCACGCTTTTGTTTATAGTCATTAATGTCTGAAAAAATTATTCTTCTCCTTTTCAGTTCATTTTAATATAAGCGTGGTTCTTAAGCGTGGTTTTTTCATACATTTTTTTATTAATTCTTTTTACGCAATGCTGTCAACATTCGAAACTCATTATGCAAATATTCAAAGCTGTTGAAATGTTTAATCGATGCTATAGGTACGCTCCACAGTATAGTGAAATCAATTACGTATTAGTGGCGTGAACTATTGTCACGTTGCATATCTCTCATCAGGGTGTCCTCGCATTTCCATAAATAATGACCGCGGAACAAAGCCGTGAAACAGAAGAAGAAGAAGAAGTAAAAAAAAAAAGGAATTTCGTCCGAAACTTTTCCCATTCCCCGAGGCTTTCATACCTATATTTTTTACGCAGATGCAGTTACCAAGTCGGCGATGTTCTTCTTCGCTGCAACATCGCTGCTGGTGGTGGCCGAAGTTTGTTACTTCACTGCCCACGTTACTCACCCGAGACACAGACTCTGCGTCTTTGTCGCCGGTGTGGTCTTCATAGTTTCCGGTGAGTAATAAAGTACACCGGCGTGCATTATATACGATGTAGTCGCGTGCACGCCTATCTAAAACGATACTGTGCTCTGCCCCGGGTACAAAGAGATTCGCCCAAAGCACACCGCTGTGATTCCGCGAACGATCGAGGCGAAATTTGCGTTTCGACGGGACCCGCAAGAACCATAAAAAGAAAGCCGAATGAATCGCTAGGCGAAAGAAACTTCGTCCCGGCCCCAAGCGGTTACTTTAAAGAAGCTATTAAAGACTTAACAAGTTTCATTTAGTGCCTCGGCTTGCTCCGGATAATTCAGTTTATCTTGTTGCAACGATGGAAACTCGTTTGTTGTCGCAAACAGTTTACCATGTAATTCCATTTATATAATTCATTCGAACTTCCGCCGTTTTATAGTCCGCGAGCACTGCGTTTACCGCAATCCACGTGCAATATTGAACAGTAGAATTTTTATTTAATCACGGTGCCATTCTTCCGATCCTTTTCCGATAAACTATTTACTTGCGGAGGCTGTGGTTGAACGCGTAATTGCGAGAGCTTTCAGTAGCTGCCTTCGTGTCTTTTGCCTGCCTAACTGGCAAATGATGCTGATTAGCATTTTCAACCATCGTACACTCCTCGAAAATAGTTGCACGAAATATTAGTAGAACTTCGCCCATTTTACCACGTTTTTTATTTGTCGTATACTGCCTGTTCCATTTAACACTAGAACTACCGGACAAGTCAAATTGACTTTTCAAATTCATTTACCAATCTCCCTCGTTTCCACTCTCACCATCGCCTTTTCAGCGGGACCTACTGTTTATGGTGGGTTCCGAACCACCTTTTGCCAACAACACGTGAAAAACACCTCGGGTGGGTCACTTTCCGGTTTTTTACCAGACGGTCACCCATCCTAGTGCCGTTCACGTTCCACATTGTTTAACTTCGGTGATCTAACGAGAACCGGTGCTTTCAACGGGACTACGGTTGTTGGCAAAAGTATAAATATGTTTTTTTGAGAAATTTTTTTAGAAAACTTCTCCATTGATGTACATATTTAAATATCCCGTGTACGAAATCTAAATAAATGACATATTGTCATTATTAGAAGGCAATGTATACCAACTGCGTTTAGTGTTCGGTAGTACTAGTGTTAAAGTGGCGGATCGAATGGTAAGCGGACCAAGCGGCTGTCTGGGGGCCCGGGATACCATAGGGCCCCGAATTTCAAAGAAATTTATTTAATGTGTAACACTTCTCTTTTTTGTTAATAAATTTTGGAGAGTATTCTTCCAACTTCTATTTTTAACTTGAGTTTCACTTTACTCGAGCCGCCACTGGGCCCCAAATTCGCAGCATTCATTTTCTTTTCACAAAAATATTCAATTTCTTTACGAAAAATTAAGTTTAGGAGAGAGTTTTCTTGCAACTCTATTTCTAATTTGAGTTCGAGGGCCCCAAAATTTTGTCCGCTTGGGGCCTCCACTTGATTTGAACCGCCACTGTCCATTTGTAATGTTAACGCCGACAGTGGAGTAAGTAGACACTGGATAAATTTTGGGTACAAGATCGCAGAAAAATATCGCGACTTTACTGTAATATGTATAGTACTCGATTTTTATTTTATTTTTAAGCGTTCGGTACTGAAAAGTTTATTCGGAAGCTGTGGAAAAATTCATAAAGTTAAAAAATCTGTGAAATTTTACTCTCGACCATTGCGAATCGAATATTGCGGGGCACTGTCAAACGGCTGTGGGAAAAGGGGGATTAAAGTTTAAACAATCGCATTACGGTTACCCAATCGATTGTTATTATATCAGTCAGTCACCGTGAAATTGTCGCTGGCACTGTGGCAGAGAGATAAGGCTCGGGTTATTAAATCGGTTTCCCTTTCAGGTTTGTTAATGCTGGTGGGAATGGTGATGTACATATCTGTGTTCAAAGCTGAAGTTGGTAGTAAACTTAGACCAAGGTCGTCGTTTCAGGTCAGTCAAATGTGACTCTCTAGACTACGTTTCAACATTTTTGTTCACTTGTCTCGCGCTCCACGAAAAGTTCTGTTTCATCTTCAATTACCTTGACCTCTCAGCTTCACCAACACGGTAATTATATTGTAAACACTAATAAAATCATAGCTGAGGCTCGGGACAAATTAAACACAATGTGAACATCTCAATTGGCATATTTTTTAAGCTTTATCTTGATTGAAGATCGATAATATCAAAGGAAACTATACATTTGAATTTGTGAAGGAAGTAATCATGGAATGCAATAATTAATTACTAGACTGCGGATTTTATGCATTTACAGTGGATCCAAAAAGTATTTGAACAATTTCCATAGTCGTATAATTTTCAATATTTGAACTATGATATCACTTCATTTAACAAAACAGTGGAATTTTAGATTTATTTTAAAGCTCGAATCCTCTACTTTTATTAATTATTTTTCCCAGGATATTTCTATACGATGTTGCTAAATGTGTTTTCAGTCTTCCAATGGCTGTGTCAAGCAAAAGTAGAGAGTGCAAGATTAAAAATCTGTCCAGATATATTGTCGTACCAGTTTAACGTAATTATAGCATTCAATTATTAAAAATTTCTCGAGAATGGGAAAAGTGTGCACAATTATAGAATAGACGAGGTAAAAACACGAGGTAGGAACAAGTTGAGAATATCAATTCAGCTCTTTTACATTATTATGAGAAAAAATTACTTTTTATTTATTAATTCTGCTCAGTATATTTTTCTAAGAAGACTTTAATTATGCTTAAAAATTCGCAGTCTGTTATCTATGTTACAAGCTAGTTTCAGAAAACTATTAAACAAATTGAACGTGAAAATGGATGTAAATCATTTTCGAAGCTTTTCAGGTGAAAAAAAAAGTAGCTTCGATAGAAATTGCAACAGAATTTTTCGCAGGACTCGACGGGCAGCTTGTTTTCGATTAAACATTAAATTGTATATTTTCATATTGATTTTTCGTAACGTTGCAAAATTCCGGTATTTTCGGCGAACATGATCAAAAAAGAAACGAAAGTTCTGAATCTCATATTTTGTTCGGTGGCGCGGATTACTTCTTATCTGTATCGCGCTTGTACGAATGAATATCTTCGTAGCAATCTTGCGATTTCAGGGACCACCCTTTACCTACAGGTACGGATTCTCATTTTTGCTGTACGTGAGTGGCTTCATCACGACCGAGGTCGCTGGCACTTACGCCATTTTCTTGTATATTTCTTGGCACCAGAGAGAACTGGTACGAAGAGATTCCAGGAGGAAAAATTACGGGGTTGGTAGTATTAGCTTCTTTTCCACGACTTCCGCGGACCGGCAACCACTCACCGTTCGGAACTTGGACAGAATTAACATCCGCTTAAGAATAACCATTACGCAAATTGGGAAATCGTTAGCCTTTATTTGGCGAAGTATCAAAGCGGCGAAAGTACAATAGTTTCCGGCATCTGAACCGAATTCTTGCCGACCGGAATTTCATTCAGCTATAACAAACTAAATACAACTTTTACCTGCCATTGTTCTCGATTCCTGAATTTTCTGCAAAAAACGCTGTTGCAGAACAATCCTGTATCACCGTCATCTCTCTGAAATTTAATCTGATACATTATAAACATTTCTTAATGAGTTAATGAGTTAAGGAACGATATCCTGTTAAAATGTTCGAAATTTTAGCTGGTAACATGGCACGGAGATTTAAATAATGGTAACGAGTACAATTTGAAATTTTTCATTGTTTGAAAGTGAACGAAAATGAAGAGGAAGGTAAAGCAAATTTGTGTGATATATATACAAGGCATACAACGTTTTGTTTAAAACATAAAATGTTGTACGTAATAAGCTTGTAGATTCAGTAACAAGTTAGTGGTTTTTAATCTTTACTTAAACGACGCGTATTTTTATTTCCATATCCCCTCTGTGAGCCAATTACTTTATTGAGGAGTGCTTGGGTTTATTTCATTAGTATTTAACCTGGTATTATACATATATATATATATTTTAGTACAGTTTCAAACCCATTGGTTTGCAATTCTTTCTTGCAGTAACTATAGTTTCTATTTTTTACTATAAAATTCATATATCCCACACTTAGTTATTTTAAAAAGTAATACTTGTAGTTAAGCATAATATTAAACATTTTTCAAATTAGAGTAAACTATAAAATCAATCAAGTATTTATCAGTAATTCACATTGTAATTTACAAGGTGAACCACATTATTGATTAAACTTAATTTTACTTAATTAGAGTATATAAATTGATTCTTTCTTGCATTAACTATAGTTTCTATTTTACTATCATTTTTTAAATACGAGTAAAACCTAGCAAACATTCTAATTATTTTAAAACATAATAATTGTATGTAAAAATAATATAAAACATTTTTGAAATTGGTGTAAATGATAACATAATAATCGTAGTTAAAAATAATATAAAACTTTTGATCCAAAACATAATAATCGTAGTTAAAAATAATATAAAACTTTTTTGAAAATGTAAATTATAATATCGGTATCAGTTAAGTATATAACAAGTAATTAACATTGTGATTTACAAGTGAAAACACATTATTGATTAATGTGTATAAATTGATACGACAGTTGTCTATATTTGTAAGTAAGTCTAGTTCAATCTCGGACGAGTTTCGTTGTTTTAAATCGATCTGAGTTTCGATTTAGAAAACATTGATATGTAAAATATCTTTGGGCGAGAACACGATGGTTAAGTGGAAACGAATATATTTTTTTTTCCTACGGTGAGAAGCGTCTGAGATATACACCGATAATTTGAAACTTTCCGCGATCCAACTTTTCATTTGTATTCAGAAAACTTTCGCCTAAGAGATTTATCTTTTCTTTTTAATAATTCGCCGCGCTCGTCAGTCGCGCCTCGCGAATCCCCGGGATTTCGAAAAGTTTTAAAGGAGATAAGTTGCTCCGTGAAAAATTCAGGTGCAATCTCGAGGTTCCCAGGGTAAAATAAAACCCCTATGTAAATAAACTTCTGGCTTAGTCAAGTATCCAGGTGGTTAAGTCTTCCGCGTACGAAGTGCAAATTTGAACGTGAAGTTTACCTTTACATTCCAAGTTTACGAACGGAGAGCTTCTTCCTACAACTTCTATCATTCCCGAGTGTTACACGCAATATGCTGCGGCAATTACGCCCGTTGAAATTCATTTACCGTTGAAATACGTTTCAACATTCTTTCAATTAATTTCGTATTAGAGCAGCTGCGCGAAAAATTTTATCTTCCCATGTTACGCAAAGATAAAATCACAGTACTTAATAATTCTTCGTTAAGAAGACGTGAAAAATTTCCACTCTTGTTTGTCCAACTTCATTTTCAAATACAAAACTTTTTTGAAATTCTAGTAAACCACAGAAACGATATCGATCAAGTATTTACAAGTAATCAAAATTGTAATTTACAAGGAAGAATCACATTATTGATTAAACATTTTACTTAATTAGAGTATATAAATTGATTCTTTCTTGCAGTAACTTTAGTTTCTATTTTACTATCATTTTTTAAATACGAGTAAAACCTAGCCAACATTCTAATTATTTTAAAACATAATAGTTGTAGGTAAAAATAATATAAAACATTTTTGAAATTGGTGTAAATGATAATATATAAAATTAATAATGTGATTAACAAGTTGATTGATGAGATTTTTATTTTATTACGTACATGAAGAATGTTCCTGTCGGCGAAAGGAATTTATTCTGGTGGTCCTAAAATCACAGACAATAATGCTAGATGCAACAAATATTTATAACATTACTGTAAAGTCAGAAAATAGAAAAGTTTAAACGGATTGTAAAAATTTTGCAGAGCTTCGTTAGCAATGACAGGAAAGTTTCGCACGCCTTATTCTGTAAATAATTATTCGATACATGTTGAGCACAATTAGCAAGCAATGGGAAGATTATTCTGTCCAAGTTCCTCGTTCTGTTTAATTAACTTTTCATTCGGACCCTCGTCTGCATATGTTTCCAGTTGGCGACGTAGCACGCGTTAACCAACGTTAAGTAAATTCCAGTACTCGCGAACTACCATCAAGCAACTAGACTTAAATTGCATTTAACTGGTAAACAGACACCGGATGAAAACGAAAGGCGAAGCAGAAACGAGTGTTAGCTCTCGGTCTCCAAGCACTCGAGATCTCATTCGCGCAATGCCATCGCACTCCGAAACAAGTGACACTCTTGACTTCTCGTCCCTAGGTGGTTTTCACCGCACATCGCAAGGATTTAAAGTATCGGTTCTCTTTGAGACGGACTCTGACGCTATGATACTTCTCGAACACTTGAACCTCGAAGGCGGAAATATATACCAATGTTCTTGCACCGCAACGAGACCGGGGAATATCAGAAACAAATAACATTCTGGATACGTGAACTCCATAATTTCTCTGTTCAAAGGACAAAATCATGAGAGCTCAATGTTTCAGGAGTACAATCACTGAATTACGTTTCAAGTGATTTATTGGATTGGCAAAAAAGTAATTTTGGTAGTTTAACCCTAAATTATTTTTTCAGTATATAGTCACATAGTTTTTAATAGCATTCACAATCTTGTTTCGTAAAATTGTTTGGCATTTTTAATTAATTAGTTTGTTAAAAAATTTTTTCTTTCAATACTATCACGTTGGTTTATATCGTCAAATGGTTAGGTCGAATTTTTCAATTTCTACATTATAAAATAATGAATATAAATTAGGAAATGTATATATTTATTTAAATATCATTGATAGAAGAACTACGGATTAATTAATTATTGCGAGAAACAGGGTTTGAATGATCAAAGAGGTCTCAGTTCGTGCGTTTCTAATTCAAAGGGATTACAATAAACCCATTACTGAAACTAGTTCGTAAACACCTTATCGGCAGTGAACACAATCTCAACTAATCTGCTATATTCTATAAATGTGTGTTGCTTATGGTTATGCAGATGGGGGTTCGTCTATTTTCTTTCATCTGGTATAAGTCGATTTTTTAAGCAAAATGAGATAGGGTAAGTTGGCACTTTTGATTTAAACGACAAATATTAAGAAGAATTCCTTATTTATATTTTGAAAGCAACGTTGTAAGTTTTCATAAAAGAGTTCCACATATGACTCTTAGCAAATGTGCCAATGACTGTACTATTTGTTTTACGATTGTTATTCACTGAATACATTTTATAATAAAAGATTTACGACTCGTAAAACTGTTTGATTTTGCTGAAAAACTCTATTAGCTTATAATAATAGTAAGTTCAATTCGTTTGAACATTTCAAACAAAGATTAAAAGATTTTTACTACGATTTTGGCTTAGGGTGCCAATCATTGTACAGTTTACCCTAATATGTAGTAGTTTTAGTCAGATATAGACATAAAAAAATTTAGAAAAAATTAACAAATGAATGGACTTATACCACTTTCAAAAACAAAGGCTCAATTATTCCGAAGAA
This sequence comes from Lasioglossum morio, assembly GCA_916610235.2. Lineage (NCBI taxonomy): Eukaryota > Metazoa > Arthropoda > Insecta > Hymenoptera > Halictidae > Lasioglossum > Lasioglossum morio. Next base: position 3,736,766 of record OU744333.1, read on the forward strand.
CAATAATTTAGATGTCTTTGTGTACTTGAAATTTGCAGCATTTGAACAACACAGTATTTTTCAAATGAAAAGGACAACAACAAGGGGAATTGTACAATATTGAGTGATGGTTTAGAGTTCAAATAAAAATTAAAACATTAATTCCGATTCATATTAAAATATTCTTTTATTTATTACTGTCTGTTTCCATTGACTTATACCATTTTCAAACACAAAGGCTCAATTATTTCTAAGAGCAGTGATATTGTTGTCCTTTTGTACATAAAAATTGCAGCATTTGAACAACACAGTATTTTTCAGATGAAAAGGACAAGGAGATATTAGTAAATTGTATTTAGTGGTAGTTTATAGAGATAAAATAAGTGTTAAAACATCAATTTAGATTCATATTAATATGTTATTTTAACTAATAATATCTGTTTTCAGGGAGTGTATCATTTAGACAATCACCACGTGCATCATTCAAATCACTCGACCATTGGTCACAGTGGGTTTCTCTGCGAGAGGCATCAGAAAAGATACTTCTTCGGTAGGGATTCGGTAGATCATGTCGATTTCGACGAATTCTTACCGCCTCCACCGAATCTGGATTACTATGATTATTCCAGGCAGTTTCCTAGAGACCTCACCACTCAAACGGTAAAACATACTTCAAAATGTGTTTAAATTAGACTAACATTGATTTAGAGAGATGGGAGAACAGCCGAATTTGAACCTGTGCCTAGAATCGACCTAATTTACAACGCATACTTAGTTGAGTAGATAGAAGTAGGTAGAAGAATTAGGTAATTCTCCAAAGCTAAATCAGCAGAAGTGAAATTCATAGCCTCACGGAATTTCAATATTTTTTATTTTATCTTTAGGCACAATGTAATAAAAGTAACTTGTTCTGTCGTGTCTTCTTTTTAACCAAGAAGCATTAATTATTAGACTGCGGATCTTTACGCGAAATAAAAATATTTTGCCAGGATTATGGACAGAAGGATTGTGGAGATAAATAAAAATACACTTCATTCCTTAATAGATTCTTCAAATAAAAACTTTATAAAATATTCTTACATTTTTCAGATCTTTCACTGCTTTTATATTTCACCTAGCTAATTTCTTCAGAAATACATAAAAATCATGCAGCAGTCTACTAATTATTACGGGTTAGTTTTGTCAGGTTATAGAAATTTGTTTACATTCACTATAAAAATTCGATCTACACAGGGTTAATAACAACTTTTATTTCAAAAGGTTCAATATAATTCAATCTAGGCACTAGTCCAAACTAGGTTACGCTACTCTGAATTGAAATGGTAAAAAGATATTTAAAAACTTCATTATATCTATTGTTAATCGAACTCATAACAGAAACAATGTTCGTGTTATTTTAGCTCTACTATTTAACAAGATACTGTACAGGGTGTTCAGAGATTTTTCAGCTTTCCTCTCGGAAACAGCAAGTCCTAAAAAAAATGTTAGAGGGAAAAGTTCTGTTTTCTATAAGCTGTGCAATGGTGCACGTCAACTTCTTATATTTAAATGCAAACATACCAATAATATAAATACAGTCAAATATAATAATTAGACTGCGAATTTTTATGCAGGAGAAGCTAGATAACAATGTATTTCATCTTTCAATAATCTTAAAATATCGAAAATACTGTAACAACATTCCTAAATTCATCTGGTTTGTAAACTTCTGAGCGCCCTGTATACTGTTCAACTAGGTTTACAATCAGTTTGGAGTTCTCGAAATAAATTCCAGGTTAGTACAACGGCCGATGTACTGCAGGAAGAGGAAGAAGAGTATAGCCCAAGTGTCCAGCATGAATTCGTGACTTTCGATCTTGATGGACCTCTGCCTCCACCACCCCCGGTTAGGGGCAGCGAATGGGCTTTCGACACGCTGAGGAAAACGACTCCCGTCTGATATACCGTTAGGTACATAACAAATACAAATTTTAAAATATACAAACCCTTAAAATAAACATTCTACAATTTTTTTTAACCCTCACACGTTACCTAGAGTGAAAATTCATCGATTTACTATTTTTACATATCGTCAAATAATTCATCTCCTTCTATTTGTGTTGCGAGATGTATTTCTTTAAAGTTTGACTCTATAAACGAAACATAATTTGTTGTTTTAAAGTGTAAGATAACAATAGGTAAAATATTGTCCTGGACTTTTGTGTAACGACTTTTTAGGAACGTATGAGGGTCAACAGTTTTTAGTTTTGTATAGTTTTAGTTCATGAAACAATAAAGTCACCCCTTCGATTCATTATAATATTTGTAATTATGTTTGGACAACAGACATTTGCATTGTTACAGATTCACTGCTGTTACTGCATTGTTACAGAAATTTGGTTTTCTGAAATGTCACGAAAAGATCAAAATTATATTGTATTTTCAACTAGACTTTTACAATAACATGAAATTTTAACCCTTTGCACTCGAATGGCAAGTCTGAGGCCCCGCTAAAAATTGGCATACCATTATTTAAAATAGTTTTAATATTATTAAGTCCATCTGTATTCTATTGGGTTGGAATGAAAGTTCGTAGCGTTTTCAAATTAAAACTCAAAGATAAAATTAAGATATTTATACATAGATTTGTTCCATAACATATTTTCCATTCTCTTGTATTACTTTCTGCCATTTTTTAGATGACTTATCATGTTACTTAATAAACCTATGAATAAATATCTTAATTTTATCTTTGAATTTTAATTTAAAAACGCTGCGAACTTTCGTTCCAACCTAATATAAATTGTAAAAAGCTCAACTGTTATACATATAAGAAACTAGGTTCAATTTGATGTGCACAATGTAAAAAGGATTACATAAAATAAAAATGATATAGGTTGAAAGAAATATCTTGATTTTGGAATTCAAGTTGCTTCGAGTGCAAAGGGTTAACAATAATCTGACAGTCGGAAGGACGTTGTTTGCCTTTCAAGTAATCTATAATTAATATAATCGCGTAATACAATTATTTACCCGACGAGATTAAAGTTAAACTCGTGAACACAAAACGATCAGTAGGAACCCCATGAAGTTCAATATTCACTGCTCGTACGTGGTTCGTTCTGCAGGCACGGAAGTGTGCTCATGTAATTGTTTCACGTAATTCGCGTTGTTGTTTAAGGGCCTCGAAGCGCGGTCGTTATACAAACAAATACACACCAGACTGCTTCTAATAGAAACAGACAACTCCGAACTACTTGACTTCTCCGAGGTTTGCGTGGTCTTCGAGAAGCTAATTATGATTCTAAAATAATGAAACTCAGTTAGGACACTTTAGCAAGGGAATAAGTACGCAGTTACCTGTCGAAAACACTTAACGAGGGGAACAATAACATCATTTCCCAAATAAATTAACGAAACAGACACGCTGCAGAGACCTTTCAAATTACTCTACAATTGGCTCCAATTTTTACATGAATTTCTTTGTATGTAGCTATTCAACAATATATAAATTTTCGTTTCACTTTTACGACATTTTTTAGGATAAAGACATTTAAATCACTGTAACTGTAAAGAAAATGATACGGTTAAGGAATTATTAAACGAATAACACAGATCAATCATGGTGCGACTGCAGCGAACGGATTGATCCCCATTATTCATTAATAACTTTTTAAAAGTTACTTCAAATAACTTCAGGAATCGCCTTCAAGTACAACATTTTTGAGACACATTGTATACAGGCTCTCCCCATTAAGTTATGTCACCATTTTTTAGGCATTTCCGATAGTGCAATTAAAAAAAACAAACAAAACAAAAGTTTGTCAGTACTTGGCGAACATGTAGGTCGCATAGTTTTAAATCTAATAAAATGCTTAAAAGAAATGCCTAAAAAATGGTGACCTAACTTAACGGGGGGACCCTGTATTATTAATGTATTGAAGGGGTTCGTTTTAATCACAGCCAGAGATCACAAAGTTTGTCATCTGTACAACTAAATATTGAATAACAATCGATAACTCGTCAGCATGAACAGACATAGTACATAACAGATGAATTCTATAATTATGTCGCCACATAATTTCCAATACATTATTGATGCCTAAAGAGATAAACTCCTTATTTAATAAATTCCCGAACTGAATTAAGACTGGATAAAAGTCGATGACTCGTTACAACGAGCGAGTACAGTAGATTAACAATACACATTGTATATTATTAATAAATTGAAGGATTTCATTTTAATCACAGACAGAGATCACAGGGTTAGGTTAAGTCTATACAACAAAATGTATGAACAAGCTGGAACAAAAACGAGTGACAATCGACAGCTCATTAGTATGAACAAATATAGTACATAACAGACGAACTTTGTAATTACGTCGTCACATAATTTCCAATACATCATCAATACATTAAAGAGATTCGTCTGAAGCACAGCCAGCGAAATCGCAGTTGCTAAACTCCTTATTTAATAAAAATTCCCGGACAAACCAGATTAAAACTGGATAAAAGTCGATAACTCGTTACAACGAGCATGTACAGTATATAACGGGCGAACTTCGTAATCACGTTCGGTAAAGTAAATTTTTCTTAAAAGGAATTTTCCACGGTGCGGAATGGAAACATATCGACGGGCATTTTCGACTTTTCTGTTTTCTTTCGTTACTAATCAACCCCCTTTCAATCTCGTGATCGATCCCGCGCGGGATCGGCGAGAGGGAACTGAAAAGTTGTCATTGAAAGTTGCCGGGCGATGCACTAAAAATGAATACTTCTCGATTTCTTGCACAGATACGCGCGGCTGGTGCAAAGCGTCGAAACCGACGAAGAGGACGAAGCGGAAACCGAGGAGGACCACGATATAGCCGGCGATTAAACAGATTGACTTGCTTTTTAATGAGACCTTGGGCTACGCGATCACAAATATTTCATCGTGCCCGAGCCACAGGCAGCCGCACAAACGCAAAGGAGAAGCTTTTGAAACGGTGCCAGTGCGAGGATCGATCGTCGGATTATCGAATCTCGGTTTTTAATAACCATCCTATCTCGCGGACCCCCAGAAACTGTTCCCCGCGGAAGATAAACTCTCCGTTCCTCGAGAAATCTGAGAGAAACAAGTGACACAGACTGACACACTGCGATTACACACGTGGACATTAGCGCGAGAAGTGCAGCGTACTCGTTTTGACAGGTGTTAGCAACTATCTTTCGTTTTCTTTATTCCATGAATATTTTTCACCGATGATAGCGCGAGAGACGTTTCTCGAAGCCCCGTGGAATCGTTCGAACAATGGACGACCAAAGATCGACGAAAACGTCGCACTGACTAACTGCCAGCCACGATCCTCGATCCCCTTTGTTCAAATAAACCGTCCTTTCAGAGTAAAGGGGAACGGACGGAGGACACTTACACCCGCGATCAATGCAAAATTGTGTGTGGACGGAAAAATGAAAAAAATGTTCGTAGCATGTACAGCGTATACAAATAATTTAATTATTTAATCACGAAATTATTGTCGAATGGATATCGAGTTTCTTTTAGAATTAAGCCTTTGCACCCGAAACCATTTTAATCCCGAAACGTTTTCGTTTTATGCTTGTGACATTTAATAAAATACAAACAGTAGTTAAGAGTGCAAAGGATTAAACGTTGCCTCTTTCCAAGAGGAATTTATAATGCAGATTGTTGACCGCAATAATCATTTTCTAATTGTCCAAATCGTTTGTATTCGTAATTGTTGCTGGAGCAACGAAAGACTGCCAAACCTGAAACAAATCGAGACTGCGAATCGATTAACCTGTAATTGCGTAAACACCGTTGTATTTAGTGTAGATAATTGTCGTATGTATAACATTTTAATCTTAATTCTACGGAGATCAAGAAACTCGCAGTCGATGTAACATCGTTTCTTAAGGGTGTAAACTGGTTTCTAGGATTGCGAGGGTGCGGGATGCGCCTTCTCATTTCTCGATAATGCAAAGATGATGTGTTTCTGTAGTTAAAAGCGTTAAATAAAAGATCTAGGTAATTTGCATTATTCGAAGTAGAGATATCCGTTTCACGTGTATTGAAAATACATGTGAATACGTGTAATTAATATATCCGTGCAGAAGTCCGGATACTATTTAATACACGGATACACGTGTACTGAAGTACACGTATATCAAAATATGTATACGGGAAATACACGTATAACTGTGAACTTGAATATACGGATACATGTGTATTTTGATACACGTGTGCCCGTGTATTCAAGTACACGGATACACGGATAGTACATTGAAATATACAAGAGTTAACATGAGAGGTTTCGAAAATTAACGAACATCATAATTTCCGTTAATAAACCTTAATCAATTAACTGTTTATTTTGATAAAGAAAAACCAAAATGTTTACATCGACACACGTGTACTAAGACGTTACACTAGTAAGTAAACGCTAACGTCTCAAAACGACTGTAATGGTGTTTCAGAGTTATTTAAATTGGAATATCTTCTGAACTACTAACTTTTCGACATACATAGGTTAGTACTTTTTTATAACGAATGTCCAGTTGCGTCGATTGATGTATTAAAAAATACCTCATTCCATTTAAAAAAAAAAATCAACCTTTATATGACCTTTAAGTGTCCACTCAGGAAAAAACTAATAACATCAAAATATGCTCCACTCGATACCATTCAAGCCTATGCTAAAAATTTTTTTGATACGAGTAATAATAGCGAGAAAATCAAGATGTCAAAAATCAGGTGAGACACCCTGTATATTAGTACACGTGGACACGTGAATACGTGTATCCTTAGTACACGTCCAAAACCGTGGTCTCTAATTCGGGCGATTGCGCTTTTGACTACTAAACAAATTGAGAAGAAATTATAAAGAAATGAGAAGACGCATCCCGCACCCTTGTAATCTTGAAAAGGAGTGTCTAACCCTCCTTAAGGGAGGTATCTTATGCCCTTACAACTTTTGCAAAGAATTCTTTCGTGAAGATTGTTCTTGGAATTTGTATTCCCGACGAAAGAAAATTCTCAATACTTCTAGTCGCGAACGTGGTGTCTATAGAATTGAGATTAAAATGAACGTAATCTTTGATTAAAGACTGCACCGTCTCGTCGTTAAGCGTCAAGTTGTCCCGTTCGCAATAAACGTCTTATTATTATTTATTACTCGCGGGAGAAGCTGGCGCGCGTTAATTAAATAACCAATTATAAGGGATGTATTCTCGAAGACGAAAATCTTTCGAAGAAGAAGGAATTGCCAATAATTGAGATACTAGGATTTAACGATCTATTGTATAACTGTATCATGAACGTGTTCATAGTCAAACGTTAAACGAAGTTTTATCGTATTCAGTGTACAGAAAGCATGAGAAAAAAAACTACCGATGTTACGAATGAGAATTTTTAAACAGTAAATAATATAGTTGATAAGATTTTTTACTGTAGTCAATTTTCCACTGAGGATTCGTCGGTCAGACTTTTCCGGACTGGTTTTGGACGGGTCGAACACAAATGAAAGTTGCGATGCTCGTCGATTAAATCGTCAGTCAATCTAACAGTAAGCGAGGGCGTTTCACTGAAAAGTGTGTGTACATAGTGATAGCTGGAAATCTTCGTTACTAATTTTTGGAACTGAAAAGGATCGTGTTGATCTTACTTTTACTCTCGTGTTGAATATTGTTACGACTTTTTTACACTGACAACCATCTGTCATGTTCAAGAGAAGCGTTTTTTTTTCTGACAATATATATGTATAATTGTAATTGCGACTAGCGCCATTTTCATGACTCCATGTTACTCCAGTTTGCGTTTAAGAAATACGTCTCAAATAGAAATTTCGTCGACCATGAAAGTTCGAAGACGGTAAACTCATCGTGTATATGTAAATATATTTAGAAAGCAATGTTTCGAGCTCTTAAATTTTATTTAAAGCATTCGAAATAAAGAAAAAATCTACAATGTTATAATAGAATTTTCACATTTTTTAAATTGGTTCAATTGTCTGATATTTATACTGCACGAAAGGAGTTTCATTCTTCGCAGAACTATTCTATAGTTTTCATGACTACCATGACTGATAATATTAAAACAAGAGAACCGAGATATTTCATTGGATTTTACGGAAGTTGTCTGTAAATAAATGCGATTATTGCAATGGAATTTACCGTGAACTGCGTGACGAGAAAGTTTGTTTTGTATTATACATATATATTTGTAACGCTCAAAATTATAATGATAATGTTAAGATGCCAGGAGTTCGTGGTAGTCTTTGAACGTGAGAATCGCGTGACTTTTGCTCGACGGAGTGCAAACAAAAACGGATTACCATAATGAATATAATATTCGGCCTCGGACTAGAGAGGGAACGAACGCCTGTCGAAACGTTGGCATTGTTTATAAAAATAATCCATGTTCATTAGCGTACAATTGAAGTTTATTGTTTATGTATTCGATGGTGATAAGCTTGTCCCAACTTTACAATTTGTACAATAAAGTTTCTTCGAAATGAGTAATGCCAATTTCAATAATTCCCATCGTTTAATAATTATGTTCAATTATGAAAATATAAAGGAACAAAGTAGAGGCGTGCGACACCGGGACGGGACGTAATTTTGAACCCAACAAAAACATACTGTAAACAGGAACCAAGTTCTCTATGGCCGTACAAAGTTGTGAGATCAAACAAAATACGGCCAAGTTCGTTAGCCTAGAAATACCTCTTGCAATACTGAAAAAAGGGTGTGTAAAAATTAGTTTAAAAGAACGCTATCTAATTTTTAACCCGGGAGTACGCGCGCCACCAGCACTTGCGTTAGTAGGCGCGCGTCGGTAATTTCGACCGATGCTATTATAATGAGAAATAATTGAATAAAATGACTAATATAGTATAAATAATGTGTAATATTGTATTTTAATTGTTTTACATAAACAGTAACAATTTTTTATTATAAAATAAATGGTCACCTGGTAACGAAATAACTAAAATATAAAATAAATAAATTAAATAAAATATTAAGTAACAATATAATATAAAATTTAAAGTAATTGAATAAAATTAAATGTTGAAATAAAAAAGTAATAATTATTCGTCGCTTGATAATTTAGATTCGCTCGCATTAGTAGGACACTCGCGACAAAAGTAAACTTTTATCAATTTGAATTTATAACATGATTTTTATTTTATCATAACAACAATAATTTAACATATGTTGTATCTATTTTTCACAAAATGTACTCGTAAATTTTCTTCTTTTATATTTTCTTCAGATTAGAAATGTATCTTGAAAATAACGAATAAGTACTTACGTTTTCTTCATTGGAAACATATGTCACCTCTGAATCAGATATTTCTATATCTGAACAATTAGTTTCTGAATCAGTATTATGATCGGATTCTATTATATAATCGGTATCTTCTGCTGAATCGCTGACCTCGTCTTCAATGTCTTCAAAATATCCGAAATTGGCCATCATTGCCACACAGTATGGGTCAAACTCGATGGACGAAATCAGACTGACGTTAGTAGGCGCGCTATGGTCGAATGAACCGACGCGTGGCAATGGTATGTTTTAAAACCAACATGACTGCACTAAGTATCGCCACATAAGGTAAACAAGTCGAGACCCCCTTCAAATGAGAATAGCTCGACGGAAAAAATCATCAGTCGAAGACTTCGTATCGTATTTCAATATATACGAATTCGTCGGTCAAAAAGACCAACGGTGCGCGTATGCCCGGGTTAAAAAGTTACATGGAAAGCTAAATTATTCAAACTTGGCTGTTGCTTTTTAAACTAATGGCCATAAAAGGTGTTTGGTAGCGTCCTATATTTATTTATTTATTGTAAAAATAAAGCTTTAAGCGACTCAGGGGGCACAGCGCCCCCGCGCCATACACCCCCACCCCCCCCAAAAAACATTTTTTTATATATCTTTTTCTTATAAGAATAATTAGCTCTCGCCGAAAGGCGAAGAGACTGTACTGCTTCCAGGACGATATGTAACCCAGGGGACATTGCTTGAAAATTAAAGGCCTTTATGACCCCCTGCTCGGGTGTACCATCCGTCCGGCCACACCCTGTATGTATACAACATTAGAATTTTTTTCAGAAGTCACATATTTTGTTTGTCGGACCACTAATCGTCCTTACGCCATAGAACTGACGATGGTCTAATGTTCACATGCAACTGCATGCGATGCATTTTCCTTTCTACGATTCCGAAATACAGACTCTGTAGAAAATACTCTGATTCGATAATGGCACAGACGGGATCACAGACGAGATACTGTTAAAGACTGGCAGCCTTATGGCAGATCGTGCCATTTACAATGACTTACGCGATATTATGACCAACGTCATTTGTAATTGCTTATACGCGAAATTATTAACAATGCCATTTGTAATAGCTTAAAAATGCCACTCGTTATGGCTTACGCGGTATTATGACCGACGCCATGTGTAACGACTACCGCAAAATTATTAATAATGTCGTTTGTAATGGCTTACGCAGTTACGCGATATTATGACTAACGCCATTTGTAATGTCTAACGCGAAATTATTAAAGATAAAACTTGTTATGACTTACTTGATATTAAGTCCAACGCCATATATTATAGCTTCCGCGAAATTCTGATCAACGCCTTTTGTGATGGCTAACGCGAAATTATTAAAAATGCCACTTGTTATGGCTTACTTGATATTATGTCCAACGCCATATATTATAGCTTCCGCGAAATTCTGATCAACGACTTATGTTATGGCTATGATTATGAATTTTCTCAAAATTATCATACGACGCAGTGGAATAGGCCTACAGGGTATACCACTGACCAAAAAAAAAAAACGCATTGACAATAGCACCTCATGGGTGATGTGGAAACCTATTGAAGAGTCGCTCTGATACGTCACGCGCGGTTCATATTGTATGGGTCTAGGTAGCTTGAGAACTATAAGGCCCCACTCGCATACACGGGCTACGGCTCCTGGCCCTAACGGTCGCGGTGTTGTATAGCAATGGATTCATCATCTAATATAATTGTCTGTACCTTGCCTGTGACCACAGTTCGTAGGACTATTGTAGTAGAAGTCTAACGTAAGCTCAGTCTACTTGAGCAAGTCTAACCTTCGGGATGACCAAAAATCAAAATAGGTGTTCTTCTTATGAATGTTTAGAATATACTTTATGCACATACAAAATATGTACAAACGTTATACATATGTATGGATCTACAATGAATAAATAAAGACAATGTAATAAAATTTGAATCTACGTATTTATTTATTGAATCTCTAATTTTTCCCGAACATCCGACTTGTCGTTGAGTTGTACTACTGAAAATCCGGATACCACCTTCGATATCATGTTCTTCTAATATAAAGTTCAATTTTCGACCGTCTGACTCATCGTTGAGTTGTACTACTCAGTTTTCGAAAATTTTCTGCCGTCTGACTTATCGTTGACTTTTACTACTGAAACACGACATTTTCGAAAATTTTCGTCAATTTTCGACAGTGACTTCACTGACTTGTCGTTGAGTTGCACTACTGAATTTCGGAAACTTTCGGTTGTCTGACCTGTCGTTGACTTGTACTACTGAAACCAAAAAATTGGTGAAAAATTTCGTTTCAGTAGTACAAGTCAGCGACAAGTCAGACGGCCGAAAATTTTTCTAAAATCTAGAAAATTGAACTTTGTATTAGGAGAACATGATATCGAAGGAGGTATCCGGATTTCCAGTAGTACAAGTCAACGTGAAGCCAGACACTCGAAAAATTTCGAAATTCAGTATATCAACTCAACGACAAGTCAGACGCTCGAATATTTTGCGAAAATCGAAAACGAATATTCTTCTTATACAAAGTTTCATGCTTGTGTAATTTGAACTAGTTCTCTCCATCTATATTTAGGTACAGGGTCGGAAAATAAGAACACATTAACTGTTGTAACTAGTATTCTTTATTTTTCACAAAAATGATTACAATATCAAACATGTATCATGGTGAGATAAGATGTTCCCTGGCAAGAATGCGATGACGTGATGCGAATGCGAAGCCACTGTAAATATGTAAAATATTATGTATCACAACATCAAACTATTCCGTAAGTCCACAAAGTATATATGTACGACATTTATAACTATTGGTATACTTTAATATCACTTCTACTTACCGTAGTTATAATATTTATATATACTGCTTATACATAACTAAGAAAGTATTGTGAATTTTAATATAATTTTCTATGAAAAAAAGCGTTAATTATAATCCCAAACACAAGACTCCCATTATTGAAAATAGGACTTCCGAACCCCACACAAGCAGTACTGCCACGTTGTTCAGCACGGCTATACTAGAGTAGGCTGTGCATGGTGGAAGGACGCGCCTGCATCAAAGGAAGGTTGGTGGGGGAAGCAGGAGTTTGAGGAGCCCCTACCGTGCCTACCACTGCATTACGCTAAACGTGGTCGGCTACTATAACAAGACAGCGTTTCTCGTTCAAAACTCATTACAAAGTTATAAACCAGCACTTTCGCCAAAGATAAAGTTACTTCTACTAACCTTAATAATTACCACTTAAACGATCTCATGTACCTCCTAGAACACTATGTAAACCAGCCTGACAAATCTTCAAACTCTTTTTCTTTTGAAATTTAATTTTTCTTTTCGAAATTATTGTTACATGTAAAATCACTCCCTGGCCACTTGTGCCACGATTTACAAAACATGATGTCCTTTATGAACAGCTTTTGAAAATACCAATGTGTATAAATACGAAAGGAAGTTGACATAAACGAAAAAAATTACTGTGGATCTATATATAATATATTTTCTGTAACATAAATTCCAAAACACTGTGACTGTGTGTATGGTAAGAACCTTTCGTTGGTACCCAGACTTTATTTTAATCTAGTCGTCAGTTCATCATTCTTATTCGAAATATTTGTCTTCTAATGTTGTCGAAGTTGATTTTATTAAAAATTACATATCACAATTATAAAAGTTATTTATTAATATTTCAGCAATTTATATAAAATATTACTTTGAATTATATGTCACACTATAAGTATTTTTACAATTTGTGTATGTTGTAATTATTTCTCTACATATAAAATAAAAGTATTGAATGAAACTCATAACAAAATCACTTTTACTGAAACTGTTTCTATATGTAGGATTGAAAGTTACTCCGTGTGAAAAAGAATTTTCAATTAATACAAGTTACATATGTATACATATATATATATAATTTTAAATAAAACACACACACCTCAAAAAAATTAACGAAATTTTCTTTGCCTTTAATTTAATTGCATAAAAACACATAAATTATGTACCAGTAGACGAGTCCATACTCCAAGTTTCATCTTCAATCAAATCAAATGTACTTAACACTTAAAGAAATATAAAGTGTGATCAAGAACAATTTGTTGAATCCACTTAAAGTACTATAAGGTATTTAAGGGGCTATTCTGGTTTCGAATCTCCAAAAAGTCATTTTTTTGTTGCATGCGTGTAAAAAAGAATTTGTTTAAATTTGTAAAATTAATTTAGTTATAGACGTTTGGAGAATGAAATTCGTAGATGCAACGTGCAATCACATCGTAACGGAAAATATATTTTTTCGTCAATGTCAATACTTCACGAGATATTTGAAATTAGTGTCAGTGTTTGGATACTTCTTGTTGGGTTAGTACTTTTATATATAGGAGATAATAAAAGGGATCAATTAGTTTAACAAAAAAATTTGGTTGCATGAAAGAATAAAGTACAACTGCACCTGACAGGTGCATCTGTGCATCCGCATAAAAAATAAGGAAGGTCTTAGGAAGTTAGGATGTATTATGACATATGATTTTTTCCCTTATCATTGTTTTCTATTCTTACTTAAAAAAGAGCAGTAACTTGTCCCAGTTCCCCGAATCACCCTGTATATTTCAAATATCCATGAATGTATATGCTCTATATGATATCGGCGCTACAGGTTCGATCACAAATACAAAAGTTAGCAATTTTGTAGAATTATAATTTCGACGTTTCGGTTCTGTTTTGAACCATTTTCAAGAAAAGTCCGCGTCTGTGAAAATTAAAGTAATAAAATTTGTTATTCATTAAACTGACTATTTAATAGTTATGAAATATGTATGTATAAACACCTAATTTTCATAACTATGAAATAGTCAATTTAATGAATAACAAATTTTATCACTTTAATTTTCACAGACGCGGACTTTTCTTGAAAACGGTTCAAAACAGAACCAAAACGTCGAAATTATAATTCTGCAAAATTGCTAATTTTTGTATTTGTGATCGAACCTGTAGCGCCGATATGATATAGAGCATATACAAAATTTACGATCGTTAAAAATAGAGAATATTATCCATGAATGTGTGTGCATAAAAATAAAGCAAAAGTTTTAATATTTCTTTTGAAAAAAAGTCATGTAAAGTATTTAAAAAATGGCATTCAAAACCAGAACATCTCGTTAATTAAAATGTAGCCGAACTATTAAACTGTACTTAGAAATTCTGATTACATAAACTATGTACATTCAACATAGTGATAAGAAATAAATATATCAGATTAGTATCTGTCGAGCGACAATTCCAGAAGACTTGTAAATCTATACATTGTCCAAGATTTGTATATATGTATGTCATATTAATGTTATGAATAAAGAAAATCTGTATATTTGAAAACGTCATAAAAGTACACGTTTTTGGTAATTAAAATTTTGTATCCCTGTTCGGTGCGTGTACAATTTTGTCCACAATTAATGTACATTTATGCTGATCTTCAAAACTAATAAATTGTTGTATTCTGATATATTTTTTTATGTTATTTTACGTCTTACCTACAAAATTACTAGTATTAAATTGCATAATATCTCAACACATGATTAAAATGTTACGTGAGATTCACTAATTTTTATTCAAAGTTCGTAAATAAAATGCAGTATAAAAAAGTTCGTGGATAATTACAATACTGTTGTAAATAACTGATAAATAAAAATCATATACAAGCTTTTATATTCCCCATTTCTGAAGTAAAATTAAGATGTTGAAGCCCATCACATTCCTGTTTAAATATTTTTACGTAAATAAAATGCAATGCACTGTAACATTAACGTGATCACAATTGCTCACATTTTGAATACAATCGATACAATTTTTTGTGGAGTACATTATATAAAATGATTATAATAATATCTTTTTTAGTTCAAATTTTCTATTACATACGTTTCGTGAAATTAAAAAAGGATGCAAGCATAATTTTTTCAGCAGCAATTATCGTATCTCATATCGGAAAGATATTTGCAACATTATTTTATTTATCTCAGTTTTTAAAAAACTTCAACATCGAGTTACAAGTATGTCAAGAAAAATAGATAATGTAATACTTTTATTTTGCGCTCCCTAAAGTGTGCCAACATTTTGAATTGTTTATGCATCAGATGGAATAGACATTTTTGCAAAATGGTTAATACGAGAAAAGTACATGTCAAATTGCTTTGAAGATTACTTTTTAACTTAACTTCGCAGTTTACATATTAAAATTCCGATTCCTTGAACATGTATACATATATTCAAAACAAAAATCGAGAAATTCTAATTATTTTTTTATCACTTATAGTGTATACAGTAAATTGACAAATAATACAGTACGTAAAAATACGTTATGCGTTTTCCATGAAACATGACTATGTTTAATGTAGGTATAATATTTACACTATTTTGTTCTTAAAGATCATGAAAACCAACTATTCGAACAATTTCAAGTACTACGTGTCAATCGATGGAAACCAAACGTAAGCATGTTTAGCCGATTACTTACTTAAATAATAATTTTAAATTTGGTCAAATCTTTGGAATTTTGACTTAAACAAAAACTGCTACAGTACTTTATTGTATGAAATGACTAACCATTTTTCAAAAGAAACAGAAGTGACGCATTAATACTTTCGGAGAATGAACCATTTCTTTGTAAACTTTACTTTTTGTTTGACATTTGAGTTACAAAACATTAATGAACAAGTTATTATAGTCGGTGCTTTGAGTTTATTTTACTGTTTAGCTTTGAGAAAATATTAACAAAACAAATGAAAAAATGAAAATGTTTAATATATACTAGTGTGTTTGAATAAAAAGTGAACCTTTCTGCAGCCGTAAATATGTACAAGGAGATATAACAATTACTGTGATTAATATAATCTCATTTAAAATATTGTTGACAGTGTCTTCTACGTTTTGAACTTGCTCATGAACAAGCGTCAAACTATGTCAATATAAAGAAATTGTTTCTGTTTCTCTTGAGACACAATATTCTAATTAATTCAAATGCTAGACTACTATGCAATACCACTTTTATATGGACCTATCTGTGAAATATAGTTCAATAACTCTAAGGATGTATAATATACATATATCAAGTATAAAGGCTATTGTTGTGAAAAGAAACTGAATGTGATTATAATCAATATTGTTAGAATGAACATCAGAAACATACGTAAACGATAAATCGAGCCGACTTAACACGTGTATTTTATTTCGAGTTGTCTTTTAGTTTTACCTTGGAGTTCATACATTCGTAAAATGCTTGCAAAAGATCTTTTTCGCTGAGTTTTGAAGCAACGGCTTTAAATATATTCAGCAAACTTTCGTCAGATTTTTCACACTCTTTGATATGGTCAACTGCAAATTGGTCGGACCACAATTTATAAAAAACGTTCTTGGTGACAACTGGGGACTGTGACTCCAAAGCCTGTGCTATATTACTGGGACTGGTGTTCTGTAAAGCTATATCCAAAACCAGTCGCGATGGTATAAGTTCATCATTCGCCACCGTGTGACTAATAATTACATCGATCGGCAATCTCTTCAACATAGCATCCAAACTAGACAATTCCTTCATGGGCGTCCTTATTCCTTTCTGTTCTTCATCTTTCAGCTTCTTCGACAACATCTCCGCGAGCTCAGAAGATGTACACTTTTCACAAACAGCATCCTTAACTTCAGCGAAATCGAGGATGTTCATGCAATCGCTGGTTTGTATCTTCTGTCGGTAGGCGTTCAATACTTTAACGAAAAACTGTTTTTCAGAGGCAAAGATATCAGGCAGCCGCAATAACACTTTATTAATTCCACAGGCACGGCAAGCGTACTTCAATGTGGTTTCATTGCTATTCGGCCTCTCTGTCGCGAGCATTCTTATGGTTTCATTTTCCAATTCCACCTGTGGGACGTGCCTCATTTTGTTCTACATTAAAAAATAAAAGAAAAATTTTGTCAGATTGTGGAACCTGTCGTAATCTAAACATACTTAAATCTACTTTTGGGAAATGTGTCGTAAACAAATTTAAACACTTAGGTATGTGCAACATACATGAGTCTGATAACATGACGATCTCAAATAGCTCGTAAGTTATTTGTTGTACGACAAAAAAGTTCAAACAAATGTTGCATGGTTCCTAGGGGAACATACAGAGCTGTAATCTGTTTTTTGTTACTTTAATTTTCCATGGAAAAATGAAGGTGATCTTCAATTTTTTAAATAGAATTCTAAATTTTTTCTCGAACTCGGACAAAGCACAGAATTCTCTATAAAAAAGTATTGACCGCTTAACTTCCTTGAATATGATAATTAGATATAGAAAATTATTTCGTTAATATCTCGTTAACTATTGGATTTGGATATTTGAAGGTCTTTTTTGCGTTTAAGGGATGTAGCTGGGATGACAAGGACATCAGAGCTAGCTCCTTCAAACGTAACATTTACCCAAAGTGTAACTAAAACATACTAAAGTGAAGAAGTTCTTTTAGCTACTAGAGGCTAGCGTGGATGTAATGTAAGGACAGGTGTTATAAATGAATTTGTTTGGAGCTGACTTTGACTAAATGTTCATTAATGCGTTCAACCTTGACTATTGTAATTCAGGTCTAAAGTAGAATGATCAAGGGCAAGATTAAGAACGTTTTCGAGAAGATTGCAGTAGAGTTTCTGAAGGCTGAGAGGATAGAATTTTGCAACCAAGCTCCAAATCTGTGAACAGTGGACGAGCAATAGATGATGAAGATTACAGAAGGAAGATGATCCTAGTGATCACTAATAACCTTAATAGTTAAATGTGACATTAAACACGTAACAAAAGAAAGATGATAACAAATTTCGACAGCACTTCGCGTCGCATGTCACGACATTTTCCTGACAACCCCTATTTTCTCATACTTCTTAAGAGTCGTAATAAACGGTTTTCAATTCTGTTGACCAACCACAATCGAAACATCAATATCCTACCAGCTTCAATTCCTTAATCAGACCTACTGACAGATAACTTCTCCTTCAAGTACCTCTGCCTGAAAAGTATCATTTACCCGGGTGGACTTTTCCAGGCAGTTAACGATCTGACATTTCTCCTCAAACAAACACCACCAAAAACCCTAAGAAGAACGCCGTTACTTCTCATACAGAAGAATGAGAATGTACACTATCACTTGTCCTTCCTCTAAGCTCTTCTATCTTGAAGAAGACCTGCGAATTTCTTTCCTACAGTCTACTGGGATGCTTCCTCCCTTAAACAACCACGGAATGCACCTCCAATTACCGCAGAAATCAATCTGCAGTAATATGCCAAGTACATCGTTTTTTTTGTGGACGAGTTAAGGAAGCTTGTGAAGATCTCGTGGATACATCTTCCTCCCTCATCGAACCGTTTCTTCCACAAATGAAAATTGCCCGATGTGTTGGTACAGAGATGACGCCCTCGCCTGCTACGAAGACGAACGAGTCTTTCATGGGAGAAAGACAATGAAAAGTTTCCATGTAAAGAGTCATAGCAAGTCGAACGATTTACGCGAACAACTTTCGGCTTCAATTTTGAAAAACGAGCAATCCGATTTTGCACTACGTAAGGACCCGCGCTGGCTGGTGCAACCAGACTTTTCCGCCTGTAGCAAATGAAATCGAATTATCGTAGACATCATACCAAAACTTCATCTTGTCACCGTTAATTCTTAACTCCTGCCGAATAAATTTATGTATTTCAGCCATTCAGGTTTATGTTTTCTGGATAAACTCGTCCTCCTTATATCTTGTACTGGACGGAAGTCTTTTTCTGGAGGTCTATTCGAATGCGAAGATTTCTTCCACCAATGAGAATCACCGATTACCACCTGTTCTTCATCGTCTGCTTCCGATTTCTTGCGTTTCCTATTCCTGTTTTTCTTTTCTGACGATCGTAGCTCTGAGAGACGCAAAACTCTCCTATTCATGCATTCTTTTTATGCTTTCCTTGGCCAGCGTTGTAATAAATTGAGAAGTAGCGTAGAAACGATCCCAAGCAGGACAATTTGCGCGATTCTCTTAATCTCCGTGGCCAATAGAGTCTGACATAATCCAGATTTGCAAAATTTTTTCATTCTGATTGAAATATTTATCTCTGGATAGGGAACTAAGTGCTCCCCGGAACCATCAACCATTTTGGTCATAACGAAATGACCAAGGCAGTAGGCTTCCTAACGCAGACCTTCTCAAATTGGATTTTATACTTCTCCCATGAGGTAGACCCTTCTTAGAGTCTTCTTCACCACCGAGTCTTCTTCACCACTTATTTTAAATCATATACGCATTACATCGATCCCTATTCCACGCACAACGATGGCAACGACAGAGGAGTAATTACCGGGACATCCGGAAGAGTACGCACACTCGCGATGTCAAAGCTATTTATACGAGATTTAAGATTATTTGCACGCCCTTCTCGCACCACCACTGGTGCTGCATTTGTGAATTCCGACGGCACTTCGCGTCGCGGCATTTTATAATAGAACATTTTATTTACACGAATATACAATGATTCAATGTTATGTGTATACAAGTATGTACGGTGTATCAGTTATCTGTCAGGTTCGATCCGCGGTCAGATATTGACTTCTCAACTGCCAGTTGGTACAACAGTGTTTCATGCCAATCCGTCTCTTCGACTATTTCCGTAGGAGTTGTTCATCGTAGGACAGCCTTGCATTACGACGACTTTATACTCAACACGCGCTTTCATTTGAAGCAATGGAAAATTCTAAAATCTATAATATTTACAGAGTTGAATTTCTTTTAGAAAAAAACATAATAATCTTCCAAAACTTCTCGTTTCTGTTTCTCGTCGCAGCACTTAGTATAATCTTCATCCCTTCGGTATGAATGATTCTCGATAGAAAAATAAATATAATATGCTTTTGTAAGAACTACCTCCCATGAAACTCGCATGAATATCATCGAATATCATTCGGGCGTGTTTTCGGGTGTAAATTGTCTCGTGAAAATTTGCTCATGGTCGTTACTGACACACGCACCAGCTTCAGCTTTCCAATACAAATGAAATGAAATGAAAATAAAATAATTACCTTATATTGCATGAGAATTTTCTCTGCAGTACACCTTCTAACTGCGCTTTCCAATACCAAATTAACATCTATTTCGTCCAGAAGATCTTCTAAAGACGTTTGCGCTTCGGACGATTTTGTGAGTTTACTTGCCGCAGATTTCGACGAATAAATGGATTCACTACTGGTACAAGCAGCACTAGCCTTTGCTGCGTGTAAAGCAGACATTGCTTTAGACATGGAAGAATGTCCAGAGTCTGCTTGTGACGAGAAGACAACATCTAACATAGATGACATTGGTATGGTCGTCATTTTTCTAAACAAAAGTATTATTATATTATCTACTAATTGATAGTTTGGCAAATTAATTTCAAAGTAATCCACTTAACATCCATATACAGGGTGTCCCAACACTCCTTCGCTTCCCGGAAATGGGAAGTTCCTGAGGTTCATTTGAAGTGACACTTCTCTTTGCAGAAATGGCCGTCGCGGCTTTGTTTAGGAGTTATTAACGAAAAACACGGACCAATCAGAGCGCCAACTAGACGCGTGTTGGCAAAGTGACATCGCAACGAACAAGAGTTTGTCGATGAAGTGAATTCCGATTTCTCTCCGATTTCGATGAGCTTTGGATATGTTGTTGTCAAGACCTTCATACTGAACAACATTTCTCGTTACTGGTTTTGACGGTCGGATTAAGTTTACTAGATAATCGGGAAAAACTTTGCTTGTGCAAATCCAACAAGAGATGGAATAGAAACTGATTGAATAAAAAACTTATTCATACGTAAATCTATTTGCTGCTTCGAAATGTGTGTCACTGGATACTCGGTGATGAACTGCAGATACGTCTTCAGTATATGGCAGTGCCGAAAGCTGAGGGACGTACGTTCAAATCAACGAACTGCATAGCTGGTGGTAGATACTCGGTATACTACAACATAAGGGATGCGCGGTCAAGTCCGCGATCCAGACTTTCACTTCCACTTTCTAATCGACAAATAAATCGTATGTTTATTTCACACAGATGCCTTGAAATTTTATCCGCACTCACGATCATTGTTCACATTTGTCAACACATAACTATGCACTGAGTGAGTGTGGGCAAAGAACCCCACACTAATCATATGGAAAATCTATCCCGGTTAAAACAGTTGGATTTTTCATATGTTGTAGCTTATGATCTACTGAAGAAAAGATGTAATGGACACGAAGCTCAATAATGGACAGTTATCAAGTTTTAATCAGTGAAACATGTCAAATTCGAGCTGCCGAACACTCAAATCTCGGGAAGTATTTATTTTTTGGAAAAATGTTTGAAACAAAAATAGTAGGGTTTCACAAAATCTGTTAGGTGGTGTCATTATTTTTGAATTTTGAATACCCTTGAAAAGGTCTGTGAACAGAAATCATTCACAACAATCTTTGTGTGTCACAGCAGGGATAAGGACCCCACGGTTCGTTTCACCCGTAGTATATTTTTACTCCAAACCCTCTCTACTGTGTGTGTGGATTAATAAAAGTGACCTTATTATGTATTACTCATTTCATCCCGAAATTTAAGTACTCAGCAGCTCGAATTTGTGATGTTTCACTGATTATAACTCGATAACTGTCCATTATTGAGCTTTGTGTCCATTACATCTTTTCTTCAGTAGATCATAAGCTACAACATATGAAAAATCCAACTGATTTTACCGGGATAGATTTTCCATATGATTAGTGCGGGGTTCTTTCAAGGCATCTGTGTGAAATAAACATACGATTTATTTGTCGATTACAAAGTGGAATTGAAAGTCTGGATCATGGTCTTTACCGCGGATCCCTTGGGCCTTAGGTTGCCGTTAAAGGAAAAGGATATGCCCTTTGAGGTCGACGGAAACCCGACGTGATGAGTCACCCACCACCACGGGAGTCAGTACAAAAGGTAGGAGCTCGGGTGGTGGGCCGTCGGGTTCAGAGGAAAAAAGGGAGCCCAATGATAAACAAAAAATAGGCCTTAGGTAGCCGTACACCAACCACCTAACAATAGCTGTGCAGCTCGTTGACCTGACCGTACGTCCCTTAGCTTTCGGCACTGGCGTATACCTAAAGACATCTGCGCAGTTCGTCACCGAGTGACCCGGTGACACACATTTCAAAACAGAAAATGGATTTACGACTGAATAAATGAGTTTTTATGAAATCAGTTTCTATCCCTTCTCTTGTTGGATATGCACACACAAGTAAAGTTATTCAGAATGACGGTCTTGACATCATATCCAAAGCTCATCGAAATCGGAGCTTCACTTCATCAACAAACTCTTGTTCGTTACGATGTCACAGCGCACAGTGGACAATTCCGATGAACTCTGTGTCAAAATCAGGAGTTTTGGGACACCCGTATATTCTCCGATATACAAAACTATGCCTACACGAAAGTTGAAGCAAGAATCACTATAATTTATATTGAAATGAAGAAATGTCGAGTGGATCAGCCTAAACTAGCGAACATGCAGCATAGATAGTAAGATAACATTTCGAACGTACATAGGTGTTGATATTTTCGAAACCGAAACAGAAGCAGGTGATATGGCAAGGTCATTTGAAGTTGCATCCAAACTTGACTCTGTTGCATTTTCAGGCGATTCAGGTCTTTCACTCTTGATCATATCCATATCGTCAATACCTTGTGGTGTCATAGTATTCGCAGTCGATGTAGTAGTTGCTTTTGATGCTTGGTTGTCAGATATCGCTTTTGTTCCAGATACAGGTACATTGTTATTTACATTAAGAGGCGCTTTGCTCTCCGAAGTGTTGGCCAAGCATTCCTTCGCATTGCTCGTTCCTGTTGCAACGTGCGTTCTTACGTAAGAATTTAGGACGCTTCTTACTAATTCGACCTTCGAATTACCTTTCACGGGCATCCTATTCACTTCACGCTCGGATAATTGTGCAAGGTCGCCAATAGTTTCAAGGTTTCTGCTTTGAAAATATGAAGACAGATGTTGCACCCACAGAGGGTTTGTTAACTTTTCAACGATAGTCTGTACAGATTCTGTAGACGAAATCAGCGACGGATATATCGGCTGCGTGGAGTTCAAAAGCTCCGGATCAGACATTTCTGCATCAAATTGGGTCATGTTTTGGCTGTCGTTGCTCAATGGTAAACTTTCAAACACCGAGTCAGTAACTGGCAAAGTATCTTGTTCTTCTGCACTGTCTACTGCTTTCGTACTGGTTCGCATCAATTTTCCACAGAAAATTTCATCCGAATTCGTTGTTGAATTCAAGCTAGAGAGATTCTGTACATCCACCGTGTCCTCTAAACTTTGGGTACTTGAGTGACCTTTGCACGAACTCGGTATAACTGAATCGTTCGCAATGTTGTAATTAAGAGAATCCTCTGATCTGTTTTGCACAGAAAAATTGTGTCGATCGTTCGCGTTACCGTCTACAGGTTTTGCATTGTCACGCTTCGTTTCGTCTCCATTAAATAGATCGTCGTTTGTGTCAGTTGCAACAGCTTTGGTGTTGTTCTCAGGGACGTCAATAGATCTCTTCATAGTACCTGTCTCAATATCGTCTTTCGCTTCCGTCTGTGCAGAAAATGTAGTATTTTGTGAAATTTCAAATTCGACATTCAAATTATGAATCTTAATTTTATTTCCAGTGTTATGTTCGACAGGATGTTCATCTATTGATTCGTTTTCAACAGGGTTACAAGACATCTGACCCTGATCAGCATCTATTGCAAAATTCTCCGAGTACTCTAAATCTTCCGCTATTTTTGATAACAATTCATTTTCTCGTTCGCATTGCAAATCAAGTTCGGGTGCATTCGTCACGTCTGTTTCTTCATCGCCCTCCATCCTCTCGGAATCAACGTGTATTAGCCTGGGTTTGATATGCTTCATCCTTAAAGGCGAATCTTTACGACCCAACAAGCCGCGCGAACCGAATTTATTAAACCTCTGTGGAGACTGATTGGTTGCAATTTCGTATCCCATTTCTTTTGAAACCGGAGGATCCGCAAAACTTACCCGTTTTCTCTATAAAGAAAGATAATGCATTATGGTTGAGACTATTTTACTGGCTGCTCAAAAACTACAGGCTGCTGAAAACCCTATGTCATGGTTCTCACGGATGAAGAAACTTATCAATGAAACCACATGTCGTTACCTAACTCGGTACCTTCAGTATCTCCTGAGAGAATCGAGCATAACATCTCCGAAAAATTACTATTACTTTCTCTCCTCCCGAAAAAGGATAAGTGAATATTTTCCGAGGGCAATTACAAAATGTCGTAGTTGTCCTGTTGTTATATAATAGATAATAAATAAGTTGTATACAGTAGTTTCTTTTGTAAAATTTCTATTCACAATTCGTCTAACTATGGTATCAAAGCATTTTATATATTTTAATTAAAAGTGCACAAGTTTCATGTTTTTTAACACCTAACGTTTTCTAATCACGAAAAACTTCAAGACGCTAAATAGACAGAGTCGCTCTCCCTCTCTCTTAAAATCAGTCGATCTTAAAAATTATCTAAATCTCGTTGGAATTCATGGACCTTCGGAATTCGGAATTATGAAATAAAAATAAATGGAACTATATGAAAAATTTTGTGACACTATTGACTATCTCATTAACTTCTAAGATACTCAACAACTACAATTTCATATATTAATATACAGAGTGTCCAAAAACTCCTGCACTTCCTGGAAATGAGACGATCCTGAGGTCATTTGAAGCGACACATTCCTTTGCAAAAATGACCGTCGCGGATTTATTCGGGAGTTATTAACGACAAACACTTAAATTAATTAAAACAAATCAGAATGTTAGTGGTACGCCGTGAATTGTCAAGATCATCATTCTGAACGACATTTCTCTTTACAGTTTTTGGCGGTCGGCTTTAGTTTACGAGATAATCGTGAAGAACTTTACTTGTGCAAATCCAACAAGAGAAGGAATAGAAACTGATTGAATTAAAAACTCACTTATTCAGCCCTAAATCCATTTGCTGCTTCGAAATGTGTGTCATTGGATACTTGGTGATGAACTGCAGAGACGTCTTCAGTATATGGCAGTGCCAAAAGCTGAGGCACGTACATTCAGGTCAACGAACTGCACAGCTGGTGGTAGATATTTGGTATACTACAACATAAGGGATGCGCGGTCAAGTCCACGATCCAGACTTTCACTTCCACTTTTTAATCGACAAATAAATAGTATGTTTATTTCACACAGATGTCTTGAAATTTTATCCACACTCACTCAGTACATAGCTATGTGTTGACAAATGTGAACCATGATCATGAGTGTGGATGAAATTTTAAGGCATCTGTGTGATATAAACATACGATTTATTTATCGATTAGAAAGTGAAAGTGAAAGTCTGCATCGTGGACTCGACCGCGCATCCCTTAGGTTGTCGTACCGACAACCTAAACCGACTATCTGCCACCAGCTGTTCGTTGACCTGGCCGTACGTCCCTCAGCTTTCGGTACTGCCGTATACCTGAAGATATCTGTGCAGTTCGTGACCGAGTGACCCAGTCACATACATTTTGAAGCAGCAAATGAATTTACGACTGAATAAATAAGTTTTTAATTCAATCAGATTCTATTGCTTCTCTTGTTGGATTTGCACACATAAGTAAAGTTTTTCACGATTATCTTGTAAACTAAAGCTGACCGCCGAAAACTGTAAAGGGAAATGTTGCTCAGAATAATGGTGTTGTCAACGTATCCAAAGCTGCGACATAAACAAACCCGTGGCGGCCATTTTTGCAAAGGAAAATGTCGCTTCAAATGACCTCAAGAACCTCCCATTTCCGGGAAATGCAGCAGTTTTGGGACACCCTGTATAACCGAATCCAATTCGATAATCACAGATATTAGAATAAATTCTAATCATTGAAATATTTCATTCTTTAGTTATCATACCTACACTTCTATAACACTTTAAAATGTTTAGTTACATGTGTACTCATACCTGTATTCTATTCTGCTTACTCTAAATGTGCCAAATCTACTATTTCCAAACTGCGATATTAAACTGTGATAAAGAAAATATTTAATTTCGAAAGGTTTTTAATTTTAAGTTTCAAATTTAATACTCATATATATATAAAATATAAGTTTTTTAAAAAATTGCCGAAAAATGAAATATTTAATAGATCTTTGTATTACAGAAGAGATATGATTTGCTTTAGACGATATTCCTAGTTCATTGCACCATTTGTATCAGTTGCTGTATCACACGAGGATCTAGTAAGTAGATATTGAAAAAAGTAAGTACCTTATTAGGAGTCGTGCACTCTGGATCTGGTTCTGGTAATGACTGCCGTTGACGTTTGAGGATACTAACACTAGGCGATGCAGTTAACGAAGGTGGATTTGCACTTGACCACTCTAAAATTTGCAATTCTTCCATTTCAGTTGTTGTTTCTTCGTTCACTTTTTCAACCTGGACATCAACTTTAACAGAATCCACTGGTTTGTCTATTTTCGAATAAATCTTTTCCCCACCATTCTTCAAGTTAGAAAACAATTTTATTGAAGGTGCTGAGCAATAGTCAGACGACCTCATATTATTAAAAATTTTCTCTTGTCGACTACTACATGTGGCTGTAACTTTATCAGGTTCTTTAAGCGTAGGAGTCTTTTCTTTCTTTCCTGTTTCACTTTCTGTATCTTTAATCTTGAGTTTCTTTATTGCAGCTTCATCCTCTATAGTTACAGTGTGAGATTCAGATTCCATCTTTGCTTGTTTTGTCACTAACCCTAACATATGTGCTGCACGACCTTGTCCCGAATAAGCTTTGAATTTCAATTGACGCTTGGTCAAACTTTTTGGCGAGGATAACCCGACAAGGGATTTAACCGATGTCCCCTCGTTCGTTTTTTGTATTTCAGCTATAACGTATTTCCCATTATCACACATAGTGAAATCAATGGTTGGAGTCGATATCTTTGGCTTATCGGAATCAACTTCAACGTTTTTCTCGGATCCCTTAACATTATCTTTAGGAACTTCATTATTGTCGTTATCACAAGTACTCGCAACAATGTCTCCCATCTCTTCATCCTCACTTGGAGTCCCTTGAGTCGTTAATGATTGCCATGCCTCATTAATTTTATTAATTTTAATAAAACACTGTTTCTCACTACATTTCTTTTGTAATTCAGATACATCCTGCGAATTTTCTATTATATCTTCTGTATCATCCTCAATCTGTGTTTGTTGTTCAACCACTTTTGAATCTTCAGTTCTTACAACACTTTCCCCGACCTCAACGTCTCTACTTCCTACTTCAGTATTAGATTTATCGTTCTTAGAATCTACAGTTTTAGGCGTATTAACTATCAAGTTAGCATCGGGCACTTCTCTTCCTACATCTTCTACAACAGTCCTTGATATATCTATCTGTACAGTTTCTTCTTTTTTGTCCTCTTGTTCTTTCATGTGCTCTTTATTCTCATTTGCTCTGTTCTCTTCTTCTAGGATATCATCTTTACACGCCTCTTCTTTGCTCTCTACTTCTTCCTCATCCTCCTCCTCTTCCTCCTCTTCCTCCTCCTCCTCCTCTTCTAATTTCTTCTCTACTCTCCTTTCATCTCCCGTGTTTTCTGAAGTTATCTTCGCATTGTTATATTCAGAATCAGTAAGTCTTTTATTTTTTCTGGCTTTTGACTTCAGTCTACCTAACTTCCTTAGACACTGTGCTTTATTTAATTCTTTATCATTACTTATTTCGTTTTTCTTCAAAGAATCGCCAGTCTTAATATCACCAGCTTTCGATTTCGGTGCTTTATTATCAGGGGATTGTTTCTTAGCAGTAACATCTTTAACATTATCTTCGTGACCCTTGGATCGACGGCTGTTTGATACGGGAGTATTAAATACCATATTTATTCGCAATCGAGACATTTCATTCTTAGTTCGTTTACTTAAATTTCCTTCTTCGTTTACTGCTTCCATATGATCACCTTCTGTAACTTTGGAACTGTCACCATCGGTAGGAGTATCATAGTTTACTGACATTGCTTTAGTCTTGCAACGTCGACGTTGACTCGAACCTTCACTTTCGCTATCCGAAGTTGCTTTCCGTTTGGTACCTCTTCTCTCTGTTTCAAGAAATTTGCTCTTCGAATCACTTGAAAGTTTATTATCCATTTTTGACTTATTATGAATTACTTTTGTTCTTAATTTTCTTTCCCTAACCATACTTGTGTCAGACTGTTCTGGTTGGCTGTTAGTTTCTTCTATTGTTTGAGAAATACTAGACGTCATCATTGTATTTTGTCGGTTTCGTCGTTTTCCACTATCTAATACGGATTGGGACTGCGTTTGATCACTACTTTTATTTGTATCTCCTTCTGCAGAATTGTCACAAGTTTCTGCTACTGTGACTGCTGCAGTTAAATTGTCGTTGCTTTCTATAACATCCTTTATGTTTTGTCCAACATGTTCAACCGACATTCCATCACTCTGAATAGTTGCCTTGTCTACGATTTCGGATTCTATCATTTTCAATTTATTCTCTTTATTTGCCTCATCATTTATAGCGTTTTTCATTGAAATATTATCTTTCTTAGCTAAAGCTTCGTTTTTCCTATCGAACCATTCTTGTAAACTTTGAGTATCTTGAGAAGAGGATTGCGACAGATCGTTATAAAGTGCTGGAATATCATCTCGCTTTCGCTTTAATGACTCTTTTTGATGGTCGGTCAAACGGCTGACATCAAATCTTAGATCAGTCTTGATGTAAACATATTCCTAAAATTAACCGACAATCGTAAAGAAAATATTCAAAGCAAAACCTTTTTTTAAAGCTATAAACATTTACAGTGAAATGACAAGCTAGTTAAACAATGAAATGAAGAAACCAAAAAGCTTTGATTGGTGTCTAATAACTCCTCCTTCTTTAGATACAGTTTCAGTGTTGATATTGTAAAATTTATAAGTGTTACTGTAAACTCATTCCATAACATATTTAATTTCGAACAAATCGTTGACTAACTGATTTAGTAAAGCATTTTTAATTGTGAGAATTAAAACTAAAATCACCCTACATGTATAAGGCCATATTACACGAAATATCAATAAAAACTTACGACAAAAGTTCCGAAAAATTATTGGAAACTTAAATTTTATTGAAAAAGAGTGCTAGTGTCAAAAGACCATACAATTTGGTTCAATATTTCTATTTGAAAATGTTTACAAGTAATAGTTCGGTACAACTCGAACGTGATTTTAATTATGTTGTGCGATTGGTCATGTATATTGACTGTAGATATATATTTACCTCAGAATTAGAATCAGGTAGTATCTTCTTATCGGTTTTACTAGATTCTTTCACTATAGCTTTCGGGCTGTAAGAACGTCTATTTAAAAAGCTACCAACCATTTTAACTTGGTTTGTTGTTTTTTCAGCGACATCATTCGTCTTTGTAGCATTGCGTTTGTATATTTTATCTTTACCAGTCTCCATTTCTATTTCTTGAAATATTGATTTAGCATTTTCACTTAGATCATTCGTAAGATCGAAAAGCGAGAATGCTTGATTCTGTATATCAACATTTCTGTGATTCAGAGCAAGAATAATAGCTTTCTTGTACGATAAAATAAGATCATAATCAATCATTTTATTAAGACCTCTGAAAATACTGACAATTGTCTCCCATGTACTTATTACCTAAAAGTTGAAGATTACATATTACAATATTGCAACTTATGTAAATATAGTGGATTCCGGTTATTTGGTACATATCAGGGCAGATAAACATCAGTCCCAATAAAACATAGAGGATCAGATCTGTGTTGATTAGTAGACAGAGGATTTAATGCATTTATGACAAAAATGAATAGGTGCCATTTAAAACAATAAAAACATTAGATGAATATAAAAATACATATTAAGAAAGAAAATACATTTCAATTTCACTCTGGTTCGTTGCAATTCAGGTAGAACATTTTTATTTTGCATAAAGATCCGCTGTCTAGTGATTAGATACTGTTCATCGAGCTTTTCCTCAAACATGCAGCTGCCCCGATTAAACGATAGCTCGAATAAACGGAATCCGCACTATATAAAATAGAAGCGTATTAGGTACATACTTCTTCATTTATTGCATCTATTTTAGATGAAAGAACCAGTTCAACCACTGGTCTACAGACTTGCAAATACGATATCACTTTTCGAGGATTGTGACCATAAATCGTAATAATTATTGCAGAGAAAGCTTTGAGACTAACTTCACATTCTGCGATATTTGTATTGGATAAGGAGCAAATTATAAGTTCTATAATTAGGTGCATAATAGATGGAACTTCTACATTTGCTGAAAAATCATAATCAAATTAGCTACAAAATATTTGTACCCGTTTTTAATTTTGATCATTAATATAATTATCGACGTACCCAACAAAAATTTGAAGTTGATGGTACCTAACAAAACGTTTAAACAGCTTGTGATCAGACAACAAGATTTCTCATTTTTCACTATACAGCACTGCATAGCATTCGCAACGTTTAACAAAATTTCATTAGATTTGACAGTTTCAATGAGATCTGCTCGCAGCTCAAATTGTTTATACAAAGTTTTCCAAATTTTGATCAAGTCTTGTGCCTAATGTAAAGAGCATAAGTATGAAATTAAATATATATCTTTGTATTAAATTCCATAGAAATTAAAAATATTAAACTAACTTACATGCTCATTGTCTTGCAAATTCAAATACATAAATGGAAATGTTACTATTGATTCGACAGTCTTCAAATTGTGTTCTGCAGCATTACCCTCATTAATTTCTTGTAAATCATCCATATATTTTATTAGCACTACCGCCAAAATTCGCCACAATTCATAAACGACGATCCTAGAAAAGAACAATAGAATTATATTCATAATAAGGCAATAATAAATGAAATATAGCAATGGAATTGAACATTACGATATATGTTGTACTTTTAGCAACTTACTCATTTTGCTCTTCACCACTTAATAATGTAGCCAATTTCTCATATATTTCTTTCAAACATTTTAGTGCATGGGCATAATACTCGTCTTTCCTTTCAGATTTAATACTTTGTACAAACAGACTTTTTATTATATCATAGTGACCCCTTAAAACAATAATATATACTCTTTTTATATGATTACCCAGAGTAATATATCCATTATAATAGATATATGTTAAACGCATTGTTTATAAACTAGGTAATATTTTATCCTTTGTCATCCTTAATTTTTTAAATAAATCTACTTTCCTCTCTTTATTTTAATAAACAATATGTTATACATGAAATTGTATGTGTAGTATGCTAAATGTTTTGATTTATTTTAGACTAGCCAAAAGTTTCGGTATGTGGTTTTCTTTGTACAAATGATTTGTTATGTTCAAGAAACTAGTTTCTTTTCATTCCGAAAAATGTATATAGCATAACCGAAATAAAATGCACTAAAGTTCTTGGAAAAATTAATGGGATGTTAATAGGAATTTGATACATTTTCAAATTGAAACCAATTTAATGAGTTACAAACGTTTGAAGATGAGTGCTTCAGGGTAAAAAGCCCAGATTTAGATCATCTTTAAACAAATGTTTTAGCTCATTGCAACTTTAACCGATTTTAATGAAATTGAAATTATCTTTATAGGCTCGGATGAAAAAGTGGAGAAAACATTTTGTAATTCTCTTATCAATCATACTTATCTAACTAATGAAAGAATATAACACGAGATACTCAAGACCCATACCTGTTAAAGTACTACTATAAATAAAATAAGCAAGAATGACACATAAATTACGTAAATTATGCAATTTAAATAATGTTTTGGGGAACTAAGATTACTAATAAAATCGAACAGTGCTTTAAACCATTGCACTTTTCAGTAAAATACTTTTTGGAACAAACGGAAAATCTGATATGCATTATATTTGTAGTTCAACTCACTTTTTAGCACCATTTAATAATGGAATTTGAACAAGCTTGATTACCAGGGCTGATAATACATCATCTTCAAAATCGAATTTCTTATTAAGATTAACAACTTCAGGTAGGATTGTATGAAGGAGTAAATTTCTGATCATTGGCTTATCTGTAGCAGAGTTCGTCAATTCTGTGATAACCAGCAGTAAATCTTTATATATTGTTTCCTGTAAGACAATATTACTATATAAATGTTTCCAGAGAATTACAATATTAACTATTATCACCTATAGATATCGACCAACCTGTAATTGTGTTTTCGATTCTCGTATGTAGCTAACTAAACTTGACCACAATGTTTTACCAAGTTGGTGTCTGTTTTTCATTTCTGCGTCTGTAAGTTGACTAAGGACAAGCCAAGCTTCTCCTACACTATGAATAAAACACTTATAATACTCTTGAAAAATAGAATTAGACAGAGAATAAGGAAGCCTCTCTTCCAAGATTGGCGAAAATACTGTGCTATTTTCTTGTTTGGCCACAAGGAGTTGACATAAAGCATCTACAGCAATAATTTTGGTTTTATAGAATCGTTTTCCTGGCGAAGCCACTATTTCAAATTTCGAAGACATTAATGGTGTATCTCCAAGAGGTCCGAAACAGAAATTCAGAAATTGTGTGATTACTGGATTGACAAATTTAGAAATGTCCTTATAAAGTTTGATAATCACGTGCCACCAGACTTCTAATTTTGTTAGTGCTATTAATTCACTTTTACTGTTTTTAGCATTCAATGGAACACACA
Organism: Lasioglossum morio; assembly: GCA_916610235.2. NCBI lineage: Eukaryota > Metazoa > Arthropoda > Insecta > Hymenoptera > Halictidae > Lasioglossum > Lasioglossum morio. The sequence continues at coordinate 3,769,834 of OU744333.1, forward strand.
ACAACTTTACTCGTCTAGCGGTAGCAAGCTCCTGTGGATCTAATGCAAAATTATCCACTAGTAATTTCCATGAAAGAAATGCTTGTCTGAAACATACAATAACCAGAGTATATTGATTTCTGTAAATGATTACTACCTTCTCTTCACCATTATTATGTATACCTGCGTATAATTGTATCCGTAGACTTAAATGCTTTCTCTTCAACGCCCAGTAAGTTATTTATCAAACCAGCACCTCGATGAAGATCCATGCCAAGAAATTGAATACTAATGTTCCACTGAGTTGCCCAATCTAATTCACACGTGGATACCAAAAGTAACATACGTTTGCAGTATGTAGATTGTAGCAATAATTTATATTGAGTCCAGGCTTCTGGTAATTTAGTACGAATGTACGATGTTATGTCTGTAGCAAGTGACTGTTCTAAAAGTTTTAAAGCATGACTTCGTTGCCTCTTATGTCCCATATATGCTAATAGCATTATTTTGTCTAACAATAATGCATGAAACTGCAAAAATAAAAATCTTTCTTATAGTTTTGATTTTTAGTTTCACAAATCAAATAGAACGTATTTAAACTACATCTATTTTATTTTAAACATTTATTTCAAGTATACCTTTTGAACTTTTGTATCTGATGTTACTGCAGCCAGTCTGTACAATCTCCGTAACAGATTCATGCAATAATTAATTGTTTCCTCATCTAATCTTTGGTCTTCTGATAACTGTCTATTATCGGCATCTGTCAAAGCTTGGATATTATTCGTGCACGCGCTTGGCGCTATCCATGGCATTGTGTCAGTTTGTATTGTACACATACAGGTGTTAAAAAAATTCAAAGTATGTGCATCATAAACAATCGTCGATATCGCATTGTCCTCGACTATTTCTAATAATTTAAGAATTTTTAATCTGAAATTATATCAATATTTCGTATATCAAGTAATTTGTAAACTTATTCTTTTCTACAATAATTATTGTCTCATTTAAAAATCAAACAATAAACAACGTAAATCTAAACTGCATGTTAATGTACAGATAAGTGTACGTTATTGCATGAAAAGTTGCACACGAGAATTTTATTTTATAAAAAAAAGTTTACAATTGTTATAAGTAGAATGCGGATCTTTATGCATTTACGAAGAAATTGATTGGGTGAAATATAAAATAATAATAGATTAAAATAATTCAAGAACATTCTAACGTTGTTTTTTAATGTAACAAGGTCATCAAGGGATGAAATCAATTTTTATTCTATTCCTGCTTCCCACAATCAATGTAGAACGATTTTAATTTGTATAAAGATCTGTAGTCTAGTTATAAGCTTTATAATTTTTTAAATGGTACTTTCAAAAACTAATATTTGAGTGAATTTGTACAATTAATTAATATCCTAGATATTTGATTTAACAGACCTAGTTTTTTTACTTATTTGTGACATGGTTTCAAACAAATTCAGAGAATGATCTTTAAAGTCTTGAATGATTACAGTTAATGTTTCGTATGCTTCATTCTGTATGTCATTATTTCCACTCGAAAGTACATCAATGACTAATTTATATAGTTCTTTGTATTGTTCCTCTTTAATAGCTTTCGTTTGCTCTAACTTCTTGCTGTTGCTGTAAAAGATAATTACCTATCGTTAATTAAGATTTCGTAGCTAAGATTACACCTACCATTTTCTTATTACAATGGAAAAAAAGAAGCATAAATGTATTCAAAATTATTTTCAATTATGAAAAGATTAGCAAGTTAGTTACTAACTTTACTACTAGTTGTCATGAACACATCTACCATATTTAACAACAGAAGTTACATCTGGACTTATAACGGTGCTTTTGTTAGAAATAATTAGGTTGATTTATTTCTCAGAGTACACATTGCAAACAAAATTGTACGAATTCATAATAAACGCATTTTTGTAAGTTTTGTTAGACATTACAGACCACATTTTTGCCGATTGAAGTACTTATGGTACTTCAAATGTTAAATCTCGTCAAATTGATTTTCCACAAAAGTTTTACATCTTTAAAGCAAGATCATTTTTGTTAAAAGTAGACTGCAAATTCGTATAAATATGAATAATAGAAATTTTTATGAACAAATTTCGAAAAATTATGGTTGAATAACGATTTGTTTCTTTCATTACTAACTTTATTGTTGCAAAAACCATTTTCACTCTTTACAGCTCACAAATACACATGGTACTGCAGTAACAATGAATTATACAATCGTAATATCATAAAAATAATAACATGAAATGCTACTGGTAGTAGCGTTACATGAAACTGTTATCATTTGTAATGGAAAGTAATCAATTAATCTATCTCAGCTTCTAATTAACAACCTTTGAATAGAAAACAATTTTTTCACGTCTCAGTAGCATGCTTCACAAGGGTTAAACTTCAATAAAATTGTTCATTTAATTGTATTTTATATCGTTGCGAATACTATAAATATGAAATTTGCTATGTATAAAGAAATGCAAATTTCTTGTACGTTTTACACTAATCATTTAATATAAAAGATTGTTTTCCTCTTGGATATCTAATATAAAAATGTGTAAACATGCAATACGTAAATAAATTTAACAATAAAAAGTCGTCGAACTTACCTACGAATATAGGTTAAAGCTTCGCGTTTATCCTTAATATTACTATTTTCCCGCAGCATTTTCAGCATACGCGAGAAAGAAGGCATATTAGAAGCCATTCTAATTCTAGAAAATCAAGTTTCACAAGGTGTTAGAATAACAATATTCATTCATCTCATCACAAATCTTCCTACAAGGGCTTTCAGAAAACTCATGAAATTATAACAATGTTCGATGTAGTTTCACTAACAGTTCACACATACAGATGAGAATCGTTCGTCAAGTCCTTTCGTGTTTATTTTGCAAACACTGGAAGAAATAAATTGCAATAACCACTTTGAAGTATTAGGGCACATTAATCCACAACACACATTAGTAAGTACAGTAAGTAAAATACGACTTTAACCTTTTTTCCTTCCGTTCTTTAATTTTTCCCTCTTTTACTTTCTTTTGTTCCCGCCTTTTCGCTATTGCTCAAGCGTTCGTAATGCAACGAAAAGAAAACACCGTTTGTTTTTGAAAAAGGTACAAGTATTTAGAAATATGTACAATTACACACAGCAGATAACGCTTCATAAACCCGGTGAGCTTGCGAAGTATGTATGTGAGTACGCCTTCAGATTCCGTTTCCAATAAATTTATTTGCACCGGGGATAGTGATGGGCACCATCGACTAATTTCAACTATCGACTAATTACTATTTAGTTGCTGCATACTATCGAATATTTAGTCGATAGTTTTTAGTCGACTGAAATTTTGTTTTAGTGGTTACGTCTAGATTGCGGGTTATAGTCTATGCCTACGTCTATCTCACATATTATTATTTATCCTTTAATAATAATGCGATATAAAAGCAAAGTGTTAATGTACTTTTTAGAAAAATATCTATTATTGACAGATATAATTATAAAATACTACTTTTTCTTTAGATGATGATTAAAATTTTATAATATGAGTATTGTTATTTAATAATTGTATAATATTTCTAGTATAATAATTGTTATTTGTGTTTATTGAACGAATTATTCGATATCGCTAATAAGTGAATGTATTTGATAGTAAATCTTATAAAATCTATTCAAACCTCCCGCCCGTTAAAATTCAACCAATAGGTCGGCGACTGATTCAGTTAATTGAATTTAGTCGATAATTTAAAAAATCAGTCGACTGAAAATAGTAGTTGACTACTATCGATTTAGTCGATAATTTCAGTCGATGGTGCCCATCACTAACCGGGGATGGCTCTTTGGCGCACAGATCTTTTGCGCACAACGAGATGGCGCACGGTAGTGAGAGGCCTTCTTTGGTCTATAGTTTCCCTGATTTTGTTGTATTGGTAATTCAGGAATTCGTTTCATAGAAATTAAATTCAATATATATATGTATAGATAATTACATTTATAACAGAAAATTGACCAAATACAGTATATAACAGTTACAATATTTTATCATGTTTATTACATTAGAATATCGCGTAATCGTATTCATAAATGAAAATAACACGTGTAAAATAAATATTTGATAAGAATATTGTGAGAAATATCCTTCGTTACAAATTCAGAAATTTGAATAACTTCATCTATCTATTTGTTTCCCGGATAACTTCAGATATCGAAACAGTCGAGTTGGTGACAAGTGTGTTTGATCATTCATTTCTATAACCACTATAACAACAGTGGCGTGAATGATGTGGTCTTGACACAACCGGAATTGTTTGTTTTATAACGAATTTTGATCATATAGATGTGCGAAATTGATAAAAATGTCTTTAGATCAGACTGTTTGCGAAGGTAAAAAAACAATGCATTCATCGATGACAATGTTACAATAATTTATGACATTCAATAAAAACACGTGATACCGTGAAATAATAACATATGCGGCAAATGAGTTGACATCATTGAGGTTAATTCTTATTTTCTTTAATAATTATTTTCAGATCTAAAAGCATTTGAAAGGCGACTTACCGAAGTAATCTCAAGCTTGCAACCAGCTACTTTACGGTGGAGAAGTACGTTTTTCTCTTTTTCTGTACGTGTTATGCTTAAATATTGTTCAATGTAAACAAATCTTCGAAGCACCAACAAACGATTTTATTATACTCGTTACTAGACTGCGGACTTTATGCATTTATAACAAAAGTTGGTAGGTGTAATTTCAAATAGCAAGAATATTAGGAAAATTTAAACATACTATTATATTATTTTCAACCTACTAAACATGATAGGGAAGAAAATAAATTTCTATTTCACTCCAGTTTGTTACAATTCAGGTAAGAAATTTTGATCTTGCATAAAGATCCGCAGTCTACTCCTTACAAAGCGATTATTTTTACACAAAAATTTATAAGAAATTTGAATGCTATACAAGGTAATTTATCATGATTTTCTGCTCATACATTTAATATTATGCTTTCTTCCAGTACTTCTAGGTTTTATTTCTGTTTGCACCGCGGTTGGTGCGTGGCATTGGTTGACAGACCCTAATACACCAGCTGTATCATTTACACAAAGTCTCTGCAATCATCCATTTTTTGCAATAGCCAGTGTTATTTTAGGTAAATTTCATAAATAGGAATGATGCATTTTCACAATGTCTTTTACTAAACAACAACAAAATAAAATACTCTTGTTCATCGATTTACATTTATCTAAAATGAATCAATTTATTACAGTGATATTATTTATGATGGGAGTCCATAGACGCGTGATAGCTCCAAGCATCATAACTCAGAGGGCTAGAAGCGTGCTTGGCGATTTCAATATGAGCTGTGATGACACGGGAAAACTTATCCTGAAACCAACAAGACCACCACATCCGCACGAAACTTAAAGAAAAATGTGTAAAATTTAGTTAATTCCTAAAGTGTTCATTTATACCTGAATTACTAAGCAGGGTGTTCATAAAGTATGTATATACAAAGCGATTTTGATACTGAAGTAGCACTAAAATCTATTTCCTTTCTTGTGCTTAGCATTTAAAACAATAATGTTATACCTTACTGATTGTTACGTGTTTATAGTTGTACATTACATGTATATTCACTTTGAATACTCTTTAAAATTAAATGATGTGGAAATGTTTATTAAGTAATTTGATAATTATTTATAAAGCAATGTCGGTGAATAATGGAATCATTATAGGAAAGTTTTGAAGCAATAGTAATGCAATAGCGATTTATTGTATATACAACAACATATATACAGTATTATAACGTTCGAAATTACATAATTTTTGATTGTGAGAATGTTTTGTGAATATTCCATACTGTATATATTGTAATTCAGAAACCTAGAAATGTATACATGAAATACTGGGACAAATAATAGTTAACCTTCAATGAAATAAAGGTACAATACAACTCTTGCCAGAAACACTTGCCAAGAGTTAGCACAAATCAAAATTTTTGTAAGATACCATCATTCGATTATTTAAGTTACGTATATAAAAATGTATTATAAATGTGATATGATTAAAATATACCGATACAGCACCCGTATATAAACCATAATCATATATCAATTACATAAGTGTAAAAGGAGATCAATTGAAACAAATAAAGTTAATTATATGAAATTTTAATTATAACAATCTATTGTAGAATTTATTTCGTTCACTTCTTGGTATCTACGTGAGAATTCTAAAGGATATAAAAAAATGGAACTATGAAGTACATTTAAAGTCTACATAATACAATTTTGAATGAGAAATACAAATTATAACGATCAAAACATTTATTCATATTAATATTTTGCATTTGCATATTATTACAATTTCCGCAACGCACAGTCACGCGATTTATTTCGTACAATATTACATATACAATATTATTTACTTATGCAGACCAGTACTTTTCGAAAATTAAACTGCAGCATTATGTTTTAAGATTCCTCAGTCCCAAAGTAATATTACCTACAATATCTGTACATATACAGAAGTAATTATAAACAAATGTAAGTGCGATATTCTAACTATTGCTGGCCAGCAATAATTGGGCAATTTCCAGTATGTGGGTATTTCTAACTGTGCATGCACGTTTAATCTGCACAGTATATTTCGTTATCTTATGTGCATACATATTTCCCTTTTCTTCTGCGAGTTTTATGTCATGTACGATTTCAATACTTCTGATAGTAACTCTTTTGACAAATATGTCGATTTATACCACTTTACATTTGAAAGAACAATTTGTTTATTAAAATTTATTACAAGTTTGTGGTTTATAATAGTTTCAGTATGCGAGTACTATAATTAGAAATTATTTAATCCTTTAAATAGATTTGTTTGTTCGTACAAAATGAGTTTGTACCAAAATTTATTCTCGTTTGTTTTTTTTTAAAGGTTTACTTATAAAAATGAATATACATTTTATATTCTTAATTTTATATTAGGAAACTAAAAATATTGAGTTGGCTAATTTTTAATTAAAACCTAAGTTCTGTGAGAGTTACTGGCATTATAATTCTTCGAATTTCGAAATTGTTTGTAATTTGATTTATTCAGTTTACTTATGTCAATAGAGTGTCCTGTAAAATGATTTCATAATACGTTTATTCATCGGTACTTCTCTTTGTTTCATGCTTTGTAATTAGATACGAGAAGTGTAATCAATATTTAATATATATGTATATTAAATATTGAAAAGTAGAAAGTCATTATGTAAGATATATCTCATCACAAAAACCAAGCTAACATAGCATGGTTGTATTTCTCTATATGCATGGAACTCAATGATAATTCAATGATCGTGCTCTTCGAACTCACGTGCTAGTGCATAGAAAATAAATCACCAGCTGAAGGAAGAGGTGCCAAACCACCCGTAACATCAGGCAATTGTGTCAAGTCAGGAAGATTAGAGATATGTGACTTTACTTCTGATCTAACTGCGCACACCTTTTTCAGTTTTTCTTTATAGTCCTGCAACAAGATATTTAATGAGTTAGTTGTATATTTGCGAATGGATAACAAACCGCTATTGTAAAAATATATTTAGAATCATACATCTAAAGTTGCCTGTGCTTGTTGGAGTAATTGTCGTTGCGCTAAAGTGTAATCTCTAAGCATAGTCAGTAATCTCCTTCTGTCTTCCATTTCTGCTTGTAAACGTCCATTGTAGTCTGCTAACAATGCAGCAGCTTCGTTTACAGCAACACTTAATTGATCTGCAGCTGCTCTGTCAGCTAAATTTGCAAGAAGCGAAACTTCGGAAACTTCTGGTGGTAAAGATGCAATACGTTCTCTAACGCCAGCATCTGAGGATGCTGTGTTTTCCAAATCCTGAAATGGAGAAGGCAATTTTATTAATCGCCCTCAACTGTTCCATGTTTGAAGCACTTAATCATACTTTTTACACGATTCAATCAGGTAAAACGTGACTGAGAACAATGCGAATTCAATTTTTAAAAAATATTGATCTTGTTAAATACAGTAATCATTATTTGTCAAACAATGAATCAGCTACGTATTTTTATTTTAAATCTAAAATTAATATAACAGCTCTACTACTACAGAAACATTATAAAATTGCTAAATAAAGTTTAAAAAAAGAAAAAAAAATACATTTTCAGCCCATTAAAAATAAAACTGATGACCATAAATAGAATAAAATCACAACTGGGGGTGGATGTATCAAACTGTGAATGTGCTTGCCAATATGCCTTATGGATTCAACATATATTTTTCTATGTATAAGATAGTTTATTGCTAACGATACATATTCCGAATGTTTGTTGTTTTTATAAGTGGTATTAACCATTAATGCCTTGATGAGTTCCTCTGTTTCTGGTGGATCTCCAGCAGGAGTACGTGGACTTAACGTTACATGTAGCTCTTTGGTTCCATCTACTTCAACTTCAGTCTCTGATTTCTTTCTCTCCTTTTTCTCTTTCTGTAAAACGAAGCGAATGTTTATTTTTAGGTAGCAATTCTAACTTCAACATAAATGTTTAATGTATCTTCATATTAGGATTCTAGATTACCTTTATTTTCTCTATGTCATTTTTTAGTTTCTTTTTTGGGGGTGGCGTTCCTGGATCTTTCGCCGCATCTGTGAAAGAAACCTTAAATTCTGCAATTTGTGTTTTATCATAAACACCTCTTTCTTCCCAGATTTGGAGCAATCTGTTTAACCTTTCCCTCGTCTTTTCGTCAAAGCTTTTCATATGTTCAAATGCTTTTGGTAGCACCGTTTCAAATTCCTTCCCGAATTCTGGTCCCTTCTTTTTACTGTTTTGAATGACATCGTTCGCCAGATACATGAACATTAACTTCCGATTATCCTTCACTGAAAAATATGTTTATGAAAGTAATGTTTAATAAAATGATAAATCGAGCATAAAGTGAATTCATAGCAAGAAAAAAAGTAGCGTTCATGAATCAAATTTCAAAAAGTTTTAAATTGAACTGATTTTCAGTTTATTTATGCTAAAATTCAATTTATATAGTAGGAATTCGCAATGAAGAACACGTTTGAATTAGGCAGTAACTTATATGTGAATTTCGAGAAAATGTTTTATTGTTTCGCAAAGAAATTATTTATGAAAAAATTGCTTAAATATCTCGTATTATCTTTAAACATTACCATGATCATTCATATAAACAAAAACATGTTACAATTATGTACAAAGAAACGCGATAAAATTCATTGAAAGTTTGAAGTTGCAATTCGATGTAAATACGATAAACTTTTATTTCAACAAGTGTCTACTGATAATCCAAATATAATTTTTCAGATGACATATTTTGAAACGTATGTCTACAATTACGTACTTAGAGCAAATTAACTTACGAGTTAACCTAGAAATTTGGACGAACGATGTTCGAAATTTATGTTGTTTCGAATGCTTCTCAAAACGGCATTACAATGAAACAATATTCGCGATACAGAATTCGAAATATAATATTCGTAAGTAGAGGTGTACTTACGATAATCCTCACGTACCTTTACACATCTCTTTGAACCAGATTTTCACGATGGTTGGATGATGTTTTCTGTGATGAATTAACCAAAGAGACAGTGTTTGAATACTCTGTTGAGAAGGATTTAAGTCCATTAACCTTTTCACAAGTGCACTTTCTGTAAACCCTGTCATTTCTAAATTCTAACGTTATTTCGTCAGTAACGAATATATAAAACCCTCCGTACTTCGACTTACGAGCCGCACAAGTGTACGACTCAACAGCTGAAATACAAACATGAACGGCGTACAAAACGTTACGGTCTACTACATATTATTTTCGTCATTTACGATGCAAGCGCCGTGTGTCGCAAATATGTCGGACCACAATGCGTTACCTTATCGGTATTACAGGCTTATTAAATCAGTGTACATAGTGTACTTTATATGTCGGTATACAGAGACTTAAGCCTGTGTTAGTGATCGTGAATTGTGACACAGCCTTAAAGTCTGTGTACAGACCAGCAGACTTATCTGTGCTCGTATGCAGAGTTTGAGGTATTTGATTATCAACTGCAATTAACGATTCAATTTTAAATGCGTGTAACTCGAACACACTTGCAATAGTTCGCTAGTCTAAAGAGAGTAGATTTAATCATTTGAATTAATAATTAACTTAGTTATTCAATCGTGAATTCGATTGATAATTACATATATATATATTCTAATTTTCTTTATCGTGGAATAAATCTTCAAATACACAATTGATCGAGATACGTATATATATTTCATTGCAGTAGATTTTTCTTATTTTGTTCTTGTGTAACCACATTGATTAAATATTAAATATTCCATGCCCAATTCAGGCTGTATATGTTTTTCATGAGCTCATTATATGTGTTTACGCATATGCAGAATACTTCGCATAATCAGTATGCTGTGATTCATAACGCATTTATATACATGCGTATAAAGTAGAGTCGTAGATACCTGCGTATATATACATATCAGAGAGGGAAGATAGATATATATCCAAGCACAATACATTAGACTATTTTAGTTTTATAATTCGGCAATTCGGAAGAACAGGGACGAAAATATTTCGGTCGGAACGTGAGGAAATACGAAAGAAATTGTCGAAACAGTGTGCAACACCGATGTGTATGCAGTGAACAGAGTTAAACGCGATAGCGTGAAATAATCGTGGACCCTTCTCTATCGACTGCGCAAGCTGATCAGGGCGCTGCGCATTCAGTTTGCTGCATTTCGGTGAGCAGAGTGCAGTAGTGATTCCCAGGGATCAGTGCGTGGTTCGCAGTCAAGATCGGGGTGTGAGAAGGGATTATGTATCGTTGGGTTAGTTCGTTCTTCGTACCTGGCAGCAATTCGTATTTCGTGTTTCGTTGCGCGTAAGACTCGTGCGATCCTCGAACGAGGCACATCGTAATGGCTGCGACCTGACTTGGTTAGCGTGCATGCGAACTATCGTGTTCGCGTTACGTGAAGCAGACGAGCGAGAAAGGGGGCGAAGCAAGACGAAAACGAGGAACGTGAAGATACGTCGGGGTTTAGGGTTACGCGATTTCGGTGTCGCCGTGAGTGCGTGTGGTGGGCGAGGCGTGATCGCAGAACGGGAGTCTCGAGGACGACGAGCCATGAGTGAGGATCGTAGTGAAGATGATCCTATAATGGATCTTTGGTACAGCAACTGGGAACAACAATGCGTCGAGGCGTTGGAGGCAGAGCCGGATTACGAAACTCAGCTGCACAACGAAAAAGAACTCTATTCTCAACAGATGTGGACAAGTTTTCAGACGACGGCGTCGGCCATCGCCCAGCTGTACAAAGGCGAGCTAACATCCACGATAAACACTGGACAATCGTTTGTGTCCGTTCTCCCTTGTCTCGTCTAGAAGACGAGCCTCGAGGACCATGGGCAGCGAGACGTCTCGTACCTCGCCTTGTGTGGTTACCATTTTGCGTGACATCCATTTTGTGCGACGTATGAGACGATATGCCACTGTTCTCGCTTCTCGTTTGCTTCGATTTCCTTTTTTCGCCGCATATACGTATATCGATCTGATCGTGTAACCAGTTCCTTTCGGCTTTGCTCTTTTACAGATCGTACGCAGGGTGTCTCTCTATGGTTACCCTTCCAGACTGCCGCAGGTACCGTCACGTCGTTGTACAAAGGTGCGTGCACTTCTTTGGTCTATCTTTGTCAACAATGCGAGCAAGATAAACCTTCATTTTCTCTCTTTCTCGCGTGCTCGATGCGTTTGTCTATCGTCGTCTCTCTTTTTCTTTTTCTTACTCTCTCTCTTTCCCTTTCTCTCTCTCCCCCTCCCCTTGTGTGTATGTCTGCTTCTTTCTCCCTCTTTTCAATATTGCTCTGTCTCCGTCGTTTTTCTCCCTCCTCGTCTACCTCACCCCCGCTATTCGGTCATCTTTTTGTGCAGCCGTCACTCACTCGCATACACCGATGGTGTGTGTCTGCATATAGGTGTGCGTCAGAATGCTTTGCACAGCTGACCAATGCTGAAGGTCAGCTGTTAATTGATGCGAACTTTTAAGGCTGTTACGAATATTTATAGAAAAAGGAAACAAACCCTTGTCGTTTCTTTGATGATTACACATATTATTTCGCATGTAGATATAAACTCCGAGGTGGATAAACTAGAGAAAATTGTTTATCAATCATAGTTACCTCTGAGCCTTGTTGTGACATGTTTATGGCAAGTTTGTTTTAGCATGTATTTTTATACCATTGCTTAGTTTGTGGGTAAAAGTGTATTCTGGTACCAGAACTTCATATTATTTCAGTTGCTGTAGCTTTTGATGATAAATAAATATTACAGTAACACGTTGACTGCCACAGTGATCGCTAGTAACTGGGGTTATTGGTTTATTTGATATTTTTGTTGTAAAATTAGTCACAATATCAATTTGTTTCTTCTGAAATGAATGAAAGTGTAACTAATAATAATTATTAATAACTCTGGTCGTTTGTACAAATGAAATAGGCGAGACTCGTGTGAACTGTATTAACTCCATGTGGCAGTCAACGCTACAGCGATTTTCTTGTGCAAAGTAATTTCTGATTTTATGCTGCTAGATGTGTCTTACGTATTTTAAACAAAGAAGTTTATTTGAATAATTTTACCTGTTTCTATTTATGTTTCCATGCTTATATATTTACATGTAGAAAGTATAAGCTGTGTATAAAAGAATAGTTATGTTCTTTCCGTAACTGCTGTCGTTTTTACAATAGAAACCAGTAATGTTTAAGTTATTGGTACAGTTGCTTATCATTTTGATCCTAAATATAATGAATATTTCAACAGATTCTGTGGACAGCATGCGCCGATGCAGTGAGCTAGGTGTAGAAATGGGTCGACAAAAACGTAGTAAAGAAATAATGAATTGGGCTAGAAAAAAAAGGCGTATGATCCGCAAGGAAGACCTTTTAGCATATCTTGCTGGGAAACCACCTCCTCCTCGACCACATTCTCATAGGTAAATATTTCTCCGAGTTATTTAAACCTAGATTAGGATGTGCATAGCTTTTGCTTAAAGTAACGTCAGATGTTTGTAAGGCTGTACTTCCGAAACCCATGTCCAAGCTCTGAATTGGATGAAATTTTGGAAGTAGGTTCTTTTTCTATTAATGTGATGATTACAAAAAGGATTTTTAGCGACTTAAAAAAATATTTGTTTACCATTTGAGTGTTATCGACACAATCGTAATCATGGAAATACTCTAGGCAGATGCGGAGGTGGCTATAAAGTTGTAAAACACGCTGATTAGGAAAAATAGGAGCAGATCCATTTTTGCAGTTAATAGAAGATATTAAATGTATATTCTGCAGATTAATAAAACCTTTCTAAGAATCTAATCCAAGTCTAACTTCTGTCTTTGTAATTTATGTCGCCTGAGAGATGTAACCTTGGTTATGCTTTTATCATTTGGTATTTGGAATATCAAGAAAAAGAGATTGAAATAGGTTTGGGTTAGTTCACTTGGCAGGAAGGGGGACAAACATTTACAATGTTTGCCCACTACATATATTACATTGTATCATAAGATAGGGAATAAAAAAAATGTTCAAGTCAAGCAACGTTGAGTACTATAATTTTAATCGAAAAAGAACCTATTTCCAACATTTCATCCAATTCTGAGCATAGAAGTGTCCGGAAGTTTAGCAGTTCGTAAAAAAGAAATCACAGTTCTTTTCGTGTAATTCGCTGTATGTAAACTTTAAATGTCTTTTGTTTTTTTAGACTTTAATGCAACAATTCCGTTTGTCAGGTTTGTCTTAATGACACGGAACGCACGTATAATACGACTACATATTTACAGCTACACAAATATATTATAAACTGAACTTTATTGTAACTTCCAGGAGTTCGCCAAAACCGAGAATGATGGTGTGTGGTTCGCCTCCCTCGCAAAGTTCAACACCAAGTATGGTTGTCGCGCCAACATCAACAGTTGGAAATGATCCAGATCCTGAATTACACACATTTAGGGAAGCAATTGCATTATCTGGTAAGACATAGTTATTACAGCGAATCTATAACAATTAAATTTTGATTAATGCTAAATTAAATTGCCGACATTAACCGCAAACGTACTCTTATACTTTGCGTAACTATTAATTTGTAGCGACATAGAGTCATTTTTCGAGAACACTTGAATTCGGAACTTTTTCGTTTGCAATAACTTGTGCCGTACAATTAGGTCCCGAACTAATTGAGATGTTTTGATAATTGGATAGGTTCACCAATGTCTAGGCGTACCGGAAGGCAAGCCGAATTATCGGCATTTATTAGTAGCGAATTTGCTCGACATCACAAACGGCCTGCTTCGCATGATGTGGATATGGGATCTCCCACGCACAAACGTTCGCGTTTCATGTAACAGCGCGCGATGTGTAAAGTAACCTCACTCCCTTGTTCCCCATTAATTAATCAATTGATCAATTAATTATTAACGGTTCATCTCCCCCTACATAGTTCCCGATTAAACATAATCATTTCAGGAAGATGGCAGTGATTTGCATTGCCATGTAAAATGTATTCGTATATTTTGAATATCTCGTATTAATTGTCGAGTTTCTCCTTAACCGTCGACGAAGTGTCACATAGGCGCAATAAGAGGCGAATTGTTTGATTACGGAGCAGTCATTCTAATACAACAAAAATTACTGTATCATTGTTTGGGGATATCGTAGCACGAGTATGTTTAAAGTCGGGCACATGAAAATCATTACTGTACGTGGTAGAATCTTATTTTGGAATTATTTATTTATTTATATAAGCAACGAGCTAATGGTAACGTATTTCAAAATATCATTCGAAGTGCCCATAAGGAGTGAATGTCATTGTTTTGTGTACCAGAAATCTGTATACATGATCTCTTAATTTTACTGACTTGTAAGCTAGACAAGAGGATCGTGCGAATTGTAATTCTGGTGTTTTAATCAAAATCTCTGGTACTGCTGGGAGATGGGGATACCTAAAACAATCTTACGAAGTGATATAGCGCAAATCTTTCACGTTTTCGAGATGCAAACGACTGAAGATGTGAAAATTTTGAACGCTGATCGCTAAACTGTGACAGTTGAATTGTCACTAAAACGTAACAGCACAGCGAAATAACGAAGCGTTTACTTGTGAATTTCTTCTTTTGTTTCTGTTTGGAAACGAAGAAACTGTTTCTCTGTATGTTATTATTTTTGTAGAATATTATACAGTATTATAATATATTTTGTTGGAAAAAAGAAATGGAAAACGAAGGAAATTAGTGGTAAAAGATTTTATATTTTTTTAATTTTTTTTTTCAAACATCGTAAATATTTGCCGGTGATATAGAGATATAAGTTTTCTTCATAAAAACATCGTGATTTTCTACAAATCATATATTTTGTTGTGTAAGTATTTACTTAGTGATTAAATGCAAAAAATTTTAATCAAGATGTAGGAAAAAGTTATCGAACTAGGAATTTCAGCTCGATCGGAAATGAAAGAAGGGTTTCACAGAGATCTAGGCAGTTTCCCATGAAATTACGACAAATGGACGCCTTACATAGTTGTAATAAAAATAGACAACGTGATTAAATTATCAAGATTACAGTTCATACTGCCTCCTTGTGAGTATACTAAATGCCAGTTGTATTACGAAATTTTTATAGCTGCAATCAATGTATTGTACACACAATTCATGTGTATGTTATAATTAGCAGCCAACATTTGATGAAACTTACTGATTCACGGTACCATGTTCACAAGGAATTTTCGACAAATGATGAAACGGTAATGTAACATTGTATGATTACATTAATAAGCGTAATCATATGAGGAAACTGGGAACAGGGAGATGTTTGTATAATATTACTTTAATAATCCAAAGGATTGCTTAGCCCTCTGATTGTAATATTGTTATGATTATAATGTGATCATACGTCGTTGATATTGCGAGGCTAATATCAATAAAAAGATCATTTTATACGGATTTTGTTGGCAATAAAAAGGAATTCTGAAAGAACAGAGATAGGATTAAAAACGAACAATAGGAACATATTCATAAAAAAAAGAAGTAAAAAGAAATGCGTTGATAAATGATTCGGTTTATGTAGTTTTGTAAATTCTATTCTTCAACAGTGGAAGAGAAATTTTCCGTTGTACGACCTCTATATGTAGAGTAACTATAAAAAAGCTGTCTTTTGGATAATATATTTAATTCTCTCTGTACTCCTTCGTTTGTAATTTTATATCTGCTTTACATGTATTCGTGTACGATTCCTCCGAAGGAATCGAGAAAGATATTTTGTTCACTGCACTGTTTTCTTTTTCCACGTCATGACATTCACGCCAAAGTTTTTAATTAATATGTGAAGTCGAGCTTGGAAGCGCGAGATTTGACGAGGACATTAAACAAGAGAGCGAGAGAGAGAGAGAGCGAGAGAGAGAGAAAGCAGAAAAAAAGAAGAGTGACGTCTTACATTTTCCATGTGTCGCGGGTGCTCATAATTGTGTAACTACTGGTAAAAATCTTAAATAGTTTTCGTGTAGTTATAAATCTTAAGCGAGATAGAATAAGCAATGCTTATATCAAACAAGGAGCGATGGATGGAATTAACGGATCGGTGGGAAGGAACCCGTGTGAGTAGTTTCTTCCAATCTCGGTATCCGATGTCAATTGGGTAACCATGGAGAACTTCATGGTATTTTAGAGTTGATTTAATTCTTATGACATATACGGGGTGTCCTGTAACCAGTGGTATAACCGAGAAAGGGATTGATTCTATATGAAAAAATTAGAAAGTATAGAACAACATTTCTCATCAAATATAAAAATTTCTCATGCGCGCATCGACGACTCTCCATTTCATGGAGGTTGTGTAATTGATATATAAGGTGATTACATAGGTGTAACATAAGTCGAAAACGTGAAATAAATTTGTATTGTAATTACGACATAGATTTTTCGGATGGAATCATTCTTTTTCCCGTTGTACCAGCTATGGATCGCTCTTTATGTTATGGGCAATGGGCTGAAATTGTTAAAACGTGTCTCGGGACAAGGTCCACGCAGAGAGACCGTGCAATGCAAAGGGATCTACTTTTCCACGACTGCTAATATGGACCTAATCGATACGCGAGCTTTCCGTCTTCGGCGTGGCCATTGTTGACGAGACACGACAGCTCTTTGTTACGTATGCATGCACATATTTGTGTATGCATACGCGCATACTTGATATCGTATGCGTATAAATATACATGCATATTTCATAAGAAAAAGCATTATGTTCAAAGACTTGTGTCGGAGCGCGATTTAGTAACTCCTTTTTTAAGATCACTGTAAATTTATGCTGTTTTTAGGTATCGTATCCCCTTAAGCAGCGTCTATCTGAATTTTGAAGGGCGTCGATCGCAAGGAACTTCGGGACTGTTTTATTACGCGGATATAAGATATTGCTGGTACAATTTATTTAATTAAGGACGGAACAATCGATTTTCCTATTCTACACCGGTCCCGAATTTCCTCTCCACGCGCGTTTTTCGAAAGTCATTCAGAAGCGAACTCATTTTTTTTGTTTGATCTTTTTCTCAACGTTGTTTGAGCACCGTTCCGGAGACGAGCAAAAAGAAAAAGTTGTTGTTCACTTGTAAATATAGCGTATATTCATAACGATAACGATGAATAATAGCCTTAGGGGTACTGATAATATTATTATCATTATTAATATTGACAACTATGCGATAGCTTTAATAATATTTATCGTATAATCGGCAGTTAATAAAACTCCAAGGACTCCACTTGACTCTACTTTCCTGACCAGTTTAGGTAACGCAGGGTCATGTTTCTGAAAGTTCCATTCCAACGAATTGTAAATTAACAAATACCGAGGAGGGGTATCTTTGTACGTGTGAAATTTAGTCGTACAGCTTATTTTCAGGTTCTTTTCGTAATACGTTCTCGAACATCCGTCTCCTAAGAAACTTGAGTAAAGACACAAAGAAAAAACATATGGAATATAGTACTCTCTACTGTCACTGTCCTGTGGACGATTGCTTTTCGGTGAAAAATGTTTCGTACAAAGGTAACTCTAACCAAAACAATACATAGGAGAAAGTGACACACTGAAGATGCCATACTTAGCAATATTTTAACGATAAGGAAAAAAAAAACATACTTGATGATGGAACATCGAGTTATTTTGTACAGACACTGTCGTTTTTGTTTTTTGTTTCTGTCAGTGGATAGAGGCGTGTTCTCTGATTTAGAAACTTTCGTTCGCGTTCCGAAGAAGACGACCGGCAGTTCACAGAATCGAACCGGTGATATTCTTGTTTACAATCGGTTCGAATGTTCGCGCGAGATTCTCGCCGCTGTAATCGGCATTTTCCCATATTGCATAATAAGAGACGACACTCGGAGGACAACAAAATAGAATTTTTTTCACACGTGTCTAGAGCGAGAGAGAGAGAGAGAGAGAGAGAGCGCGCGATAGAAAGAGAGAGTGCTTTCCCTTTCTCGTGGGAATTGTTAATCTTATTAATTATAATCTGTGCTGTGCCTCGTGCCGAAACGAAGTATTTTCTCCGTCGACTTGTAAACACAGCGATCTCGATCGTTGTGCTCGGTTGAAGAACAAAAATCACGGACGCTTTAGTTTAAACAAAAAAAAAAAAATGACAAAAAAATTTTTCCTCTATTTATTAATGAAAAAAAAAGAAGTTCCGCGTACAAGTAATTGTTCGTTTTTAAGGCGAGTCTTTCTTTTCTCTCGAGATTATATAAGTTGATGTAGGGAAGTGTATGAATAGCATGTCTTTCAATAAGGGACTTTTAGATGTTACATTAAAGAAATAATTGTTATTTTTTGAATATCAATGACTTCCGTCTTTTTTTTCTGAAGAGATGCGTGTGATTCGTACTCGCTGCCAAAAGAAGTTTCCAATGATGAAGTTGCCATTACCGCAAATGAACAAAAACCGACTGTTCTGTAATTCGTATAGAAATAGACGAGAAACGAACAAAAAAAAAAAGAGAGAAGAAAACCGGTAGTTTATAGGGCTCCGAAATTAATCGATTAATTGTAAACAAAGACGATGAATTTAATCCGTTTTTATATTAACGAATTGATAGTTGTTTATAGTAAATCGGAATCGGACGATCACCGGTATGTTATCGAACGATCCCTGTAATTTATTACAGATTAATCGATTAATCGTGTAGCCTTAGTATGTGGGATCGCAAGGAAATCACTTCTGTATCATATCTTTTTCACAGTAAATGTAGTTCGTACGCTGGTCATACAGGTGCGTAGGAAAACGTTGTGTGTGTGTACGTGTTCACAAAAGATACGTGACGCCGAGAAATTTTTCTACGAGCCGTTCCTTTTTTATTCTGATGCACATTAATCGCAACATGACGTACCCTTGTCTCCCAAACAACAAAACGTACTATCGTACTATAATAATTGCACGTACACAAAAGAGCCGTGATATGACACAAAAAATGTTTATGTTCGCGGTGAGAGCGAGAAATGGTGCTGTTATTTTTTTGCGAACATAAGGAGCTTCTATATTTTTGCGTCTCTTGTTTGTAAGATAATCATTTACAAATAAAATTACGAAGAAAACATTATATACTCGATAGTTATTGTCTTACTGCACGTGCGTACGCCATTCACAACGATCGAAATGAAAATACATAAACGTTTTCATACACGATCAACGTATTTACAATGATTTTCATTTATTTCACATTCGATTTGTACAATTTCTATAAAAAAAAAACTCTTTCACTTACATAATGGACGAACGAAGACGAATTTTGGTTTCTCTACTCCACGGATTTGTAGAGGCACATATACGTTACGTTTGTTAGCATTTACACTTTCATTTACATTTGTAAGATTAGCGGCAAGTACGTTCCACTAAATTAAGGCACCATAAAGTAGTTCAAAGGTATAAGGCTAATCGAGGATTTACGCATTAGTCTGGTTATTAGTTAATACTTCAACGTGCTTTCCGTTTGCCGCATTTGTATGGCGATGATCCGAGTTTTTCGGAAAGATTTTACGTGTTTATCAATTCAAAAAACACATGGCAAACTACGCTCTGTACTCACTGATAGCCAATGAATTTTCGCCATGCGGAGACTCCATTATTTTTAGCATTTTAATACTTATGTACAATATATTTTTATATCGAGAGATACTTTCATGGTGTTTCGTTAGGCACTTGAGAGCTTATTGGGCAAGACAAAAATTACTTGTAGAAATAGTATTCTCCGTATAAAAAGAATTTACAGTCTGCTATCTTTGATGACATTTTCGGGAGCGTTCAATGCCTTCTTTCGGTTCGCTATCGCGTTCATCAGTTTCCTTTTAGGTCCAAGCGGAAGTTTGAGGGCTGCGATGTCAGCTTCAGTGAGCAACATCAACGCCTCTAAATCGATTTGTTCCGACTCTAGAACCGGATGCGTGGACGATAGATTATTGGCAACTAAGAATCTCTGCAATGGTGTCCACTCCTCGTCGGTCTCTTCTTCGTCCTCCTCTTCCTCTTCTTCTTCTTCTTCTTCTTGTATTATAATTTATATTTAGAATAAAAATGCATCAGTACTGCGGTTGTACAGTTATACGAGTAGATTAATTATTGTACAATAAAAATGTGATTGTACCTGAGAGTAAATCGTCGTCCCACATGCTTTGCCTGCGAGCCAGGCTGCCCGCACTTCCTATGCTGATTTCCTCGTTATGCCCATTAGAGCCGGCTCTGTGACCATTTATAGATCCATTTACGGAACCATTCAGGCAGGAGTTACCATTTTGTTGATGCGGATCCAATTGCGTGACAGGTATGTTCTCGAAAGTAGTCGTTATCTAAGAATTAAGAAGGCTACCGTGTGTATTATGCTACTCGTTAATGCTAAACCGTTCCGAGAGACATTAGCGCAATAGACGAGCCGTGACAACTATCTATGATTTATACCGACAACAGTTTATTTTCTTTTGATTAAAATGATCGTACGTTTAATAACTTTGTCATCTTTCACGCGAGAAGAAACAGCCTAGGCATCAGTTTCATCAGATTACAACGATTTCTACGAAGTAATTAGTGCCATGAGTGATGACAGTGCGGAACAGTTAGCCAGCAGCTACGCAAACTGCGACGGCGTAGCTTCAACAAGATTGGGTAGCTAATCAAAATTGTTTCTTCAAGTCTGAATCACGGTAATCGGGAATTTTCATTATTGTTAATAATGATCATTAACAGATGCTTTATGAACTGACGAATAGGTATGCACAGTGTGTTGCATATTTAACAGCCTTCAGCGACCAGCTAATTTTTCAACTGCATCGAATAATTACAAATGTATGTGGAATACACGTAACTGTTTTATGAACGGTTTCGTTAAACCGTTTACAATACGTGCAGCACGTGCTGGTGAGTTAAGCATCTTCAAAAACACACTGTGTCAGCAGAATGAAATGTAGCAAATTATTACAATGTTACAGTAATTAAGGTTAATGCATGTAGTGCACGAGTTTCGTCACTCTGCTATTTCTTCGTCGTAATAAAATCAAATCGTTCTTTTATTTTAGCTTGATCTGTTACTTTTATTGAACTAGGAAATTATTAGGTGAAAATGATATTTTTAGCACGTCGTAAATCTTCGTTCACTTTAGAGATTAATTATTGTTAATTGAACTGAACATTTTAACTGAATTTAATATATACGTGAATATTACTTTTTTCTTTAAGTTTGAACTCCTTATTTCGAAAAACTGGAGTAAACATTGAATCGTAGAAGAAAGCATTTTCGAAATGGAAAATTTACTACGAGAACCATTGCTCTGCCAAGTTTTATTATCAGTGCAAGGATAAAGGAACAGAAATATTTTTGCACACTGTAGAATTTTTTTGGGTAAAATTTGGGACGAATTAATAGCATAATTAATGCATATGAACTTACTGCTCTCCGAAATGCTACGGATCCAAAACCAGGTCGATTGAAAATGCTCGCGGGTTCCTGCAGGAAGGCCGTGTCTCTGATGCCATTTGTTTCTTCTCCATCCTCTTGATCTATGTCTTCGTCGTATGTACGGTCCCCTAAAAGATCAGGAGTACTTTGCGCTTTACTCAACGTACCCCAAATGTCCGAGATTTTTCCTCTCCTCCCCATTTGCTGGGCCTGTGTTTCATAAGTTCCTACGTACATTACTTCAGAATCCCTTCTGAGACCGGTGAGACTACGAATTGACTTTTTCCCGTTTACCTCGATCTAAAAATACAATTCGAATGGTATCCATTATTATAAAAACAATCTTATAAATTTCCAATTTAATATACTTGTTAGTATCAACTTGATAGAATGATCAAAATCGATATGATGGAGAGATAAACAATTAATAAATTCCTTCTTTCAAAATGAGAAATAGCGACAAGGTGAGACACGATTGAAAAAAGATTATTTAAGATTAAAAATGAGTAGGTAGAACATGAAACAGCGAAAATATTTGAAGAATTTAAAAATATTGTTGTACTAGTCTCAACTTAGTAGAAAAAAGGGATTAATGTTTATCTATCTCCTGCGTATTTCTTTCGATCTACTAAAATTGTACAAGAAAGAAATTTTATAGGGAATTTCTTATAAGAAGTGTAAACAATTTCTATTTTTATTCTGATAATGCATTTTCAATCAATTTGTTCTGATCAGTGACTAACGTTTTTCGAGAAAGTAATTCTATGCGAGTTACCTCTACAACTTTAAAATCGTCGACAGCCTTTCTTGCTAAAGCTTTTCTGCATACTGCACTGCCATGTTTCTTGGCAGTAGTGCCAACGATGTCGCTGAACGTCGGTGAAGGCTTCACGCGACCTTTGAAGGTCAATATACTGGATTTGTAAGGTAGAATACCAGTTTCATTCACTGTAGCTAAATCCAATTTCGTGCGGTCCTTCGATAACTTCTTTTGTTCCTTTTCGGCTCTAATTTCCGCCATCTTTTGCCTCTTTATGTATTCTTTTAACCTGTTTATGGAATCGGTGAAATAATACTTTGTAATTTATTAACTTCTAATTGCAAGTAATAAAAATTATATCTTAAAATATATAATTGTTGATGTTATAATCAAAAGTGCAAGTATACAAAATTATGAAATACTTATATGAAATTTTCACATTCAATTTTATAGAACTTTTCGTTGTATATTTTATAATAACGAAATATGAACTCATAATATTCGTAAATTAAAACATGAATTCTCGAATTCTTGATTGTAAATTAGTTATTTAACAGTTAAATGAGAAATCGCAAGATTAGTTATTTATATAGTACTGAAAACAAATTTTCTTCAAACAATATCACGTTTAATGACTATACGAGTTATGGTAATGCCGTAAAAGGCATTCGCATTACGAATGAATCAAATGGGATTTCACCAATTTTACAATTATCGTAAATAAGGAAGCAAAACAAAGCTACTAGTTAAAAAGAAAGTTATATTTTCTTCTTGAAGATTTCTAAAAAAACTAATTAGAAAGATGCAAATATTTTAATAATTTAGTGACCAACCAAATGCATATAATGATTAGCACAACTATAAAATAAGTATTCATATCTCCATTCATAGTGTAACCTTCGCTTAATTACTGTTATTCTATGAAATTTCGATATTAAAATTCCTGTTACATACTTGTTTAATGAGACGCAATATATTCGCGGTGGTATCCACGTAATCTAGTTACTGCACAATTATTTAAATTATGCATTCAGTTAAGGCTAGCTTACACTTTCGTTCGTCACATCGTTTCTACTCTCCATAATTCAGAAATACCTTTTCTCAGCATCTTTCTCAGCCTTCTCGCGATGTATCCGGCTTTTCTTACGATTATTCAGTTCCTGATCAGCCTGCGCCAGATCTAGAAATTGGAGGATTATCTCCCTCCCGTTTATGGCAGCCAAGTCTCTGGCGGAATGTCTATCGATGTCTAGTGACCAAATGTTACAACCGAATTTCACGAGGAACTTGACGCAGTACTCATGGCCTCTCGCTGCTGCCAGGTGAAGGGCTGTGTTTCCGAAATAATCGGTTTTGTCGGGGTCACCCCTACAAAGGGAATCGTTGAAAAATAAATTAGACGCACCCTTCGTAGTTTCCTGTTTCGCGAGGGCATTTACGCTTCAAGGGAAACTGTATCTATTAGCTTAACACGTTTGCAAACGCTGTCACACACACGTGCCTTTCATTTACCAAATCGATTAACTCTACAGAATCAAACATCCATGAAATAGTGTACATTCTTTCTTAAAATTTCCTACAATTTTTTTCCTTCAATGGAAATAAGCGTGACAAATAAGTCTGATTTATTTTGAGTGAAAAAAATTTCAAAATTCAGTGAATACGCCTGCTATTAGAGCCGGTGCGGTGCGTCTGTTCATGATCGACCAATTCTACTTCCTAGTTCCCAATTACCTATGTTGTATAGTCTCTTCAGAATATTGAATATATTTTTATTTCGAAATATTTGTGACCATTTTCACTACGAAATATTAGCGACCATTTTTATTATGAAATAATTGTGACCATTTTGATGTGTATTACCAGGGCCGGATTAGCCATATAGCAGAAGTAGCAAATGCTACAAGCCCCGCGTTTCTGGGGGCCCTCGTTTCTTTGTAAAAGCTGTGCTTCATTTTATTATCATACAAAACCTAAGGCCTCCTGGTAACATTTGCTGCAGGCCCCGTGCTGGCTTAATCCGCCTCTGTGGATGATTTCACAATTTTATTTTTTTCTAGATAAAAAATTGTGGGCAATATTGTAGATAGTATGGCTATTTGTTATAAAATGTTAATGTTTGCTGGAAATGTAGGGAACGCATGTCTCCTGCAGCCCCGCATCCTGTCATACGAGCGGAACAAAGTTCCGGAAGGATAGGAGGCCTTATATCAAGTTTCCATTGCATGTTGACCACACTGAAGCCAACTGAACGACATCTGATCTTGTGCACAATAGGGCACGTGCGGTCTTTCAGCTTTTATATCGTTCTTTACAGACCATCGGTGATCGTGTAAGCTGTTACTCAAGTACATTCGACTGTTTCACGCATTTCGAGTACCAACAAATAAATCAATAACTCAATACGATACTAACTTTATATATGCTTATTACATACATAATTGTTTGAACGTATATGAACCAATAATAATAAATTAACAAACTAACTTGAAAAGCACGTTACTTATGTCGTGTATAATTGTATTAACAAAATAACTCTATATATGTTCTCACACATGTACATTTTGATTTTTCAGAATCAGCTTCCACAAGTACCGGGGACAAACTTAAGAAAATATGTATGTATAACATAAAATCCCAGGGAGATGTACATATCATAAATAGTGTTCTGGAGAAATGGCTTTGGGAAAATGACTGCCATTTCCTTCTGGTTCAAGGTATATGTCTAATATGTATGTAACATGATATTTGGTCCCCTCAAGGTTTCAAATTCATTTTCCCCTCTTTCCACTCACACCATCGCCTTTTCAGCGGGACCTACTGTTTATGGTGGGTTCCGAACCACCCTTTTGCCAACAACACGTGAAAAACACCTCGGGTGGGTCACTTTTCGGTTTTTTACCAGACGGTCACCCATCCTAGTGCCGTTCACGTTCGACATTGTTTAACTTCGGTGATCTAACGAGAACCGATGCTTTCAACGGGACTACGGTTGTTGGCTGGTTCAAGGTATTTAACCCTCATCCGTCCCTCATTTCACGAACTGAATCTGTCCCTCGGTGTCAAATTGACACAGTGATAAAAAAAACGATAAAATAACAGGTCAAACAGTTACTTTTCGATGTTTTTTTCATACAAATTGATGAGTTAACATTCACACGTTAGGTTTTTGCAGTTATATGTTTCGCATTAAAAAAATAAAAGTCACCAAGTTTTGGACAAATGTAGTTACAAATTACCGAACGGTATAACTTATTTCGGGAAAACTGTGTCAAATTGACACAAGGGACGGATGAGGGTTAACTCAATTCTTCAGCAAACACAACTTAAATATCATATGTATAATGAGATGTACGTATTTTAAAGAACCATAATTTTACATATAAAACAAATTCTTCAATTGTGTATTGCTTCTTTAGAATAACAAGAATGAATTCATTCAGACATATGTGCTCGAACGAGGAAGCATAGTCAACAATTATTTATAAAATCATTTTTACCGGTAGTTTCAGTATGAAATATTAACTTTACAAAGTTGTGAGAAAAGAACTTATTTTACGCGTAACATTTATCGAGCTCTGTCGTACAGTATTAGATTATGTATTTAATTAAACAAATTAACTTGTTGAACTTTTATTAACACATTGAATTAACACATCTATGAGCACAAAGAAAAACACGTCTATTCTATTTAAATGTCACACGTCAATAGAGAAACATTCAGGCTAGAAATTGAACGATATATCGAACAAATAAAAAACGAGTTTATAAATAAACTGAACTATACAAATATTAAATCGATCGTTCCTTGAGTAAAACAATAGATTCATTTTGACATATTTCAACATACAGTATCGATACTTTGGAATGAATTAAATGTGTCTGTCCGAACAGCAATTCCTTGTTCCCCTGCACCCTTCCGTTCCGTCCCCATGGCTCGGTTTTGTTGAGTTCGTATTCGATTGTTTCTCATCGGTGCTCACTTGGCCGCAATTTCCGCTCGTTGGGGTCGATAGATGTCAGATTATAACCTTCGTTTCCGGTTTTCGCGCATCTGTTATCGTAAAACACGAAACTCTCTGCGCGTACAGGTACAGCTAGCCGCGCGCCATTGGGGGGAGAAATAATGGCCGAGCGCAACGGATTATGAGCAATCTTTCACGTTTAAAAATGATCATCGTTTCCACCGTCGGATGCAACTCTTTCGGTGTTTCGTGGATGTCACTCGGTACGCGGCATTGTTCGAACTGTCGTGTTCAGTAGTCATGACGACCTCGCACTTAATTTGTATGGTGGTTTTCAAGGTTAAGCAGGGGTACAGAGGAAACGATTCGAACTTTCCGTAAAAAATTGCTGTTCCTAAATGAACGCATCAAATTTCATCGGAATTGGCTATTATATCGTTCATGCAACTTTCTATAAATATGTATGCTCGTCGCGCCCGTTATTATTTGAACAAGCTCATTCGAATCTCGAAAAGCAATCCTCTTCTGATACGACTTAATAACATGCTTTAGAAAACTAATTTTTTACGGTACATTTTGATTTAGCGTGGTTCGAATGGTGTTTAGTTTTATACGTTCTGCTTGAACTCGATTCTGTTTATTTTTTTTTATGTATAATTATGATTTTCTGGAACGGTACCGGTAACTGTGTGCGTGGCTGAATTTAGGCAGTTTTGAATTTCTGGTTTATCAGTGAGATACTATCTTTTTAAAGGTACATATTCATATACTAAAAATATTCTGTTAAAATTAAATACTGGTTTCTTTAACGATTTTCATATGCTTTGCTGTTACGACTAAACTGCAGAATTAAATGCAACAAATTAAGACGCTCTGTCTCAATTACAACAGGTTGTGTATGTTTTGTATATGCTATATAAACCTTTCGTGGTGTAAAGCAATAAATACAACAAAAAGTAGTTAAATAAAAAGGTATTGTCTATCTTAATAATTTTAATAGGTTGGAAATAATATATCTTTGGAACCACCTGATATTGTTACTATTTTATGTATTACCTAGTCATTTTATCCATAAATGCATAAAATCCACGGTATAGTTATGACAAAAATGAATTTCTGACGGGACGCAGTCGTCAACGTGAGATTATAATTAATAGAAAAAATGTTATGATACTCAAGTTAGCTGGTGCATCTTATACACGAGTGTCATATGTATGCATATATTCCTTCAACGTGTTTATAATTAAATAGCTTCGTGAGCATACCCTTTGGCGACGAGCAGTCTCAGCACATCTATATGACCTTCAAAGGCTGCCCATAATGTTGGGGTCATTCCTCCGTCATCTCGTGCGTTACAATCCTTTTTCGTAGCTTCTTTTAAGATGTCCAAGGCGCCGTCGCGTGCAGCTCTGCGGAGAAAACGATTATTTCTACATTATCGATGATTACATAAATTTACTAAACGAAGCTTCAGATTTTATCAGGCATTCTTCACGTTTATTGTTTAATACGCAAGTATATACATGTACAGCAAGCTGTACTTTGCTAAATAACGTGCGAGATGATATTTTCATCCAGGATTGAAAAATCTAAACTAATTAAGAACAGGGGATTTTTATCGAGCTTTATACGGAGGTATAAAGTTGAAAATCTAAACTTTCTCACAGTGGACGTTCAGTACTAATTAAGAGAAAGAAAATTAAGAAACTATAGTTTCCCAAAGTGGATATCATCCAACGTTAATTTGAGAGAGGAATTTTTATTGAGTTTTATATACATAGAGGTATATAGTTGAAAATCTAAACTTTCTCACAGAGGACATTCAATAAAATCAAGAGAAAGAAAATTAGAAATGTACATTTTCCCAGAAAGGATATCATCCAACACTAATTAAAAGAAAGAAAGGACGTTTTTACTTATGAACATCCAATACTAATTAAGAGGAAAAGAATTAATCTAAATTTTCCCAGAAAGGATATCATCCAACACTAATTAAAAGAAAGAAAGGACTTTTTTACTTATGAACATTCAATACTTATTAAGAGGAAAAGAATTAATCGAAATTTTTCCAGACAGGATAATCATCCAACACTAATTACAAGAAGAGGATTTTTATCGAGCTTTATACAGAAGTATAAAGTCGACAAATTCTGTCTGCCTACATTCATAAAGATAAACAATAGTTCGTGAAGTGAATGCTTTATGTAATTGCGTAAATAGTCGTGCGAAAATTGTTTAGCGTCCCCGCGATAACTACATGAATTATTACTACTTAATAATCGTTTTGTGCCGTACACATTCTTATCGAACAAAGGTAACCCAAGAACAAGTGACTGAAAATGTGAAAAGAGAGCTAGCGAATTAGGGAAAGTATGTGCAAAAGATTAACGAGCTCATCGCATGATAATTTTCTCCTTGTTACAAATCATTTAGCGTGAACGACTCTTGACATTTTTGCGTTCCAGGTACTGAATGGTCTCTAATGAAAGTGTAAGTAGAATGTAACGGGCTAATGATATTAAACGAAGTGTTTCTTTAAAGATCACGCGCGTAACAGCTTCACGAAGATAAACATTTATAAAAATGTGTTCTCAAGATTTACACGTATGTGTATTTATTATTAGTTATAAATAGCTAATTTGGTGTGTCAGACATTTACAATATTTCTGATGATATAATTTTTTTCTTTGCTAAAATTAAAATTCTACAATAATTTGAAATATTGAAGCAATTATATAAATAGTTGTTTATGCTTATGCCTAATTCTATTCGCTAAAATGGTTTTAATAATGCTACTGTACCTTTATTTTTTTGATAAAACTTCACATTAATAAATGCACTACTATCTTATTATATTAACACATTACCGACCGGTGATTATTGCATATTTTTGAAAAATGTATGGTACATGGCTAAATTTTCATTTAGCATTTAGTATGAACTAAGTCACCCTCAATAACGCCGTCTAATAGTTTCATTTAAGATTGCAATGTCAAAGAAAATTTCTATGCTTTTTTTTGATACAGCAGAATTATTGAAAATCC
Organism: Lasioglossum morio; assembly: GCA_916610235.2. Lineage (NCBI taxonomy): Eukaryota > Metazoa > Arthropoda > Insecta > Hymenoptera > Halictidae > Lasioglossum > Lasioglossum morio. The sequence goes on from OU744333.1 coordinate 3,799,594, forward strand.
TATTAATAGGCTTCCGGTCGGTAAAGTGTTAACAGTATCCATGTGGCGATCAGAAAAAAGATTAATACTCACACATGCTCATATGCACTATTCACATAATATTACATAAAGACTGGTAACACAGGTCGTTTTCTCCGAAGCGTCTTCAGTTAGAATTTGTTTGCTCAGATTTAAAATCATAAATAAACAAATTTCTTCCGATTACAGACTGATCGACATGTGTGAAAGCCAAACAGGTATTTCAATTCTCTTAATCTCCCGTCTCATACATCATTCTACTAAAAAAAAACTGTACTTTATCGCGAATTCCTATTCGATCAGTGTACCTACTAATTAAACGAATTAACTTTTTCTCTACCAAAGGTGGTATTCCGTGATGCCCCACATAAACCGGTGCTAGTAGAAGTGGGCTGGGTGATAAATCTTCGCGCTGAATCAAATAAAAGCAAAGGTGTTCTCATGCATAAATTCCGCACGCGCGCCGTTGATGTATAATACATACAACAACAAGATAGCACGCGATTATGGCGATTTCTCGGTCCTAGGTAACTAGGCATATAAAAAATGTTTCCGGATTGTTCTCCCATTTACCATACATTAATCACGATCATCTTTGAACGAGGTTCCCTTACAAAGTACATCAAGAAAATGAGAGATCGATGATTACATCATCAAACCGATAAAAATTCTGCAGCTGGTTAAACAGTGGTTTCCTGCAGTGAATTCGCCGAACTGCAAGAGCAACCGGATCCTCGAATATCGCATGTTTCCCTTGTTCGACACCCTATCCAATTCTACGCTATCCACGGATCAAGATTTCAAAGTGCGACACTCCGTTCTCATGGTTAACCAGGCATGTCAATCCTTTTTTCATTGGTGCGCGGCCGACAAAAAGCTAGCTCCGCGACATTTCTCCGCTTCCTGGATCCCGGGAACATAATAGACATCCTGGCGCGAGAGCGCGTACCGATGCTAGGGAAACAAGAACACGAAAACTCGTGCGACGGTATGCGCCAAGTATACAGCTCGCAAAGGGAAACTCACTTGTGAAACCGTTCGGACGTCATATCTGCGACCTGTCGCTTCTCCGGTGTCCCTTGGCTACCGATCGTGAAACATCCCTGCGACCGGGCCTCGGGTTCCTGGTCACTGCTCACGCGAAGGCTACTCTTCGGGGCCAAAACACGAGGATTCAGAGACCGAGCATGCTCGCACCGGACTAAAGGAACTACGCGTGCTGAGTATGGCGTCCAGCGGTGCACTGTTTAAACGGGCGAAGGCACTCGGACGATGTTCTCTTGCCCCTCACCAGACCTGTCCTCCTCTACACCAACAGTTTGATAAGTCCTCTCTCGCTCGTTCACCCGTTCCCGCCGTCTCTCACCTGCACCGGTCGCCCCGCATGTATACTATCCGCCACCTGGCGTTCGGTATTCCGGTGCACAGGTATGCTACCTGCCTCTACACTACCGACCAGGTCTCGTTCAGGAACCTCTCTACTGCGACCAGGCGAAAGATCCATTATTTCTGTGATATCTTCGAGTTTACTAGGAGCAACTGCCTCTGAAAGATGCCAATATTCCGTTGGGATCTCGAAAGTTTGCAATTTAGGGTACCCGAATGGAAATATTCCATGTGCCATCTAATATTGTGGTGCCCAAGGTGGTTCGGAACTCACCTTAAAATAAACTGTAGGTCCCGTCGCGAAATAACCTTAACAAAGAGTTGAAAGCGACGTAAAATAAATGAAAAAAGGGTACCCGATGCTGTGTGGAGTCAAAATTGAGGATCCCAATAGTTTCTGTCCGTTTGATTGCCAGAAGTTTGCATTTAACTCTTCAGGTACCCAATTGAGTTTGCGAAATGCATCCGGGTGGAGTCAAATGAGAATCACAAAAGTTTGCGAAGTTAGGGTACCGAAGCTGCAACCGAGTGGAGTCAAATGCGAGGATCTCAATAATTAGTAATCACACAATTGCAATCTAAGTTTGCTTTTGAACTTTAAGTCGGGATCCCGAAAGTTTGTAGACTTCAGTTGGGTTGAGTTTGAGGATTCCAAAATTTAGTACTTACATGATTGCAATCTAAGTTTGTATTTAACATTCGCGTAACCATGATTATAGGATCCAGAAAATGTTCGGTATACGTTATTGCACATGTTGTTCGCCACCTGGCGTTCAGTATTCCGGTGCACAGGTATGCTACTCGTAACTACACTACCGACAAGGTAGTCCAGTAAAAATGGTACCTGTTTGCGGAACATCGACGGAGTTTGACTACTTTCTAAAACCGTATCTCGTCCGGAACTTGCGAGTAACAAATATTTTTATTCTGTTTAATGATCTTTCCAGGTTTCGATGATGGTTTTGTTGTGATTGGAGTCGGTCGAGTTAGGCATGACACTTTCAGTGTGTTTGCGATGCTCTTGTGCTGTTCATCGTAAATCGGTCACATAAATTTTATACTCTTGAGTTGAGTTGGATTGAGAAGATTAATACGAGTAGTTGATTTTGAATTGGTGAAAGTTAGTAATGTGGGAAGAAGAGTACCATTTTATGTGTTCAATTAATTCAATTGAGGTGTCTGGTGGTAGGTACTAGAATTTGTTCGTTTCGTTATGCAACGTATATAAGGAAAATGCTTTCGAAATAGTTTTATTGAGATGTTACAACAATCAGCATGCAAAGATTACATTGAGACCAGAACCTTAGAACGATGTTGATTTATTTCAACACACTTGTTAAGTATAATTGGCTTGTCAGAAAATCGCTTATGTCAGTTCACAGCGGCCTCAGTACTGTAAAAGATACTCTTGAAATATACGTTTCACACTAGCATATTCGAATTGCATTTTAACCTTGAGCCATAAAATATGTTTTGATATGTTCATCTTCCTCATTTCAATTATCTTTTTAATTTATAAATATTCTTTTCCGAACGTGTTATTGATATTGCTCATGTCCCCTGACGTTTCCTGGCCTCTCATTCGAGTAACTAAATTTGTAACATATGTACATGATTGTCTTATAGATTACTTTTTGTTTAATCCTTTCCCCATTCATTTAATGTGCCAATTTTGCATCAATACCCATAATTCACATATTTTAAATTTTGCACATAATTTTAAACACTCTTTGTAACATCATTCTGTAACAAATATGCGAAATTGACATCGATCGTGTATTTCACGAGTATCTTCTTATAACATGTTTATATTGACATGTTGGATGCGTATAACTATTGCAACTTTTTAACAGCACTGACGATGATAGTAAATAATCTCCGCTACTGTTAGTAATTCTTATTTAATTACGATTTCATCACAGTTCGATTATGTTTTCTTCGTTAAATTTTAGCTATATATTTCAAACATTTACATAATATTGTTAAAAATAATAAACAGAGCAATACCAATATGTGATCTCTTTTTCAAGATTTATTAGTGATTGTATTATTCTTTTACGTTTGTGAAGTTGCACTTGGGAGACTAATAATATTGCTATGTAAAATTCTGATCTCGTCAGTCTGCATAAGTTTATTCGTAATTAATAATTGATCTAATATCCATAGGAAACTACTTAAATTTTTAATCGATTAAAATATGTATATAGTAGAGAACATAATTTTTATAGTAAAATGATCGTGCGATATTAGTCTCCAAAATGAAACAAGACAAGCGAGTGAAGTTTATTTTCAACGCAGAATGTTTCTAATAATTTTGGAGGCGAAATCTCAGATGAAGTGTAGAAGTTCCTATTCTCCCATTGCTTTTAACAATATATCACTTTTATATACACATTCTTTATGTATTGGTCCACTGAAAATCGACTAAGCAATCGTTTTGTTTCCAGAAAGAATTTAAACAAACAACATGCTGATTTCAAAACTCAATTTCATTGTCAACCTTTCCCAACAGCATATTTTTAACAATATTTTCATTTTTGTTGAACAGAGCTTAATTGATCGTTCGAGGTTCATATCTACACGGTCTGCTAACAACATATAATATTTATACATCGTGAATAACAAACAAGTAAATTAATCAATACACAGCCGCCATGATTGGCTCGAAATGGACCTCCATTTAACAGTTTATGTTCCATTTTCGACCTGAATGCAACGTCAGAGAAAAGTTTACAGCTGCCAATAAAAAAATGATCCATCTGAGGTTTTACTAATTCTCTGATGGTGGAGTCCGGGTTAATTGTGAGCCACAGTATCAAAAATCCTTATCAACTTATTCAGTTTCCGGCGAATTAATTCAATGAAGAGAAGTTCTTTCAAAAATACGTTTTAAAATACGGATAAATGAAACAGTAAATGGCCTTAACATTATTAATTACATAAAATGGCCGACCGTCCGAGAGTTAATGATCTAATTTTATGACCTCGAACGTCCAAGAGATCAAGTTTAGTACGCGTTTATATTTCTAAAAATGAATCGAACGCGCGAAAAGAATGCGTGATCATCCCATTAGCGTCGAATTAACATGTTCAATGACCGATATCGCCGTATTATCGTATGAGAGATATAAAAATAGATTTCTACACACGCTCCGTTAAGCTTTCCATTTAAAAAACAACACATGTATCACTTGAGGTTAAATGGATTGTCGTTTTCGTTAGATTTTTCTCATACAGACCGTACTTCGCCGTCCGATCGCTATACAGTATTCATGAATTTCATTCGTTTCCCGTAAACGACGTCTGCGAGACACATCTCCAATCAAATTGAAAATCGATTGCAATGTCGCACCTTAGAAAATGTCAGTATGATCAGATATAGGCCGCATCCGCGTGAAGTTACGAAACGTTTACAAAATATTAGGCTGTCGCATATGGAATGTTCGATTTTAGAATGCAAATCTTACGAAGCGTTTCGATTAACGAATGCTATTACAGCCTGCGGTTATTATACAAACATTTTACGTAGCTGATCATTATGGCCGTGTCTTCAGATTTTATTCAGACATCTATTTTCACTTTCAAGTAATGTTGATTTCAATGCCAGCCAATATTGACGACATCATCAATATTGATGACAGCATTGTGCGATGCTTGACTAAAACGTGGGTAGCGTAAAATACAAAACTACGTAGAATTCAAGATTATTGTTGCACTATTTTCGACACGGAGAAATTATTATAAGAAAATATTCATGTTTATGCAATTATAATAACATAAGCAATTTTTATTTCGCATAAAGACCTGTAGTCAAGAAGTGACAATCTTGGAAATAAAGAAATGAATGACGAAACATTTCCATCATAATACAATCAAGAAAACGTGTAATTTGTTGCCAGAATATGTTGACTTTAATGGCGCCAGATCAGGGGAATTGACTCGAATTAAGGAGAAAAGTTAGCCTTTCTCCCAGTACCGGATTAGTCACGTGACATTGAACAGCATCATAGAAGGAGAACGGTAGAGTGGGAAACAAGTCTTAATCTGGCGATCCTTGCTCGATAAGTTATTTAGTAAAATTTTTGTTTAACGTTGCTCTTAAAAATCGGACATTTCATATGCAGCAGCCCAATAGAACACGGTAATGTTCAGACGTTAATTATTGCGATTTTCTTAAACATAACGCTAGATATATTACACTATTGTATAAATATGTTCTCGTGTAACACGTGCACACTTGAAAGAAGTCCGATCGGATGTAACAAAACCGCGTCACACGCGTGCAGATGCATCAGAGTATGCTTTTTCCACCGATCACGGTTCTATTGGGTTCACTCGTAAATAACTTCCGCCATAGATATTGGAAAATTATTAACACCAGAAGCACCGAGCTGCCGAAGTGAGTCGTTTTTAGTTTCTTATAAAAACTGCGAGAGCACATTTTTTGCGACTTTTATGTCTATATATAGTCGGCACGATGTAAGACTTAATAATTTTCCACTTAAGCACCTTTGTGATTATAATAATTATGAACTGAACGTTTAATCAAAATGAAAGTATTTAAACTGAATGATACTTGTCGAGTCTATCAACGATCGCGAATAACGTAACTTTGAAATATGCAAAACAGAAGTTATATTTGAATCAACTGACTACGTATTGGATTATCGGAAAGAACCTTTTTGAATTTTTCAACTGGAAACTACATATCAGATTGGCACATGCTCGGTTCTACAGTTGCAAAGAATCAAAATAAACTTGCTATTAATACTACAGATAGATTTGAAAATTTTCCGACAATCCAATAGTTTCAGATAACGTGCTTCTGGGATAGTCTATTTGATAGTCTTTTTACTGATAGTCTTGTTACTGATAGTCTTGTTACTGATAGTCCGATATGAATGGAGCAATGCTGATGTAATAGTTCAAATGATGTTTTCACTAGATGCTGTAGCATTGCAACATTCTTTTTTGCAATGCTCTCATTTGAAAACACAGTTTTTCACATTTAACACGGTTTTTCATCATTTTTGATATCTTCTATAGATATCACCATGTCTGTTCTACAGCAAGCTATTTTGCTATAACTTCTTCTATTTTGCTTATAACTTCTGTTCTAAAACGGTTGTATGATACTTCGAACATAAAAGATAAACAATCAATATTGTACGTTTTCGCTACTTTATAACAATTAACATCCGTTGCAATTAACATGTGAACAGTTCTTTTTGTTAAATAAGAACAACTGAATTTATACATGTACATATTAAATTAATAGATAAACTTGATTTGATTAAGTAAACCAAACAATGAGATTTTAAATAAATTAAACCCGAATAAATTAAATTAAATCATGAATTGAATAAATTCATCGTTGGTACAGTACCTTAACAGATGTTTGTTATTCTGAAACAAAAATGTCAGCATTATTTAGAAAATAATACTGTGTCAGTAACTGTTCTGCAACAGGTTTGCTACTCGTATCAAACACAGGACCCAAATGGGTTCATTAGTTTTAAACTATATCATCATTTTATAATGATAATACTGTATTCCTCGTTCCTGCACATTATAGTTAAAACACTTTATAGAATATTCTTTACTGTAATTACAAAGAGATATATTTTCTATATTTTTATACTCCAAGGTATATATATATATATATTCGCATATTATACACGTGTAAAGTTGTCAGTAACAATTAGACTGCAGTTTCCATGCAGTTATAATACATAATTTCCTCAGACCAAGTATAGTGAAGTGTTTAATACAGTTTGGCGAGAAATATATATTTCATTAGCGTCTTGGTTAGAACCTTATCTGAGCAAACGATTGTTTTTCTTCCACCCACTATAAACTAGCTCATAAAAATTTTATAATGATCAATGTACAAGAACAGAAGCGAATTATGCTATCAGTGTCTATGTATAGATTACGAAACGAGCCTTTCTATATTTTGCTAGTTGTATACAAAATTCTACCTGGTTTCACTGAACGGTTTGCAACATTTATATGATAGATTTTGTATAGTTATGTACTGAGTTTTTACTATTGTTTATGGCAGAAATATGTTTCAGAATTTGAGCGCAACTATCCGTAGCGTTCATTTGAAATGTTTAGTTTAGTTCTTATGCTATACAAAGATGTATTCATTATTTGTCATTGGTTTAGTGAACAATAATTTTATAAGTATTATGAAAATAAGAATATAAATGTAGGTGATTGTCTTTAAACGAAAGATTAATTTGCTCTTACTTATATTTTAAGATCGTTCGAGATTGTTATCGTCAATGCTATTTATAACACAGCGAGAAGAATTTCACTATTCTATGATTCTTTGTTTCTCAATTAATTGATTAAATGTTTAACAAATCAATAGTATGGTGTTTACGTTGACAGAGGTGTAGGTTGCGTAATTTGCAATGCCTTTGAAAATGAATAATTTCCCGGTTAATCAGATTAATAATATATACAAACAAGTGGATAACAAATGAGTAATAATTTATATGGCATTATTAAAGCCATCCAACAATGTCTCTGAATATACTTGAAAATGTTTTTCTTATAAAAAGAGACAATGACTGTGACGAAACGCTACGTAGAATCAGTTTTATTTATTAAACGCGATCGGAGAATCAATTCGCAGCTATTTTTTGGGAAGTCTTATACATTAGTTAATTTATCAAACTCACATTACTTGTTGAACAGTCGAAATAGTTCATGTTCTAACAAATGTGTCTTTACACAACAAGGATCTGCATTAATATTAACGGGCAGATATGTAAAAGTCCAATTACACTTTTAAACGGAAGATTATCGAGTTGTAACATATGCAATGTTTGTTTTCTTTTATTAAAATAAATATGCTTTCATCTTTCGATATATTAATTGATAAATTCCATATTTCTCATATCTCGTTAGAAAGATGTTTTCTGGATTTTATAGAATCAGAACAGTTCAACTACACGAGCTAACGTATAAACTTTCTAATGAAAAAGAGAAACATTTACAACAATTTTGTGGCAAGTTTCTTTTACAAATATCCACCGATCCAGAAGTGTAAATTCACCCCTAGGGCGGATGAACATTACTTTTTACACATCCTGTACAATGGTTGCGTTTACTAATGTTACTCTTGTTTTCCAATTTGATAAAATTCAGAATTATTTTTTCGAAACAGTGTCAATGAATTGTGCCATGAATTAAATTGGGACTGTTCTAATTTTCTTCGAACTGTCTTAGAATTTCTCAATAAATTATTGAAATTTTCGGGTACCCGCCCAACCCCTGTGCTGTTCCTGAAACACAAAAGCGAATTTATAGTAACCGAAGAAAACAGCCATTTATACGTTAGAATCCGACGTTAGTGAAAATTTGACAAACATTTAGTATTGTAAAGACACTTGACTATTTCTTTGAGCTATTTAAGAAAGTTAGGCAATCGTTTCCGGATATTAGGATAGTTTCACGGAGTCTTCAAACTTCGTCGTCCGCTATGTACAACGTTTCTTCGTGCGGCGATCGATCGTTGAAATTCTCACTAACAAATCGATCGGTTTTCTGATCGTTCGACCTATGGAGTTCCACCACCAAATTTCCCGTTCTCAACGGGTTGTATTTTTCATTTCCGTCTGTTGGGCTCTCCACACAATTTTCCGGAAGGTTCTCCAATTCCGGTTCCTCGAGCAGGGCATCGACTTCGGTCAGTCCTTCGGAAGAAATGGCAGCGGCGATTGGCTCGTCTATGTCGACCCCGTGGCCGTCGTCCGACATATCAGCTCGACTTCCTTCGGTGTCAACCGATGCTGTCGCGAAATACTTGAATTCGGAGTCCATCCCACCGCTCTCGATTACTGCCTGCGTGTTCAGAGAGTGTCTGCTCGACTCCTTGTGGTGCTTATCAAAGGATTGTCTTCTATTGTCGTCTGATCTAGACTGATAGAGTTTCGGTTGACGCTGTCTCTTTAGGTTCTCACCGCTGCTCGCCCTTGATCTGATTCCCACCTCGTCCGACAGATATTTCACACAATCGACGCTGAATCTGTCCACTGATAACTTTCTGCAATAAATGCGTTCATTGATTTTTGTGCAGTGCACAGTGCGGTACTGGACCTGAAAAGCTGGCCAAAAATCAATATTTACAATATTTACATAGAATGTTGTAATTACGCCCCAATATAGATAAATAAACATGCCATTACGTGTGCACTCCTTTTTTTTGTTTATCCAAACAATCACCCGTGTCTCCAATTAAAACATAGCACTTGAAAAAAAAGAAAGATTTTCTAAAATCTGAAAATCATAAATACATTTTATGTATATAACAAAATATAGCAAAATTTGTACCGAACAGACACAAGAAAGCGAGTTACTAAAACCATGGTAATAAAAAGGGGCTATATTTGGAGCTTTATTTTTTTTTAATGTGAAAACTTGTGAAAACTTTTTTGCGGTATACTAATTCTAGATATCCTGTAGTTTAACACCACATAACTTTTATGCCGTTGCGATGAGTTGCATATGTTTAAAAACACTAATTTATGCAAAAAATCGTCATGAAAATCTAAGAGCTCTTAACCAGGATTGGAGATCGGTAAAAATACGTATAAAAAAATTTTAACATTGACACAGATATGCTTAATATAATTTACATACCTTCTTGTAACAACATCTATTCCAAATTTCGTCACAAAAATCACTTTCAACATAAAAATTATAACAAGAAAGAGATGCGTATGAATGGAATGCTACGATCAAACGCGTGTGTATCGAACAAGTGCTATGTTTTAATTGGAGACACGGGTGATTGTTTGGATAAACAAAAAAAAGGAATGCACCACGTAATGGCATGTTTATTTATCTATATTGGGGCGTTATTACAACATTCTATGTAAATATTTACAATATTGATTTTTGGCCAGCTTTTCAGGTCCAATACCGCACTGTGCAGTGGTGGATAAAAATATACCTTTTGAACTCGAAATATCCTTAAATAATTTTTACATATTATCCGATAGACATCCTTACAAAGACAAAGATAAATCCTTGTAACATTAAACAAAAAGTTAACTAAATAATGAGAAACTCTTTTGGAACTTGACTTTGCACATTTACGATAATCTAATGAATTAACGATGATATACGTTACGTTAAATTATACAATACATATGTTACATTGAATGATACATGTACACGAAAGTTTCAGTCTTTTCTTCAATTTTATTTAATTTGTACGCGACATACTTATATGTTGCTAGTCGAAAATTCACTTGTTTATCTAGCATCGATAGCAAACAAGTAGTTACACGAAATGGTGAAGATTGCAATCATTATAATTATAAATTAGTATATGTAAAAGATTGGGAAAGACTAAAATTTTTGCATACACCTAATAATTTTTTTAATAATGTATATATGTCTTTTGAAGTGCATTTGCAGATAAAATATACGAATATATATTTCTGTTTGAAAATGTATCTCAGGTGCACGGTACCTGTAATCTCCCTTTCGGAAGTCAGGACTCCTTCTAAATTCCAGACTCGCTTTCCGTTGGCCCATTGATCTTTCGATCCTACGTTCACTTCCAATTTTATCGAAAGACATTTTATGGAAGCTCGGCGAGGAAATCTTGCGGAAATCTCGCGGAGATACTTTCATGAGGTCTTTCGTTGCACCTAGCTCCTCGACCAGTCTTATATCTATGGAATTTCTTTTTCCTAGCATAAAACACTTGAGATGTTTAATATGTTTATCCGTAGAAAGAAAGAGAACAATTATTCTTTTATAGTTTTCTGTTTACTGAATCAATTAACCGAGAAAATTTGATTCTATTTGATAGTTTTCGAAAGAAGATAACTCGAGTCAGAATAGCTGTTCACCTTATTCCTATTCATTCAGTCTTGCAACATAGGAGTCGAGTGGACAGCTATTATGACTTCAGCCATCTTCAAAATAAATTTTGTCATTATTAAACATGCTTATAGAGTACCAGTTAGAAGTTTATGTATGTTTACACGAAAGCTTATTTAACAGAGAAGATTAATTATTTAGCTACTGCTTTATTTAACTAGATAGACACAAAAACTTAAAAAAAAAAGAAAGAATTATTCTTAAATGCAAAACAATAATAAATTTAAAGAATTTGAAAATGCTATTTTATCATTTTCAACTCGATAAAATTATTAAACAAATGGTACTGTTGCAATTAGCACAAGCAATTTTTCTTCAGCATAAAAATCCGCAATCCTTTCTTGGTTACCAAATACGTAGGATTATTGAAGTTTTTGGTTTCTGAGGACTGACCTGGTAGATTAGGCGCGTAACCCCGAGTATTAGGCGACCAAACCGATTCATCCACTTCTTCGACCTTCGTCTGACGGAGTAGTTGGTGTCGTCTAGCAGTATCCGATCTGTCCTTCACTTTCAGTGTAATAGGACCCTTATTGGGAATGTGCAAATCCATCGCCATTGAAATTTGACTGCCGCCCATCTTCTGTTGCTCCAAGCTTTCTCTGCTCGTCTGTTTAAATTGTATTGATTATAATATGCAGCCATTCGATAACAATTAATTATTCCGTACGATCATCCGATTCTCATCATCTGTTTAAATTGTACCAATTACAACATGCAATTCACCCGCGAGAAATAATTATTCCGTATTATCGTTTGATTCTCAGATTTCAAATTTTATGCATTTACGGCAATCCACGAAGAAACGAACAAAATAATCTATATGTAACGTTTTTATAAGAACCTGTTAATAAATAACAGCCCAATTTTGGTGTCTGCAGACTGGTCAAAAATTAAACATCCAATTTTTCTTTATTTATTTATTACTTGGAACGTGCAATATTGACGCGCCGTTGGTAGTTTTATCAAAACATGTTAATCGAAGCAACTAGGTTACGTATCTTTATACAAAATACAAATTTTCTACCTGAATTGCAAAAATAATGTAATAATATATTTAAATTCCTCTAGTGTTGTCATTGTTTTAAACGCCGCCTACTGATTCTTGTTATAAATGCATAAAATCAGTATTTATGAAAATGGCAGTATATCTTGACAGTTTAACTAAGAAGCATTTTCAATGGTTGCTATACCTGATGTGCACTGTAGCTGGGATTGTCAACGGACAGGGCATGTCTTTGCAACAATTCTGGATTTAACAATGCGCATCCAGCGTATTTAGGGGTTCTTTTGCGGGGTGATTTTTTGTCTATCAAGGTGGGTGCGCTGGGACTCTTTTTAATACAATGCCCAGTCTGTTTGTCGTCTAGTTCCTTCGAGAACTGCATAAATTCCGCCGTCAACTGTTTCCTCAAAACCTCGTGGATGCTTGGACTCGGACTCCTGTTCACCCTAAACACACCAAGTTGGTGGTCCCATTTGGTCGTCTGACTAGATATAGACCTCCGGTTCCGCTGATTTTTTATAGTCTTTATTGTCGACGTTTGATTAAAGCGAAAACGTGCTGGCACCACTTTGGCAGCGTTATCACGAGCCTCGAAGGTCATTACGCAAGCTGCTACTACGATAAATCCTGTAAATTTGTATTGCGTTACTTTAAGATTATGGTTGGTCAAGAACTATTCTCAAATGTATATCAGGGCCAGCTCTAGGGGGGGGGGGACAACCCGGGCATTCGCTCGGGGCGCCATTTTGGCTGTAAGTATGAGAAAAATATTGATGTGTTAAATACCCAAGTAATAGAAAATTTCACATATCGATTTTTTTGTTCGTTAAAAATTTACAGTGCGTAGCGTATTTATACTGTTTATGTCCAAAAGCTAAAAATATTTACACTATTATTGAAAAATTTAGCAGAATTTGTAAAGGACGCTGCTTGAACTTGTTTGAACTTTTGGACATGCATATGCTTCTCTGATTATATATATATATATATTGAAGGGGCGGCAATTTGTCTTTTTGCCCGGGGCGACGTAATCGCTAGAGCGGGCCCTGTGTACATACATTACTTTTTACGGAATTCCACGATTAACGTGTTTGCGAATAATATCAACAGTTCTTTGTAAATACTGGTAAATATAAAAAGAATCTAATTATGTTTATGATTCAAGTTTAAACACCAATAAGCACACGATACTACATGTTTTTATTTTTCATCTCGAGGCATCGCATAAACAATCTATTTGGAAGACTATCGTGCGCAGACAAGATACAATATTTAACAAAGAAGAATGTTTAACACTAAATTGATCAGCATCTGTCGAATGACCAGTTGTATATTCTATTTTGTAATGATTAAAGTTGTAAAGATCTTTCTATGAAGAGTCATTGATTAGATATTTTTATTCAAGATATAAATCTTTTTGACAGTGGTATTAGATTACTTTGATCGACAAAAATAATATTAAAGTATATTGTAGTTGAATATTCACTTATCAATTAAGGAAAGGTTCGATATACCACTTCAAAAATATTTTAATATTAATAAGTTTATCGATCTACTCATATTTCAGTATCAAGCAGAGGAATACTGTGAGCCTCCATAGCTCAGGGGTTAGAGCATTGGTCTTGTAAACCAGGGGTCGAGAGTTCGAATCTCTCTGGGGGCAACTTTTTTTTTCTTTTTTTTTCATTATAAATATTAACGAGATACGCGTGTGCTTCCGATTGTAATAAAAATCAATCGAAAAATATCTTTTCTATGCCGAAAAAGCTATCAGAAAATTAATGTTTTATAACTGCATGCTATATCTATTTCATTTCGCTTGTCTTAGTTTATTGTATTTCCAACTACACAACATGTAGTAGTAATGATTGAATGTACAGGTTCAATTAACTTTTGTATGTCGATTTAATCACTTTCAGATTTAAATTAAAACGTTGCTGGTAGAAAATAGCATAAAATTGTGTTTTAGGATAAATATCCTTTCTTTCAGATTAGTGTTTGTCGCGTTAATATTTCCATATTTGTCTATTATATACAGGTTTTGGTTTCTGTGTGTTTGTATCTATAATACATTAAATAGTCATACACAAGAAGGTTTTGAATATAGCTTAAGAATTGATAATGTGACTTAATGGAAGAAGTAGAACCATTACAGATATAACAATGATAGTGAACATTACCTCCTACACCCATAACGATTGGTCCAGCGTAACTAAGGTTGTTCAGATGAAATCCACGAGACTCATTCTTCACTCTTATTGTTAGATTACCTCTAACTTCTTGTGCCACGGAAAGCTGGTCTGCGAAGTATCCTATATGACATGCATCATTAACAAATTCAATTAATTGTCCCAATAGTGACATTCGAAAAATATAATTTGAATGTAATACAATATAATGTTAAATGTAACTCTTGAAAAGGTGAACTGTTGGATGAATTTTTATTATGTTCTTAAAAATAGTATAACTGTTTTCGATTGGTCACAGTTATCAATATGAATGAGACAATTATTTTGGTTCGAATCGATGAATCTCAATTAACAATTGATACAACTGAAACATTCTGGAGCCCGATAGATTAATGATTATGAATAATCAGAATTATTCACAAATTTAATTACAATAAAAGTGGCAATATTTGCTTATAACGTATTCAAAGGACTGTATGCACATTGTTGTTAGATAATAGCAACATCAGTGCGTAGAAAGTGACATAATCGTATATGAATGTAGTTCGTATCGGGATACACGTTGTATATGAAGGAAATGTAATATTTTATAAAGGATATGTGTTTTGTTTCTCACTCCATGTCAGTATTAATACAATCTGTTCGGATTCAATACATTTCAGATAATATTCATTTGTGATGTACAATAACAACGTCCTTCGAAATATGCTATATTAGATAGGTATTATGTTTTAATTATTATAAACGGGATTTTGTATGTTATAATAAACAGATCTATGATTGAATGAACTAAACAGCATTCGTTACGAGTGAAAAAGAGAGTGGGGAAAGGTCTGGTTGCGAAAGTAGATCTAGTTGTAGTCGTTCCAGCCAGTTAACGGACAAAATCACTTTTCCGCCATTTGCATAATATTCTGAATCACGAATGTCTTTAGCACAGCATAGGGTACTTCGCTATAAACAGCCCAGTAATTGTAGAAAACAGTATTTTTAAAGAACGTTGAAAACAGAAGTATTAATGTAAGCACTCCAAATATTATTGTATATCTTCCAAAGATTCATTGGAGTACATATTATATACTCATCGGAATAATAAAAATTTTTCAAATTATTATTATAATTGTAAGGAACATAAACAAATTTTAATAGTCTCCAATTTTAAGTCTCCAAAATGATACATTTTAAAAATTACGAATACTTGGTCTACGTCTTATTGTAAATTAAAATCGGTAATAATAGTTAAATTGGTGCTACTAAAGCTAACTGAATTAAATATTGAACTGAAACTGATTTGCATTGCCAAATTGTTATGAAATAGTGATGATATTAGATAGTGTGTGGTTCGAGAACTAACAAAAAAAGAAATGTTTTACTATCTAAAAATATATTATGTAGAATATGACAATTTTACTGATTGACTATCTATTAAGTTTGTTACTAATAAGGAAAGAATTTTTGTGTTAATGTTTGTGATACTAGTCTACAGAAGATATCATATGATAAGTGCTACTTTAGATATGCTTATTAAAAGTTTGTACATGAATTTTTAATAAATAAAATTCGTTCATTACAGAAACTACAAAAATTATAAATAATATTGCACACGATTTACGGTATTATACATACTTATACGTCAACGTTGTCCTGCCATATGGGAAAGCTAGGCAGAAAACTAATAAGACTACTCACCTATAGTCGCCATGCAAGCTCCTAAAAGCATTAATAGCAGGCCAATTCCAAGAGCTTCGCAGGCGTACCACAAACACCGTGTTGTCACCTTGTCTCTCACCACCTAATTAATTTAATTGTTTTCGTCAATAGTCCATAGCTTGTCCAGTCATCCATTGATTTGAACAAACGAATGGCTCACATTGTTTAAAAACTGTTTCTACACAATTCACGACAAATAATGTCAGCCCAGGTAAAAGATGCTCGATCAGAAAGAATTATTTAGATCTATACCAAAAATGGAAAAATAGTATT
This sequence comes from Lasioglossum morio, assembly GCA_916610235.2. Lineage (NCBI taxonomy): Eukaryota > Metazoa > Arthropoda > Insecta > Hymenoptera > Halictidae > Lasioglossum > Lasioglossum morio. Next base: position 3,816,085 of record OU744333.1, read on the forward strand.
GTATACAACTTAATGACATTTTAAAAGATTATTAAGAATTTACTGATTTACTATTATTCACTCCATATTCACAATTGTATAAACAATTTAAGTACCATAAAAAAGCATTACAATAATTAAAAAATGGTTGAGTAAAAAGGGTTGCACCCTTTATTAAATAGGGGCTAATTTTATAGTTTTGTACATTATGAGATAACAAACATTTTCATTAATAATTGTAATTTTCTACGTCGAATATACATATAAACAATCGTAGCAATAGGCGCTTGATTTGTTTGATCGAATATTTTTTACCTACAAGTTTTAAATCCAGTATAAAGAAGTGCCTTAAGGACAATCTTTTAAACAATGCTGGTTTATCAAGTAATATCTCAATATCTTATTTCAGTAAAAATATTCATGCCTTCAAACAGTTTTTATGTTAAAATATTTACGACTACGTACAAACGAAAGCAAAATAAGATAAGTCGTGGATAATTGAATTTTCTACGAGTATTGAAAAGTATCGTGAAGAGACTTTCAAAAATATAACGGCTACGTTTTTTTAGCTACGTGTACTGAATAATCGTGTTAAACGACTGGACAATACAACAGCGTTAACAAAATATTAATTTTGAAGTTCCCAGTTTGGCGAAACTTTTTACATTTACCTGGACATTCCAGTGCGCTCCCGGGCCGCAGGCTCTTCTCTGCGTCCCTTGATATTGGATGCTTCCTTGGGGCATTTTGCGCTGAAGTTAAATAAATTCTGCGTTATTTACAGGGACCGGTGTTCCGGCGAATTTAATTAAAAATTCTATTAGAGGGAAAGAGAGAGAGAGAGAGAGAGAACGTCGGTTGGGTAAAGCCGTGGCTATAGGCAAGAATTCAAGATAAATATTTAATAATACTAAATGCGAGATTGGACTATGTTATTAAGAGACTGAGGATCTTTATGCAAGATAAAAATGTTATGATAAATAAAAATATGTGGTTTTCTTTATTTAATTGTTTTAATAAGCTACAAATGGCACAATGATATTTTTAAATTCATCTCATTATTTTGTTGAATTCATTTCTGACATAAATTCATAAAATTAGCAGTTATTAATATCTATTAGCAGTTATTAATATCTATTAGCAGTTATTAATTAGAAGGTTTTTAACACTCGTTTTTATCATTTTACTTTTTGAGGAACAAGTCTGAGTTAGGCTTGAATAATGCGGGAATAATATGACGGCAAAATAGAATTGAGGCTTTTTGTTGTAGAAATGTTTATAAGATAAAGTTATGTATATCACGTTCCACGTAGGTAGGTCATGCTAGCTTTTAATAGATTAAAAGTGGATAGAAAATCGTAAAGGAAATAATTATATTCTAAACGCGCATCCCATCCTTCAATTATTACTATTAGTTAACTTTAATATTTCAACTATTTTGCCTACATTAATTAACGTTATAACTGTGTTATTATCTGCATCAATCTATGGTTTATTTTTCCAAATTCAATATCTGTGTCGAAACGATTTATATGGAATGGTATTATTTATTAGATTAGAAAGTAACAACGATATTTGATTAATCTAAGATGTATAATTCGTTAGAGAAAGCAATAAGATCATATTAAATTGATGTATGTGCCTAATACTCGTACATTGATCCATCGTCATTGATTTCTCGCCAATCCATTTTTCGTAATTATACTCCAACCTCCAGGGCCATTTTTAATAAACGTAAGAGCAGCAAAGTATTGGAATTAAATCGTATTCCTTGCTTATTGAAATACAGTTCACTGATTAATCTCAGATTAGAATTTTTACTTAATTTGTTCTATTAACATTTCAGAGCTAATATTATTTCCAATTGTACATTATTATGTTACAATTACTCTCATGGAGGTGGACAGTTTATTGTTTGGTAAAAATCAAAATAGGTCATCGTTTTATTAATATTTCTCGAAAATATTATTCTCTTATAGGATATCTGTCTAACATAATACACAGGGTGCCCCAAGAATATTGTACTTCCTTATTGTTCCCAACATATCTGGGACACTCTGTATATATCTAATGTACTATTATTTACATTTAATATACGCCCAGATATAATTGGTTTAAAAATCATATTCGCAATATTGATCGAATATTTTCTCTAAGGGATAGTATCTGCTGTCTACATTTTTCCGAGAGTGAACATTTCATCCTAGAAAAAAAGTATCGCTGGCAAAAAGGGCAAGTTTTTATTCACGGTAGTTTGCACGAAGTAGCGCAGCATAATAAATTGCTCATTGCCTCATTCTCATTTCATTTAACACGAGACCGACACTCCTAGGCTCGCGATGCTTTAATTCAACTTCACGATACGTGCATGTGTATAGTACCTGCTACAGCTTTCACCACCATCGGCCATTCATTCACTTTTACGTAAGGGGTGGGTAGGCACAGCTAGGCGTGCACAATGTGTTCATGTAACATTATCTGGCAGCCAGCATAGTGTGTGTGTGTGACCATACACGTGTCTAATTCACGCACAGTCTAGAGAGGAAAGCATTGTTCGCTTCTGTTTCGTATCTTTGAACGTGGAAAGTTCGCGTTTTGCATTGATCCAAATCCTTCTTTACGGCTTCTTTCGCAATCTCTCTTTACAACTGCAAAACTTCCCTATATTCCCGACCACCGGCCTACCGAAGATTTCGCGATCCATCACTCGATTGCAGTTTCAAAGTAGAGGAAACTTGCCAAATGCTTAGTGCTCATATTAATCACGTACTTACGCTGAATTAATTCGTTTTTACTGCGAAATAATTCGACTTTATGCAAAATAATTCTTTAAAATCATTAAAATAAATGTCTATATATACAAATTCTTCTATTGCTTTTACTGATAGTTACTGTAGTATGTGTTAAATAAAAATGTATATTTCCTCTTAATAAATTCGATAAGTCTAAAATAATATAACAATATTTAGGCAAGAGGTGATGAGGGAAGTGCTAGATGAGGAGGGTGGAGGGGAGGGATGGAAGAAGATGGTGGAAGAGTGGAAAGCGGAGTATGAGTGAAAAGAATGAGTGAAAAGGAGAGAAAGAAAGAAAAAATTGGGCCCGAAAGAGGAGCGAGCGGAAGCGGGGGTCCAAGGAGGTTAGGGAAGGGGAGTGTGTGTGTGTGTGTGTGTGTGTAGGATAGGAGGAAAGGGGAAATAAGGCGAGCGGCGAAGAAATAAAATGTAAAAATGTATAATGTAATAAAGGCTAAACTGTAAAATGTAAAAAATTGTAAGACAACGAGCGAGCGTTAATTAGAGGAATAAAGAGTAGTTATCAATTAAGAGTAGTAAGATAGAAGTAAGAATAGGTTAAGATATGAGCATTGTAAAAAAAGATTGTAACCCCTCGGGGAACCAATTAAAGTTATTCTATATAACAATATTTATAAACTGGTACTTTAAAATTATCAGTGCAAAAATAATTGCTATTTTAACCCTCATCCACACAGGTAATTTTTTATAGGAAATTGAAAATAGGTATCCGGGTACCACGTCGTGTGGCTGAGGGTTAAACGTGTGTAGAATATTTTTCTAAAATTGCTTTTTGAAACTTGTTGATATAATGAAACTGTCACCGTTTTTGTTCGCACAATTTCCCTTTATCCTTCTTTTAATTTAGTTTACTAAATGCAATTCCATAGTGTTCTATCCCATCGATTTCTTGAGCAAATGTTGCGCGTCTTTTGTGCATGTTTATTGTATTTTGCCACTATATTGAAACTTGAAATTGCGGTCATGTATGGTCACGTTGATAAGACGCGTGGTTGTTTGTTTCATCGATTAGTGCAATCTCTGGTTTGTCTGCTAGGATTGTTTAGTTGGTCAGTATTGTCGCTGTTCTCTCGATATATTTCGTTCATTCTGCTACGGTTATTACCATTTTATGGTCATGTTGTCGGTGTCCGACATTCAACAATATGAACAGAATATAATTAAACGGGTAAGTACATATGATTATGTTGTACAGGGTGTCCTAAAAATATTGCAATTGAAATGGGTGATTCCTGAGGTCATAGGAGATAACTGTTTCCTTTACGAAAATCTTCTCCATAACTTTGTTAAGGAGTTATTAACGAAAAACACTGGCATTGGCCGAGCCAGGATCCGTTCGTTGTAGTTGTGCTCTCATTAAGTTGTGCTCTCATTAAGTTGTGCTGTTTTTTGTTAATATCTCCTTCACGGAGCCGCGGAGAACATTTTCGCAAAGAAAAAAGTTACTTCAAATAAGCTCACGAAGGCATTGGAAAGCACTGAAAAAGATTGACTGGCTAATTCCACGTTAATCAAATATAAATAAGATTTCACTGCGGATGAACTTGTACTGAATGAATCAATTTACAACTTTGCTTTATCGATTTTCTTACACCGCACAGTAATTCTGACTACGCGTACTATCTTTAATCTTGTGAATGGCAAGAGAAGAGAGAAAGACAGGAACAACCATTCAATTTACTGAAATCGATTCTGCTTTTTAGTATAGCTCCTCGCCTGTCCTAAGTTACATAACTTCAATCGTCGTATAATTTTACTAGACTTTATGGAATTACGACAAAGCTGTAGAAAGCTGAGCAGATGAAACACGAAATTTGTGAATATTGTTGTATTAAAATACATATTAAAATGGAAATAACTTTGGAATCTCCATCTCTTGTAGTCGATGCAGACAATTATTACTTTGCACAAAGGTATGTAATTTAATAATCACAATCTCAAGCTCAGAATTGTTATAATTTCTAGTATATTATACATTTACTTAATTAGCTTTGAGTAAAGGAATGTTGCCACATTGACCGATCAATTTACCCATTTAAGTAGTACAATGACTGTTTAAATGATTCGATGAATTATTTAAATAATAAAAGACGTTTACGAATAGTCTAGTTCTCTAAACATATTTTCTATTTTAAAAAATTCTTATCTGCAGAAAATGAACAAGAAGAATTTTTTTATTATGAGGAGGAGAATAATCTATGTTCACCTTGATGAACCGAAAAAGTAGCAAAACAAAAGCTCTGGCTAACGCCCTCTAAAAACCTGAGGAGCTTAAAACGAAAAATATTTTAATTGCGTATGATGCAGTTATGATAATAAATAGAGTTGGATAACAGCAGTCACGCACGTCGAGATTACTTCATTGCGTGATTAAAAAGTTGTATGGCGCGTGAACGTCGAGACTTATAAGTTCTACACCATAGATAACAATTCTATTGTCCTGTACAGAGATTAATGTTTCCTTCGTGCCAGCTGAAAAGTTCTTGTTGCATGTTTTCTCGTTATGAAGTTGACGCTTTCTTTAGACAACAAAGTGGGTGGTTAAAAGATGTCTGACTTCAGTTAGCTGATTGCAATTTAAATAATTCTCTTAGCACAAACTAATAAAATTGCATGTCTGATATCAAGCCCTTAATGAAAAAATGATTGAAAGTTCTTTGCTCAGTGCAGCATTAATTTATAATATAGAAACATGTGAAATATTAGAGAATGCCTTTAATGTCTTCTAAAACTTGTTTATTTAAATATTGAACACCAAACAAAATGTTTTGCAACCAAGTAGGTCTTCCGAAATCGTTTGTTTAAATTTTAGAAAGTATGTAGACTGTTTTGTTATAGACCAAGGGTTAACTTAAATAAATTTGAAAAATTAGGCAGAACGTTTTACAATAAACTCAGTTAATAAGTCGTCAATTTTCTCGTTTACATTTTAAAAAGTAAGCAGAACGTTTTGTAACAGACCAAGCAAGTAACTTCCAAAATTTCTTGTCTAAATTTAAGCAGCTAAAAAATGTAGTAATCTTTTATAAAGCCTAGATAGAGCGGTCTCCGTGCGTTTTCCAAATTGGTACAGCAAGAGATGTATAAAGTACACATACGAACGGGTTTCGGCTTGCGCCATCAGGTGAATCCAACTTCGTTTGTGTTAAAAATTGCGTTCTATAATAGAGCCCTTGTCCAATTTTAGCATGCGGTACCTGAATACACTATTCATTCCGGAAAGTCTTCGTTTTAACTTCATTGTGTCTCGGACAATAGCATCGCCGGAAATAAAGCGGGGATTGCAATTCATGAAAAGATTCACGACAATTAAAGCGATTAAAGCCGTACTTTTTAATTCCCTTGCTCACTATTACACACTGTGTATCTCGGTTTGTAATGCACAAGCATATGTACTCTTGAACCTACGGAATGAAACTCTAAATGTGTTCGATGTGTCTCTCCGTCTGCGTAGATCATCGTAATCCGTGCATTGAATCCGAAAAGAATAGGATTTAGGTTTTATTTAGGCTTTGAGATAAAAAAGAATAAAGGAGAAACCTATTTTCTGCTTTTACGGAATCGTAAACGAAGATATGCACGCATCTCATTTTGTTCCAAGGTTCATTCTTTCTGCGAATGTTTCTTCATTAAAATTCTATTTTTCTTCCTGTGATAGAAACGGTTTTCCAAGTTCTATTTCATGGAATTTAACTCTGCTACCTATGATAAAATTATACTTGCTTCATGCATAGTATAAGATGTTCTGATGGATATAGTGGAATCCGCTTATTCGAGTTAAAGTTTCATCGCAACTGACGTTCATTTCGGGCGAAGGACTAAGAACAGAATCGAAGAGCCCTAGTTCTCTTCGCCTAATTGCGACCGCCGCATAATCAGGCCAAAGCACATTAGACCTGATGAGTCTCAAATATCAGGAATCCATTGAATTTGAAACTTGAATGGTAACTTGTATTTTTATTCGTTGATATATAGATTAAACTCTATTTGATCTCGTTTACTAAATAAATAAATGAATAAATGGATATATACAATCGAATATTATCCCAATTAAGTGAAACTTTGTTTAAAACTTTATGTTTAAAATATCGCAATACATAAAGTATTGTTCAAAATTCATATGTTCAAAATTCATATGTTCAAAAGAATTTTGATTTAATTTCTTTTTCCATTTTAAGTTTCGCAACAATTTCAAATTTGTGGTTGAACTTTAAAGATTAAATGCAATAAAGTACAACGATGTTAGAAAGGTAATGAATGAAATGAAAAATTGAAATTAAAATGTAGTTTTTTATGCTACAGCCTCATCACAAATTTGATATAAAATATTGATCATCAGACTGTGGATTTTCATACAAAATAAAAATCATCTGCATCAATTTCGAGAATCAGAACTAGATAAAAATTTGTTTCTCCTAACAATTTTAATATATTTATGTTTTTAGATCTTTTTAATGTCTCTAATATATAATATTCTGTTATGAACACATAGAATCCGCGGCCTATTGCTTATAATTCTAATACATCATTTTTTAAAAACTTTTTGACTCATCAATGCATACGAAAACACTGCTTCAGAAATACATTTTCACCTTTAATAATCTATGCGGAGACATTAAAGCCCCGTTGCTGAAGGTATTAAAAAGTGAAGCTTGATTCCACATCGGAGCAGAGAGGACAGAGGAAGCTTTCATTATTTCGGCTGTGGCCGGATGATAAATTATGCAAAAAGTACAATGCCCAGACGCGTGGTCTATAAGATCCCCGAAGCCACCATTATGTTTGCTGTGCGAACCGCACTAACATTATCTCCTTTTAAATTTCTTATCTCGCGCTTTGCATGAACATTTTCCGTTTGCACGGTCTACAGCGGAGAGACAGGGTTTAATCTCCAAAAGCCGTATCATTTTTTGAACGCTGAAAGCATTTTTGCTACTCGAACGAACCAAGAGAAACGTTGCCATCTGCATTCGTAGATCCTCGACGATTGTAAATAATTTTTTTAACAGTAACGTGGATCTTTTTACAATGGCACAATACACATATTTTATACACCGCTCGCGTCCCAGTTATCCGAACAAAAATTGCTTCGCTTTGACTATACAGTTTTTTTAATTACGCAGCCTTACTGAACTGCCACTAATATTTAACTTCTCCTTCAATTTCTGCATTTTTCTTTGGATTCTTATGACGTACAAAGTGCACATACATGCAAATATTTGCGTGTAGTATATGTAATTTTGAACGGTAATGTTAACGGAACACAACCTTTTTATTGTTGTTTCTTGATTGTATTATATTACTCCAATTCTTCATTGAAATATTTAGATATTCCCAATAAATACTGATTTTTATGCAAGATTCAAATTTCAAGCATTTATTTCAAGATTAATCTTTTTGATTCTGTAAATGCTTTTACGGTTTTACTGAATGCCTATTGTCTTTATCATATTGTGTAAACAAGACTCACTGCTATTTTATTAATTAATAAAAGTCGACGCATAAGCGATGTTATTATACATACATATATGAAAATAAATTCATTCAGCAACTTCTAAATTTAACTGCATTCTATTAAAAATAAACTTCACCTGTGTTCATGCGAGTATTTATTGGAAAAATATAATATATTACCAAGTATTGATATCAATTATCGAACTGTGGATCTTTATGCAAAAGTTTCTGCATCATGAGGAGATTTATTTTTTGTTTAATAATTTTAATAAATTCGTTCAACTAATTCACTGTTTCAAATTTTAGTAAAGTCCACGGTCTAACAATTTCAGAAAATTATGAAACTTTACAATTACATAGAGCATGTGCAGATATGTACTACATAATTCTGTTTGCTGCTTAAATTCACCTAAGGGTTTAAAATTGAGGTCTTTGTATTATTTGTTTCTGTCATTTAACAATAATGAATAAATCGTGCACGAAACTAATCTTGTACAATATGATGAACATAAATGTTTAAATAGTTCAAAAACCTGGTAAGAAGCACTGGTATTACGAGTTACAATATTTATTTAAAATCAACCTGTCCAAAATTCTCATTAAAATCGGTTCAACTTGAATATCCTTTGCAAAAAGACAATACCAGTAAACAAGAAAAAAAATATTACTCACCTTCCCACCTCTACAGATTCATAATAACAGCATCCTCCACTCCTGCGTCTGTTGGTGAAGCTTATTTCCGAATGTTTGAAACAGTCGATCGTAAAGCACTCGGCGCGAATCCTCGACTTCCGCGTACTCGCGGGAACGAACGGCTGCTAGGAAACCCTAGAAGCGGTTAATCATAGGGAATTGTTTGAGCTCGGATGAAAATTGGCGCGCCTCAAGCGACGGAGCTGGTTTATTTTTCTTGAAGTTGGAGCAGCAGCACATGGCGCGTCGCAAATCATTCCGCGACGCGAGGATCTCCGTCGTTGAGACGGCCGCGAAACGCACTCAGACCCGCGCCTCTTGAATCGCGTTTGTCGTTTCAACGATCTCACTTCAGGCTTCCCTCTAATTACGGGATTAACTCGCCGTGTCGCCGTCGTGCAGACGCCAATTAGTTTTCGTGGACACCCGATCCTCGAAGCCGTTGTTGCGTCGTCGCGACGCTCGGCGTTTCGGATGCTTTTGTTCCGTTGATTTTGCCGGCGAACACGCATCCTCCACGTGCAATCTTTTGGGAATATTGATTCGCTCCTGTTGCAACGTGTAACCATGTAATTAGGGCGATGAGCATTCGAGGGTTGGCCAATCTTTTTCGCCCTTCCGGCTGCAACGTTTCGCTCGCGTCATCTAATGTCATCAATTAACAGGAAATTGTGGTATCATTTTTACAAAAAAGATTGTCCCCTTCTCTATTGGTTTCTCATACGATTAATCAAATAATTCCCGTTGATAGCGAAACCGCGGAAATCTCTGTTGAACCTCTTCTATTCGTCATGCTGCTGGAATCGCCTCTGCTCTCGTTCGTAGAAATTGTACACCGATTGAATTTTTACGAGCGAATAATGGGAATCACGTGCGTCCATTTTTCACGGGCTCGTAGTATTTCTTAATTGAGTCGCCACTGTGCTCGTGCTGAACGGTTTGCCGCGGACGAAATTGAACGGGAATTCCAGCACGTTACAGCTCAACTGTGGCAACCGTTTACGACGGGTCGTCGATTGCACCGATTCAGCCGGCTCATTTCGTATTTTCAGCCGCGGTTCATTTGCATCGATCGCGGCTTCATTTTTTTTCTTTGCCGACACTTCCGACGTGAGAACACTCTCCGCTTCTCTCTCTCTCTCTCTCTCTCTCTCTCTCTCTCTCTCTCTCTCTCTGTCTCGAGAGAGAGAGAGAACTTATTGTGCGAGAACTCTTTTATTTCTTCGCGAAGACTGCGCAACAACGGTTCTTGCCTCAATAGCTCCCAATACCGAGTCCTCGGGTTGTAAGACCTTTATTAGTGGCTTCAATGCGAGCTTCAGTTTACATGTAAAGAGGTCCAACAGTTCTGTATGCGCTTTTAATCGTGCTTGTTCATTCTCGTTTGGAATTTAACGATTGCCGCGCACCTTTGAAGTTCCCGATTCTTTCGATTTCAACGCGCAATACAAACACGACTGGTTTCATCGTTCCCGTAAATCTCGTTGTTTCTTTGTTAACCACTCGGAACCACGTTTCTGCTCAGCGTCGATGATTTTCAAAAGCGCGCTAGCCGGCATCCAAATAATCCGGCTAGATTTATTTGCGCGAACTCCGCGCTCCGAGGGACCGAGCAAAGTTTACGGGCTACCTGTCGTCTGCTTTTTCTCACTGATCGTCTCGTCGGTGAAGAGGACCACCGGGTCTCTTCATTGGCTCTCGACTTCTCTTCCCGACAACACAACCGATCGTCCCAGCCTAAGACGCAACTTTAGAGATCACGAGAGAAGACCGAACTGGTGCAAACTCACTGAAGTCCTAGCAAACCGGATGTTGGACACCGGCACGTTGATCCTTGAGACGAAGAGCAGTGTCACTGGGAGTCGTTCACTAAATCATCGCGTAATCGACGATGCGTTGCTGAAGAGGCTGTTGACTTTTCTTTCCGGTAACTACCGATTGTCTCGGGCTGGGATGTAACTTCGGAGATCACGAAACAAGACCGAACGATTGGTGCAAACTCACTGAAGTCCTAGCAAACCGGATGTTGGACACCGGCAAGTTGATCCTTGGGACGTGGATCCGTCAGGTGTCACAGCCGCGGATCAGAGGAACTTTGTACGATCAACAGTTTGGGTACCGGGGGACAGATAAACACTGAGTCGTTCACTAAATCATCGCGTGATCGAAGACGCGCGTCGCTGATCGTTAACGGTTCACGATTTTCGGCTATCCTCTTCGTTCATCGCTCCTGCGTAACTCCCTAACGAGATCTTATCCTCTCCGGTCTCATCCCCGCTCGAGGACGAGTGTGCTGGCAGCTCGCCAGCGAGGGAGGCCCGCTGAAAACTATACTAAATCACCGTTAGGATCAGGACTCAAGGGAGACGATCAACGACGCCGCTTGAGGGAGTGTCTCTATTCCAGCATCACCTGTTGGTATCGTATCCCGGTCACGGCCTATACAGGGTGGCACGGGGCAAAACGCTGCTCCAGCTGGATTGGCCTAAGTGCGTCGGCGCGGACGCAGATCGATGTGTTATATCGCGCGCGCTTTCCTATACGAATCGCTCCGTCCTCCTCCAGCGTCGCGACGCCGCCACAACGGACGCCCTGTCGTCGTCGACGATGCTTACCGTCGATTTCACGAGTGCCATTGTGCCGATCTGCCGGGATCCTTCGACAATCACTTTCGTCTATTTTTCGGACTTTTTTCGGGGAACCATGCCATTTTTTGGCCTCCTTTCCCGCTTTGTAGGCCGACGCGACGCCACGCGTTGTGCGCCAAGTGTACACACATTGCCGGGGCAAAGCGAATTTCAAGCTCGCGTGATCGTATGTAAGGATCTCGATGGATTGAAGCGGTTTTCATGATTTTTAGAGAAATGGAGAATTTGCACGTTTCATCACTTTTTGACATGTATTGTAACTAATTCGTTTTATAAGTTTGTTCGTTATTGGGAAACTTTGGATGATTGTGCAAAATAAAAATTGTCTGCATTAATTTCAAGGTGTAGATACCACTTGGGAATTTATTCAATAATTTAAAAACTGGAAATTGTATATCGTCTAATTGTTTGAAACTGTGTTAATTGTAATTTGTCGTTTTACTACAGTGGGACATTCTGTGACGAATTATTTTGTTCTGGAATATTGTTATAAGTACACTGCAGATACTTGTGCAAAATAAAAATTGTCTGCATTAATTTCAAGGTGTAGATACCACTTGGGAATTTATTCAATAATTTAAAAACTGGAAATTGTATATCGTCTAATTGTTTTAAACTGTGTTAATTGTAATTTGTCGTTTTACTACAGTGGGACATTCTGTGACGAATTAATTTGTTCTGGAATATTGTTATAAGTACACTGCAGATACTTGTGCAAAATAAAAATTGTCTGCATTAATTTCAAGGTGTAGGTACCACTTGGGAATTTCTTCAACAATTTTAACACTTTACCGACCGGAAGCCTATTAATAGGATTTTCAATAATTCTGCTGTAGCAAAAAAAAGCGTAGAAATTTTCTTTGACATTGCAATCTTAAATGAAACTATTAGACGACGTTATTGAGGGTGGCTTAGTTAGTTCATACTAAATGCTAAATGAAAATTTAGCCATGTACCATACATTTTCCAAAAATATGCAATAATCACCGGTCGGTAATGTGTTAAAACTGAAAATTGTATATCGTCTAATTGTTTTAAACTGTGTTAATTGTAATTTGTCGTTTTACTACAGTGGGACATTCTGTGACGAATTATTTTGTTCTGGAATATTGTTACAAGTAAACTGCAGATACTTGTGCAAAATAAAAATTGTCTGCATTAATTTGAAGGTGTTGAAACCACTTGGGAATTTCTTCAACAATTTAAAAACTGGAAATTGTATATCGTCTAATTGTTTTCAACTGTATTAATTGTAATTTGTCGTTTTACTACAGTGGGACATTCTGTGATGAATTAATTTGTTCTGGAATATTGTTATAAGGAAACTACAGATACTAGTGCAAAATAAAAATTGTCTGCTCAAGCCACTTACGTATGTCTACCTTTCAACAATTTTAAAAAAATACAGAATTTCATATCCCTTAACCGGTTTCAGATTTTTGATTTTACAATTAGAATGAAACCTGGATTATCCGAAATAAATGTTTGCATATGCATTGCCGTTATTTGAGATATTTCATTTGAAGCTTCTCGAGATACTAGAGACATCAAATATTGGATGTTTGGATAATCGAGGATCCACTGTATCGAAATTGTAAAGCTGTGTTCGGGGGAATTGATTAAATAGATTTCTTTGTTCAAGCAAGGTTCATTAGTACCAACAGGAATATTGGTTTTTCTAGTCCGCTCCATAGGTGATGCAGTGTTCATCGCATTCGATTGAAATGCAACGAAAGGTAATCCTTTTAATCCGTCAATGCTGGTCGATGACGACGACCAGACTGTTTCGAAATGCATCCCTTGAACTGGGAATGATCTTATTGCAAAACTATATTATTATTTCGCAATTATTTTGTGAAATACTACTTGTTTAGAGTCTGATATTTATCCTGGGTTATCTGTCAAGTTCGCGTGATTAGGATTCGTAAGTAGAATAGGTGGGTCATGAACAGATGCGTCAGACAATGTCTATTCAACAATCCTGTTCGCCGAATCTTCACACTCGATTTTCTCGAAAACAGAGCCGCGTATAAAAAAACTTTATTCCACATTTTACCCTTATTTGTAAACCTTGTATAATATATAATATGTAACTATCTGGAGATCAGTTAAAAAAGGTAGATTTTTACAAAAATATATTTCTTCTTTTAACGATTTTAATAAGTTCTTTTAGTTCTTCTGATTTTGTCACTGTCTTTTATTTTGCGTAAGTAATAATCCAAAAGTTTTAGAATATCTTTCTGGACTTAATATTATACAATGAATTCTAGGAACTAATATCTACATTCCTTTAGAAAGTCAATTACAAATATCATTGAAAGGAATGTTCTACGAGGAGTATTGCAGTAATGGATAAGTTTATTCATCGGAAGAATATCGATAAGCGTTATGAGCTCATTGGTTCGTAACAGATCACTACTTTTTAACTGGGAAGCAAAAAAATAGTTGTTTGTGGTATTTTAGTCGTTATATTAATACGTTTATTGTTAAAATATTTATACCATGCAGTATTAATTATAAAAAATTCTTTTTATATTTATTCAGAAATGTAGTAACAATATCCGTAATAATATAGAAAATCCAAATAAATATCTCTGTTTTTAATGCTGCGAATAATATTCAAAACAGATCTTCATTAATCGGATAACTGAAGTTGCCTCTCCTGTAATCACCGCAGAAGCTAGAATTATAACAAATTAATTAATTCGAGGCAAACAGAATATGTTTTTTGAAGCTAAAATTTAAATATTTATTGTTTATTTTGACGAAACAAATATATTCATAAACGAGCCCTGTTAAATATTAAATATTTGTAGTTTGATTTCAAAATATTAACTTCCTGGTGTGTAGGAGAAGAATAAAGTTATTCTTTGATCAACGCACCCATTGATTTTGTAAATAATGTTTATTAGATAATGCGTGCTTAAGAGTATTAGGTAACATAATGTATTCTACGGTCCTTCATAGAAGGTGTACAAATCATTGTTCCAGCAATGTCTTCTAGATTAACGTAGATAAAATCATCGTCGTTGTCGTCGCTATCGCCTCTTTACTCATTCAATCAATTAAACCCGTGTTTCTCGCACATATTTCATTATGCGGATCATTATCGAGTCGACACTTAAAATCGAATTTACTCTGGAAAATTTGCAGATCGATAATACAATTCAATTCGAAATTTTAACGCATTTTGATATACTCCACAATATATGCATACTGATTCAATTTTTATAAATCAATATATTCGTTAGTGTTCATTCATTTTTAGTTAAAAATTAAAATTATTTTTTGAAACTATTAATTGCGATGCATTTAAAGTACTTTTACCTTTTCTTTTTAATTCAGTAAAAAAAAAAAACTTGTTAATATCAAACGTGAATTTTCTTCGAATATCATTCGATTCCAGTGCTCCGAATTACGAGTTCACGACGATTGATTCACGTTCCCGTGATTTTTTAACATCAAATAAATCGAAGTTCCTTAAACTTATAATAGTACATATACGGTCTAAGGTTCCCCTCGTTCGGTTTAACTAAAAGTATATCGATAAATAACGTATCACTTTTCAAAGTTTCTTTTTCTCTAAACCCGCCGGGGCCGTTGGAGCAAATCTCTCGAAAAACCGGCCCGACAATTCATTAAAAAAATCTCGATTTTATTTATTCCTATATTCCATTGTGTACGCTCAATCTGTATTTTCCCCTCGTTTGCATCCACATTCACTCCTCATTTTTCTCTCTATATATAATTATTTATTTATGTAATCTATATAATATAGAATTTTTATGTAGGTAATAGCAAGTAACGTACAAGCAAACATCGGTTAGTTGCAAATCTCCCTTTTTTTTCAAACTTCATTGCCAGACTACAATTATGTATAATGAGCATTTAATTATTTGTTACAATTTGTTTCCATCGAGGTTCTCAAGAATACAATTTTTACATGCTTTATTGAAAACTTACTGATCATATTTTTGTAAGTTTGTCCTGAACCTTTTTTAGTTCAACTACGTCAATAGATTTTTTTTTTAAATAAAAATCACTCAGTTTGTACTCTTTTTATTTGTTCAAACCTGTTAATACCTTTTAATTACGTATAAAAAAGTATTAAAAGGATGGGAAAAGTAATTTTGTCCATCACGACGATCTTTTTCCCAACAAATAATTGGAATGTAATTGATAACCTATTCGAAAATTTGTCGCACAATGGAATCCTTCTGGAATGTAACAAAAGCTCCGATTAATTAATGGTGTGCATACTGCATACCATCGATTATGCCTCCACAGTGTTCCAGAAATCAACGGTGAAATTTTATCACCACGTTCTATAAATCAAAATAAAAAAGTAGTGTTATTTTAATATTGTTTCGGACATGAACGGACAACTAAACGTAAAATGTAAGCAAAAGTGATTCGTGGTAATTGTGATTTGCAAAGCCATACTTACATATATTAGAACATTAGATGTATGAAATAATAAAGAACTTTGAACAAAATAAAATGACTAAATTTTTGTAGTATCAAGTAATATTTTTAATTTATTTTGCCATTTATAATTCGAAACAATCATATCTGTATATAATATTGTCTAAAAATGTATAGAAATTAAAAATTTTAATTAAACACATTTTACAATGTTTCGAATAATAATTGAAACTTTCTATGAATGTAATAATAAAATTTGAAATACCAATTTATTTTTACAATTGTATTGTTCAAAGGGAATGATATACAGTTAAAAGCATGTTATGCAAAATAAGTAACAAACAATTTTCTCCACTATATACTCTACGCGCAATTGTTAAATGCAGTCTAATAATAATTGTCAAATGAAAAATTCTCTGAATACGTTCAAACGGAAGAAAATCGATATAAATAAAATTCCTCGAAGTTATCGCGCCAACTTTCACCACAAACTTTATTTTTCTGTTTCTATCTACAAGATTCACCCACGCATGTACTGTTTGCGTGCGCGAAACTTTAAATGCTCGCCGCGTTTTTCAAGATACCGCGAAGGATAAAATAAAATCCGCGGTTCTTCGAAATATAGCCCGAAAATAAAATCAAACCATAAAAATTTCCGTGAACTCACGTACCGAATTGCACGGCGGAGCCACAAAGTTTGAAAAAAAAACACGGACATTCGTGTAACCGAGGTTTCCTTGTTCGTTTTTCTGTGTTTGTTTTACGTTCGTAACTATACCAATGTCGAGTCGAATGGAGATTAATTTATTTACGCGCAAGATTCTGCACCTTCTCATCCGATCCTTGTGTGTATGCATGTGTTCAAACTTCCAAAGAATCTTGTACCTGTGACGGTGTGTATGTGTATGTGTATGTGTGTGTGGGTGTGTGTACGCCTGTATACGCAAACATATGCTTGTTAGGTAATAGGTATCAAGTGTCTTCTGTAGCGTTAGTAAGTAATTTATTAAAACTTTCTATATCATCTTAATTTTCATAGTCTCTTTAATAATTGCCTATACATTCCGTTTCGTCTTTCTTTCTCTCCCTCTCTCACATTCTCACTTTCTCTCTCTCTCTCTCTCTCTCTCTCTCGTTCGCTCTCTTTTCTTTCTTTTAATCATGCATCTGTATAACCTCTTTCACGTAGCTGCCTTTTGTTTGAAACTTTCTTTTTTCTCCGCTTAAGATAAATTTATTTAAAAATCTTTCCGCATGCGGTTATCGTCGAACAACTCGAGGCATCCCGTTTTATAATAACGATGAAGTCGGGCCGACGCGTTCGGCCTTGACATGTTACACATTCCGAAAGTGAAAGCTTTCACGATGATCTCGCGTGACTCGGGAATCATAATCAATGAAAATTCATCGAAATCTCACGATCCAATGCAAACAAGGACAATCGGATAACATTGCAAGAACAGAATTGTGTGTGTTTTACGTTCAAAGTTTTGTGTATCAGTGGATAATTCACTATATTTCGCAAATATAATCCAAAACTTTACAGAACATACGGAAACACATGATCCCTTATTAACTATCAATCCTTTTTTAATTGTATCGAGGGGCTGGGAAGAAATCAAATTAATATCGTACCATCATAATCACGAAAACGGTGAATTACTCAGTAATACGTCTAATTATTTAAGAATTATTGAAGAAACAATTGTTAACCTTCGTATGCTCCTCAAAAACATTTACGAAAAATATTCTGATTAATCCATTTTACAATTTAATTAACTAAATTGATAAAACAGTAGAACCTCGATCGTTGAACGATACGGGGCCCAGAATGCGTGCAATAATCGGGGTTGTGCAACAAAACAGAGAATCATAGTGATTGTTTTTTGTTTCTAGCCACCGCAATTCTTACCACGAGTTCTTCTAATAACTCGTAGCGGGGATTGCTATGCAACGAATGGGAATTCCGTGCAATAAACGAGGTGCATCGAGCGAGGTTTTACTGTACTAAATCGGAAAATGGTAAAACTGAAGGGGCATACGAAGGTAAAAATAATTTCAGTTGTATACAACGAAATTACAAATGGCAAACATAATGATTAAAACAATGTATACGTATGACATTGTGCCGCTAGATTCACGAGTGCAAGCTTGATACGCGTCGAAACATTCGTCGGAATACGATTGATCTCGAGCGTTCGACAATATTAGAAATCGAAGGGCTGAACGGACAAAGTGTCGGCAACGCAATCTCCCGGTTTCGATAGGTCGAGATGACAACAGTGGCTATCAAAGTCTGGGAATTCACAATGCTCGGCATCTAGCTCGTTCTCTTAATCTAAACGTTAGTCACGAAGTCGATCCTCTTACCTTTACGCGTTCCGACAGGATTTAAAAATAATCTATCTAATCCTAGGGGTCGAAGTCTTGTCTCTTATAAAAACGAACTTGGAAGAAGGAAACTCGCCTACTTGATAGTCCCACAAGCAATCGGTCGAGGTGAGAAACGGATATATTTGGCAGTACGGTGAACAGAGAAGACGAGGTAAACGTAGAATCGACAACTTCATCCACTTGTCCCTTCGATAGGTCAATTATCTACAGACTGCGGACGCGTTACGTGTTTAATTTGCAATCACCTTCGGAAGAGGACTCGACCTTTTCATAGAATTCTTAGTTAACCTTTTACGGACGAGTGGTATACACATATGGCAGTACGAAAATGATTGTTTTCAAATCCAACAAGTTTCTACTGAACACAACATCTTATATTTGCTGCAATTTTTTACATTTATGACGGCGATTACAAACGTGGTATTGCAACAATGTTTTGAAATTCTTTGAACGTTTGCATAACATTTGATGTTTAGACACAACTTATTTGTTTCTTTATTTAATAGTTTCAATTTGTTGGGTGCAATGTATGTATACTGTTAAATTCTTTTAATCATTCTACTGTTTTTAACCCTTCGCTGCATAGTGTATTATAATCTGATACAGTTAACAAATCTGGTATATAGTAAACTAAGAATGTGTTTTCTTACTATGTTTATTTTTCTAAAAATGTTGTTTTAATTTTTTTAATATTTTTCCCTTAAACAAAACACAAAAACTGACCTTCTATTAATTTTTCCACCCCAATTAAAACAATCATGCAGTGAAGGGTTAAACGTTTGCCACCCATTTTTGGTAAAATATTTTTTTTCGAAGAAAGAATACACAATATTGTTAGTCCACTTTCATAATCACCGGCACATTTGACTCGCCAGTAGACAACGGATCTTTATGCAAAATAAAAATTGTCTAGCTGAATGGCAACAAATTGGAGTGAAATAAAAATTTATTTTCTTTTATAATACGTTTAATAGGTTGAAAATAATATAATAGTATTATCTAATTCCTACAATGTATTTACGTGTCATAAATGCATAAATTCCACTGTCTACTCGCAGTAATATCTTCTAGAATATGTTTAACTGATGTGTTAAAATCGAATAGAAGTTCTCGTCCGCAGAGGGTTAATAACCGAAAAATATAACTACGTACAGAATTTGATTGAATTGCATAGTTGTCACGAGTTTTCGGAATTCGCGTAAACCTCCGCAGCCTGATCACCAAGTACTCGGCTCCAGGATCGGCCGGAAGCCTTTCGTTCTCTGATCTTGCGAACTTAAAGCGGCAAACTTGTATCGAACAATAAAACTCGGTTCCTCAACATCCCTCGGGTTACAATTTCGAAACACTGTCTCTCCTGCTTCTCGTTATATACATTGTGGATTACACGTCGATATATTTCTATGTACAATCGCGTGAGTCTCGTCTTGCCAAACTTGCCTTTTGTGCGTTTGGACATGTCGGTTGTAATTGTATATAATATAGTAAGTTATAATATTATTAATCTGAGTTTCTAGGCAGTTGTGTGTTGTTTACATTATATACGTTAAGATTTATCACTAAGGCTCTCTCGCTCTCTCTCTCTCTCTTTCTCTCTCTCTCTCACTTGTTCACTTTCGCTCGTTCTCTTTCTTTCGCATCGCCTATCATTTAGATAGATATTTCCATTCTCGCTCTTTACAAGTTTTTTTTGGCCTCTGTGTTGTCTCGCTAACAAGTTGGCGTCGAAATGAAATCTGTTCAGCTACGCATGCGTGTTTCCGATCGTTTCGCTACACAATTCATCGACGAAAGGAAAAACAGAAGGGAAAAAACTGAGAACACGTTGAAAACTGATTTCGCGCACGACGTTCCGAGCTCTTCGAGAAGATGGTACACACACATATTTTTTTTTCGAGAATCTCGTCACGAAACCGCATCCCGTGCGCGCGAAACCGACGATATACAACTTCTGCAACGATTCGGATACAGTTCTGTTAGGAAGCAGTGGAACAACAAAGTCTTGTCTTCTCTCGAAACGCTCGAAGATGCTGACTCACAATGTTTTCGCTCTCTCCCGTTCATCATCGCCACGTAAAACAACTTATTTGAACATCACTCGTTTTCTGTTTCGTCCCTCGACTAGGGCTCGTCGCGCCCCCCATGTACACGCTCGCAATGATTATCTAGAGTTCCTTCGTCGCGAAATATTTTCGCAATGTCGCGGCTTCGAGACCCGTCTCCCGACAAACAGTTCCCCGTTGCCCGAAGGGAAAAATGGCGCTTCATTCTCGCCCCGTCAAGTTTTATACATAGAATACACGCAAAACATTTTGTCTTTGCGGCCGTACGAAACTAGAACGGTACCATATGTCTACGCGTGATTGAGTCCGTGTCGCGCAGCTGTAAACGCGTCCCGTGAACGCAACAGTGAGTCTTCTTGTTTCCATTTTCCGAGTCCCGATCAGTGGTATTGAGCAATGTACTGCCATTGAACTAATCGTTTGAGGAGACCGTTCGTTCGTGCTGATGACATTACAGTAATTATGTATTGTTAATTGTAATCTCATGATATAAACGCAATGTACCCGACTTCCGTGGGACATTTCAATGAACGTTGTGTCCTTTTGTGACCCTACCACTGTTGAGCTCTAAGTGATCTCGACTGTCTCAGAGCTCGAGGCTAAAATGATTGAAAATTGAAATCTCAACTTCTCCAATTCAAGCAGCAAATATCTACGTTGTACTACTATGTGCTCGTCCATACATATACTTTTTCATATTATTACGAATGATTTAGTCGTACGCTAACTCTCTGTTTAAACATCAGTCATTCCACGAGGTTTTCACGTTAAATACCGAGTACAAACGGAGAAAATTGACGACGATGAGGCTAAACACGTTTGCTACCACCGTTGAACATACCCGACGTTCGTAATCTCGAGACTCTCACTTAATTTGACTATCTTTATCCCTTTGCGGTTGGAGCTATTTTAACTCGAAAATTAAATTTTTCTTCTGACCTACAATATTTCCATTCTCTATGATTTTTTAAATTTGATAAATATGAAATTGATATAATACCCCATACAATTTTATACCTTTTAGCATTTAACATTTTTACTGCCAAATCAATCTTGAAAATTCTATATAATCAAGTAAAATATTTCATGAAGTAAACAGAGAAAGCTTAAAATATTAGTCAATCTTCAATTTTCTTGTATTTTCCAATCTTCAATTTTGGTACAATGAATATATTCGCATAAAAAGTCTAACTTCTTCTTAATTCTTCTCATCGAGAACAGAAAAAGTTTGAAAGGAGCCACATGTCGCGAACAAATAGTTATTGAAACATAAGTTGTTAAATATTATGAAATTGATGATTTCGGCGCCAGGTTCGATCATTTATAGAGAACAACAAGTGTGCAGTTATTTAAACATGTTTCTCGACGTTTCGATCCCTGTGTGGATCTTTCTTAATAATTGCACACTTGTTGTTCTCTATAAATGATCGAACCTGCCGCCGAAATCATCAATTTCATAATATATTCAAATTTCGATCGAAAAGAAATTCACCTCTATAAGTTGTTAAAGTTCTTGGAAAATTTGATTGTGTAGAATTATATATGTCGATGAGACAGAACATGATCGTGTGCGTGTCTCGAGAAAAACGAAATTTAAAGGAACATTTATCGCTAGGACCGTACCAAGTAATCGTCTCCCTGCCCATTCGGTTCATAAATTTCAACGTGCAAAATATGAAAGAATATCTTATATCTATTTTTATACATTAGAATATTAATCCTGAGTTATAAAATACTAATGTCAAGGTACTTACAAATTTTTCAGAATCTTCTGTTACACCGTCGGATCAACAGGACACTGCCATTTGCGCAAATACGATTTAATAAGTGTGAAGCACACAATAACACATTTTCCAAAATTGTGACAGCGAACAGGAAAACGTTACTCAGGTCACGGTCAAAATAGTATAGTGGTTGTCACCTCTGTTTTTTAAGGGTAGATTTAGGTGGGGAAATGTTGCGTTTGTTAATTAGACGAATGTAGCCAACAACCGTAGTCCCGTTGAAAGCACCGGTTCTCGTTAGATCACCGAAGTTAAACAATGTGGAACGTGAACGACACTAGGATGGGTGACCGTCTGGTAAAAAACCGGAAAGTGACCCACCCGGGGTGTTTTTCACGTGTTGTTGGCAAAAGGTGGTTCGGAACCCATCATAAACAATAGGTCCCGCTGAAAAGGCGATGGTGAGAGTGGAAAGAGAAAGAGGATTGGTAAATGAATTTGAAATCCTGAGGGGACCAAATATCATATTACATAATTAGACGAATGTATGTCGGAAGGACTTTAGATTGAGAAGTGGGGAAACTATCAAAGAAATTTTGTTGTTGTCTTCGGTCGTCAATAAAGAAATTTATAAGGGTAGTGCGCTCGCCGCCTTGATGGGTCTGTTGCAGGTGTTGTCACCTGTTTTTTGCTTGATATAATGTCCTTTTCAGGTATATCGCCTAATCCGCTGGAAAACGGCGAGGTACGATAACATTTTATAATACAGGATTAATATTCTTATAACAATAGATATAAGGTATTCTTTCATATTTTGCAACTTCAAATTTATGATTCGAATGGGGACGAATGTCCCTTTAAATTTCGTTTGTCTCGAGGCACGCACACGATTATGTTCTGTCTCATCGACACGGTCAGGTGGACTGTAGTAGTAGGCTTTTGTCTACACGTACAACTCCACGCAATCAAATTTTGAAAGAACTTTAACTGTTTATATCTTAACACTTTACCGACCGGAAGCCTATTAATAGGATTTTCAATAATTCTGCTGTACCAAAAAAAAGCATAGAAATTTTCTTTGACATTGCAATCTTAAATGAAACTATTAGACGACGTTATTGAGGACTTAGTTAGTTCATGCTAAATGCTAAATGAAAATTTAGCCATATACCATACATTTTTCAAAAATATGCAACAATCACCGATCGGTAATGTGTTAATAACTATTTGTTTGCGACACGTGGCTTCTTTCAAACTGTTTCTCTTTTGAACGAGTGGAAGTTGTTGATGTAAAAAACAACTTTACCAACAACTTTCTTTGTTATAAACGCCCCCTCCATACCTTCCTTATTGTGCCCGGGGCCTGCGCGCCGCCCCTCTACACCTATCTTACTACGGCCCCGAGGAAGACAGAGAAAGAAAAGGTCGTAGCGAACGTGCTGTACTCAGGTGGTGTTATCAATTTTCTTTGGACAAGGGTCGTCGTCTAGAGTTCAGTTGTTCGGCGAACGTTAACCAGTGCGTATTGGATTCTGTTTTGTTCTAATTGATTTTTGTTTTACTAAAAGTAGAAGTATTTGTTATACTGATTTAACTATACAGATGACCAAATGTTCTACCACCACAACTCAGGTAATTAATTTGTTCTTAATGATTCAGAAGTTTTTAATAGTCCAGACATAAATATATAAATACGATCGAAAATATTAAATTGCAAAAATAACAGGAATGTATTTATTCCGATTTTTAGTCATTTGTGTAATAATCTATATGTGCACAGAAATAATTTGTTTTAATAGTTTTTCTTCTACAAAGAAATTTCTCTGTGTCTCCACGTGTGTGCAATTGATGTAGAAAATTTTTATCTTGCTAAAAAGTCACGCATTTATCGTCCACTTCGATAGAAATGTTTGCTCAAGAAAAATTTTACTAGATCAGTATTGAATAAAGTCCATACATAATCGATTAAAAATATTGTATAATCACTGCTATTTTACAGTAAAAATTATTGTCAAGAGTGACATTAGAGAATGACCTGATGTTTAGACAAAGTGAAATGTTGTGTATTTTACGTGTTAAATGTGTCGTAATTGTACTCGGGGACAAGTCGCGAATCCGTTAGCGTTGTTTCTTGTATCAGACCTTTTCTGATAATTATCTTTTGTAACGCGAGCAAGGATAAAACGTCACCGCTTCTTCGAGCACCGGAAGAAACGCATTCGCGCGACAGCAACGGGTTTTTAAGACGCTTTTTAGCCCCACAACATATCTAGACAGATACAGACGCTAACGCTTGGTCGTAAGTTTTGAGAGAGATTTCCTTTGGACTCGAAAAACACATGTTTCGGGACAGTTCTTTTCGTTACGTCACAAAAAGCTGTTTTCTATCCAACATGTAATTCTCGACTCCTTTCAAAACAATTTATCACTAACTCGTATAGCCCATCTCTGAAACGTTACACGTCGTGACTGCGTATTTTTATGCATTTCATTTAATTTTTATAAATTATCTTAGGGGGAAAATGAATTTCGGCGATTACAAGATCTCTTAAGGTAATGGTGAAACGTGATTAATCTTTGTTATACGTTTCATTGTATTTTAGGTGCATAATAATCCGCAGTGTAATGGCACCGGGTCTGTTTTGATGTATTTAACAGCACGTGCCGTTTCCGACGAGGAACGCATCCCCAAACGACTCGTTCAATTGGATATTTTAACATGCTAAGACTTACTCTTTATGAATTAGAAATCGTGAATATCATCCTATTGGTCTTTTACGCTAGTTAATCGTTCGCTACGTGTTGGTTGTCAGTGTTATTGCTGCTAAAAGTTTATTCAACGGGATCCTGCGGTCTTCCTACAGATACTCTGACGGTAGACAATAAATTCTGCACGCCTGATCTGCATGTGTTTACCCTTTGTTCAAATGCCGAGGAAAACGCAAGCGTACGTATTTTTTTGCTTCGAGGAAAAAAGCTTCCGCTAACAATCGCGTTCGAGACATTTCGCATCGTGGAAAACGATCGACGTCGACTTTGTTTATTGATAGACGCCGCGTTGATCTTCGTGGTAGCAGTTTATCCAAACACTTCTTAATCCGAAAATACTATTGCGGGAATCAGTGAAATGGAAATTATTTAACAAAAAATATATAAAATTTCTAATAAAAATATAGAAGTTATAATAGTTTGTCTGAAATATCCACTGCATCATCATTTTCACTGTGATTGTATTCATTAATTGAATCTTAATTCGAACGGCAGATTCGTTATTTACTGTGTTAAAATATAGTTAAAAAATGTTACTAATAGACTGCGAATCTTTATGTAAAATAAACATTTTCAGCATGAAAAGAATCGGAGGATTATTTTTCTTTCAATTATTGTAATAAATTGTATATCAAATGAATGGACACTCTTACATTTTTTCTCACTGTTTTAAATCACAGTTATCTTTTGTTGTAAATGCATAAAATCTAGTCGAGTGATAAGTGTAGATGTTCATGCAAAATAAAAGTTGATACAATTGCAAGACTCACGAGCTATACGCATGAACAATTCTTTCTTCTATTCATGTTTCTCATAAATGCATAAAATCCGCAGTGTATTTATAGACTCTATTTTTCTGAATGATTAGAAACTACAGAGTTTTAAAAGGTTTTGTGATCGCTAATGAACGAATAATGAAGCACACGGTTTAGAAATTTTCCCATAAATTGTTCAGACGTCGATGAAAGCCTCGACGTTCGATTCATACTCGAAGGATTAAAGGATCAATAGGATCAACCTAATCCGCGTAACAATAGCGTGACAGTGAATGTTTTGAACTAATGCTACGACGCTTTCCCGTCCCGCGATATTCGATGAAATCAATATGGGCGTTCCTATTATCATAAGTTTAACTGGGTCCACGTTAATCGTTTTCCACGCGACAGTCTGCTACCGTAAGTTCGTAGAGTGATGGTGCGAGTCGTCGAAGGCGCCATGGTTTCTTTTTATATAATATATGTATATAATATATATGTATAGTCATTAACAATATTAATTACAGGTACCTAAAAATTTCTCGCACGCGTTCTCCACGTCGGAAAAAAAGTAAGAAAAGTCGAAATGCTTTCGTACAAGTTTAGGACAGTCTACTTGGCTAAGTTTCTCGGTTTCTTCTTTCGATTTTCTTCATTCTTCCCTTATTCGATCGACGTACGCAATGTCCCTTCGATCGATCGATCGTCTCTTTGTTTCTATTATCTACTCGTGTGTGGTTATCAAGTGATATTACAAAGTCGAAATGGGTAAAACGTCGTTACGAAAAAACAAAGACGCTGCGAGAATGTCTCTGTGCGTCGTGCGAACGCTATGAAAATCGATGTTTGATAGATGCGAATACGCCGCGTACAGGTCGTGCCAAAATTTGCGGATTCAAACCAGATTCGTTCAGAGCAATTTCTCAGGAGATCTCCATTAATGAGGTAATGAAATTTTCAGCCTAACAATACTGAGGTAGATAATAATTCGTATCAAATAAATAGGTGTATATACAATGATAACAGAAGTAGATAAGTTGCATCCTCCATTTTTTTCTACACGATTTTACCGTCGAATTAAATAGAATTATTTTCCTAAACGTAGTTAAAAGATTTATGCTTATCATTATCTACACATTCTGTGATGTAAATGTGAATCTCATGGTTTACATGACAGTTTTCACTGACTATTAATTTGATATTATTCAATCGTTTTTCAATTCCATTATTCTATTCCTA
Organism: Lasioglossum morio; assembly: GCA_916610235.2. Lineage (NCBI taxonomy): Eukaryota > Metazoa > Arthropoda > Insecta > Hymenoptera > Halictidae > Lasioglossum > Lasioglossum morio. Next base: position 3,843,044 of record OU744333.1, read on the forward strand.
AATTTCAGCCATAAAGCAATATGTACTTTAATAATTCATTATCTGAATTCGTAAATGGAAAAATCTTAATAAATACAAGTAAACTCAAATTATATAAATATTCAACAGAATAAATTGAATATCGTCGTATTTATTTTAGTTAAAATAAATATATTTGCTCGAATAGCAAAGTATATATTTCAAAATAATTTTGTTTATCAATGTTGTCAACTTTACACATTATTCCGTTCAATTCTTAAATATTTTTTTTAAAAGAATTGTACTGTAATGAACAGTATATTTAAGATTTCTTTCGATCACGACATTGTTTAATAGATTTCTCGTTTATTTAGTTCACAAATATATTCGTTAAAAAAGAGAAGTATTCTAAGAAGTATAATTATTAAATACATATATAATCAGTCTGTTCTATCAGTGAAAAATTTCACAACAATCTATAATAATTATGAATGAATTTAATAAGAAGTTACTCTCTAAATCGTTTTCATTGTATACTTAGAATTTTACTTGTTACGTTTAATCAGGAGGAAACACAACCAGTTTTAGGGTAGGCACTCGCTATTGGCAATGATTGTTTCAATATTCTACAAGACAATATTCTTTTGTCATGATTTGAAGTTAGCGAGGAAAATGTATAAAACAACAAAAGAAAACACTGTGAACTAATTCTACATTTGTTCTTAACGGTTTCAAAAATGGAGTCGCGAAATCTTTGCGTTCCGACTCGCAGAAAATCTTTTGGCGCGACCTGTACATTTACAACAATCGCAGTGACAAATTCGATATTATCTTTCTACTTATACAGAGCGTTTTTTTTCTTCGTCCCTCTCCCGTTCAATTAAAATCGTTCGCAATTGTATTCACTGCATTGGCAAATCTAGGATAACCCTGGACAACGTCCGAGAGCGTATTGGCAAACTAGATGGTGTTTGTATGTATGTATGTATGTATGTGTATGTGTGTGTGTCTGGATAACTCGCTGACTGTTTTAACAATAAGTATAACGTCCCGAAGAGTTGGCATGATTTTTTCTACGGCGCCCGCAGAAATATTCCTCTCGGTATGCTCCGATTCGGAAAATCTATGGTTTCGTCGACGATTTATCGGCTAAGATTTTATTGCTACGTCTTGAAACTGCTACTGTATCGAAACGGGGTTAGCGATTACAATTTCTCGTGTCGGAATGGTTCAGTATAAAGTGGCTTGGCAGTGTTTAACATTGGTGACCATAATAACAAGACCTGACTATTTATCCGGATGTTTTCTTTCTCTGTTTTGCGTTTTGACTTCGAATATCCGCAATTCATGTTAATAAGTAACATTTTTATTCGATAAATTCGACGACATCCTCGCGATTAACAATGCCAGTGTATATTTTTATACCGCCGTGAATCAATATAAAATTACCCAGAAAATAAAGAGGACTGTCTTAAGAAATTTTAAAAACATAAAAACGTTCGTTAAAAATTAGTTAACCAGGATTACAGTACTCCTTCTCCATAGTAGCATTTTTTCGATATCTTTGCGACTTAATGTTGTGTGTCGATTTGAGAATTTTCAGCTCACTTTTAAATAGACACCATTTCTATCATCGATTTTAAAATTTGCAAGAACCGTGAACAATTTTATTATCGATATTACTAATAGACAAAAAAACACTTAAACCAATTATATCTTTTGACACAACAAGGAAAAATCCCTAAATCAATTTCACCCTGAAAGATGATTATCTTTTACAAATGCATTACTTAAATCCTACAATCATTATATACAAAATCGTTTAACATTTAAGATCACGCGTCTCTTTACAAACAAAGAACAATTCCGTAAATCTTGATCTTTGAATAACCGACAGGAGTTAAGAAACAAAATAATTAATTTTAGAACAGCTTAAACAAAAACCATAGTTGATGAACTTATTTTTATTACTTGTGCTTCAATTAATTTTTCCATTTCACACGGATAGAACGAAATGGTGCAGAATCGCGTTACCATTAAAATTGTTTTGTTTCTTAACCATCTTCGGCGAGTATAACCATCAATATTAATTTACCATTAACATTTTAAATTTAATCATTTGTTTAATCAATTAGTCAAGTGTTTGAAAACATGTCCAATTTGGATATTCGAACGTGAAAAATATCCGGATAGTCGCGGTCCTAACAAGCGTATAAAATGAACAAGCAGTGTCATGAAACAAACGCGTCATGCATAATTACGAGTGACAATGAACGCTTTTTAGTTCTAGTTCTGAAGATTTCAGTCGGAAAGTCGGAAAGATCCAGTAATTCGTGCGTAATCCAAAGTTGATGAACAAGTCTTTCGTTAATGGTCTTATAGGCGAGCTTTTATATTATCAACAAGAGATTCCGTTCGCTCTCGCAAATATAGAAACGCTAGAAGCCGAAAATCATCGAACGTACGCCATTACTGATCTACAGAAACCGTCTGGTGAACGTTCTAATGGAACACGTTACAAATTTTTATTTCTCATGATTTTCTTATTTCTTTTTTTTTTACCATTTCCTTCGTGTTTAATTTGTTGGTCTTAAGCGCACTTATTAATTCGACACTAGACTTTTGGCGGTAAGCATTCGAACTAAAATGAAACGGTATCCATATGTTGTTACAATTTTTGTTTCTGGATCGTTTCGTGCTATTTAGAAATCGACGAAATTATGTGAGAACCTAATGATAATAGTCAGCGGTGGAAATTCATCTATGGCACTCTCTCTTTTTTTTGGCGGTAGTGTTCGTTACTCTTAATTTCTTTTTCCTCCGGTTTTGACGTTTACACTAATCTTTAGTAACAACTCATGCAGTAATTTTACGAAAATAAAGAAACTCGAGGGTCCGGCGTATCATTAAATTCTGATTAATGCAACTCTTTCACCGATTTGCATTTGAACGCGTGTTCCTTACCATTAGCATCCATCGCTTCGGATCTTCTAAAATTATTCGAAGTTAGAGGTATTGAAAAACACTTACTGGATTCGGCCGAGATTATTCAGAGAATATGTTCTCTCTCTCTCTCTCGCTCGCACTCTCTTGCTCTCTTTCGCGCGCTCTCGTTCGCTCTCGCTCTCGCTCTCTTTCTCTCTCTCTCGAATACTCTCGCTCGAAATATACGCTTCTCGTGCAAGCATTTTTGGCCGCCTCGATTGTCCGCATCAATACGAGTTATTCATTTAGGAACGCTTTTCTTACGTTTAAAATTATGCATATCACCGTTCTCAGGACTAGCTCAGTCTTGCAGAAAAATGTCTTGAATTGAAACAATTTAAATTCATTAAATTCATTATCAACATAAAGATTGTATTTTCGTAAATTATAGTTGACTGTAACATCTTCGGAAAATTGACATCATTTGATTAAACGCGTGATTTGTTTCGAGGAGAATAAATTTCACGGAAAATACAATGATAAGAATAAATTGATGAGGAATTTATCGAGACTCGTAACAGGGGAATATAGTTCGAAGAAACCTGAACCTGTCCTGAAAGCGATTGCTTTTTTTTTCCACAGTCTCGCCCTTATCAGTTTCACAGATGGATCTTTCATCTTCGCTCAATTTTTCATCTTTCATAAGGCGCGATTGAACTCCCCGGAAAAGTCGAAAAGATTCTATCAGGGAAAAGTGATCTTTCAGTTGATCCAGCCCGCACGTTTACAAGGTCCTATAGTTCCGTGAGACGTGTCGAACCTTCGGCGATCGTACAAAATCGAGGGATCCTGCTGCGGATGTTCTCAAAGAAGATCAAGATGCTCCGTAGACGCAGGCAGAGTTGTCAGGTGGACTGATCTTCTCCACTGGCAAAACTGCTGCCCTGTGCCAGTCGTCTCGTACCTGAAATTCAAATAATTTCATCTTATTTCACGTGCATTTGCAAAATTTTTCAAAATTCAGTTTAACAAAGGTTTAACTATGTCAAAATAAAATTTCCACCTGTTAAAGACAAATTACCACAACTAAAGAGTTGCAATGTTGTATATTCCATACCTTGCTCAGGATGTGATTTGGTTTATATTGGACAAACATCCAGAAATTTAGATACACGTATTAGAGAACATAAACACAATGTCTTTTTACCACCATCACAACATACTGCATTGACAAAACATTCATTAGAATAGTTGACAGAGAAAAGAATTTACACCAAAGATTATTATTGGTAACTTTCCATATGATTAAACACCAAAGCGTAAATCTTAGGTATGAAATGCCTCTGATACATGAACACTACGCAACATTACTGTGTCATTAATGGTATATGAGTAATGTTTTCTAATATATAAAAAAAATATCTCTATTACTGTTCAACTGAAGTATATATGTAACACATACAATGTGTATATATAATTGAATTCCAGATACAATTGAATGTTAATAAATTTCCGATTTACCATTAAGGTATTCTCACAAGTTGAAGGTAAAAACACATTTTGTGTATTCGAATTTACCGCCGTGTATGGATCTATATAACCTAGATCTCTGGCAAAACGATCAGTACATATAGTGAATACTGACATGCCGAACACAAGTGATTCACGAGTCTCATGACTTTCATAATTTCAAACTAAATCACACCTAAGCAAGTGAGTTGGAATAAAAGGAAAAAAAAATTGTTCTCCTTCATATTTAAACATTTAATAGTTACAACTTTTGAAAATTATATTTTATCCAGTTAAAAATGTTTCATTTTTCTTACAGACGCAATTTATTAATCTTGAAAATGGTCCAAATCGTGACCGAAACGTCGATTATATAAAATTAGCAAAATTGCTTAGTTAATTTATTATTTTTTGTGTATTTAACGATCGAAACGTAGCGCCGATAGCATTCAACGATTTTTTATTAACAATATTACGATCGATATAAATAAGTTTATTAATCAAAATAAAATTGCTTAGAAAAAAGACATAGAAGTTATGATAACTAAAGATAAACAATGTTAAACAGTTCATCGTAGAAATTGCTTCTTAAACTTGTAAATATTCTCCATATCGAAACAAAAATTTAATTACAATAGAACTAGAACGTGTTTCGGATTTATTTTTTATTCGAATATAAAAGTTATTATTTGCAATTAAAATTACACTTTTATTCATTATTTCAATTAAAATTTGTCCAACACTGTATATCACACATTATATATGTGCAGTAATTATAGAAGGTCTAATAAAAAATGCCAGAATATCAAATCAATAAAATTTCAATATTGAAGCATTTATATAAATATATCTCTTACGAAGTATGATAAGGAGTGTAGATAACGTGTTCAGTTTGAAAGCAGAACGGTATCCTTTTAAGGGGATAAACACATTCAGTCCCGGTTGCAATACCATAAAATCCGATTATGGAGAGGATTTTTTAAATAGTTGAAAGCGTGTTGCTCACCTGCTCGACTTTAGCAAATACCCTCAGTAAATTGAGGCCAGCTAATTTTTTAATGTCTTCCTCCGTCCATGTTGGGTCTTCCAGTAGTGTTGCCAACAATTGAGGATACCTCGATACGTCCTCTAAACCGGTGGGAGTACTGTAAGCGATGTTCAATGTTACTGGCTGATAGGTCCGTACAATTAATGTCTGCATTCAGAGAATAAAAGAGATCACCGACAACCCCGGTCTCAAA